>OX941080.1:30805000-31517500 GCA_954870635.1 Arctium minus
ACATCACCAAAATAACCGCTCAACACGAGTCTACATCGGTGATTACAGAAAATCCAGCCACATGGCACGCAGGCCAGCGATGACGACACTATCAATAGCTCGGTCGATGGGGAAAGACCAACATCAATACCCAAGACCCGAGTCGCACAGCACGTGTGCCGGCAACGACGTTTGAGACCGAAACCAACACCAAAATCTAGCACTTGGTCTAGTGACCAGCGGTGGTGACCGGACAATAGACCAAAAACAATAGTAGTCAACAAAAACGGTTGACAAAACTATTGAAACAGAAACCACAGCGGTGGTGACGAGACCATCCCCCATCAGAAACAACCGAAAACGAACCGACATTGGCTAGGCGATTTCTGACGGCAATAACCGCCAGTCTATTGGGGATGGTTGGCGGCGACGTAAACCCAAACCAACAGCTCCAATCGTAAAAGGGCGGTGACCAAATTTATCAAATAAAACAGATCGACAGCGTCCGTACAGGGCGGCGACACCGGATCCATCACTACCGGAGAGGTGACAACCAAGCCACGAGACCGTGGTCTAGCGACGGTCTGAGCACCATCTCCGGCGACGCCAGACACCCCACCATCGGTAAAAGGAAAAGACAATCGACGATTGCCGGCAATGGAGGAAAAACATCCAAAAACGGAGAACCCCCCCCCCCCCATTTTTTTCTTTTCGATTTTAAGGTGATTCGTGTAACTGTGGCCGCCAAGGCGCACACACACTGATGGTTGGAGGCTTACCGGAAAACACTGCCACCAACCATGAACGGTGGCGACCTGGAAACCCCTTTTTCGCGACCGATTAGGACCTTCCTGTAGCATAATAGCAGCTTGGGAATATTCCTAAAAACCTAGTCGAGATCGAAGATCGAAGTTTTGAGAAACGACGTAGGTCGGCGGCGATTGGCTGGCAGAAGTCGCCAGAAAAAGAGATGATTGACTGCAGCCGCTAGGAACAGAAGACGACCTTCCACAGAGAGAGAGGGAGGCGATAGATGGGAAGCCAGTCGACGGTGGCGGCAACAGCCGCAGGTGGTCATTGGTGGTAATGAAGTTACATGGTCTTGACTTTCAAGAGGAAGAAGACGATAGATTATAGTGTTTTAAAACCTTATTCATCTTCAGCTAAAGCCTTTTGGGGAAAAAATTTTCTTTAAAAATTAGTTATGGCTTAAAAAAAATCCTTTTAGGCTCTCAACATGAGGCACAATTAGAATTTTTTTATTTCAATTTTGAGATTTAGGGTTCAATTAAATTTGCCATATAATATCTTGTTTTCCCTTTTCAATTAAACGACATCAAAGTGGCTCTGATACCACTGTTGGGTTTTAATACAATTTTGTAACCGATAAAACGCAGCGGAAAATTAAAATAATTTTGGTTACAACTAATATAGAAAACTTTTCAGAATAAACCTTAAAACCCAATCGGATCCAATGATGCATTTAATTAAAATAAACCACGTCATAGGGGGTTTAGAATATGTATCTTTCAAGATCTGACGGGATTAAAACTGAAGCACCAAGAAACCAAAGTAGGTTTCCTCTATCGGTAGTCCACACACGAACACGTTTCCCGTTTCCACCGGGTGCTAGCCCAAGAACCCTAGATCTATATGTGTTTTACAGAAAAGAAAAGGTTTCTTTTCTATATTTAACTGAAAGGCTAATTCTAATTCAATCGTCCATCAAATGGTTTAGCCTAACCGCTTATTTATACCAGAAGAATTATAGTTAGATTATAATTCAATTAAGGATTAAATAAGATTTAGTAATTATCTATAATATTCAAATTCAAATTCAAATATATATATATATAATTATCCTTTTAAACTTTAAAATATAATTATATAATTACAGATAATTCCCCGTAATTAACATAATTACGTTTTCACCCTGTAAATATCATAATTACAGTTTAACACATATTTTCATAAAATCTGGGTTTCTACAAATGGAAACAAACGCATTCTTTGTGTGCGACCCTATAGGTTTACATACTCCTCAGCAGTATCTATGTGTGACACGTGTCGTGGGCATGTCCAAGTTGCTCACATGGAAGAATATAAATAACAGCGTATATTTTGTAGTGAAATTGCAATGCTAGAGGGGTTGGTGCATATTAAAAGTTTTGTTCAGATAATAAAAATATTTTTTATAAATAACATGCTATAATTCACAAAAGTATTCTTGTAAGTCACTCTACAAACGCTTTTGTAGGCAAAAACAACTGACAGATGATGATCTGATTTTGAAGGATGGATAGCCCAAGAAATAATACAACTTTATTATATTTTTATTTTAAAAATCAACTTTTAAAAACTTTATTTTCAAGAAACAACTACTTGTTTTCAAGTATTTAAACAAAATCATTTTTCTTTTATTTTGAAAAACCATATGATTGATATAACAAGACGACTTGGTCCATCAAACCAAGGGGGAAAAAGGGCAAAGTTGGTGTTTTTAGTTTGCTCTCGTTGTCAAATGTCAGGGCAATCTAAGATTTAAAATGGCATATACTGGGGCATGGCAGGCTAGCCGGTGGTGGATTTTTGGCATTTTTCTTTCAAGATTTTTTTTAGTGTTGTAAAACAATAGAAGCCAAAGATACAAGAAAATGTAAAAACATCAGAAACCAAAGATATATAAAACATCAGAAACGATAGGCCACATCCGACTCAATGAAGAGCAGTTATTCATCGTCACAAACACAACATCCATAAACAAAACATCACGTTCATCTCCCACCCTAGTACTCGTCTCCATCATCACCCTCATCTTCACCACCCTCGGCACCAACCTCCTCATAATCCTTCTCAAGAGCCGCAAGGTCTTCACGAGCCTCCGAGAACTCACCTTCCTCCATTCCCTCACCAACATACCAGTGAACAAAAGCACGTTTCGCATACATCAGGTCAAACTTGTGGTCAATGCGAGAGAACACCTCCGCCACACTGGTCGAGTTAGAGATCATGCAAACCGCCCTTTGCACCTTAGCCAGGTCCCCTCCAGGAACGACCGTTGGTGGCTGGTAGTTGATGCCACACTTGAACCCAGTCGGGCACCAGTCCACAAACTGGATGGTTCTCTTGGTCTTGATTGTCGCAACAGCAGCATTCACATCCTTGGGGACGACATCACCACGGTACATGAGGCAACAAGCCATGTACTTTCCATGACGAGGATCACATTTGGCCATCATGGACGAGGGTTCAAATGCACTGTTGGTGATCTCGGCAACAGAGAGTTGCTCGTGATAAGCCTTCTCGGCTGAGATCACAGGAGCATACGACGAAAGCATGAAGTGGATTCTAGGGTATGGGACCAAGTTGGTCTGGAATTCAGTCACATCCACATTCAAGGCACCATCAAACCTCAAAGATGCAGTCAATGATGAGATAACCTACACAAAACAGATACAAGGCATTACTTAAAATGGTTGTATGCAAGTACTTTCTAGCAAGTGTTTACCAATAAAAACAATTTGGGTAAGCACTGACTCGTTCAGTGACACATTAGTGAAGTAAACATCATCTCTTACGAGGGAAAGGTGTACGGGTATTACCTGAGATACAAGGCGATTAAGGTTGGTATAGGTGGGACGCTCAATGTCAAGAGATCGCCTGCAGATGTCATAGATAGCTTCATTGTCAAGAAGAATGGCAACATCGGTGTGTTCCAATAGGGAGTGGGTAGAAAGGACACTGTTGTAGGGCTCGACAACTGATGTTGAAACCTGTGGGGATGGGTACACAGTGAAACCAAGCTTGGACTTTTTTCCATAGTCAACAGACAGACGCTCCAAGAGAAGGGAACCCAAACCAGACCCAGTACCCCCACCAACAGCATTAAAAACAAGGAAGCCTTGGAGACCAGTGCAGTTGTCAGCAAGCTTTCTGATACGGTCCAAACAGAGATCAACAATCTCTTTCCCAACTGAATCATAAAGATTGAATATTAGTAGTCATTCTAAACTACAAATAACTTTGGAATGTAAATTGACTGAGTGTTCATACTCGTGTAGTGGCCTCGTGCAAAGTTGTTGGCGGCATCTTCTTTGCCACTGATCAATTGTTCAGGGTGAAAGAGCTGGCGATAAGTCCCAGTCCTCACTTCATCAATCACAGTGGGCTCAAGATCAACAAATACCGCACGAGGGACATGCTTTCCTGCACCAGTTTCACTGAAAAAGGTGTTGAAAGCATCATCACCTCCTCCAACAGTCTTGTCACTCGGCATCTGGCCATCAGGCTGTATAGAGAACATGAAAACATCAGCAACATATCAACAATTTACAAAAATCACCATTGGTCTATCTAGTAACAAAAGCATGATGGAAGATCTATTTTGAAATAGATCCAAGGTTAGAGTTTTGCTTGAATGATCTAAACAATTCAGATCCACAGTAAGCATGGGAAAACAAGTAATAAATTCAGACCTCTACAGACACTCAAGCAAACCGTAGTAAACAATCATGCTAAACCATTATATTACATTGAACAAGACGAACACACAAAAGTAACCCCGTATCTGAATAAAGGCCGATTTCAGTACCACCAATTTTCCCCCAAAAAATAAAACATAAATTACCCGATAAATCAGGAAACTAACATAGATCAGTCAGAAATTCACGCGAATTTGAATAATAACCAATTAACCGTTACGAAAATCAACTTCAAAAACCAATCTAATCTAACCACTGACGGATTTATACATCTGATTACAAACTCATAGTACGTAATGTTTCTAGATCCACCAACTTCTAGAACTAAATCTGAACAAACGCATATAATAGTACGACAAAAAAGGTACGATTTAACTTCCGAGATAAAAAAAGTTGCAGATCTACATGTTTTCTAAGCATAATCTCGCAAATCGAATGATGAAAGCCTATAATTCATAAGTATATGAATCTTTCACAACACATCCACTAAACTATGGACGAAACCAAAATAAAAGATCTGGATCGACTAAAATGATAAACAACCAACACCGATTCAGTGTAAAAACAACAGATCTACAACAAATCGCGATATAACCATTCAGATCTGACGAGTAACTAAAGAGTTCATGCATTTTCATATATAAAACAGAGATCTTGATGTAGCAAAAGAGAGGGAGAATCGAACCTGAATGCCATGCTCGAGGCAGTAAAGTTCCCAGCAGGCGTTTCCAACCTGAATACCGGCCTGACCGATGTGGATCGAGATGCATTCTCTCATCTTCGCAAAGGTGATGAAAAATCAACAAATGGAAAATTAAGAATTGGGAGTTGCGAACAGAAACAATCAAAAGACGTTTATCAAGACGCCTTGAGATGCAAATGTGTGTTCTTCAGAATTAGGGCTTGGGTATTTATAGTTGGGGGATACACTAGAGAAGTGAGAGTAAAAGAGACGATAGTCTAACCATGGTTAGGGTAGCGGAGTGAAAATACTGTATGTGAGAAGTAACCATGGGTTAGCTTTTCATTTTTAAATTTATTATCTTTTTTGCCGCCCATTGTCAGATACATTTCTTCCTTTATATTTTCAATTGATACCCTCTATCTTTCAATTAATGTCAAAAACACAAAAAATGGCTCAAAATTATCATTTTCTCTATTTTGTATAGCTATTTAATAATAGGGTTGCTCAAAAAACCGACCAATCCGACCAACTGGAAAAAAATCAAATCGAAGTAACCTGACATATAATCGATATAAAATTAGGACAACCCGAAGCTATTAGGTTGATATTTGGTTAGGTTAAAAGTAACCCGATAAACGTTTTAGAATCTTCTCTAAAATTATTTATATTTCTCTTTAATATGTATAAGTTACCAAAAATAACTCGGCAATAACGAGTAATGAAACTCATAAGAGGACATTATTGGAAAGTTATATGTAATACCAAAATATTTGATGAACTCGTATATTGTTACGAATGATGGATCATATTTCAAAAAAAAACTTCCTTATTTTTATGTTTTCAATATTGTTTTTACTTTGTATAAACACAACCCGACCAAACCGAACGAGTTGGGTTGGGTTAGGTTAAAAATTCTCAAACCGCCAACATTATGTTGGGTTGTTGAAACGTCTTCAACCCGATCAACCTAATCCGTGAGCACCCCTATTGGATAAGGGTTCACCGGTTGAAATCCAATGGATTTAGGATCCGATCTAATACAATCATCCAATGGATGTTGGATTTTGCCATCTAATCCAATCAAACTAACATTGGACATCAAATCCAATTGATGATTGGATCGGATCAGTTCCATCCATTGGATGTTATTGGTTATCCACTGGATTAGATTGGATCTATCCAATATTTTGATATAATCTTCAACCAATTATTCATATATATGCTTAATTTTAAAAAAAAATGGGTAATTGGATGATTATTGGACTGAATCGGTTCGGTTTTATTGGATTTTGGACTGCGACCCAATAAGCGACTGATCCAATTACAATTGGATATCAAATTATGGTCGGTCGGTTTAAATTGGATCGGATGGTTTTTTGCACCCCTACTGTTTGAGATGTTGTGAGAAAAATATGATAAGCGAATAAAAAGAAAGTAAATAAAGTAGAATAGAGGGTGTAAAATTCTTCAAATTTGGAGAACTTTTCAAAAATGATTAGCATGGGAGACAAATGATTTTTTATTTATATTTCAACAATAAGAAAACCTTAAAATGAAATGTTTAGGAAAAAAATAATATTTTATAAAATATTGAAATATTTTAATAATATAATTAATAATGTAATTTTTAAAATAGAAAACCTATTGAAGTTGAATGCAAATTTTTTTCTTTGTGAGATTTTGAGCTTTGATTCTCAATTTTGGAAATTTTTTGAATAATCTATTGGAGATGCTTTTACGATCCCTTTTTGGATGACTTATCAAATTAGAATTTTGTTCCGAATCTCTTATTATAATTATACTAGGCATATACCCGCGCGATGCAGCGGAATGTAAGTAAAGAACGAACAATTAATGCTACTTTCTTATTGACATATCATCAATAATCAACCATGACCTAAGAATCACAATTTATGAAACCCTAAACTCATAAAGATATTCAATAATTAGTTTATATTACAATTATTGACGGAAAAAATTATAATGATATAATTTATAATAAGAATGAAACTTATTGTACGATTATGTATTTTTAATGTGCTAACGATGGAAAAAAATAAAACGTATGGATAAAAAACAAATTAATTCATAGATATTCATGATATTTAATAGTACGGTTAAATTAAAAAATATTCAATATTGGGCTCGTTTTAAAAGTATTGACGAGACGATTATAATGGTATAATTTGTAGAAAAATGAACGTATTTTTTCATTACATTTTTGTTCATATACGATTATTTGTGTTAATATGATAATGCTGTAAAATGAAAAATGAAAAAGTAAGAGATATAAAGTAAATTAAATAAGTAATTGTAAGGGTGGTAAATGTAACATTGTACAAGAAACACTTTGTATAAATAACCGTTTTAGAATCTTTATAATATAGTAGATATATATATATATATATATATAGGGGAGCGATCAATTGAAAACCAGTATTACATTGGAAACTTTGGAAACCGAAATCAACCAATCAGTGAATTTCTTTTTTTTATTTTTATTTTTAATTGAAAAGGTTATTTTTGTCTTTTACATTATTTCATAATATATATATATGGTAATTGTTATTATTATTATATTAATAATTATTTAATTTTAATTTAGCTTATATATGGTAATAATAATCATTGATTAATTTAAAAATGAGATATTTAATTTAGGTAAATTATTTAATTTTAATTTAGCTTGTATATGGTAATAATGAAACAATAATTCTAACACGATGAACCTGATGAATCTATTTTCATTATGAAACAATAATGCTAACACGATGAACCTGATTAATCTATTTTCATATACGGATATGCAACTGAACAGGTAATGAAACAAAAATGGGAAGTTAACAAAAATGACACAAATTCATCATGTTTCATTATGAAACAATAATGCTAACACGATGAACCTGATGAATCTATTTTCATTATGAAACAATAATGCTAACACGATGAACCTGATGAAATATGTAATCCAATGAATCTGTAATTCACAAATTCATTCTGTTTCATCACAATATTAGATTGCGTGGGAAATTTTATAATAAAATGAAATTAAAAAAAAATATTTGCTTACATTTTAAAAGAAAAATAATTTTTTTGAAGAAAAGACAAATGTTCCACGTTTTCATAGTAAAAAAAATAACAAAATTTAGATTGCGTGAGAAATTTTATTTTGGTTTCAAGTAATCTAAATAAAATAAACCTTTCTTGTCATATTTGAGACACAAAATCAAAAGATATATTTACCCTTTTCATCTATTATTTTTATTTATTATTAATAAATTAATTAATTTACTACCATATATAATTCAAATGAATCTTAACCATTGATTATAAAGATCAATGGCTGAAATTTGGTTTCCAAAGTTTCCAATAAAACTTGGTTTCCAATTGATACCACCCCTATATATATATATATATATATATATATATATATATATATATATATATATATATATATATATATATATGTGTGTGTGTGTGTGTGTGTGTGTGTGTGTGTGTGTGTGTGTGTGTGTGTGTGTCTATATATATATGGGAGAGATCAAATGGAAATCACTCTAATTGTGTAAATCGTGTAAACCATCGATTTCATTGGTTAAGGGGTTGTTTGTTTACCTCTTAATGATTCAATTAAGTGGCAACATCTGAATCGTTAAGACGTAAATCTTGTTTGGCAAAAAAAATGTCTGCCTCTTAATGGTTCCAAAACCCTCTGAATGATTTTGTATCATGACCCTCCCTTAACCATTAAGAGTCCTGATTTTATTTTGAACAATTAAAAAACAACCGCATTTCATTTTGAACAATTAAAAAACAACCGCATTTCATTTTGCCATATATCATAAGAGCCTCTTAATCATTCTGACCACTTAATCATTCTGCACCAAACCATTCAACAAATGTCAAACAACCCCTAAGTTAATGAAATTGTTTAATTTGTTGAAATTGTGTTATATAATTCTTTTGTTGATGAAATTGTTTCATATATTTGTGTTTTTATGTAAAAATGAAATTGTTTCATGTATTTTCTTATTCTGATGAAATTGTTTCATGCATTTTCTCAATCTGATGAAACATTTTCATTTTCACATAAAAAACACAAATATATGAAACAATTTTATCAAAAAAAATTATATAAAACAATTTATCAAGTTTTACAAATTTATATATATAGTTATATGCCGGCGCAAGCGGCGGGTGTAAAAATTTATTTTTATCTTCCAAATTTATTTAAAAAGTCAAATAAAAGGCAAGAGGGGCAGTTGAAGATAGGCGTAAATTCCAATAATTTCATGCTTATAGTATAATCAAATCAAGGATAACAAATATCACTTCGCTATACGGAATTCTCTAATTGGTGATTTATGTGAACTATTTCAATAATTTGTTATGTGTGTTACAATCAAGGTTTTAAATGGCGTGAGGCGTGGCGTGGCGGCGAGGCCAAACCTCAAGCCTTAGGAGCCACGGCGAAGCCATGGCGTTTTTAAGGCGTGACTTATGGCGTCAAATTTCTAATTCATATATAATATTATATATAAAAACGTATGTTTTGTAGTGTTACTCAATGAGTCAATAGTAATAAGCAAGTTAAATTAGGTTATATATTAAAAACTAGCAAATAAGACATTAAAAACGTAAAGAAAAATCAAATATCTCATTACGATAACTGCGCATTAGGCCATGGCGTGCCATGGGCTTAACGTGGCGTGACACACAAGCCTTGGTGCCATGGCGCGCCATGGCGGCTGTGCGGCGAGTTTTTTAGAACATTAGTTACAATGTAACATTTTCAAAATAAAATGAATTGATGAAACGTGTTTTTAATATATTTTAGTTGGTTTACGTATTTTTAATATGCTAAAGGTGACAATAAAATAAAGTGTAAGAATATAAAACAATCTTATTTGTAGATATTCATTATATTTAATAGTACGGTTAAATAAAAAAATATTCAATATTGGGCTTGTTCGTATACGATTGTTTATGTTAACATGATAAGGTATAAAATGGAAAATAAGAAAACAATGGATATAAAATAAATTAAATAACTAATTGTAAAGGTGATAAACGTAACATTTAATTGAATTAGGAAGTGGAACATGGAGGAGAAAATTTTGGCTTTCAAAGGTTTGTAAAAAAAGAATATATTTTACGATGTAAAAAAAGAATATATAGTATAGATTATAGTGATGTAATTTATAATAAGAATGAAACGTATTTTTAATATATTTTACGATTATGTATTTTTAATGTGCTAACGGTGAAAAAAAATAAAACGTATGGATATAAAACAATTTAATTCGTAGATATTCATGATATTTAATAGTACGGTTAAATTAAAAAATATTCAATATTGGGTTCGTTTTAAAAGTATTGACGAGACGATTATACTCCAACTCTACTTCATGAAATAGGTCATCAAAATACCAATGTGTATGATTTAGTTGTCAAAATGCTCACAATTCAAAACGTGGGTGTTTTTCAAAGTGTATAAAATCAAACACTTCAAATAATCAAGATTTGCCAAATAACTCAACAGTTAATAATTTCATGTAAAACATTTAAACATTTAACGATTGGCATTTTTGACATGTACACCGTTTTCACAAATCAACTTGAACTCACCTTGCTAGATTTAGGCAAAATCTAGATTTTACCCAAACTTGAGCTTCATTGGATAATCTTGAATCCACAAGCAAATTCTTCCAAAACCTAGATCCACAAATTTCCAACCATAAATAATCATATTCAACCATTTAGAATCGTTCCCCAAAAATTTTACATAAAGATCTCAACTTATATCAAAACCCTAATTTCCATAAATGAGGAGAAGAGAGGATTACCTTAACCAAACTTGAATCCACCACCAATATACTTCTAGGGTCACTAGAATGACCTCAAACTTTAGCTCTTCAAAAGAAATGGAGAGGGTTTGGTGAAACCCTAAAACTTAAGGATTCTTGAAATGGAGAAGAAGATGAAGAACTCAAGGTATAGCTTCCAAATCTCATCCTTGATGAGGTCCAAACATGAATAAGTAGGGGAGATTGACCCTTCGATGCAACCAAAACCGACATTAGTGAGGGTTGGAGAGTTGGGAGAGTTTAGGGTAAAAAGAAGGGGAAGTTATGAAGAAAATCGCCCAAAATCGAGCTTAAAAGCCCCCTGGAGCCCGCGGGCGAGAGTGCCACGCGATAGTGACAGTGTCACTATCGCTAGTCACAATCGTCGGGTTTGTACCGTGGGTACTTCCCCTTCCAGCGACTATGCCCCGCGATAGTGACCACTGTCATAGTCGCGGGCATACTCGCACCGTGTGTACCGAGCGTTCCTTCGGCCCCGCGACTATGCCTGGCGATTGTGCCCCTTGGCACTGTCGTCGGGCACTGTCGCCTAACGCTTCCCGGCCCGTCATTCGACCCTTTTTCACTTCTAAAAGTCCTTGATCGGCTGAGCGTTTTACGTAGAGCATTATCCCACACTTAACTATTAACTAAAGTCTCTCTCTAGGGTCATGAGAACACCCTGTTTACCTTAATCAAATTCCGGGTGTTACAATGATCACGAGTTCTTCTATGTCAGAGCTATCAGGAGACAATCGAATGGGGTGGCTCACGCTCTTGCCTATCTATCCCGTTCTCTTTCTTGTCTTGTTACTCTTTCTAATTTACCACTTTCTATTTTTCATTGTATGAAAGATGTTTGCTCTTTGGGAGCTCATTAATATATTTATGCGGTCTTTTTTTCCAAAAAAAAAAAAAATTAGTTTTTATACTTTATTTTGGGAAAATTATAAATAAATTATTAGAGATACTCTTAATAAAATTTTAGTAGATTACTTTATTGTAAAATGTAAAATAGTAAAATGTTGATTGTGTGACATATTACTTTTGTAGGTCGTGACATATATTGATAATCAAGAAATATTGATTGAAATCGAGGACATCTTTCAACCAATTGCAATGAAAGATTTAAACAATTAAACGATCCAAAATACTTAAATAATTTGGAACATTTGATATTGATGTCTATTACAACCGAAATACTAAAGTGTAACACAAGTGTTAACCAAATTGTTGGTCTCAATCATCTGATTTGTGAATAATACAACTAGTATTCGAGCAAACACTTAGGGGGTGTTTTGTTCGCAAAATGTTTTTTGAAAGAATGAAATCTGTCAAACAAATTTAACTTTGAAGGAATTTGAATGGATTTAACCGCGCGTTTGGTTGGCAAGATTGGGAAATATGTTAAATAATTTGGAATCTGCCTATTTGGTTGGTGGAATGTAGCTTCGAAATTGAAATGAATAAACAATAAATGACCAAATAACCCTTTTTATAACGATGGGGGTTGACAGTGGTTCAAATCGGTGGTGGTTGATGGTGGTTCAAATCGGTAGTGGTCGGCGACGGTGGTTCAGATCGATGGTGGTTGGCGGTGGTTCAGAACTATGGTGGTCAGTGGTTTTTCAGATCGGTGGTCGGCGGTGGTTCAGAACGATTATGGTCTATGGTGGTTCAGATCGGTGGTACTCGACGGTGGTTTAGAACGATGGTTCAGATCGGTGGTGGTGCTCGTGGTGGTTCAGATTGGTGTTGGTCGGTGGTGGTTGGTGGGGATTCAAAACGGCAGTGTTCGGCGTTGATTCATATCGGTGGTGGTTCAAATGGGGGTTATATGGATATAGGTAAATCAAGTAGGGAAGATGAGGATAATTTTGTCTTTTTGAGAAAATGAGATGGAATAGAATTGAGTTCCTTCTCAATTGTGATGGAATGACCAAGTTCATGAATGGTAGAATGTGTGGAATTCAATTCCATTCAATGGGTAAACCAAACGCCTAAATGGAATTTGGTCAATGAAATTGATCATTCCAATTCCTTTAGATTCCGTCGCAATCTTGCGAACCAAACATCCCCCTAATAACATATTCTTAACAGTTGTCTTGTAATAACTATATGCAATGAACAACATCCATCAAATAATCTATCATCCGAACCATTGTATTGTAAAGAAGAAACATATAGTTCAAAGTTTCGGATATAAAGTCTACATAAGATCATTGACTATGAATGTTTTGAAATATCAAATCTCGGGTTTGATCAAAGCCTCAGCTGATTAATGAAACCGATAAAAAAGTATATATGACTTCAATATGTCGGATTCATAACTCATCTTCAAAGTATTCTAAGTAATTTAGCATCTGATAGAATTACTTCATAAATAGTCTATAGTTGGAATCCGATCTATAGCTTGTAAAAGTATTGTAACTATCATAACCAAATGTGGGTGTTTTGCAATGTTTATAAAGCCAAACACCTCAAATAATCAAAACCCACCAATGACTCAACTAATGATAATTTCATGCAAAACATATAAACACTCTAAAATGAACATTTTGGCATGTACAACGTTTTCACAAATCAACTCGAACTCACCTTGCTAGATTTAGGCTAAATCTAGATTTTCCCCAACTGAAGCTCCTTTGAAGAAACTTGGATCTTCAAGCCAAAACTTCCCAAAACCTAGATCCACAAGTTTCCATCCATTAATATCCACATTCAACCATTTAGAATCGTTCCCCAAACATTATATACCAAAATCACCATTTTGGCCAAAACCTAATTTCTCCAAAACCATCAAACTCGAAATTTGAGAAACATAAACACTAGTAAATCATCAATAGAGCATTTTATAACTTATAATAAGGTTTAGAAGTTAGGAGGATGAACTCACCACTTAGGTTTTTGTAACACCCTAAAAATAGGGATAACAAAAATCCGGAAAACGGATATGAGGTATACTAAAAATTGTCATAGCAAGAGCCTCCCAAAAATGGGGAAATATAAATATACCTGTTTAAATACAGTTGTAATTTAACGGACAATAAATAACAACCAACTAATCTAATTTCTACAACTAGAAAAGAGATTACAAAAGGGTTGTTATCTATAAACCCAACAGTTCTTTCCAAAAAGTATAGTACGTCCATGTGCAAAATCCCCAAGCTCTCACCCAAAGCAACTATGCCTGCTTAGGACCGGCGCCGCTAAAACCTGAGATACACATCGACACCAAACAAGTGTTAGGCCAAAAATCCTAGTGAGTTGAACCATAATAAGCATGCATGAACAATTACAATTCTTATCAGCAGTTAACCAGAATTCAACAATATGTGGAGTCAATGGGGGATACCCATAGCACCAATCAAGTTCCACCCAAAGAGACAATGTACCTTAGTGCCAACTACTAAGAGTGACACCCAAAGGCCCAACACACCTGAGGACTACAACCATGGCATTACCCCGAATGACGGAGGTCTAGGCACATACCTACACGGTGGAACCCAAGACTACATCCTCCTAGTGTCTACTGACTTGGTTCGTCCAACATAATTTATAGGAGGTCTTGAGGTATATTTCAACCAACACATTTCGATACCAACCATGGGTACAATGTTACCATCCTAACACATAAGTCCATTATGAGACCCACATTCCAACATAACCAATGGTTAGATACAATATCGCCAAGAAGGCATTCCAAGTAGAATTTATCATCTACTATGTCACATATACCCCAAATCATGTCCAAATACCAATAATATGTATACATGAAGTAAATCCCAAATATTTGACAAATAGAGTAAATCATGGCAAGATACTCATAAGAAATCTCCCAACATATTATTCATAAAACCATCATCAAGTATTTGAGCACATCGAGGTAAATATTTTGAGAATTGTTACAATAATAACAAGTAAGAGATTATGATGTGTATCTAGTTTTAACAAAGGTTTAGTAAACTCACAATCTAGGTTTTTGAACTAAAACCTAGAAAATATGGAAACCCTAGAAGTTGGAGGTGAGACTTGATGAGGAGAAGTTGACTTGAAGAACCCTAGAAATCTTCTTGAATGACAATAAATGTAGGTAGATGAGATCCAACCACCAAAAGATTAAGCATTTATGAGGGTTAGGGTTTTAGGAGAAGAAAATCGGCTGGGAAGGTTTCAAAATCGCCAAAGGAAGAGAGGGTTGAGAGCTAAATGAATTAGAAATCTGATAAAAACTCATTTAAGGGACTGCACCCTGATGGCGATAGTGTCCGGAGATAGTGCCAAGGGCACTATCGCGAGTCACAATCGCGAAGGCTCCCCCACCTACGGTACACTCTCCGCGAGAGTGACCTACGATAGTGACACTGTCACTATCGCTTGGTCACAATCGCGTCGGCCCCTCAAACTCTCGGTACAACTACCGCGAGAGTAACCTGCGATAGTGACCATGTCACTATCGCGTGACACTATCGCACCACTTTCCGAAAAGTCTAAAAATTCAGTTTGAAACGATGACGAGCGCGAGGTTTAGACACTTATAAAAATTATACTAACCAGATAACATCATAGCATTATAATAATGATCATATGCGTATAGAAGGCTCATAATTCCAAATAAACACAATTAACATATTAAGGAAACAATTACTTACCTTATGGATTTCCGGGTGTTACAATCCTCCCTACCTAATTGGGATTTCGTCCCCGAAATCTCAACCTAAATTAAACAAGTGAGGGTATCACTTCTTCATATCATCTTCGGACTCCCAAGTAATGTTAGCACCCCGGTGGTGTTTCCATTGGACTTTAACCATAACCACATCTTTATGCCTCAACTTCTTTACTTTTGATTCTAAAATCGCCTCTGGTTCTTCCACACAACGATTTCCATTGTCCACCCGAATTTCTGACAAAGGGATCATGCTTTCCTCCTCGGCTAGACACTTCCGAAGGTAACACACGTGGAACGTAGGATGTACCCCATCCATTTCCGGTGGTAAATCCAACCGGTAGGATTGTAATCCAACTTTCTCCAAAATGACGAAGGGTCCAAGGAAACGAGGACTAAGCTTCCTACGCTTCCCATACCGAATGATCCCCTTCCATGGAGATACCTTCAACATGACACGGTCACCCACTTGAAACTCGACCGGTCTTCTTTTCTTGTCCGCATAACTTTTCTGTCGGTCTTGCGTCGCCTTTAGCCTTTCTCGAATTTCTCTGACCTTGTCCGTCGTCTATTGAACTATTTCCAGTCCGACAAATTGCTTTTTGCCCGCTTCTAACCAGCAGACCGGGGTTCTGCACTTTCGTCCATACAAAGCCTCGAATGGTGCCATCCCGATACTAGAATGGTAACTGTTGTTATACGCGAACTCTACCAAAGGTAGATGTGAGTCCCAACTTCCCCCGAAATCTATTACACACGACCTCAACATATCCTCTAGCGTCTGGATTGTCCTCTCGCTTTGACCATCCGTTTGAGGATGATACGCCGTGCTCAAATTTAGTCTAGTGCCCAACTCTTTCTGCAAGCTAGCCCAAAAGTTTGAAGTAAATCGACGGTCCCGATCCGACACGATAGATTGCGGAACTTCGTGCCTCGACACCACCTCATCAATATAAAGTTTTGCCAGTTTCTCCATTGGCAAAGTCTCCCGCATCGCAAGGAAATGCGCACTCTTGGTTAGCCGATCCACAATCACCCAAATCGTGTCGTGACCATGCAAGGTCGTCGGTAGCTTCGTCACAAAATCCATGGTGATGTTGTCCCATTTCCACTCGGGAATGAACAACGGTTGTAAGCTTCCATACGGTCTTTGATGCTCCGCTTTGACTTGGAGGCACGTTATGCACCTCTCCACATAATTGGCCACATCCAATTTCATCACCGGCCACTAATAATTTAATTTCAAGTCCCGATACATTTTGGTACTACCGGGATGTATGGAATACTTCGACTTGTGCGCTTCCTCGAGAAGCAACTCCCGATTTCCTCCCAACTTCGGCACCTAAATACGTCCTTGAAAGAGCTTGAGTCCACGACCGTCTTCCGTCAAAAGTTCACTTTGCTTCACCATAATCTCGGACTTGAGATTTTCCTCCTTGAGTGCTTCCACTTGACACGTCTTGATGCTTTCCACCAAACTCGATACCACATCGATCCTTGTAAGGGACATCTTGACACCACCATCATAACTCCTTCGACTCAATGCATCCGCCACCACATTGGCCTTTCCGGTATGGTAGAGTAGATCACAATCGTAATCCTTCAAAAGCTCAAGCCATCTCCTTTGCCGCATGTTGAGTTCCTTTTGGTCGAAGATGTATTTGAGACTCTTGTGATCCGTGAAGAGAGTACACTTTGTCCCATACAAGTAGTGCCGCCACAATTTCAACGCGAAAACTACCGCCGCTAACTCCAAGTCATGAGTCAGATAATTCTTCTTATGATCCTTTAATTGTCGCGACGCATAGGCTATTACTTTCCCCCTTTGCATTAGTACGCACCCAAGCCCCATCTTGGAAGCGTCACTATACACCACAAAGTCTTCCAATCCTTCGGGTAACGATAAGATCGGAGCTTCACACAACTTCCTCTTGAGCGTTTGAAAGGCTTGCTCTTGTGCATCGGTCCAATGAAACTTGACGTTCTTCTTTGTAAGTGAAGTGAGCGGTGTAACTATCTTGGAAAAGTCTTGAATGAAACTCCGGTAATAACCCGCCTGTAACACCCCGAGTTTCGAGAGGTATCAATTCAAGTTAATACAGAAACCGATATATAAAGGAAAAATAAGATATTTGATTTTGGACTTGAATCCTAGATTTTATAGTCTATATGGATGAAGGATTCAATTACGAGTCCAACGGTTCTTTCCGGAGCGAAAACGGAGCTATAACGAAGAAGTTATGACCAAAACAGTGTTTCGGGAAAATTATTAGTGGTCTGTAGGGGGCGCACAGGTCGTGCGCTTCCCCTTCACAAATGCACACGGGTCATGCACCGGGCAGAAGGTCAAGCTCGGGTTAAAAACCTGATTCAGCCTCATTTTCACCCAAAACTTCATTTCTTCATAACTTTTGCTCCACAACTCCGATTTTGGTGATTCAAGTTGCTACGGTTTCGTTTTTGAGAGCTCTTCAAGGATCTAGCAAGAGATTGGAAGTCTATTGGAGTATACTAGAGTATTTTGTGGTGGTAAGCTTCTCATCTCTCACTATTCATCTTCTTCACCAAAGTTTTCTAGGGTTTCATCCACCCTTTGTTCTCCCTTTCATAGATTAGAGGTTTGTAACCATTTTGGTGAACTAGAGGTGTTTTGATTGGTGGATTCAAGCTTGGGTTAAGGTAATCTTCTATCCTTTTATTTTATGGAAGTTAGGGTTTCGGTATCAGTTGAGGTATTCATGTATAAGGTTGGGAAATGATTCTTTGTGGTTGATTATGATTATCTATGGTGAAATATGTATATTTATGGTTGGAACCTTGTGGATTTAGGTTTTGGAAGTTTGACTTGAGAATCCAAGTGTTCTTCAAAGGAGCTCTAGTTGGGGGAAAATCTAGATTTAGCCTAAATCTAGCAAGGTGAGTTCAAGTTGATTTATGAAAACGGTGTACATGCCAAAATGCTTATTTTAAAGTGTTTACATGTTTTACATGAAATTAACTGTTGAGTTATTTGATGAATTTTGATTATTTGAAGTATCTAAATTATAAACTTGTAAAATACCCACATTTGGGATTCTGGGCATTTTGGATAAATAAATCATATATTTTACTATCTTAATGATTTATTTTATGGAAGTAGATTTTGAGTATAAATGTATTTCATTTTGTGTTTTGGAGAAATGCATGGTTTTGTGTTATGGGACGTTCTGAAAGGATATATGTTATAAACTCACATGGAAAACGATTTGTCCCAAATATAAACTACATTGGAATTTAATATATGTTTTGGAGCACGAGTTTACATAATTACGGGTTATTTATGTTTGATTTCATTTTTATGATTTTCAACGTTGGGTCTTTGGATTTGTTAAGCTTATGGCTCGGCTTGGATTTTTTTGGGTTTTGAGGACACTTGTCTGCTTTTAATAGCTCAATGTTGAGTGGTTGGTTATGATTTGCATTTACTGCATCTTAGTTGAGAATATGTTTTGAATACATTAGTTCATTCGTTGAGAGTCATGTAATGGTTTAGTTAGTGCAATGGATCCATAGGCACGGTGTTCCTATGTCCCCGCTTTGGTCATTAGGTTCGCCACTTGGCACGGAATAGGCAACGGGTCACCATGATAAGTAAGGTGTGGACCTATACGGTCGGGCAGCGTCTCATGGGCAGTAAGGTGTAATTCCCTTGTGCTAGAGTTCCCCACTTTGGAACTCTCAAGAATAGACCTAGAGGGGTTGACTTGATGTTTTCGAGTGATAGACTTAGAGGAGTTGAGCTCGGTGGGTGTTTTATGTGTAACCCACATGTTTTGATTTCTTATATAATTATGTGACCTACTTTGTGTTCCGTCACGTACCATGTAACCGGGTTTTCCCGTCACCATTAGGTGTGGTTTTGGTTACGGAGTTTTACAATCCATGTTTTCGGAGATATTTGAATATGGGTAATTATCTGTGTTTTAAGGTTTTGGTTATTGAAACTCATTCAAGTTACTGGAATGTTTTGGAAGCTGGAGTTATCTACGTTTTTAGTGTTTGATCATTATAATGTCATTTATGTTTTACGTGCGCTTTGGGTTTTTGGCTTTATTTAAAGAGGTGTGCGTTTTATGATTTTAATCACGAGAAGGGTGGATGATGGAAGAAGATTATTTTAAGATTTAAAGTATTTCATTTTGGTTGCTTCCAAATTAAATGTATTGCATTTCGGAAATCTTGATTTTAATAACATTCTTGAAGTTAATGCTTTATTTATCTCTAACGAAAACTTTTGAGCTCACTAGGCGTTAAGCCTAACCTTTTATTTGTCGGCATGTGCATCAGGTTCCAGTTGGGGTTCGGTTCTAGCAATGCTTTGAGGAGTTGAGCATTAGACTTACGCGAGAGTAAGTAGTTTGGTGAAGTCTTCCGCAGTTGGAAATAGTGACTATTATTGGGTTTTAGTAACACCCGTCTTTATTACAGACTGTATTTGTAGATTGAATGTGTGTATTGAGGTTGAATCTTAATTTGTGCTTACAGATGAACCATTCATTGATGTATTTAGTAAATTTTAAATTAGTTGCTATTTCCAGATTTGAGGGTGTTACACCGCCAAACCCAAGAAACTTCGAATCTCTGTCGGACTTGTTGGAGGCTCCCAACTCATCATTGCCTCGATCTTTGTCGGATCCACCTTTACTCCGTCTTTAGACACCACATGCCCCAAGAATTGCACCTCTTGGAGCCAGAATTCGCACTTTGAGAATTTCGCAAATAACTTCTCCCTTCTTAGAACCTCTAACACTTCCCGTAGGTGTTCCCCATGCTCGGACTCGTCCTTTGAATATATTAAAATATCGTCGATGAAGACGATCACGGACTTATCCAAAAATGGGCGACACACACGGTTCATCAAATCCATGAATACGGCCGGAGCGTTGGTTAAGCCGAAAGGCATCACTAAAAACTCATAATGACCGTATCGCGTTCGTAGAGCCGTCTTCGGAATATCCTCCTTCTTCACTCTCACCTGATGGTAACCGGATCGGAGATCAATCTTGGAGAAACATCCTGCGCCTTGAAGTTGATCAAAAAGATCATCAATGCGAGTTAAAGGATACTTATTCTTCACCGTAACCTTGTTTAGCTCTCGGTAGTCGATACACATCCGCATAGATCCGTCCTTCTTCTTTACGAACAACACCGGTGCTCCCCAAGGTAACAAACTCGGTCGGATGAAACCCTTCTCCAACAACTCGTGGAGGTGCGTCATCATCTCTTTCATTTCAGTCGGAGCCAAACGATAAGGAGCACGAGCTATCGGAGCCGCTCCCGGAGTGAGGTCGATTTGGAACTCCACTTGCCGTTCCGGCGGTAACCCGGGTAAGTCTTCCGGAAAGACGTCCGGGTAATCTTGCACAACCTTCACATCTTCTACCGACTTCTTCTCCTTCTTCGCGTCTACCACATAAGCCAGGTACGAAGGGTAACCCTTCGCTAGGAATTTGCGAGCTTTGAGAGAAGAAATGACGGGGTTATTCCTCTTCCCTTTCTCCCCGTAGATGGTGACCACACCTTTTCCCGGCAAAGGCACTTGTACCATCTTTTTAGAGCAAAAGATGTCTGCTTTATGCCTCGTCAACCAATCCATGCCTATAACCACATCGAAACCCCTATAGTCATTGGTAACAAGTCTACTCCAAACGAATTCCCATCAATCTCTAAAGAGCAATCAAAAAATCGGTCTCGAATGATCACTTGATCTCCATTAGCTATTTCTACTACTAGTGCATCGGGAAGGACACTAATAGGGAGAACAAATTGCTTACAGAACAAATCCGAGATAAATGAACATGTAGCTCCAGAATCAAATAACACACGAGCGGGCAAGGAGTTTACTAGAAACGTACCCGAAACAACATCAGCGGTCTCCTTCGCCTCCTCTGTAGTCATTCGGAATGCTCGACTTGGCGCTCTCGACGGTTGCTCGACACGCGCCGTCGATCCAAAAGAATTCCCGCGATTTCCACCCACAAGCTTTGGGCAATCCTTCTTTATGTGCCCCGGCTCCCGACACTCGAAACAAACCGGCCCTCGGATAGGGCAATCTCGAATCACATGACCCTTCTTGCCACACTTGGCACACTCCACCAGACCCGAATGAGATTTTGGGTCGCATGGGCTAGAGTGCTTGGCTTTGCACTTGTGACACCACCGCCACTCACGGCGATTATCGTTGGCTCTTCCGCCCACGAATGGTTTAGACTGACGAATGGGCCTAGACGACCCTTCCCACTTCCTCTTCTCACCCACAACAACTCTCTCATCCTTCTCTGCTTCGAAATCGTCTTCTATCAGTAACGATTCCTCGATCACATCCTGGAGGGTCGAACCCCTAGCACTCCTTACTATCGTCCTCATTCTTGTCGGCAACCCTTGCTGATAAGCTTTTATCTTTGATCTCTCATCTGGGACGAGATGTCCCACCAAATTTAGCTTTTCCAAGAAAATCTTGGAGTAGTCAGCAACGGATAGAGTCCCTTTCTTCAACCCTCGGAACTCTGCCTCCAGTTTGTCCAGCGACCTTTCACTGCAATACTTGTCCAAAATTTTCTGTTTGAAAACCGGCCAAGTCAACTTTGCCAACACTTCGGGAGTGATGGCGGACCGTGTGAGGTTCCACCAGATTAGGGCCTCACCGCGAAGTAGTTGGGAAGAGAACTTCACCCGTTGCGAGGTATCGCATTCACTCGACTCAAAAGCCATCTCTACTTCCTTCAGCCAATACATGCATGCCACCGGGTTTGCAGAACCCGAAAACTCCTTCGGATTGCACCCAAGAAATGCTTTGTAGGTGCATCCTTTGCCTTTACCTTTGTTTCCATTATCTGCCGGTTCTTCAACAGTCACAACAACCGGTCCACCCGACCCCATGACGACGTTCTCCGCCATAGTCTCTGGTTGTCGGTGACTGGCGTCTCGATCTTCCAAAAGCTTCATGAAAAACTCTTGTTGTTGAGCCATGGCCGAGTTCATGGATAACATCATACTGTCCCTGATTCGGGTCTCCTTAGTTACCTCTTCCATGATGGCATTGTTAGCCGTGAGATTCACTTGCGGAATCTGTTCGGGTCCCCCTCCCAAGATATTAGGCCTGGGAGGATCCACGGTGGTATTGACCATATGAGGTTGGTCAGCAGTAAATTCTATCTCCACGCGCCTCTCCGGCGAGCTCGGTACTCTACTCTGAGTGTTTACCATTGAAATCTGCCACATATATATACGAGAAAAGAGATTGAGAAGAGACTAAGCTAGTTGAACTCATTGTACGTACTAATACCTTCATCAATTATCATAACAATAGTAAACCAAGCATGCTCACGTAACAATGCATTCATAATAGCAGTAGCTAGGTGAAATTATGAACGAACCATACACAAGAATTCTTGTCACCATTATCACGACTTTCAATTAAAGTAATTCCTTAATCCTAACGCTCTCCCCACCTAGGATTTCTACCCCAAGGGACAGTGAAACTGTAAAGTCTAAAGCTTAAGTCTAGATATGCTAAAACAATACCTATTTCACTTAAACTAAAGCTCTGATACCAACTAGTAACACCCTAAAAATAGGGATAACAAAAATCCGGAAAACGGACATGAGGTATACTAAAAATTTCCATAGCAAGAGCCTCCCAAAAATGGGGAAATATAAATATACCTGTTTAATTACAGTTGTAATTTAACGGACAATAAATAACAACCAACTAATCTAATTTCTACAACTAGAAAAGAGATTACAAAAGGGTTGTTATCTATAAACCCAACAGTTCTTTCCAAAAAGTATAGTACGTCCATGTGCAAAATCCCCAAGCTCTCACCCAAAGCAACTATGCCTACTTAGGACCGGCGCCGCTAAAACCTGAGATACACATCGACACCAAACAAGTGTTAGGCCAAAAATCCTAGTGAGTTGAACCATAATAAGCATGCATGAACAGTTACAATTCTTATCAGCAGTTAACCAGAATTCAACAATATATGGAGTCAATGGGGGATACCCATAGCACCAATCAAGTTCCACCCAAAGAGACAATGTACCTTAGTGCCAACTACTAAGAGTGACACCCAAAGGCCCAGCACACCTGAGGACTACAACCATGGCATTACCCCGAATGGCGGAGGTCTAGGCACATACCTACACGGTGGCACCCAAGACTACATCCTCCTAGTGTCTACTGACTTGGTTCGTCCAACATAATTTATAGGAGGTCTTGAGGTATATTTCAACCAACACATTTCGATACCAACCATGGGTACAATGTTACCATCCTAACACATAAGTCCATTATGAGACCCACATTCCAACATAACCAATGGTTAGATACAATATCGCCAAGAAGGCATTCCAAGTAGATTTTATCATCTACTATGTCACATATACCCCAAATCATGTCCAAATACCAATAATATGTATACATGAAGTAAATCCCAAATATTTGACAAATAGAGTAAATCATGGCAAGATACTCATAAGAAATCTCCCAACATATTATTCATAAAACCATCATCAAGTATTTGAGCACATCGAGGTAAACATTTTGAGAATTGTTACAATAATAACAAGTAAGAGATTATGATGTGTATCTAGTTTTAACAAAGGTTTAGTAAACTCACAATCTAGGTTTTTGAATCAAAACCTAGAAAATATGGAAACCCTAGAAGTTGGAGGTGAGACTTGATGAGGAGAAGTTGACTTGAAGAACCCTAGAAATCTTCTTGAATGACAATAAATGTAGGTAGATGAGATCCAACCACCAAAAGATTAAGCATTTATGAGGGTTAGGGTTTTGGGAGAAGAAAATCGGCTGGGAAGGTTTCAAAATCGCCAAAGGAAGAGAGGGTTGAGAGCTAAATGAATTAGAAATCTGATAAAAACTCATTTAAGGGACTGCACCCCGACGGCGATAGTGTCTGGCGATAGTGCCCTTGGCACTATCGCGAGTCACAATCGCGAAGGCTCCCCCACCTATGGTACACTCTCCGCGAGAGTGACCTGCGATAGTGACACTGTCACTATCGCTTGGTCACAATCGCGTCGGCCCCTCGAACTCTCGGTACAACTACTGTGAGAGTGACCTGCGATAGTGACCATGTCACTATCGCGTGGCACTCTCGCACCACTCTCCGAAAAGTCTAAAAATTCAGTTTGAAACGATGACGAGCGCGAGGTTTAGACACTTATAAAAATTATACTAACCAGATAACATCATAGCATTATAATAATGATCATATGCATATAGAAGGCTCATAATTCCAAATAAACACAATTAACATATTAAGGGAACAATTACTTACCTTATGGATTTCCGGGTGTTACAGTTTTGGTGAAAACCTAGAAAACCCCAAAATTCTTGAAGATGGAGGTGAAGATGATGAGATCTTGACATTTGCTTCCAATCCACCACATAATACTCGTTAATCTTCCTAAAACTAACACTTTAACCTTGAAAAGCTCTCAAAAACGAAACCATATCATTTTGAATCACCCAAAACGGAGTAGAAATGAGCAAGATATGACGAAATGTAGAAAATCCCGATTTTATGCACTGTGAGATTGGCGCGACCCTGCCATGCGATAGTGCCATTTGTTACTGTAGCGGGCCCTGTCGTGCGGAATGTACCGAGGCCCCCTTGCCTCTTGCGACCCTGCCATGCGACAGTGCCATCTGTCACTGTAGCGGGCACTGTCGCGCGAAATATACCGAGGCCTTTTTCGACGGCTTTCCCGACCGTTTTCCCAGCCGTTCTTCGACCATTCTCCCGGACATTCCTCGATCTTTATCCCGACCATTCCTCGACCGTTCTCTCGAAACATTTGATGCTATTATACCAGTTATCCTACCATTGCCATAATTACATGGCACATTCGTTGGGATGACCAACCACTTGGTAATCGCCGTTGCTATTGTGACATATGTCACAACTGCATGGCACTATGGCCGGGACTACCACACTTTCAGTACCATTGGTGCTATTGTGACAGATGTAACAACCACATGTCACTATAACCGAGACGACCATACTCTTAGTACCATTGGTGCTATTGTGACAAATGTCACAACCACATGGCACTATAGCCGAGACGACCATACTCTTAGTACCATTGGTGCTATTGTGACAAATGTCACAACCACATGGCACTATAGCCGAAACGACCATATGTGGTTCTTCCTTTACCTATTCACCTATTTCAACACTTTTCTTCAATTAGGATAGAAATTCAGGGTGTTACAGAAGATATCATTAATGTAATGGTGGATATAAAAGGTCACCTTTGTCATTAGTTGCTACTCACCCGTTTTAAAAGGACTTCTATGTGAAAGTGTCTTAGGCAAAATCGACATTACCATCTGAAAGACTATCTTAGGTTTTCAGATTTGAAAGAGAACATTCTTCCATCTTTCTTTCATTGTTAGCAAATTTGTCACAAGTCAGATCATTTAGGATTATAGGTCTTCCACAACAGATTTGTAATTTTATGTTTCAATAAAATATAAAATTAAAAGTGTGAAAATTTGTTGTTTTTGTATTCAACCCCCCCTTTTTTACAAACACAACTTGTGTAAGTAATTGTATTCCAGGACCAATAGAAACAATGTCATCTTATAACATAGATAATTTAAACTTCAACTAAGGAGGCGTTTACCCAAATGCTTACCCGGTAAACGCTTACCGGTAAAAATCGATAATCTAACTTACTTTACCAAGTAAGATTGTAGTCCATCAAAAAGCTATTGTATGCAACAATTACCCGGTAAACGCTTACCAGGTAAAACTCTCCATCCTCATATCACTCTTACTGGGTAAGATTCTCGTTCCTTGTGATGTTTATCCGGTAAGGTAAATGAGCCGATAAGCACTTACCGGGGTAAGTGTTTAATAAACAGACCCTAAAATGATTTATTTCCCTTCTTGATCCTTGTCTACTCATCTCCTTTCATACATACTACTGTTAGTTATATGCTAATCATGTTTGTGGTTTAAAGTTAAACAACAAAGGAACACGTTGTACTTCAACAAGCGTGTATTGGATTGAACCGAATATTAATACCAAAAGTTGACATGCATTACACACATGCAATATAGAGTAACTGAACATATAGCACATGAGATCTCAAATTGAACTCACAAAATGCACGGTCAACTGTCTCAATCGAACCAACCAAGTACAACGACCAAATTATGTATTGATTATATCAATCTAAAACGAGTACACAGGTACCTCACAGTACATGTATAATGTTTGTGCATCTTCTCGGTGTTCTACATGTTACGTCTTGGTACATAACCCCACACATGTACTCAAACTATTCATGCATATATGAACATCGTATTGTAGAAAATTAATATGCTTTAAAACTGTAAACACATAGTATGTATGTATATTTCCTAACATATTGTATAGGCATTCTCGTGCTCTCTTATTTTGATCTCGTTCCCATTTGAATCCCTCTCTCTCTCTCTCTCTCTCTCTATATATATATATATATATATATATATATATAGAGAGAGAGAGAGAGAGGGGGAGAGAGAGATAGTCGGGTTCAAACGAGAATGCTACCTATTTAAAAGAATAAGAGAATAATTCTGAGTCAATCATTTTATTAAATAATACCGTAAATAAAACCTTCTTAAAAATCGCCCAAAAGGGCATATGTGTCATTTGTTGTATACATATTATGTATGAAAACTAATTTATTTCTATATAGATTATGTAATAAATTTAATTAAGGTATTTATTCATGATTTTTTTTTTAATTTTCATTATTTATGCATGACTAATTTTTTTTAACTTACTTATTATTTTTTACATCATTAAAATAAGTGTGATTTATTTTTTCATTTTAAATATTTATTTTTATTGAATTAGTTTATTTAAGATTTTTTTTACAATTTTCATCAAAAATCACATGTGATATACACACACTACTACAGAAAAAGCCTTTTTACACGGTTAACACTACTAAAACCGTGTAAAAAGCCTTTTACAACCGTGTAAAAAGGTTTTTCCTGTAGTAGTGACAATTAATCGACATTTTTTTTAAAAAGATTCGCTAATTTTCATCAATGTATCATATGTGATATTGATTATAGTAGAAAAGAAATGTAAGTTATTTGCAACATTACAAGTGATATGTGTAAATTATGAATTACGTTTTGAAAAACATGTAATCTTATACATTTTAAAATTGTTTTGCTATACATCACATATGATTTTGTTTTCACTATTTTTCTTTTTCAATTTTAATTTGAATCAATATTTTGCAAATTTTAAATCACATATGATTAGGAAAACATTTTGAAACAAAGTTAATTCATTATGAATCACATGTGATTTTGATGAAAAATTATGAATTACGTTTGAAATACATGTGATCTAATACATTTTTTATGTGTTTTGCTACACATTACATATGATTCTGTTTTCATTAATTTTCTTTTCAAAGTTCAATTTAAATTATTGTTTTTCAAATTTTAAATCATATATAATTAGGAAAATATTTAAAAAATAATAATTCATTGTGAGTCAACTTGATTTTGATAAAAATTATAATTTTTTTAAATATTGTTTTAAATAAAAAAATTAAATTCTTTAAATAAAAATTAAATACACTTATTTTAAATGAATTAAATATAACAACTTCATTAATTTTTTTAAATCATATTAAATTTATAAATATGGTAAAAGAAAAATCTTAAATAAATACCTAAAATAACTTTTATATAACTAAATTATTTTTATACCCTTATTTATTTATTTTTAGAATTAATTATTTAAGGTATTATCTAATAAAATGACTGACTTACAATTATTCTCTTATTTTTTTTTAAATAAATATCATTCTCGTATTATCCTCCCTATATATATAGGGTTAGGTTCCGGTGAGAATTTGAGTTAACAGTGAGAAGTGGTTATCAACCATTGGATGAGAAATGAACGCACATTAGGATGAGATGCATCGAGATGCACCAGATCAATTCCCTTCTAAGTCGCAATTCATGGGAGGGCTTGAGATTACAAGAGATCAACGGTTCAGATCCATTTCTCACGCTTCTCACCATTAACTTAACTTCTCATACGATCATTCGCCTATATATATATATATATATATATTAAGGTTCTAAATGACGTAAAACGTGGTGTGACGGCAAGATCAAGTCTCAAGTCTTACAAGTTATGGCGATGCCGCAATGTTTTTCAAGGCGTGCCCTAAGGCGACATATGTCTAATTATGTGTGTTAGTGTTTTGAATAATTTTGTATAACAATTTTAAATTCATATAAAGTTCTAAAACTAAAGAAAAGAATAACCATGTATATCAAATATATCGAGCTTATAAGAAAATGATTTTAAAGTGCACAATCGAGATTAAATGTCTTGGGTCTCTACTCACTACTTTTCTTCAATCTTCAAATAATTCCTATTCGACTCTTTGTGTATGGATTTACCTATTTAGGGTTTTAGTTTATATGTTTTCTTTTAATGTTTATTTAAATCTTAGCTGTCATACTTAATTATCATTTATCCCCCAAATTATATGTTTAAAAAAGTAAAAAAGAAAACCTATGCGTTACAAAATAACGCGTCGTAACGTGTCATAACGCGTTACAACAAAATTCAAGCCTTATAGTGGAGCCATAAGGGCTAGCGTGGCGGCGAAGCCAAACCATGATACCGTAACGAGACCCTAAAGAGTTATTTAGAACCATGAATTATATATACACAAACATGTACTGTTGCATGTCTCTTTTGTTAAACCCTAAAGTTAACATTTAATGATTTCTTAGTCTCGTTTTTGATTTGCGGGATTTGATTGGATTTGAAGGGTTTTTTGAATTAAATTCAGTTTCAATCCAATGTTTAGTTTGAAGGAATGTTAGTATTTGAAATCCGGAAAGTTCATTGAAATCCTACAAACATGGGATTTGGAAATCCTATGGAGGTAGTTGTTATTTCGTGGGATTTTACGATATTTATTTATAATAATGTTTTAAAATATGTTAAGAACACTTGTTTTGTAATAATTAATTAAATAAAAATGTAATTTAATTATTCTTTTAATCTTTAATAATTTGTTCTTATAAAAAATGGAATTCAATTCCATTTTAAACCCTACAAACTAAATACACTAGGGCACGTTTGGTTTGCGAGATTGGAATGGATTTGGAGAGATTTGAATTTCAAATCCATTCCAATCCTGTGTTTGGTTTGCAGGAATGAAATTTGTTGACCGGATTTGAAATCCTTTGACCTTTTTAAAATCCTTAACATGATGGATTTGGAATTCATTTGCAATGAGCCGAGATTTCAAACCCCCTCCAAATCCAAATATTTACTTAAAATTCAATTCATTCCAATTCATTCCTGCAAACGCGTTACGTAGAGGCAGCAAGAAGGTTAGGGGGTCAACATCAAAGAAGGAAAACTTTGCAAGGTGGGTGGGTGTAGGTTGGGTTTGGTTCTAATTGTTTTTTTTAAGTGCAAAAAATCATTTTGTTTAGTTTTTATTTATTGTAATAAATATTTTTTCCCCTTAATCGATGAAACAATATTTTAAATTTTCATATTTTATACATATTTGATTTATTAGACCGGTTTTCTGCCTACATGTTATTGGTTTATATTTATGCCCGTTTTTTTTTAAATATTCTATCTTAGCCATTTATGCTATTAATCTTCATAAAAATTATACAACCACATTTAAGAGGCATTGGCTTAACAAAATATTTTTGAAGAATTTAAACTTTATGGACGGATTTCGAATTAAAAAGATTTGGTGTGTTTGGGTTTATTAATTGATTATTATAAAATGAATGTTCTTAATATATTTTAAAACATTATTACAAATAAATCTAATGAAATCTGGTGAAATACCAACTACCCTCATGAGATTTACAAGTTCAATGTTTGTGGGATTTCAAAGATTTTAATCGGGACTTTATTTAAACCAAATGCGGGATTTGAATGGAATCCAGTTCACTAAATCCCGCAAACCAAACGAACTCTTGAAGGCTTTTTTCATTCTTTGTTGTCGAGTCATTGACTTTGATGCGCTCAACAATAAATTTCAAACATGCAATGGTGATGCCGTATAGTCATGCTCAAAGTACTGGATATGGGAATAAACAATATTCAAACCTAATCCAAAATTCCCCCCTCCTCTCTAAGGGTCCGTTTGATTTGTAAGAATGAAATGAAATGAATTGGATTTCATATAAGAATTTGGATTTGGAGGGATTTGGAATCCTTTTGTGTGTTTGGTTTGTAGGATTGGAACAGATTTGAATTCCATTATTTATAAAAAAATCATTAAAAAATTATGAGAAAATATAAAAGTAATTAAATTACCTTTTATTTAACTGATTATTAGAAAACATCATTATATACAAATCATACGAAATCCTAGTCATTCCCTTGGGATTTCAAAATCCTATATTGGAGGGATTTCAAAAAAATTCTGGAATTTCAAATCCGGACAATCCTGCAAACCAAACACATGATTGAAATGAATTTGAAATCCAAATCTCTCCAATTCCAATCCATTCCGGCAAACCAAACACGCCGTAAGGTCCAATTTGGTTTGTGGGATTGAATGAGATTTGGATTTTATTTCAATTCTATGTTTGGTTTGAAAGATTTCTAGGATTTGAAATCCCAGGATTTCATTGAAATCTCACAAACATGGAACTTTGAAGTCCTAAGAGAATGATTAGTATTTTGCGGGTTTTCATATAACTTGTTTGTAATAAAATTTTAAAATATGTTAAATTCACTTGTTTTGTAGTAAGCAATTAATAAAAAGGTAACTTAATAATTTTTATAATTTGTTTTATAGATTAGTTCTAAAAAATAAAATTCAATTTAATTCCAGATCTTACAAACCAAACACTTCAAAGATTCCAAATCCTTCCACAAAGTCCAAATCCCTCAAAACCATTAATCCATCAAACCAAATTTTTGTCGGATTTTCTTTGATTATTCATGAATTTTGTTTGGTTTTTTCATATCTTGTTTTGTTTTACTGGGAGAGGGTTATTTTTATTTTATTTTATTTTATTTTATTAATGGGAGTGTGATTTAATCCCATCCATAGTGAATGTTATGAGGTGAGTTGTGTTTTGCTTCTGGCCATTAAGCAACAATAAAACTTTGATTTGATGAAGGCTGCCATTCTTTTTATCTATATTTATATACTGTATGAAAAAATATTTATGTTTTACTCCTTAAAAACTCTTTTTTCAATAATCTTTCAATTTTTATAATATCTTTAGTTTACTCCTTTTCATAAACTATATGAGAACACAAACTTGAATGAAGGGTCTATAGAAAATCATATTAGTTATGAAAAGATAAAGTTTTGAAAACCCATAGCTTCAAATATAGTTAGTTTTTCAAATAAACAAACTATATAATAATGAGTATTTCATTTTTTCTAATTTGAAACCTTATTGATGTATATTATTTTTTCAATCTTTTTAACCCGATTTTCAAAATTTCAATCACGAGAAATATTCATACAATATTTTTACCATATTTGTCGGTCCACAATACTTATCAAGTTCTTATCAAAACAACACTTAAACGATTACCAACATGTATTGATTAATAACAATGGTTACAAGGTTTGATCTTTGAAGCTCTCGTGTGTTCTCTCTGATTTACACTTTGAATGTGTGTGTTCTATATGTGTTCTAAGATCTGATTGTAGAGAGCTGTTGAGATGAGATCAAATATTGATCTCTAGCTTCTACAACACACTTCCTAAACCACTTGCAATATTAAACTAATATAACATAATAATAATATCTAACAAAAGATATTATAAATCTAACTAAACTAAACTAAGTTATCTAAATAATACTTTGACATTTATTACAAATAAACATTAGGCTTTGAATCGAGAGTCGACTTTCCGGCATTAGCTTTAGATTGGATCTTCAGATTGGATGATCTTGAATCCAATGAGACTGTGGTCTAACAATCTCCCCCTTTGGATCAAGATCATTACTAAAAAGATTTTAGCAATTTAGTCTTCTTGTTCAGCTCAGAAGATGCAATCTCTTTCTCTAGCTCAGAATGCTTTAGCAAAGTATCTTCAAAGAAAATTTATCTGAAATCAGCATGTCTTCAGAATACTTTGATCTCGCAGTTCTTGGTTAGCTTTTCTCTTCTCCAATATCTTGTAATGTAATGGACTGTACATTTCTTCAAGCTTTAAATTCTCCCCCTTTTTGATGAAAAGTGCAATGACTTCATCAAAACTTTGAGTAAGAAATGTCAACCCTTGGAGCCTCTGATCCGTCAATTCAAAAGATATTCATCCAGATCTTTTCAAATCCAGACAAAATTGTCGTGTAACACCTGAATCAACTAATGAATCAGTTAACATGCCTGTCAGTAACACTAAGTCACTGTGTGTAACGAATACACATTGGAAAGGAGCTGTTTGATGTTGACTCCCCCAGGGCTTCCATTTAATCATCGAAACACCACAAAGGTAATTTCTATAAACGTTATGACAAAGAAACAAATTCCTTGTGTGTTCGTGCTTGTGATAGAAAGAATTAAGCACATGATGATTGCTTATAAGGCTCAATATTGTGTAAACCACTAAGACAACAATAAGTTAAACACAGACTCAATGTGCATGATTGAAGTGCGAAGGTGGGGCAGACTTCCTTCTTTTCAATATCCAGATTTTCCAAATGAAAATCAGATAGCAAATGTGTTGCATCCCCTTTGAAAATGAAAAACACTTTCTTGTTGAGAAGAAAATGAGTAGATAGTGAGGTTTGATCAAGAGTTGGCATGGGCTAGTTACCTGTTTTGAATAATGTTCACCAAAGAATTGTGAAACACTAGTAATGTGGCTGCCCGACTCAGAAAAAGTTGGTGCAGAGTTGTGATATTCTTTTAACTCTGTTCTCACACGCTCTTTCTTTTAAACATTAAGCTCACTCTAATCAAACTTTCTTTCTTTGTTTGACACACTCATTTCTTTTGACTTCTCACACTCAATCACTATGGATTAACTTCGTGGGTAGAAATCACAGGTTAATGTGATTCCATAGAAGTGGTGTTAAATCTTAGCTCAAAGAAATCCTGTTTCTTATGATGCATATGATGTTCAGATTGGTTTAACTATTTCAGTTAAAGCACAAATATGATCTTTGAAAACATTTAAAGTCACACTTCCAATTCATGAATTCTTGTTGAGAATCAGGAAGTGGTTTGAACATTTAATAACAATGTTTTCAAATGATTGAAAGTTATCCTTCTTTCAACCATATATGAGATGAAGATATAGAATTATACCTTTACGTACGATCTTCCATCTCATGAAGCTAAGCTTAAAGTCATAAACATATGAACTTTTAAGCATCTCTCAAAAATTCTGCAAAAGTCTTATGTCAAGTCAAAGTAAAATTTATTCACTTAAATTGAAAAGACAAAAAGCAGTAAAACTGTTAAAGTACGAGTTCTGATCAGAAATAATTAGAAGTCATATCCAAACTCCTTTGACTTGAAGAGCCCCCCCTAAAATCTTGCATTACAAAAATTTGACATAAAAGGTAAATGCAGAAATCTTATGAGCTCCCCCTCAAAATAAGATTGACCACTTGTCAATTTCTTCTCATACTCCCCCTTGGATCATGAACAGTATATAGAAGTGCAGATATCGTACGGAAATGAAGAAATGATGAAAAAGTATACAATTAGAAAACTTTGATAGGTAACTACTGATTAAATCTTTAGATTTAGCAAACCAAGCTTAAAGACTAGAAAGTTAAACCTCTTTTCGTCTAAAGGTTTGGTAAACAAATCGGCAAGCTGATAATCAGTTTTTACAAAGAAAAGTTCAGTTGTTCCCTTTTCAACATGATCTTTAATAAAATGATACCTGACGTCTATGTGTTTGGTCTTGGTGTGCTGAACAGGATTCGCTGTTATTGCGATGGCGCTCTTGGAGTCACAGTATATCGGGATTTTGTTGAAGTGGAAACGGTAGTCGCGCAATTGAGTTCTCATCCATAAGACCTGAGAACAGCAGCTAGCAGCAGCTACATATTCTGCTTCGGCCGTGGAAGTTGAAACACAAAGTTGCTTCTTCGATGCCCAACTTACGAGCTTATCACTGAGGAACTGTACATGTACTGACGTGCTCTTCCTGTCTAACATACAACCTGCATGATCTGCATCTGTATACGCTGTTAGTTCAAAACTTGTATCTTTAGGATACCACAGACCAAGATCTGCAGTGCCCTTCAGATACCTAAATATGCACTTCACAACAGACATATGGATTTCTTTAGGATTGGCCTGATATCGTGCACATAAGCATGTTGAGAACATTATATCTGACCTACTTGAAGTAAGATACATTAAAGAACCTATCATCCCTCGATAAGTCCTAACATCAACAGCCTTTCCCGAAGGATCGGTGCCAATCTTAGTACTTGGTGCCATTGGGGTACCAATCGGTTTTGAATTCTCCATTTTGAACTTCCGAAGAATATCCATAATGTATTTTGATTGATTGATAAAAATACCCGATGAAAATTGTTTGACTTGTAAACCGAGAAAGAAATTCATCTCTCCCATCAAATTCATCTGAAATCTAGACACCATAAGGTTTGAAAAATTCTTACAGTACTTAGGAATTGTAGAGCCAAAAATAATATCATCTACATAGATTTGAATTAGAATGATATCGGATTTTTCCTTTTTGATAAACAAAGTGGTATCCACCGTACCTTTTGAAAAACCAGACTTGACTAGAAATTTGGAAAGAACATCATACCAGGCTCGAGGAGCTTGTTTCAGACCATAGAGTGCTTTGTCGAGAATGTAAACGTGATTCGGCTTCTCTTGATTGACAAAACCTTCTGGCTGAGAGACGTAGACTTCCTCCTTCAGAATGTCATTCAGAAAGGCAGTCTTCACGTCTATTTGAAAGACCGTGAAGTTCTTGTGGGCAGCGTAGGCTAGAAACATTCTAACTGCCTCTAATCGCGCCACAGGAGCATATGTCTCGTCATAGTCGATTCCTTCCTCTTGTCTGTATCCTTTGGCTACTAGTCTTGCCTTGTTTCGGATAACGGTACCACATTCGTCTTTCTTGATCTTGAAAACCCACTTCGTACCTATAATGGTTTTACCTTTAGGTTTTGGTACGAGTCTCCAGACTTGAAGTGCATCGAACTGATTCAGCTCTTCTTGCATTGAGATCACCCATTCTGGATCAGCAAGTTCCTCTGATACGCGAGTTGGCTCGAACTTGCTCAGAAAGGAGTCATGCATGCACAAGTTTATTGATGCTGACCTAGTTTGCACCGGTTTTGATGGATCGCCAATGATCTGGCTTATCGGGTGCTCTTTGGTCCATTTATGTTCATGAGGTAGTGGATTATATGAATGTATGTCAATTGTATCATCTATAAATCCACTTGTACCTTCTTCAGTTTGTTCAGGAGGAATGATAATTGCAGTTGAAGTGGTAGGTTTAGAAGGCTCAGCAGGTACAACTTGTTCTGGCTGTAGATTGATCTGAATAGAACATCCTACTGTTTCAGCTACTTCTGTTTCTTCGTCACATGGAACTTCTTCAACTGTCGGAGTCGGCATTTGAATTGGAATTTCTTGTTGAATCGGGGCGTTGGATTCAATAGGAACATCTGAACTGGTTGGATGAGTAGTCGTTAAGTCTTCCATCCTGTCAACCACAACAAATTTTTTTACATTAGATCCAAGAAATTCATCATAAAACAATTCAAATAATAAGTCTAAATTAGATATATGATTAATTGACGTTGATGCTTCATCTGATTTGTTCTGTTGAGACGCATGTTCTGGACTGAACTGCCCAGAAGCTAGTACTCCGGTTATAACGGGTTCTGAACTTTGATGTTCGGAAGCCATCTCTTCATCAAAGGTTACGTTGATGCTTTCTATAACCGTTTTTGACTTCTTGAGATAAACACGGTATGCAGTTGATGTAGAGGAATAACCAATGAAGATTCCTTCGTCCGCCTTGGCACTGAACTTGTTGAGACTCTCCCTATCGTTTAGCACGAAACACTTACACCCAAATATATAGAAATATTTGATTGTCGGTGTTCGGTTGTTGATTAACGCATAAGGAGTCTTCTTGAATCTTTGATGTATCATGGAGCGATTCTGTGTGTAACACGCAGTCGATATAGCTTCTGCCCACAAAAATAGAGGTAAGTCTGATTGACTTAGCATAGTACGAGCAGCCTCGACTAGCGTACGATTTCTTCTTTTGACCACTCCATTTTGTTGAGGCGTTTGAGCAGCAGAGTATTGATGTGATATCCCGACAGATTCGAGATATTCTTCAACCTTGTTGTTCTTGAACTCTGTGCCGTTGTCTGTTCTTAGAAGCTTGACCGGTTTCTGCAGATTCACCTGGGTCGTCTTTAGGAATGTGATGAGAACATCTGGTGTCTCATCCTTTGAACGTAGAAACTTGACCCATGTGTATCGCGAGTAATCGTCCACGATCACGAGTATGTACTTCTTTCCGCCTAGACTTTGAGTTCGCATCGGACCGCATAAGTCCATATGCAATAACTCTAACGGAGCGCTTGTACTCGGTTCAGGCTTTGGTTTATGTGGAGCCCTCTTCATTTTTCCTTTTTCACATGCTGCACAAAGATGTTCTCTTTCATATTTGAGCACTGGAAGTCCTTTGACGAGCTTTCCTCTGACCAGATTGTTGATGTACCTGAAGTTGAGGTGAGAGAGCCTTCGATGCCATATATAACCAGCTTTGTTGCATCGAGGCTTTCGTCAGTAGACAAACCTATTTGTCAGTCTGGATTTTTGACAAGTTAATTGTGTAGAGGTCTGACTTTCTTGTTCCGACCAAGAGTTCCTCGCCTTGTTCAGTGCGAACTGAACACGTCTTGGCTTTGAAATTGACCTCTAAGTCTTTGTCACAGAACTGGCCTATACTGAACAAGTTGTGTTTTAAGCCTTCAACATAGCTTACCTTCTTGATCGTGACATTGTTGTGTACCATATCACCATAACCCATTATTGGTGAATGCTGGTCGTTGCCGAATTTAACTGTTCCGCAGTATTTATCTTTAAAATTGGACAACATCTCTTTTTGTCCAGTCATATGCTTGGAACATCCGCTATCCAAGTACCATAAATGACGGATCTGCACAAGAGAAATAATGAATTTAGATATTCATATGACAACATTGGAATAAACTCTTTGAGTATTGAAGAGCGGGTCTTGAACTGATGTGTTGAAAAGCCATATCCTCTTTTTAAGCACGGGTTCTGAACAGACGTGTTCAGAAACCATTGTTTTATCTTTGAAGAGCGTGTCTTGAACTGTTGTATTCAAGAACCTAGTTTATTTGAGAAACGAGTCCTAGACTGATTTGTCTAGAAGTCATATCCAAACTTCTTTTAAACTTTGTGTGCCTGTAACACAGATTTAGCCTTAGGTACCCACTGGAATCTGGGTCCTACTGTGTTAGCACAAAATTTTGGTACCCATTTGAAATTGGGTCCTCTTTTCATTTGAAAGTCATTTGAAGCATTATAATTAGATGAATGCACATGATAATTTCCAAACCAATCTTCAGAATCTTGACAAGAAGTAGAAACATGTTTATCATAAATAGAAGACTTTCTAGCAGATAAAGATAAATGAAATAATTGCTTCATTGTATATTGTTTACGAGAAACAACAATTTTTGAGTTCAAAATAGCAACATCAGTAATTAAGACATCTTTACTAGGCGAAGTCTTACTACAATTAACACTACAAAAAGATTTAACGGTCTTGTCAAGCTTCTGTTTAGGTTGCCACTGAGATTTAACTTCTGGCCTTTGCTTGCTCAGATCTGAAACATGTGAAACTCGTGAGTTAGACTGTTGAGCAACAAACGAATGCTTCTTCTTCGGATGACCAGTAGTGTTCGGTTTCTGTGAATGCTTAGATATAATCTTACCTTTAGCAATTTTAGCTTTCACAGAGACTGAGTTATCAACTTTCGTTGATTTTGCACTGTTAACAGGCATACTGGTTTTTCCTAAAGATTTCTTAACAAATGATGAATGGTTAGGAAGTTTTGCATTAAAATCAAATTGTTCAAAACAACCACCCGAACCACCGTTAGAGTTAAGAAAATCAAACCCTTTATTTGATGAACCAAACATATCCTCAGAGTTTGAAACCTTAGAAAGAACAAAATTTTTGAACACAATTGAAAAAAACTTTTTGTTCAATATTCATCAAAAGTCTTTCATCTGATAAAGAATTCTCGAGTTCAGAAATTTTACTTTCTAAAACGAGAGGAGGGACATATAGTTTACCTTGAATAGGCTTCGCCTCCATTTCTTTTTCAGAATAACTTTGAAAGAAGTCATTTGAAAGAGATTTCTTCTTTTGATATATTGGATTTTCATTATAACTATTATTCATTTTCGCATAATAAAATGGAAGATGAACTTTAGATGATTTCAAACGTTTTTCAGTTTCGTCGGCTTCATCCTTTTCAGATAGTCTAGTCCAGAAAGTTTTAAACTCAGGGATTTTTCGAGCTAATTTCAAAGAAAGATGATCATAAAGTGCAGGCACTTCAGATATTCCTTTTTGAAGACATTGAGGATTCTTATAACCGATTCCCCATTTTTCTATTTCTTCTTTGGGTTTGTTCAGATGAATAGTTTGTTCAGTTTGACCCAACTTGTATAACTTCTCTTCCAAACTTTTTAATTTTGCAATTAAAGTTTTGTTTTCTTCAGTAAATGAAGAATGCAATTTCGTAAGCTCATATAAATCAAGCTCACTTTTTCTCAGTTTAGACTTGAGTTCAGAATTCTCTTTAAGAATTATTGTCTTTTCCTTTGCGCTGGTGTCATTGTTTCTATGTAAAACCTCAACCAATACTTTCTTCTCAGCAATTTTATCGCTAAGTTTCTGTATCGATTGGTTTTTGTCAGTAATAACACCATTTTCACGCTTAAGATTCGACTCTAAATCTTGGAGTTTTATCTTCATGACATGCATTTTATTCATGAAATCTGAATTCGATAAATCACATACCTCCTCTTCTTCATCCTCTTCTGAATCTGTTTCAGCGTCTGATTCCTGCTTTCCCATCAAGCACATGTTGACTGCTTCATCTCTCTCTTCATCCTCTTCTTCCTCGTCTGAATGATCAAGCCAGTATTCATCCTCTGCCATCAGTGCCTTACCCGCCTCCTGTTGCTTTGCAAGAAGCATCTTGTTCTTGTAGTAATCGGAGTTTCTGACTTTGGGTTTGCGGCAGTCTCTGGCATAGTGACCTGTTTTGCCACAGTTGTAGCATGTAGGTGGTTCTGACTGACTGGATCCTTCAGCTTTAAACTTTCTCTCTTCCGGTTTCCTCTCCTCTATTCTCTTCCCTTCAGCATGATACCTTCTCTCTTCCGGCTTCTTTTCCTCTAATCTCTTCCCTTCAAACTTCTTTCCTTCATATCTACTTCCTTCAACCCTTTCCTTATGGACATAGTTGTTAGGACCAGAAGAATACCTCTGACTGTTTGATGTTGGCTTTTTGTAGAACTTTTTCTGAAAAGCATTTGTCAGCATGAGCATTGCTTGCTTCAGTTGGTCATTTTCATTCGAGTCAGAGATGGCATCAGCTTCATTTTCTTCTGATTCATACACAATTGTCTTGTTCTTCTTCTTCATGACAACAAGAGCAACTGTGTCTTCAACTGTCTTTCCTTTCTGCCTATTCTCATCTAGAATTTCATCCACCTCTTCTTCATTTTGTCTGAGGGTTTCATACACCTCATGAAGTGGAATCTCATTCAGGTCCTTGATCTGCTTCATCTGCCTGGCAAATCTTTTCCATTCCGGCTGTAGAATACTTAGAAATTTGACGTTCAGCTCGATTTGAGATTTGGTGACCTTGTTTTTGCTTTGTTCGTTCAGTAAAGTCACAAACCTGTCATAGGTTTCTTCTAAAGTTTCTCCGACTCTGCCTCTAAATTCTTCATAATTATTTAGGCAGTTGGAGATTTTCAGCTGATTCCCAACCTTTGAACCCAACATCATCTTCTCTAGCTGATCCCACATTTCTTTGCCCGAGGCCTTGTAGCTGTCAATCTTTACATAGATTTCGTTTGGAATTCCTTGTAGAATGTATGACTTAGCTAACTTATCACCTTTTGCTCTTTTTAGGTTATCACCTTCTAGCTCATGATACTTAAGTTCAACCAGTGTCGGCACAGTTCCAACCAAACGAGTCGTCAACACTGGTTTCATAACCCCTTCTTCTATAGATTGCCTGATAAAATCACCCAACTCATGTCTGTCAACAAAGTTCAGGAACCGATCTTTCCACTGTTCGTATTCTCCTTTAAAGAGAACTGGTGGCTTGGTGTCAGTTCCGATTGCAAGGGCTTCTCTAGATGTCATTCTGAATAAAAAGATTGAAGTCTTGTATTTGCGCAAAGAGAGGTTTGCGTGAAGAGTTGATTGCGCGAACTGAGGTTTGCGCGAGACGTAGGAAGCGCAAAGTAAGGTTTGCGCGAGACGTTGGTTGCGCAAACAGGGGTTTGCGTTTCAAGAAGGTTGCGCAAACTGAGGTTTGCGTTTCAAGAAGGTTGCGCGAAGTAGAGTTGAGCTTTTCGTGAGGAGTTGATCATGTGAACTAAGGTTTGCGTGATGTGTTGGTAGTGAGAAGTGAGCTTTGCGTTTCAAGGGAATTGCGCAAACTGAGGTTTGCGTCTGCAGTTGGTTGCGAGAACCGAGTCTTGCGCAAGACGTTCATTGTACAAAGTGAGCTTTGCGTGATCAGTGCGTTGCGCAAAGTAGGTTTTGCGTATCACGTTGGTTGCGCAAAGTAGGTTACGTAAAATGGGCTTTGCGTGAGTTTTTCCTCTGGTTTGCGCAAGTTCGTCTGTTCTTCGATAAAATCAACTTTTCAACCTGTTTTTCCAAGATTAACAGTACCAAACTCTACCAATATGTCCAAAAACACTTCTAGAATAGATTGTGACCACTTGATCTCGATAAAAATAACTTTTTCGAAAATAAATCGATGACACAGTAACTTTTGAAAACTCGAACTCAGACCACAAAATCACCAAAATGGAACTCTATTAAAGCTCTATACTGAAATTAATCACTCACAACTCGATCTAGCATGTATATCGATCACAACCTGATCGATTTTAACACCTAAAACACTCTAAATCTAGAAATCGATTTTCAAACAAGAACACAGAGTCGTTTTTCTTAAAACTTGATTTTGATCTATTATCAGGCTCTGATACCAATTGTCGGTCCACAATACTTATCAAGTTCTTATCAAAACAACACTTAAACGATTACCAACTTGTATTGATTAATAACAATGGTTACAAGGTTTGATCTTTGAAGCTCTCGTGTGTTATCTCTGATTTACACCTTAAATGTGTGTGTTCTATATGTGTTCTAAGATCTGATTGTAGAGAGTTGTTGAGATGAGATCAGATATTGATCTCTAGCTTCTACAACACACTTCCTAAACCACTTGCAATATTAAACTAATATAACATAATAATAATATCTAACAAAAGATATTATAAATCTAACTAAACTAAACTAAGTTATCTAAACAATACTTTGACATTTATTACAAATAAACATTAGACTTTGAATCGAGAGTCGACTTTCCGGCATTAGCTTCAGATTGGATCTTCAGATTGGATGATCTTGAATCCAATGAGACTGTGGTCTAACAATATTATATTATATTTATAACTTATAAATACGTTTTTAAGCACCCAACATTTATATATGGCAATCGAAAGGAGAGGTTTGAACCCTTCACCTCTAGGAAGGTTGGATACCACTAGACCAATGTCCCTTTGTTACTTACTAATATGAATTCATAACCAACTGATAAACATATATTCAAAAACAAAAACACTGAAACCTACTAATCCGGCAAAAAGACTAAAACTGATAGACCAACAGAAACCTCATTTGTTTTTTTTTCAAAACCACACAAATCCATAAAATAAAATCAAGAAATATGAAATAAAGATGTATTATGTTGCATTATGCGGGTACACATACTTAAATATAAAGATTTTATTCCTTCCTAGTTCCTCTAATCAATTTTTTACATACGTTAAAATATATAACTCTAAGGGACAGATGGTTATCTAAATGCGGGAATAAATTAAGGGGTTGTTTTTTTTTAAAACCTCTTAATGGCTTTTAAGTCTGAATCGTTCAGACCTTTTTACACACCACCTCTTATCTATACTATATTATAAAGCAAGAATAAAAAACTTTTAAATACAAATTATTAGGCATAAGGTACCATCATTTTATGCAATATTTTAAAAATCTCTTAATTTACAAGTATCAAAGCATAAGATACATATTACTACTGCAGACTTCTAACACCCACCAATTTGGTATGTGCAGGGTCTTCCTTTTATGCAGATCTTTCCATTTATCACTATTAATTAATATATTATATTACTATAAACTTGTTTTAATTATATTATTAAATATGTAATTGGTTATTTTTTTCAGATGTCATTAAAATATATAAGATAATCATTGAATTATAACAAAATACTTAATTTTTTTATATAAAAAACATTATATTATTAAGATTAAATTAAACAAATTTAGAAAAAAAAAACGTTATCACTAATATATAAGATAATCATTGAATTATAACAAAATACTTAATTTTTTATATAAAAAACATTATATTATTAAGCTTAAATTAAACAAATTTATAAAAAAAAAACGTTATCACTTTCTCAAAACCATCCAAAAACCATCCAAAATCGTACTGTAAATCAACAAAAAAACAAAAAATTAAATGAAACATTAAAATCGTGATGTATTTCACTGCATTGCGCGAGTATGCTTCTAGTTAATCATAATTAAAATAAGACTTTAGACTTCTTAAAAAACAAACGGCACATAAATGTCAACATCTTATTGGAGGAAGATGAAGGGAATAGGGAAGGGGTACAAAGGAGATTAGCCATTTTTGGAAAGATGTCAAAATAATGCATAATTTCAAGACGTATCATGCCATGGATTTGAACATTCTACCTTTGAAAGATCATTATTCACAAATGAATGAGCTCTCATCAAGAGTTTTCCAGTTAACCTCAAGATAGCTTAGCTCTCAGCAAACTGCCAGTAGGCATTTATAGCATCATGCTAACTAACTAACAAGCTCCTGAGTTTATGAAGCAGGTGGAAGAAGAATGACCTCATTGTCAGTCAATGAAAGAAAACACAATGACCAACAAACTCCATCCAACAGAAATGCTGCAAATCCTGCTATGTATCAATCATATCTACTTAAGCTTTTCGATAGATAGATGGTCAAGCTGGAGACCGCATTGATCTCATTTCCAGAAAAAGTGAAGCCCTCAAAGTACATTTTACGGGAATAGACACTCAATCATATGAGGTCAATCAAGCAAAATCTAAACTGAACATGGGTAAATTGATATTTTCATGTTCTTCCCAAGAGAAGATGGCCTTTTCTGATTGTGTATATATCATCATCATCATCAGGAATCAGGAAGATGTTAAATTATGCTATTTGAGGATCAACTTTGGGTTAATCACATAATCATGGATTCGGGAAATTGCCTGTATAATTACTGTATTCAAGCTGCAGGCCGTGTTCCTGTCCATGCTTGATTCTCATCGTCAAAATCATCTGTCCTACGGTAACGACCTTCTTGAAAATACGATATTCCAGTCCATACCCCGCGAACAAGTAAGATGCTTACAAAAACTACACTTCCAAGAGTACAAACCACCTGCAGAAAATGGGACAAAATGAGCACAATATTCTCAAAATGTGCTAACTAAATAATGTGATAAATAAAGGCCCTTTTAAGAATCGTTCATGAATCGGTTGAACGAGATGACCAAATAAGATTTCTATAAGCATCAACTTAACATGTGTTCGTCGAACTCTGTAGTAGACACGACGACTTTAGAATTATGACCAATGAAGTCATGGTTATATCTCAATGTACGACTACACAAAACCCTCCACTACAATTTGCTGAAAATCGGAATTAGAGTTATGAACTAAGTCAACATATTAGAGAAACTTGATGACCGTGGTCAAATATATAGAAGTGGCATTACAATTGATAAGGATGTAAAAACCTGAACAAGGGTTCCCCAATTATTAGCTAAAATCTGATTAGAAATTTCTGCTTAAAAAGAAACATGTGCTTTGAAGAGAGACTGCATCCTTTTGGGTAGTCATATGATGTAAATGTGCCTGTTAAAAATTTTCATTAACGGGGAAGGAGGAACATAACCTGTTACTAAATCTTGAACAAATCAAATGTGAAAGTGGACCAAAAAAAATGAACAAACAAATAATTCCAATAATACGCGAAAAAGTCTAATTTCAGTTACATGTATGTCATAATTATGTCTTGAAATTGCCATCACAATGGAGATGTTCAAGTCACAAGCAGCAAAAGGAACTCCATATGTGAAAATCCAAAACACTAAGGGGGCGTTTCGTTCACAAAATGGAATTTGATGGAATTAGAATCCATTGAAGGAATTTGACTTGAAGGAATTAGAATGAAATTTGATGGAATTTGACCACGCGTTTGGTTGGTAGGAATTGGATAACTAAGGAATGATGAATTCCTTGATTTGTGGAATTCAAAGGATTCCATCATGATCAATATGTGAACCAAAACAAAGGAATTATCCATTCCAATTCCTTCAAAATCCATGAACCAAACACCCCCTGAGCATTATTTTTACTAGCTCATTGATCACAATCTCCAATGATTCATGACATATCAAACTCAACAGTTGAGTCAGTAAAAGCATGAGGAGGCACACTTAAATGTACTAGGTGATGCCGGCAGCCAGGCATGCTGAACAAGAACCCAAGGATCACCAACTGAAATGCGAAAGTGTTGCTAAATGAACCATCTTTGGGTCAATTCGTGGTCAAATTGTGCATCGGAAGGCAAAAAAGAGATGGCTTAATGTTGATGTTTCATGTTTGTGACTGTGAAATTGTTTTTTTTTTTGGGGGGGGGGGGGGTGGTATTTAGCAATAGGGTGGTTCATTTAAAATAACCAAATGGAAAAAGAAACATCTTAAGGATTTTCCGAATCTTCATAGAGAAAAGCAAATAACCTACACTAGCCTTTATTAGTCAGGGCCTCACATCATGCATTTTGGCTAACAAGAATTTTGCTTCATATTCACCTCAACTATCATACTCTTTCTTGCAAATCAGCAACACCTCAATGTTTTCATTGAACATGAATGGGGCATTTAACACAGGAAAATTAAGCTTAATTCTTATCACCAATTTCAGCCAAATAGATTTCTTAATTCATATTCTGATGTACCTTTCAAGTAGTTTCAACATCTTACCTCCAAAAATAAAAGATAGGGACAATAGGAGAAGTATTAACATGTAACTTGTCTAACAAAAACAGGTCAAACATGCTCTCTAACAGACCAGTCAAGCAAAGAGTTATAAAAAATGGTTATAAAATATATGTCAGATAAAATAATGAAAATGATCTGATATTTACCTTATAGACTAAAAAAGGACTGCATTTTCCAGAGATGTAATACCAGACAAAATTTTATTGCCATGAATAACTTACATGATGATGCATCTAGAGAATCTAAAAATCTTACCTCAAGGAATGCCTTTAGAATCCAAAAAAATGCCAGAATTATAACTCCATTAACAGAGAATCCCACCTATATAACACATTGAGCGTGTAATAAGTTAGCAAGCAAACCAAGACCTAACAATCAAAAAGTAAGAATGCAAGATCCCAAGCTACCACATGGAAGTTTTTATACCTAATTTTCAGTAAATATGTAACTGGATAAATAAATGATTTAAAATAAGTGCTTAACGAAGTAAAATTGACATTCAATACAAAAAATCAATAACAAAAAGGAAAGCATATACCATATATCAAAAGAATCAAAAGGTAACAACCAAAAAAACTAACTTTCACAAATACTTGAAATTCTAGGTGCTGACTAACTTTACAGTCTCAGACTTATTGAATTAATAGCCACAAATTTACAGCAGAAAACATCCGTGTACCATACCATTTCACACACACCATACAAAAGCGATACAACAAGTTACCAACTAAAGCTTTGCCATGTTACTGGATAGTGTTCACTACTTTAGAACTTGCTATCTCTGGCAACCTCGGCGTATCCGCAAACATATTTTGCCAAACTATCTACGTCTTAACAAGACTTTTAAAGTCCACACACACACACACACACATATATATATATATATATATATATATCAATAACAATCAACATGGTGAATGAACATATAGTAAATGTGTAATCAATCAATGTCACTAGCATGATAGCACATCTCACATGAACTTCTTTATGTTTGTACTGGCAAATAATAACACATCTATGTTAACTATTAGTTATATTGTCTAAAGTTAGTTTGCAAATAATAGTAATCTCGGAGATGCTTCAATTTAGGAACATAATTATAGGTTTGAATATGTTTTGGATCTCAATTCGGTGACTAGGAGTTAGAATGAATCAAATTGAAATGTGAATTGACTGAGCTCCAATCCCAAGTCCATTTCCAACACTCTGAATTCAATCATAACAAAACCACCTAAAACCTAGAAAATGGATCGAAATAATAAATTGACAAATGCATAGTAGTAGTACCAATTTGGTGGGGATGTTGATAGGCAGAACGGATCGGACAGCCTTGCGAGCTCGTTTAGATATCTTTTTAAACACGTTTTCAACAAACCTAATTAGAAGATCCAAGCTCCTATCATCTTCTTCCTCCTCCTCATCATCATCTTCGTCGTCTTCATCGTAATCTCCAGAAAAATTCATATCATTGCGATTCCTGCTCCAATTCCGAGGATCCGCCGCCGGATTCTCACCTTCCTGATCCATCCAATCATAAAATTCAAGAGTAATTCGTAGTAAAACAATACATATAAACATAGATAAATGATCTGTTATCTAGAAATTACCTGAGGAAAATTGGGAGGACGGCGGGATGCATGGAGACGGAAAGCAGGAGTTCGAAGTTGAAACGGGAGGACAAAGGTAATGGAAGAGACCGAGGGAGTTTGCAGTCTGAAAATGGATAGAGAGTGTCGTGAGGAGAAGGGTGATAAAGCGGCAGAAGATGCCGCCATGGCTGAGTAGTTGTGTTTCTGGGAGTAATGGGTATCTATGTACTTTGGATTTTGACAACCGATTTTGGCGTTGGACTGATTGAAACTCCGATGGGGGCAGACATACATGCGGTTGTGACTATTGCACATCGTCTCAGTATAAATATATACTAGTTGTAAATGTTTTAAAAACCGATTTTTTGGTTGACCCGGTGTTGTGACCAGGTCACGGTTCAACCGGTCCAACCGTTTCAAACGGGTGGTTAACCCGGTTTCAAGAAATTTTATGTATTTTTCATTTTCTTGCATATATATATATATATATATGTATATATAAAACCAAGAATTTGATGTACACAAGTTAAAACATTAAAAATACACATAACAAAAAGTTTTACATCAATCCAAAAACATTAAAAAAACACATAACAACAAGTTTTACATCAATCAAAAAAAATAAAAAAACACAAATATAAGAAATTGATTTTTTTAATCGAGTCAACCCGGGTTTTTACCGGTTCAATTAGACTGGTCCAACCGGTTCTATAAAAAACCCGGTTCTATAAAAAAACCGGCGGTTCAATCCGGTCGTAATTTCCCAAAAAACCGGTCGTAATTGACCCGGTCTCTTCACCAGTTCCCGGTTCAACTGGTTGAACCAGCCGGGTCAACTCGGGTTTTAAAACATTGCTAGTTGTTGTGTACCCGCGCAATGCGGCGGGGTGCAAAATCACCAAGACGTAAGAAAAAAGGTCACGTTGCATAAAGTTTGTTGTGCAAAAACAACGATTCTATAAGATAAATGCGTAGGTTTTGAATTGTTTGTTTCAGAGGATTAATTTTAATCGGAATAATCAAATAATAAAATGTCACAAATCATGTTAAGTAAGAAGAAGTTAATGGTGCATTCTATGTTGTTCTAATTTTTTTACCATAAAAATTACAAAAATCAAATACTATGAAGCCATTAACTCATACAATTAGTAATTTTGAGTTAACTCGAAGTCTCTCAAAACGTGTTGTTGGCTTTGTGCGCCATGGATTAACTCTACATGTCGAACAATGAGTAGATGGGGGCAAGGGGTTTACCCGGTAAACGCTTAACAAATAAGAGTTTTTCTCTCACTTATCAGGCAAGATTCTCGATCCTTGTTATGCCTCTTAGTGTTTAAGTCCAAAGATAGTTTAAACATGGAAAAAAAATATCAACTCACTTGATTTTTCAAAGTCAACCTATACACTTTCTTCTAAACAGAGGACGTTTTCTATTCTATTGCAGATGGTTTTAAACCTAATGACACGAAACATTTTTTATGTGTTTAAGTTGTTTTAAATAGAAAGCCCCTTCTGCTCCTCATACACAAACTATCATCAACTAATAGCTAATAGTTGTGTCTACTTAAATTACACCTAAACATCTCCACAAATTAAATATGTACATTTTGTGTCATGCAGAAACAAACATGATGTGTCCTGGTATACTAAGAACACAACCTGATGACCAGAACCAAAATGATGTAGGGGTAAACATTCATAAGCAATAGAGATCAAGAAGTCATCCAGTTGCATTAGCATATTTAATCAACAACATAAGAGTGTAATGATAATTTGTACATTAACTTCGTTCTTTAACAGGACCAAACTTTAATCAGATCCATTGCAACAATATCCAAAATATCCAAAAGGGATAATTTTGTTTGCAAAAAACACAATAAGATGGTCAACAGAACAAATCAGGAACAAACAAATATATCTCTTTATCTCTCCGGTAAAATAACCTGCACTGAAACAAAACAAAATAAGAACAAACAGTTTGTATTTTTTGTCTAAAACATTCTATCTGTATTTTTTGTCTAAAACATTCTATCTTAACTCTGCATTATCCATCACAAGGCTTGCAATAGTCCAAACACAGAAGTAAAAAGGGTTGCATATTTACAGAAGAATGTTCTGTATAGGTTGAAATTACACTTATTATTACATAATTATATAAGGATAAGCACGTCGTCTTGCCAAATGGGGTTCGGTCGAATAATTGAAAAGGCATCATTAACCTTTGAGAACAACAAAACAAAACTTTATGTATAAACTTAGGACAAGTATAATACCATCTTCGAAAAGGATTTCATCGATAGCATGAAGTGGATCACCTGTCAAACAACATAGAACAATTTACAATTGCAAAAGTAGGCTAAAACATAAGCAATTCACAATAAAATTCATGAATAACACATGTAAAAGACACCAAAAACCAACATCCAAACATCCAAGCAAATATAGCAAAAACGAAATCAATAAGGCAAATTGTAGCAAACCAACAACGGATTAAAAACAGGGTATACAAACAATAATATTCGACAAAAAAAAGATAAAAAAGAAGTAATGGAAAAAAACCTAAACTACCAAAAAACAGACACCTCCATCGACTTGTAAAAAGCAACCTAAACTACCACTCTCAGTTTCGATAAGTAGAAATAAGAAGTAACAATAGAATTGAAGACTCACCATCAATTTGAAAAAAGCAACGGTAGAGATTCCGTTGAAGATTTGAAGACTCACAAGAACCATGGACCAATAAACTTCATCTGCTACAACAGGGATAAATAAAAACATGGATAAATATAGAAAAACAAACAATAGATTGAAAATAATCGTAGCAATTTGCAACATAGAACAATAAGCTTACTTGATGAAGTCTAAAGAAAGCATAAAAGTCAATCATTTCCCTAGAAGACACGAGAATGAACCATCGATTTGGGAGGGAAATTGAGAAACTTATCCTGAATGAACCAGAGGTTGAAACATCAGAAAAAACCATTAGGTCAAAACCCACCGAGAACTGAAACCACAAAGTACCAGTAAGAAAATTGAAAAGCTTACCTTGAATGATCTGGGCATTGATACAAACATTGCTCTTGGATTTCCATTTTGGTTAAGAGAAGAGAAGAGAATCTTACCCGGTAAGAGCAAAGATAAGAATGAAGAGTCTTACCCGGCAAGTGAGAGTGACAACTCTTACTTGGGTAAAAGCTTACCAGGTAAATTGTTGTATACAATTCCATTGTGATGATTACAATCTTACCCGGTAAAGTAAATTAGTGTGTCGCGTTTTATTGGTAAGTGCTTATCAGGTGAGCATTTGGGTAAACGTCCCCTTAGAAAGGTATTTGGAAAAGTTAAATGAAACTTTCTAAATATTCTAATAGTGAGAATGATACATGGCCATCTCATTTCTCAGATCACATTGTATTTCCCCCCACATATTTGTAATTTTAAGAAAAAAATTGTTAACCTAATAGTGACAACTATTAAGAATAAAAACATCAAAAGCATAAAACAATTGCAAGCATAATGAGTGTAGTTGCATGGATACCCTTGAGTGACATCAACCAATAGGTAATAAGGTTATATATGTAGATCACGGGTAGAAATGAATAAAAGAAATCATGAAAATATGTAGAACATTTGGCAAGATCCCTTTGTAAAAACCCATGTATAAACCTTCCAGAATAACCAAACTAAACCTTAAATTTTTGCAATATCAAACTAAAACTAAACTAACAGAAGAACCAAACTAAACCTTAAATTAACCGGTGATAAAAATACAACATAACAACATAAGCCTTAACTTTAGAATCATATGAGTAGAAAGGGGAGCTGGAGTGTCAAATGAAATGGAGAGGAATAGGAAAATTACAACAGAAACATACCTGTTGGGGGAAAACAACGTGTGATGAATCGTTGGGGGAACAACGATGAATGATTTCGTTGGGGGAAGCAACGAAGAAGGGGAAATCGTGGTATGATGGTGGCCTAAAAGAGGTAACCATGTAGGAAATCGAAAAGCGAAAAACTCGAATCAGGTACCCAACATTTGGAGTCGCCTAAAACTGAAACTAAAAATGAACTTAATAAGAAGTTACAGAGAGTATGAAATCTACTGATTGAAACATAGGTAACCACGTGCGAAATCCAAACCTAGGTAACCACATACGAAATCGATTGATTGAAACTAAAATTAAACTTACAGAGAGTGATAAATCGAGAGCTCCATATGATTTTCCTAGGAATTCTAACCAGTAACGATTATGGAGGAATGGGGAAGAAAGTATGATTGAAATAAGAAGAAAGTGGTGTTGTTGTTTGCGATCGATATGTATATTGGAGTAATCAGTTTGAACTTCAATCGACATATTGGATGGACCACCAGGAGCTTCAATCGTCATCTTGGATACTTCAATTAGGAGAGAGAATCTGCCATGTATGGGAAACCTAAAATTGTAAGCGTCTCTTTGTTTTAAGATATAGAGAAAAGTGTTTTAAATTTAAATTTTAAATTAAATTAGTGCATTGTAGGGTTGTACCTTATGTTGAAAATGTTGTTTTTAAAACTTTAAGACATTAAGACTTTTGAGAAATCTGGTTTATAAAATAGTATAGATATAGTATAGATATAGATGCTCCCCAGTTCCCCATCCCGGATAATAGATAAAAAAACAGTAAACTACAATTTTCGTCCCTGTAGTTTGTTGTTTAACTATTTTCGTCCTTAATTTCTAAAAATTTCTTTTTAACTTAATATGGTTTCCATTTCGTTTCGATTTTCGACTCTCAACTTTACTCTCTTAAAAAGTGTTTGTTAAATTAAAGGTAATTTGGCCTTTTTATGGGTTTAAATATTCTATTAAAATTTAGAAAGTATAATATATATTAAATTGTAGAGTACCTGATAGTCTTGACTCTTTTCGATTCCTCCATTCCTACCGTCCATTTCCCTTCATCACCTCTATCACCTTCGGCCACCTACACCCCTCCCCTTCCCCTTTCCTTGTCACCATTATGCCCATGTCCACTACTGCCACTTCTTCCCGTCGAACACACATACACACACTCCCAATCCGTCTCTTAGCCTAATCGACACCTGCATTCCCCATTCCCAAATCCAACGCCAACGACTGCAAATCACCAAAACCAATGTTTACGGTTGCCATCAAAACCTACAAAACCAACCCCCCTCCATTGAAACCCATCAAACTCACCCATCTTCAATAGTCACGAACCGATCTTCTGTTTCTCTTCGTATTACAACATTTTCTTTTGGTTTCGTTTTAGGTTCACTTTCTCTTCGTCTACAATTGCATCTTCTTTGACCTTTATCAAAGCTCTCATCCCCTCTTATTCTCTGATGCAGATTCAAGAGGTTTGGGTTTGGGTCTTTGCCTTCTTCCATTAATTGGTTTGATTTTGGGTTTAGATTTAGGTTTATTCTATTTGTGGTCCGCATGCAGATTTCGTGTGTGTGGTCCTCGTGCATGTTTCATAGGGATAGGGGTTTGGTAATTCGTAGTTTATTGGGGGGTTTTTGGGGGATGTGATGAGAAAGGGTTTTGGTTGTGGATCCCCTTTCCTTTTAACGTACCTGTGCTTTTGTTTGAGTTTTTTACCTCATTTTTTTGGTTTGTGCATCTTGTAGGAAACTAGGAAGTGGCCCTTGTTCCAGCTTTGGTGGTTTTTTATGTGTAGTCTTTCTCAAAAAAAAGTTCTAGGTTTGAGTTTGATTTGGGAAACCCGGGGAAGAAGAAAATTGGCAGGGATGAAAGCACCAAATGATATATATGCAGAAGAAGAATGGTGATGAAGACATATTCATCGGCGCGACACCAGAGAAAAATGGGAGGGTCGCTAGACAAGAGAGAGGGGGATGGGTTCTTTGGTGTAGGCTTGTGCATCGGTCGGGTCGGGTCAGGTCGGGGCCCTAGACCCCAAACCCGATCGGATATCGGGTAGTGTATGGATGCCCCAAAATCCGACCGATTGTACTTCGGATATTCGGGTGGGCTCGGGTTGGGTATTCGGGTGGCTCGGGTTTGGAAAGAATAAAAATGCTTAGGCTGTTGAAGGTTTACTTGGATTAGGTTTTGGTTTTGTCGAAGTTGGATCAGTAACTCCTATTCCACAGGATGGCAATCCAAAGCCTCAGATTTTCAATTTTTAATCAATCATGATATTTTGTTTTTGGACAGTGCCATAATTAACAGGTGTGGCTTTAATAGTGAAGGGCATAGTTGATGTTGAAAAAAGGTTGGGTGCTCAACATGATAAGATAAAGCTTGATGAAACATCAAGTACTGCAACTTCTTTTGATGAAGTCAAACATGGAGAGAAGTAAGAAATGTCTGTCCCAATATGCAATCATTCAATCAAGTAAACATATATTCAACACAATAAAGCAAACCTGGTATTGATTAATGGAATGATTCAACAGATTACAAGATTGAAGAAATCAAACTATCTTTCTGCTTCTCTCTGTTCATGGCGCCCTAAACCAACAACACCCTCTCAATATTAATTTTGCAATTAAGCTTCCTTAAACTAATTAACCACTAACCTAAAACTATTTATACTTAGGCTAATAAGCCTAATGGGCTTTGCAAGGCTTGGGCCCAAAAACAAAACAAACTAAACTTATTTAATAATAAAGACTAATAATAAAATACAGAAAATAAACTTTGACTATTATTACAAAAAGAACCCTAGACTATTTATTGAGACGACTTTATCAGCTTTGACTTCAGTCTTCTATCTTCAGATAATTATGATCTTGAATCCAATAAATATGTGCTTTAACAATCTCCCCCTTTGGATCAAGATCATTCTCTAAGCTCATAAAATGTAATCTTCCTCTTTGTCTTCAGAATGTAGCAATCTTCCCAATCGATGAGAATATCTCTTGGAAAAATTATATCCAGTTTCAGCTCGGAATGCTTTAGCAAATCATCTTCACAGAAAATTTCTTCAAAGCAGCATATCTTCAGAATATCTTCAGAAATTCTTTCAAAACTTTTTATCTCCGCATTTCTTGATTGACGCTTCTCCCCCTTTTTGATGAAAAGAGCAAAGAGTTCATCAAAACGTGTCTTCAAGAAATTTCTTCCACCATTGATCTTGCAAACAGAACCACTGATTATCCGTCAATTCATTAAGATGTTCATCCAGATCTTTGCAAATCTAGACAATTTAGAAAATGAAGTGTAACACCTGAATCAACAAATGAATCAGTTAAAATTGCCTGTCAGTAACACAAAGTCACTGTGTGTAACGAATACACAATATAAAGGAGCTTTTATGATGTTCACTCCCCCAGGGCTTCCATTCAATCATCGAAATACCACAAAGGCAATTACTATGAACGTTATGATAAAGAAACAAATTCTTTGTGTGTTCGTGCAAGTGATAGAATAAATTAAGCATATGATGATTGCTTATAAGGCTCAAAAAGTGTAAACCACTGAGACAACAGTTAGTTAAACACAGACTCAATGTGCATTAGTGAAGTGTGAAGGTGGGGCAGACTTCCTTCTTTTCAATATCTAGATTTTTCAAATGAAAATCAGATAGCATATGTGCTGCGTCCCCTTTGAAAATGAAACATTTTCTTGTTGAGAAGAAAATGAGTAGCTGGTGGGGTAATGTCAAGAGTTGGCATGGGCTAGTTGCCTGTTTCAATAATGTTCACCAAGAATTGTGAAGCATTAGAAATGTGGCTGCCCGGCTCAGAAAGTAGTTGGTGCAGAGTTTAAAAATTCTTTTACTCTGATCTCTCATCCTCTTTCTTTTAATCTTTAAGCTCACAGCTAACCGAACTCTCTTTTACAATATCTCTCATCACACATCCCACACTCATTTCTTTTTGAACTCTTCACATTCAACCACTACAGGATTAACTTCTTGGGTAGGAAACACTGGTTAACGAGAATCCATAGAAGTTTCTTTTAAGTTCTAGCACACTGATCCCATATTTTCCTATGAAGCACATGATGCTCAGATAGTTTAACTTTATCAGTTAAAGCTCAAAGATGAATCAGAAAACATTTAAAATCACACTTCCAATTCAAGAAATCTGTTTGAGAATAGGGAAGTGGTTTGAACATTTAAGAACATATTTTCTTATGATTGAAAGTTCTCCTTCTTTCAACCATAAATGAGATGAAGATAAGGAATTATACCTTTTGAGTACAGTCTTACATCTCACGAAGTCAATCTTAAAGCCATAAAGATATGATCTTTGAAGCATCTCTCAACCTACAAAAGTCTAAAAGTCTAGTCAAAGTAACTTTATTCACTAAAATTGAAATGACATAAAGCAGTAAAACCCTTAATGTACGAGTTCTGATCAGAAATAATCAGAAGTCATTGCCATACTCTTTTGACTTGAACACTCCCCCTAAAATCATGCATTACTAACACATTATCAGTAAGTACAATGCATTCAGTATTGCTCCCCCTCAAAATAACATTGACCATCCATAAGATACTTCTCACACTCCCCCTGAGATCATGAACAAACTATTAAAGAAAAGGTATCATGCGGAAATAATAATAAAGATATGATATAGAGGCACAATCAGAAACTTTAATAGGTAACCAACGATTAGGTCTTAAGATTTAGCATACCAAGTCTTGAGACAAGAAAATTAAATCTCTTTTCGTCTAAAGGTTTGGTAAACAAATCTGCAAGCTGATAATCGGTTTTTACAAAGTAAAGTTCAATTGTTCCCTTTTTTACATTATCTTTTATAAAATGATACCGGACATCTATGTGTTTGGTCTTAGTATGCTGAACAGGGTTAGCGGTAATCGCAATAGCGCTCTTCGAATCACAATAGATCGGGATTCTATTGAAATGAAATCCATTGTCTCGCAGTTGTGTTCTCATCCACAAGACTTGAGAACAGCAGCTAGCAGCAGCTACATATTCCGCTTCTGCCATTGATGTGGAGACACATAATTGCTTCTTCGAAGCCCAACTGACGAGTTTATCTCCGAGGAATTGTATATGGCCCGAGGTACTTTTCCTGTCTAACATGCAACCAACATGATCTGCGTCTGAATAAGATGTTAGTTCAAAGCTTGTATCCTTAGGATACCACAGACCAAGATCTGCGGTCCCCTTTAGATACCTGAAAATCCGCTTTACAGTAGACAAATGGGATTCTTTAGGATTGGCCTGATATCTAGCACATAAGCATGTAGAAAACATTATATCCGGCCTACTAGAAGTAAGATACAATAAGGAACCTATCATCCCTCTATAAGTCCTAACATCAACAGCCTTTCCCGAAAGATCGGTGCCAATCTTAGTACCAGGTGCTATTGGGGTACCAATCGGTTTACAATTTTCCATTTTGAATTTCCGAAGAATATCCATAATGTATTTAGATTGATTGATAAAAATCCCCGTTGAAAATTGTTTGACTTGCAATCCGAGAAAGAAGTTCATCTCTCCCATCATGCTCATCTGAAAATGTGACACCATGAGGTTTGCAAAGTTCTTATAGTACTTAGGATTTGTAGAACCAAAAATAATACCATCCACATATATTTGAATAAGAATGATATCGCCTTTATCCTTTTTAATAAAAAGAGTGGTATCAACCGTACCTTTTGTAAAACCTGACTTGACCAAGAACTGAGATAGAATATCATACCAGGCGCGAGGAGCTTGTTTCAGTCCATAAAGAGCTTTATCCAGGATGTAGACGTGATTCGGCTTATCTGGATTTACAAACCCTTCTGGCTGAGAAACATAGACTTCTTCCTTGAGTACTCCATTCAGAAAAGCTGTATTCACGTCCATTTGATAGACGGTGAAGTTTTTGTGGGCTGCGTAGGCTAAGAACATCCGAATCGCCTCTATACGTGCCACTGAAGCATAAGTCTCATCGTAGTCTATTCCTTCCTCTTGTCTGTATTCCTTGGCGACAAGTCGTGCTTTGTTTCGGATAACGGTACCATCTTCATCTTTCTTGTTTTTGAACACCCATTTCGTACCAATGATTGTTTTACCTTGCGGTTTGGGTACGAGTCTCCAGTCTTTTAGTGCTTCAAACTGATTCAGCTCATCTTGCATCGCAGTTACCCAATCTGAATCGGCAAGAGCCTCAGATACGCGAGTAGGCTCGATCTTGCTCAGAAAGGATTCATACATACATAGATTTGAAGATGCAGACCTAGTTTGCATCGGTGCAGAAGGATCTCCAATAATTTGATGTACCGGGTGCTCTTTGGTCCACTTATGTTCATGAGGGAGTGGATTAGATGCATGTTGATCATTGTCAGCATCTAGGAATCCACTTTATCGCCTTCAGATGGTTCAAAATTAACGGGGGTTTCAGTTGAAGTAGACGTTGCAGAAGTTGCAGCTTGGGCAGTCTGTTGATCAGTCCTTACAGGACATCCTATAGAGTCAGTTACTTCTGTCTCATCAGTGTTGGTCACAACTTCAACTGTCGGAGTAGGATTTTGAACTGGAACTTCTCGCTGAATCGGGGAATTTGATTCAGTAGAGATATCGGAAGTGGTCGGATGAGTAGTCATCGAGTCTTCTATCCTGTCAACCACAACAGAGTTAGGCAACTTAGATCCAAGAAATTCATCATAGAACAGTTCAAATAATAAATCCAAATCAGATAATTTAGAAGTAGACGAAGAAGAGTCATCTGATTTGTTCTCATGAGGTGCAGGTCCTGGACTGGTTGGTCCAGAAGCTAATACTCCAGTAATTATGGGTTCTGAACTGATGTGCTCAGAAGCCATGTCCTCATCGAATGTAAGATTGACGCTCTCGATCACAGTCTTCGACTTCTTCAAGTAAACCCGATATGCAGTAGATGTAGAGGAATAACCAACAAAGATGCCTTCATCCGCCTTAGCACTGAACTTGTTCAGATTCTATCTGTCGTTTAGAACAAAACACTTATAACCAAAAACATGAAAATATTTAATGGTTGGTGTTCGGTTGTTGATCAACGCATACGGAGTCTTCTGAAATCGACGGTGTATCATGGAGCGATTCTGAGTGTGACACGCAGTCGATACAGCTTCAGCCCACAAAAATAAAGGTAAGTCAGATTGGCTGAGCATTGTCCGAGCGGCCTCGAGAAGTGTACGATTTCGCCTTTCGACGACTCCGTTCTGTTGAGGCGTGCGAGCAGCAGAGTATTGATGGGATATCCCGACCGACTCGAGATATTCTTCAACTATCTTGTTCTTGAACTCTGTGCCGTTGTCAGTCCTGAGAATCTTGACTTGTTTTTGCAGATTGACTTGGGTCGTCTTCAAAAATGTAATGAGAACTTCGGGAGTCTCATCTTTAGACCGTAGAAACTTAACCCAAGTGTATCGCGTATAGTCGTCCACGATAACTAACACATACTTCTTTCCTCCTAAGCTTTGCGTTCGCATAGAACTGCACAAGTCCATATGCAACAACTCTAAAGGAGAGCTCGTACTCGGTTCAGGCTTTGGTTTGTGTGGGGCTCTCTTCATCTTTCCCTTTTCACACGCTGCACACAGGTGTTCTCTTTCATACTTCAGCTTTGGAAGTCCTTTCACTAACTTGCCACTGACCAGCTTGTTGATGTACCGAAAGTTGAGGTGAGAAAGCCGTCGATGCCATAACCAGCTTTGTTGCATCGAGGCCTTTGATAGTAGACAGACCTGATTGTCAGCCTGGACCTTTGACAAGTTGATGGTGTAGAGGTTTGACTTGCGAGTGCCGACCAAGAGTTCTTTCCCTTCGTCAGTGCGTACTGAACATGTCTTGGCCTTGAAATTAACCTCTAAGTCTTTGTCACAGAATTGGCCAATGCTGAATAGGTTGTGCCCTAAGCCTTCAACGTAACTCACCTTCTTGATCGTAAGATTGTCATGTACAACATCACCATATCCCATAATAGGTGAAAACTGATCATTCCCAAAACGAACTGTGCCGCAGTATTTGTCCGTATAATTAGACAACATACTCTTCTGCCCTGTCATATGTTTGGAACACCCGCTATCCAAATACCACATATGACGGGTCTGCACAAAACAAATCAGGAAAGAAGAGGTTTAGGAACCCATTTAAAAATGGGACCTCCACTGTTAGTACTTGATTTTGGCACCCATTTAAACTTGGGTCCGCTTTTTCTTTGAAAACCAGAAGCATAATAAGACGAATGATAATGATAAGATGAAACATTATATGAACCATACCAAACATCAGAATATTTACGAGAAGCATAATCACATTCAGCATAATTTAAAAACTTTTTATTTGATGGTGCTAACTGGAATAATTGCTTTATAGAGTACTTCTTGCGAGAATCAACAAGATTAGATTTAAAAGTAGCAACATTCACAATCACATCATCTTTACTAGAAGTCTTTTTATTCAAAATAAAACTAGAACTAGATTTAGCTTTCTCGTCTATCTTCTGTTTCGGTGTCCAGGCAGTCTTAACTCCAACCCTTTGCTTTCTCAAATCTGAAACATTTGAAACTTTAAAGTTAGAATGATGAGAATTAAGAGATTGCTTCTTCTTTTGCTTACCAGAGTGGATCGGTTTCTGTGAAAGCTGAGATTTTTGTTTCTTACCTTTTGCTTTCTTTGATTTCACAGAAACTGATTTATCAACTTTCGTTGATGTTTCACCGTTATCAAACACACTGGGTAAACCAAAAGAATTAACAACACAAGATGAATGATCAGGAAGTTTAGAGGTAAAATCAAATTGAGCAATACAATCATTCAAACTACCATCAGAGTTTAAGAAATTAAGATCATTCTCAAGTGAACCAGACCTGTCATCAGAATTTAAAGCCTTGGAGAATTTAGGAAAAATAGTATTTTTGAACACTATTGAAAATACAGTTTGTTCTAAGTCCATCAAAATTCTTTCTTCGGTAAGAGTATTGTCGAGTTCAGAAATTTTACTTTCCAAAACTAGAGGAGGTACGTAAAGCTTACCTTCTATGGGTTTAGCCTCCAACTCTTTTACATAATAACTCTCAAAGTAATCATTTGAAAGAAATTTTGATTTATTAGAACTATAACTGTTATTCAACTTCTCATAGCGAAATGGAAGTTGAACTTTAGCTGTGTTCTTTCTTTTATTATATTTCTTGGCTTTATCTTTTTCAGACAGACTAGTCCAAAAGGGTTTGAGTTCCTGATGTTGAGGAGCCAACAACATAAACCCAAAGTCATAAAGTGCAGGCACTTCAGATATACTTAGAAACAGTTTCAGATAACTCTTTATGAATTATAGTCTTTTCTTTAGCGCAAGTGTCTATATTTTTATGCAAAGTTTCAATTAATACATTTTTCTCGGCAATATCATTACTAAGTTTGTGTATAGATTGATTTTTCTCATTTATGACACCTTTCTCTCGCTTCAGTTTAGACTCTAATTCTTGGAGTTTAGACATCATGGCATGCATTTGGTTCAGAAAATCAGATTCAGTTAAGTTACATACCTCATCATTGTCTCCATCATCAGAATTAGCTTCAGCTTCTGACTGGTTCTTCCCCATCAAGCACAGGTGTGCTGTCTCGTCCTTCTCTCCTTCATCAGATTCTTGGTCCAAATGGTCGAGCCAGTATTCATCCTCCGCCATTAATGCTTTTCCAGCCTCTTGTTGCTTGGCTAGAAGCCCTCTTGTTGCTTGGCTAGAAGCATCTTATTCTTGTAATATTCGGAGTTACGGACTTTAGGTTTTCGGCAGTCCTTGGAAAAATGACCGAATCTGCCACAGTTGGAGCACTTCATCGGTTCTTCCTTCTTGAACTCATCAGCTCCATCCTTCTTCTTGTCTTCTGGTCTCTTTTCTTCAACTTTCTTCTTATGCTTGTAGTTATTCGGACCAGACGAGTACCTCTGACTGTTGGAGTTTGACTTTTTATAGAACTTCTTTTGGAAAGCCTTGGTTAACATTAGCATGGCTTCCTTCAGTTGTTCACAATCGTCAGAGTCAGACTTTGCCTCACTATCCGCTTCTTCAGACTCAGATGCTATCACCTTCTTTTTCTTAGACTTTTTCTTGACAACAAGAGCAACTGGATCAGCAACTTCTTTGTCAGCCTTCTTCATCTCAGCCTTGATTTCATCCACCTCTTCCTCATTCTGTTTGAGGATTTCATAAACTTCATGAAGTGGAATGTCATTCAGATCTTTCAACTGCCTCATCTGTCTTGTGGATCTTTTCCATTATGGCTGAAGGTTGCTGAGAAATTTCACATTCAGCTCAACTTGAGATTTGTTAATCTTGTTCTTGCTGAGCTCATTCAGCAATGTGACAAATCTGTCATAAGTGGCTTCAAGTGATTCTCCAGCTTTGGCTTTGAATTCTTCATAGTTATTCAAGCAGTTGGAAACTTTAAGCTGATTGCCGACTTTTGATCCAATCATCATCTTCTCCAATTGATCCCACATTTGCTTGCCGGTAGCATTGTAGCTATCAATTTTGACATATATTTCGTTCGGTATGCCTTGGAGAATAAATGATCTTGCCAGCTTGTCACCCTTGTATCTCTTCAGCTGATCTTCCGTATATTCACCAATCGATAACTTATACTCAGTCTCTTCTTCTTCACCATTTTCTCCGGCTACAGTGAGAACCTTGGTTGGAGGTGTCATGATTCCTTCTTTCAGAGATTTTCTGATATAATCTCCCAAATCATGTCGATCGATGAAGTCCAAGAATCTGTCCTTTCCACTGCTCGTACTCCCCCTTGAAGAGTACTGGAGGCTTCACATCTGTTCCAATAGCAAGAGCTTCCCGAGACATCTTTACTTATATGATTAGAAATCAAACTTATCTGGTATGAATAAATCAACTGGATGAGATCGTTAGAAGTCAAGATAAAAATCACACAATACTGAAAATCTTAGAATGAAATTCAGAAAAATCTGATCACGAACAAAACTTTGTCCCCCTTCGCAGACTTAGCACGGGGGTCCCGCTACCCGGTTAGCGGGTGGGGTCAAGGGGCAACGCCCTTGCGGGGGTATGGGGGCAGCGCCCCTAGAGAAAAAAATTTGGACATTTAGAGGCCATATTACAGTTTGCAAAAAATTGAAAAATCGAACTGTGCAAACCTGGAGCAAAAAATCGCAAAAGTGAACAGTACTTGCGCAAAGTGAAGGTTTGCGTACCAAGACCGATGCGCAAAGTACAGTTTGCGTATCAAGAAGGATGCGCAAAGTGGGATTCGACCGATAACTTGCTTAGACCGATATGATGTTAGACCGGATAGTTGTTTGATCGATACTATGCTTCGACCAATATGTAAGACCGGTAGAGAGCTAAGACCGATATAATGCAATGGATCGATAGTATGCTTAGACCGGGGTGTGCTTAGACCGATAGTGCTTAGACCGAAATAATGCAAAGGACCGATATACCTTCGACTGATAGAATGCTAAAGCTTCGACCGGTATTGTCTTTGACCGGAAAAAAAAATCTTAGACCGGAATTGGCTTTGACCGGGGTGGACTGTGTGTGTTCCGGTCGACCGATAAGGTGTGGTCGACCGATAGTGAAAGACCGATATAAACAAAGACCGGTATAGTGTGATACGTAAACCAAGTCGACCGATATGAATGCTGGGCGACCGGTATGTTCTTGATGTTATTCGACCCAGAAACCAAAATCAACTCAGAAAACACTCGATTTCTCGAATTAAACAACCAAACTTTGCCAATTCGATCAATTTACCGACTAGAACAGATTGCAATCAGTTAATTTCAATAAAAACCACTTTAAGAATAAATCGATTTAAGACACAGTGCGTACGAGACCGAACCCAGAACAACAAAAAATCAACAAATTGATAATCGAAATCAATCAAAACAATCAATGCCAAATCAATAGCATATGCATATCGATTACAACCCAATATATAAAAACTTGAATGAACAACCACACAATAAAAATTATGAATCTTTGACAGAAAAACAGAACCGAACAAAAGTTATTCAATTTAATCTGTACTTGCTCTGATACCAATTGTGTGTCCCAATATGCAATCATTCAATCAAGTAAACATATATTCAACACAATAAAGCAAACCTGATATTGATTAATGGAATGATTCAACAGATTACAAGCTTGAAGAAATCAAACTATCTCTCTGCTTCTCTCTGTTCACGGCGCCCCAAACCAACAGCACCCTCTCAATATTAATTTTGCAATTAAGCTTCCTTAAACTAATTAACCACTAACCTAAAACTATTTATACTTAGGCTAATAAGCCTAATGGGCTTTGCAAGGCTTGGGCCCAAAAACAAAACAAACTAAACTTATTTAATAATAAAGACTAATAATAAAATACGGAAAATAAACTTTGACTATTATTACAAAAAGAACCCTAGACTATTTATTGAGACGACTTTATCAGCTTTGACTTTAGTCTTCTATCTTCAGATAATTATGATCTTGAATCCAATAAATATGTGCTTTAACAAGAAACATAAGTAATATACAAAGACTTATTAATATATATTATCAGGTATATATATATATATAATATAATATATTTAATTTAAAAAAATAGATTTAGAAAAAGGATATTCGGGTTTTCGGACGGGTTCGGGTGGGGGGTTTGGAAACCCACCCCGATCCGTATTACCCGCAAAAAAGTTCGGGTGCGGGGGGTTCGGGTGATCGGCTAACGAAAATTCGGGTAGTTCGGGTCTCGAGTCGGTTGGGTAGTTCGGGTCGGTCGGGTTTTGCTCACCCCTACTTTGGTGTAAGGGGAGACTAGAATATCTTTGAGTTAAGTTAACGACTGAAATTTAAAAATATTAGTCATAGGGATGAAAAACAAAACGAATTGGAAACCACGATGACGAGAAAATCAATTTTTAAAGACCAGAAACAAAAATAGTTATAAACAACAAACCACAGGGATGAATATCGTAATTTACTCAAAACAAAACTTTATATCAAAAATATTACAAAAGAAACATCACTTTCAAGATTTACTGCATATATAAAAAGTACATTTTCTCCGATTTCTATTTGGAACTTGTAGATCCCAGTACAGTGCAATCACGAACAATAATCAACAATGAAGAAAAATAATATAGTCACAACCTCTAGTCATATGATTAATATTCAAGAAAGGGTTTAGGTTTACAGCGAGAATATCTGATTAGTAAATGTAAACATATTGACTAGAGAATTATGAATAATGACTTCTAAACTGAATAATCTCATCTAGCCTAAAACTAGGAATATAAAACACTTTAAATATGGAGCGCACTAGGCCTTATGGGCTTTAGGCCCATTACCAAATAACTTTCAACTAATTAGAAATCAACCCCTTATAAATGCTTTTATACAACTTTCAACACACAGGACTTTCAGTCCTAAAAATCTCCCCCTAAAGTTGAATAAGACATTTATCTTCTTGAAATCTTTAGGCATTGATCTTCTTTAAATCTTCACGTTTGATCTTCTTTCCCTCTTGAATCTTTGAAGAACTTTGGTGTTGCATGTCTTCATTTGTTTCCATGCTCCCCCTTGAATAAAGCTCTTTGTCTTCATAGTTTCAACTTTATAACCAGATTCAATGTACAATAACCTCGACTGAATGCACTACCAAGCAGCTTTCCACTGTAGAAAACTCAACACATCGGATCAGGACACAAGTAAGATAATGTGTGAGTTACGTGACATTCGACGGTGCATCTTCAGTTTAAAACAAAGAATCTGTCTTTGAACCGCGAGTTGAAATGACTTTCAGCTTAAGAACTTGTTTCAATCAGCTCGTAGGAGGAATTGACTTGAAGCAAACACCACATGATACGGGATAGAAGAAATACAATCTTTGAAATCTTCAACTTTGAAAATTGAACCAACATTGAACTCATATCTTCATCTCTTTGATCTCTAGACTGTCTTCAGAAAAACAAACTTTCACGAATCATCTTCATTCAGAAATTGAATCATTATGGAATGATTTCTTTTTATCAAACTTGAAAAACTTGAACTTTCACAGAACTTTCTTTCTTTATAACTTTGAAATTGAACTTTGTAAATCTCTCCCCCTTTTTGATGATTGTGAACATCATGATCATCAAAACTCTTCAATTTCAACACATTCTTTGATTTCCCCCTTTGTAAAGACTAACAATTTCCCCTTCATAATAATGTGACATTCTCCGCCCGTTGATCTGATTATCCGTCAATTCATGAAATGTATATATCCGAATCTTTTCAAATGCAGATATAATAGGAATTGTAACCCTGAATCAACAAATGATACAGTTAGAATGCCTGTAAGTAGCACGAAGCCACTTTGTACAACAGATGTACTTTAGAAAGGAGATTTTGTGATATTCACTCCCCAGGGATTCCATTCAATCATCGAAAAACCACAAAGGAATTTTCTATGAATGTTATGACAAGAAAACTCATTCCTTGTGTGTACGTGCAAGTGTAGAATGATTGAAGCTCCTTAGCTTTCTCAGGCTCAAAATTGTGTAAACTGTTGAGACAGCAACAGATATTACACGGACTCAATGTGCATGAAAGAGGTGCGAAGGTGGGGCAACGTTCCTTCTATTTCAATATCTAAATCTTCCAAATGAAGACTAGATAACATATGTGCTGCGTCCCCAATGAAAATGAAACATTTCTTTGTTAAGAAAGAAACAAGTGGTTGGTGGGGTTAATGCAAGAGTTGGCATGGGCTAGGTGTCTGTTTCAATGATGGTCACCAAAGAATGTGAACCAATCAGAAGATGTGGCTGCCCGACTCAGAAAGTGGTTGGTGCAGAGTACTGATATTCCTTTAACTCTGTTCTCACACACTCTTTCTTTTTAACATTATGCTCACTTCTAACCAAACTCTCAGTTCCATTTTTCCGCTCCACAAAATGAGAAAAACTCAACCGGATGAGTTATCTCCCCCACTCTTTGATTTAAGACCCCTCACCCCTCAATCACTCAAGGATAACTTCCGGGGTAGGAAACACTGGTTTACGTGAATCCATGGAAGTTCTGTTTAAGTTCTCACACAAATCCCATGTAAGTCCCAAGAAGAATCGTTGCTCAACAGTTTAACTGAACATTTAAGTACAAAATGTATGATAACATTGTCAAAATGTATGCTCATGAGATTTGAGCAATTGAACTTTGAAAATTTCTCAAAACAAAGACATTGAATGAATGAAATGAAATCTAGAGAATTGTTTTGAGAATCTGACAATGTATCAATCAGATCAAATAAAATGGTTAGGGTATCAAAGAACTGGATATTTTGTTTATATGAACAAATATAAACAATTTAGCAATGAGAGCACAAATTTGGAAATGATGATTGATGCTCAACAATATTTGAAAGCAAATGGGAGTATTACCATCAAAAAATTGGTTCATTATGAGACATGGTAATAACAATTTCAAATGACGTACTGAAACGGTGTGTATGAATACTTGACAATATATTGAAAAGATAATACACAAGTATTTATCTTTGGAAACACACGGTTAGTTAAACATTAATGCTCAAAAATTGAAAAACATTTAAATTCACACTTCGAGATTCATGAAACCTTTTGAGAATCAGAAGTGGTTTGAACATTTCAGAAACTGTTTTTCATGCTTGAAAGTTGTTCTTCTTCCAAACAATCAGAGATCTAGATCATAAGATATTTTACCTTTACAGCTCCCTCTCAAATCATGATAGAATAGATATAGATCAGATAAGCTCCCCCTGGATATTTGCAAAATATACAAGTCTGAACATTTAAGAACGGGTCCTGATCTGTTGTAATCAGAAGCCAAACTTCGTTGAAGTACGGGTTCTAAGCTGATTTACTTAGAAGCCTTAGTTCTTCTACTCCCCCTTGACAGTAGGAGCCTGCAACACAGAATCAATTTTAGGCTTTGGTACCCACTGGTATTTGGGTCCATGAATGTTAGTTGCAGTTCAAATGGGAGTAATGGAATAAGAACCATACCAGAAATGATCACTGGTTTTGTGAATAGGATCATGTGTACAGCAATAAGAACAATAGTATTTCTTACCTGACAACCTGATTAATTGATCTCTCGAGTAGATATGATCAGGTTTAACTTTACGTGCATTGTTCTTCTTGGCTTTGTGTGTATGTACACATGATTTATTTCCTTTCAGCTCATCTTTCTTCTCATCTTCAACTGGTTTCTTCTTCCAGACCAGTTCCTCTTCTTTATATCTTCTTCTTCTCCTTCTTTGTGTACCTGAACCATCTACATTTTCATCAAAGAAAATGTTAGTACTGCGAATCTGATCATATGATTTAACTGACCTTTTTGATGAAACAGTTTTCAGATGTGAGCTTGAGGCTGTATTTTTGAAGTCAGCTAAATTATTTCTAGGTGTGTGGATTTGTGACTCTGGAGTCGTTTGCTCAGTCACCACTACCTTGGAAACAATCTTTTCAAGCTCTTTAATCTTTGAAGCAAAGCTGTCTCTTTCTTTAACAAGCAGGTCAATCTTCTCCTTTAATTCGGACTTCACTTTCTGCTCTTTCAGTGCATTCTCAGATAGTTCAGATAGCTTGACAGTCAACTTTTTAATCTCAGACTCAAACATGCTTCTTTCTTCTTCAAATCCCTTCTCAACATTGTTTCTCTGGCTGGATATTTCTTTGAAGAATCCAACATTCTTTTGTTCAATGGCCTTCTTCTCTTTGGCAAACTTCTCTCTTTCCAAGATAAGTACTTTCTCAAAAGCAAAAACTTTCTGAGAGAGATTGATACATTTCAGCTCGACTGCTTTCTTTTCTTCACAACTATTTTTGGAAAAATCTGAGAACTTCTTTGCAAAAGATTTTTCTTTAGTCTCAAAATCGGATTTGTCTTTTGCAATCTTTTGCTCTAAATCAGAGATCTTTCTTTTAAGCTCGGAGTTCTCAGATTCCAATTCTCTTCCTTTTAAAATCACATTTGGCCATAACATCAACCATTCAGTACAATCCCACAACTCTTTTCCTGTCATTTTGTAATAATTTATTTGACCAGATATTTCACTAAAAATGTCACGAAAAAGGTCACAAGAAATACTCTTTGTCATAAAATATCGAGCTATATTATTAGCCCTATGTCTTTTCTCCTGTTCCACAGATGAAGCTTTAGTTGGAATTTGGGATTGCATCTCTCCTTCAGTCAATGATAATCTGATATAGTAACCCACCTCATGTTCATCTACAAAATTCAAAAAATCAACTTTCCACTCTTCATATTCTCCTTTGGACCGCAGCCTTGGTGGGTTCATCCTTTTTGATCGTATCGAATAGAATTAATTTGATCCGGCTTTGAAAGGCTTGACAAGAGATGAAACTTGAACGGGTTTAAACTTTAATCTTAGCTGCACTGTAGCGATCGTGAGACACACAAATCGATCCAAAAACAATAAATAAATAATAAGCAGGACAAGGACCCGGTCGAGCAAGGACCCGGTCGAGCAGGAGGGTCCGGTCGAAGCAAGGATCCGGTCGAGCAAGGGTCCGGTTGAAGCAAGGACCCGATCGAGAGACAAGTCCGGTCGACAAGGCACCGGGCCCAAAGCACCAGTAACTAAGTATCGGTCGATAAGTACCGGTTAGGGTACCGGTCGAATAATGTACCGGTCAAGTAGGTACCGGTCGAACAAGTATCGGTTAACAAGGTATCGGTTAACAAGGTATCGGTCGACACAAGGATCCGGTCGAACAATGTACCGGTCAATAGGGCCGGTCGATATCGAACAGATAAACACAAACAGATAACAGATAGCACCGATAAAATCGATGAATCTGAGTCGATCGAATTCAACCAATCGACCCAGAAAATCAATCGATCAATCAACAAATTAGCAGATCGATTAGCAAACCCAGATTTAATTTTCCAGAAAACTCAAACCGAAATTTGATTTTTGAAGACACATAATTGACCGAATTGATTAATTTTCAAGAAAAAACCGACTGAACTTTAACTCAGAACAAAATCGATTCCAAAAAAAATTAATCTACCCAGAAATCAATCGAAACCATATAATCAAACATTCATGCAGATATGAACTTCAATATTCCAGAATCAAAGAAGATATGCAGACCGAACTCAGAGTTTATGAACCCAGAAAAATCAATTTTCAGAAACACAGATATAGCATACCTCAGATCAATCGATAATTAGTTAAGCAAGGAATATAATCAAATAAGCAATTAAAGGGTTTTAGACAAACTTTTTTGGATCAAACCTTCTGTCTCTTTACTCTGATACCAATTGTAGATCCCAGTACAGTGCAATCACGAACAATAATCAACAATGAAGAACAATAATATAGCCACAACCTCTAGTCATATGATTAATATTCAAGAAAGAGTTTAGGTTTACAGAGAGAATATCTGATCAGTAAATGTAAACCTATTGACTAGAGAATTATGAATAATGAGACTTCTAAACTTCTAAACTGAATAATCTCATGTAGCCTAAAACTAGGAATAGAAAACACTTTAAATATGGAGCGCACTAGGCCTTATGGGCTTTAGGCCCATTACCAATTAACTTTCAACTATTTACAAATCAACCCCTTATAAATGCTTTTATAGAACTTTCAACACACAGACAGAACTGTATGTCTTTTAGATTTTCCATTCATTTCTTTTTTTTCACCACAAAATATATTGAGTATACTGGGTCGTTTACCGAACATTTACAAAGTAAACGTTTACGGGTAAGAGTCATTATTCATACTTACCTTATTGTGTAAGGCCATCAAAATGCATTATTGGTAGTGTCTTTTATCTAGTAAGATCTTACCAAGTAAGAGTGTTTTCCCTCACTTAGCTGGTAAGATTCTCGGTCTTTCTTATGTCTCTTACTGGGTAAGATTTTCAATACATGTCAATTGGCATGCTCAAACGGTAAGATAAGTGAAATCCGATAGGCACTTACCCGATAACAATTTGGTAAACGTCCCCTTAGTTACTTTATGTTTCAACACATCAACTTTTCTCCAATGTTCGTAAAATGGATATGAAGATCTATACTATGAAATTTTATGAACTTGTGATACTTGAAAACTAAGCAACTTCAAATAAATTGTTTCAATTCGACTTACGAGTTAAAGAGTTATGACCTTGAATGTTTACTAAGAAAAATGGTTACGAAATATTTATGAACATGTTATGATTTCATAAAGTCTCAAATTTTACCAGCTTTTTCATCTTGAAAACTAAGCAACTTAAAGAAAACATATTGATCCAAGTTATAAGTAAGGAGTTATGGCCCCTTGAAGTGCACTATGAAATTGTTTATGAAATATTTACGATGAGGTTACGAGTCAAGAGTTAAGCCTTCAACATATAGTAGTTAAATACTTAAAGTATCGTGTTCAAAACAAGTGTTAGTCTCTTGACAAATCTCTCACCAAATCATTCAGATAATCCTAAAACATATTTTCTAACTCCCCAAACCTACTTGCGGTACATAAACACAAACGACATTAACTATCTCAAGTTCTCAACCCTAAATTACTACGAAAACACTATGATCATGTCACTACACCTATTTAATTTCACAACATTGTCCTTAAGCTCTCTAGCTAACATGATCTACGCACCATTTATCGCGCTAACTAATCATGAATATCACACATTGTACCCAATTCCCTCCCAAGTCTGCTCCCCCTTCCACTTAGGGACCATTTATCCAAACACTAATTTGTAAGCGCTTACTGTTAAGAGTCAACAATCTAACTTACTTTATTGGGTAAAATTGTAGTTCATAATAGGGGTATCATATGGGTAAAATTTATCTGGTAAGCGCTTACCGAGTAAGATTCATCACCCTCACTTACCGAGTAAGAATCTCTATCCTTATCATCACTCTTACCGGGTAAGATTATTGGGCCTTGCCATGTTCATCCAGTAAAGTAAATGACTCGATTAGCACTTACTGAATATGCATTTAGTAAACGGCACCTTAGTATCTTGAATGCATGTGATGCTCCCTTTTCACCTTTTTAGCACATCCACTAATTCTAAAAACTTATCACTCGAAGTTTTTACATTAAACTTAGGTGATGTTTACCAAACGCTTACCTGGGTAAGCGCTTACCAAATCATATTACCTTACGTATGAATATGGAAAAGACCAAGAATCTTACCCGGTAAGAGCTATGGCAAAGACCAAGAATCTTATCCGGTAAGAGCTAAGGCAAGGACCAATAGTCATACCCGGTAAGTGTGAGTGAAGACTCTTACCATGGTAAGCGCTTACCGGGAATTTTTTTTGCATACGATAACGTTTTGGTGGACTAAAATCTTATCCGGTAAGTAAGTGATATGCCTGAATTTTACCGGTAAGCACTTACCCGAGCGTTTGATAAATGACCCCTTAGTTATATGAATCCTAGGATTAACTACTCTATGTAACGGATACCAATCAAATCAATCAGCACCAAAATTGATTCTACAATTGAAGGCACAGATTCTGGTTCAGTTTTGGAAATAATCTGTTGTATATTATTTTTATTCTCTATTAAAGTTTGTAATATGTTCCTTCTTTAGTTGCTAGATACTATGTATATATATACACCAACAATCAATAAAGAATTCATCTTCTCCTTTGAACTTTATATGGTATCAGAGCATTCCGATCCACTCTATTTCTTTCTTTTCTTTTTGTTCACTACTTTCATCATGTCTGGTAACGGTGATTAATCTGTCATTCCTAATTCTCACGATCCAACCAAACCTCTTACTGTCATCTCTTTCAACAATTCCATCAAGCTTACAACCACAAATTATCTTGCCTAGAAGACACAAGTTGAGGCCATTCTTCTTGGTTTCGACTTATACAAATTCATTGATGGCACTTATCCTTGTCCTCCCTCTACTATTACTGCCGACTCAAAAACAACCAGCAACCCTACTTACTCCACCTGGGTCCGTCAAGACAAACTCATATTTGGGGCTCTTGTTGGAACTCTTACTCCTACTCTTATTCCTCTAATCTCCCAAGCAAACACATCTCATGTTTCCTGGAAAACTCTTGCATCCACCTATGCTAACCCATCACGAGGTCACGTAAATTAACTCAAGGATCGTCTTAGCCATATAACCAAGACTCCCTCCCAATCTATCACCGACTATATGCAAGTAATAAAGGCTTGCACCGACCAACTCGCACTTCTTGGAAAACCTTTAGACTCTGAAGACATCATTGACAAAGTTCTAAAAGGACTTGATTATGATATCTTCAAACCCGTCATTGATGCCGTAAATGCCCGTGACACACCTATTCTTTTTGGGGAACTCCATGAGAAGTTTATTAATCTTGAGCCTGTTCTAAAAAATCAACAAACTTCTGTCACCATCTCTTTTCCAGCCACCGTTCATGCCACCCACACGCGATTTCCCAATCAAAATCGCTCTTTAAATGATGGCTTACTCCCTACTCCTCCATCTGCTTCCTCTTCTCGCCAACCTCGTAAATATGAAGGCACTTGTCAATGGTGTCGTACCAAAGGTCACTATGCATCTCAATGTCCCATTTTCAAGCAACTTTTCCCAAATATTATCTTCCCTTCCGGTCAAAATCTTGCTCCAACCATACGCTCCAACCGGCAGCCCCGTGCTGGCCAAAACAGGCAGCAGACTCCCCAAGCACATGCTGCCACCGCGACCACTTTGGCTCCTTCGTCCACTTGGCTCTTGGACAACGGAGCATCACACCATGTTACAAATGATTTGAACAATCTTGCCTTTCATGCCCCTTATGATGGTACCGAGGAACTGGTTATTGGTGATGACTCCTCTCTTCCTATCTCTCACACCGGTTCTTTCACTCTCTCTACTCCCTCTTCAACTTTTCATTTTCCAATGTTTTACATGTGCCGTCCATATCTCGAAATATTATATCTATCTCTCAATTTTGTCTAGATAACAATGCTTTTATTGAGTTCTTACCTTCTTCTTTTTGTGTCAAGGAGCTTTCTACGGGGACGGTTCTCCTTCGGGGTCCAACTAAACATGGAGTCTATGAGTGGTGTCCTTCCTCTCCAACAACCCATCATACAATAAAAAGACCGGTGTATGATTGGCACCACCGTCTTGGCCACCCTTCTGCCTCCGTCATCACCACTTTATCTAATGCTTTTCCTTTACAATTTCCTAGCATTTCTACTTTGCCATGTAACTCATGCAACATTAATAAAAGCCATAATCTTCCGTTTCTCACTTCCACCCTCACTTCTAATGCTCCTCTTGAATTAATATTTTCTGATGTTTGGACCTCTCTCGTTTTATCCTATGATAATTACAAATACTATGTAATCTTTGTGAACCACTTTACCAAATATATTTGGTTTTATCCATTGAAACAAAAAGCGGATACTTACCAAACTTTCCAGCGTTTTCGTGCTATAGTCGAAAAGTTTTTCAATCGAAAAATTATACAGATCTTTTCTGATAATGGTGGTGAGTACCTTAAACTTACTCCCCATCTTTCTACCAATGGCATTTCTCACTTAACCTCTCCACCTCATACCCGGAACATAATGGATATGCCGAACGACGACATCGCCATATAGTTGAAACCGGTCTTACTCTTCTTTCTTATGCCAACATGCCTACTACTCATTGGTCACTTGCCTTTACTACAACCGTATATCTCATCAATCGGCTCCCAACTCCAACATTACATAATCAATCTCCGTACCTTAAAATCTTTCTCAAGCCACCTAATTACACGAAATTACGGAGTTTTGGATGCCTTTGTTATCCTTGGCTTCGACCATACACTCAACACAAACTTGAACCCCGTTCAAAAGCTTGTATCTTTGTGGGATATTCGGCAACCCAAAGTGCTTATCATTGCCTTGATCCTACAACCAATAAAATATACACATCTCGCCATGTCAAATTTATCGAAAATAGCTTTCCCTTTATGGCATTAACAAATTCCACGTGCTCCTCCCAACTTATTAAACTTGACGATTGGTGTCAACTCTCCTTGCCCATTATGCAACCTACCCAGTCCGTATCTCCTCCCGATTCTACTTGCCCTCCGGCTTCACCCATATTGCAAACGACCAGCAGCACCTCATCCCCCTCACTAGATACCATCTCAACTTCTCCCTTTAATTCCACTCCTCCCTCATCACCAAATCTGTTTCCCACCAGCAGCTCTTCCCCTCCCTCTCCAACTACTATCTCAACCTCTTCCACCGACCCAAATCTACCGGCTCCTTCCCCACCGCCCACTCGACATATGGTTACTCGACTTCAAAACAATATTAGAAAACCAAATCCAAAATATAATCTTCATCTCACACTTTCTTCTCAACCTAGTGAGCCACATAACATTTCTCAAGCTCTAAAACATCCTCAATGGCGTCAAGCCATGAGTGAGGAATTCGCTGCTCTTACACGAAATAATACATGGCGTCTTGTCCCCCCTCACCCCTCTCAAAATGTAGTTGGCTGTAAATGGGTTCATAGGGTCAAATACAATGCAGATGGCTTCGTTGAACGTTTAAAATCTCGAGTGGTTGCCAAAGGTTTTCATCAACGACCGGGAATTGGCTAATTCTGATACTTTTAGTCCGGTCATTAAACCCACCACTTTCTGACTCATTCTATCTCTTGATGTGTCCCATGGTTGGTCCTTGCGACAACTTGACATTAATAATGCCTTCTTACAAGGTACTTTTACGGAAGACGTTTATATGGCTCAACCACCCGGTTTCATTGACCCAACTTACCCCAATCATGTGTGCAAACTTGAAAAGGCCATTTATGGACTAAAACAAGCTCCTCGTGCGTGGTACAATGAACTCAAGGCCTTCCTCATAAAATTTGGGTTCACCCATTCCATCTCCGATCCCTCTCTCTTTCTTTACAAAAATGCCTCGATCACCTTCTATCTCTTAGTATATGTTGACGAAATCATCGTCACGGGACCATCTCTCCCGAATTTAAATGATTTCATATCGACTCTATCGGCACGATTCTCCCTTAAGGATCTTGGTCCTCTATCCTACTTTCTTGGTGTTGAAGTTGTACCTACACCTGCTGGTTTATTTCTAAATCAAACAAAGTATATCTCTGATATTCTCACTAGGTCAAACATGATCGGGGCAAAGCCTGTTAGTACTCCTATGATTCTTAGCCCTTCCCTTACTCTCACTGGTGGCACACCTCTTTCTTCTCCAACTGAATATCGGGCACTAGTCGGGGCCCTTCAGTATTTATCTCTTACCAGACCGGATGTGACTTTTTCTGTAAACAAGTTGTCTCAATTTATGCTACAACTGATCATTGGCATGCTCTTAAACGTCTACTTCGCTACTTAAATGGCACCACTCACCATGGTCTTATGTTTCATTATGATTCTTCTATGCAACTTCATGCTTTCACTGATGCAGATCACACAGGTGACAAAGATCAATATATCTCTACGACTAGTTACATTGTTTATCTTGGTCGTAACCCTATATCATGGAGTTCTAAGAAACAACGAGCCTTGGCTAGATCATCTACCGAAGTTGAGTTCCGAGCTATTGCGGATACTACGGTCGAGGTCCTATGGCTAAAGTCCTTATTATCTGAACTTGGTTATTCTTCAGCACAAATCCCAGCTATTTATTGTGATAACTTAGGCGCCACGAACTACTCGGCCAACCTTGTGTTTCACTCACGCATGAAGCACCTAGCATTGGCCTTTCACTTTGTACGAGAGCAAGTTAACTTAAGAACAATTCGCGTCTCTCATATCTCCGGTAACGATCAACTAGCGGATGTTCTTACCAGACCGTTGCTTGCATCTCGGTTTCACCTTCTACTCTCCTAGATCGGACTTGTCCCTCGATCGTCCGTCTTGAGGGGGCGTGTAAAGGATACCAATCAAATCAATCAGCACCAACATTGATTCTACAATTGAAGGCACAAATTCTGGTTCAGTTTTGGAAATAATCTGTTGTATATTATTTTTATTCTCTATTAAAGTTTGTAATATGTTCCTTCCACTATGTATATATATACACCAACAATCAATAAAGAATTCATCTTCTCCTTTGAACTTTATACTCTCTTCCCCTCTGTTGCAATATTTATACGGTATATAAATCTCTCAAACAATCAGTAGTGGAGACTCATGCAAGTATACACGTGTCAATCCATCGTCGTCTTTTACAAGTAGTAAAATGGTAAAATACAGAGTATCGGTCCATAGGGAAAAAAGTGATAAAAACTTTAATTAAAGTTTAGAAAAAAGATAAGATTTCAGATGGCGAGTTTGAAGAAATCTTTTGAGGAGGTTTTTAACTTCTATTGATTTTAACAATTAATAAAAAAGAAGAAGCAAGGATGTATGGATCCGTTAAGATTTCAAAGCAAATAAATCCGACTGAACTTGTTATAAATAATTTATTTTAACTAATAGTCAGCTTGTGTAAGACACTCTCTCGAGGTTGAGACAGACTCGTATCCAAGACTAGTTCTAATGTTTCCAAAGTATAAAAAGTATTGGCAATGACACAATCTATTCCTTGTATAAGCTGTACGAAATGAAAACAAGTTTCCTTGGTTCTGAGTAATTCTCTCGAATCTACCTCCGTATCATTCAAGTTGACGTGTTCAAGACGGCTCATCTCTGAGTCCATCAAACTTTAACATTTTAACAAATGATCAATTTGTTAAGAGATGTGATTTTTATTAATAAAACCTTGAATGAATGGTTAGAAATATTTACTATCGATTAATAAATTCTTACCATCAAAATCGATTTTTTAATCGTAATTTCACCCCACACCCAAGCTAAGGTTGTCAGCCTATCATTGCTCGGGATCTTTGCATTTAAAAAAGATTAAAATTGGAAAAAACCAATTTACATGAAAAGAAATTTTTACAACTAAAATAAAATATAAAATTTACGGTAACTAAAGATTATGATAAATAAAGATGAAAATGAGTACAAGAAATGTGAACTAAGTTATTACAATTAATGGTAACGAAAATTTAAACTAAATTACGACGACAAAAAAAACTTTTACCGTAGATAAGTAACTTACGGTAAACTACGACAGAAATTTAAGTTGCGACAAATAAAAGATGGCAATTATATATAACAATAATATAATGACGATAATGTAAAGGACGAGATAATGTAAAAATAAACGGTAAAATAAACAAATAAAGAAAACGATAAAAATATTTTAAACTAATAAAAGAAACACACTTTATTTTAGATGGAGAAGGTTTTTGGGAGAATATATGAGTTTCAAGCTTGAAGGCCTTTTTTTTACAAACCATCCATGGTTATTTATATGCAAGGGTTTATCAAAATAAGTTGGCAAGTGGTAGCTGCATCCACGACCATCATTCTTTCCAAAATATCCACCCTTCCTTTTCTTTCAACTTGCAACTATTCTCCCTCAGAAGGTGGTTGTCCATTCATGCTTATCCCAAAATTTGATTTTCCATGGTGTTGCGGCACTCCTACAACATCCTCCCTAAAATAGCATAATTAACCCAAAATCCAGTATTATCATCATGTATTCAAGATCTTATTCTCCATGTATTATTATGCTACTAAAAACAATATTACAACTCAAAAGATTAACTATTTGGATATTGCAGGCTTTAAAACACATAAAAACTGTTAGAACGTTATGTAAGACATCAAGTAAATTGATGCTTATCATACCTCCAAACTAGAATTGTTGTTTGTCCCCAAGCAACAAAAAAAAGAAGTAAAACTTAAAATGACTCAAGACTCAAACACATAAATTGCCAACATCAAGATTTTTATACATAACATACTCAATTTTTCTTTGCCAAGAATAGCCTTTTATAAACCAAATGTTCATTCACATACTTAACAAATTATAAAGATATTTGACCATAAGCTAGCCTTTTGTTTTCTTGGTTAAACATATTTATAGCAAGCACTTGGAATCAATAGGACTTTGGGTTTGTTTGGCTTAGATCTTCATTCTCCCCTTTTTCCATGTATTCATATGTATGCTTTTGGTATCATTTTGGTGCCAACTTTTTCTATAACATGCATTTTATGCTCTACTATATTCTGTCAAGATAGCATGCATTTTATGCACTAAAATCTTCTTTTCATGAGAGGTATTTGAGCTTTGCTCTATTTTATTTATTTAAAAAAATTTTTGTTTTTTTTTCCGATCCTCTTTTCTTCGTATGAGTGTTTCCTCCCCCAAACTTATAATGATCAATGTCCTCATTGACAAGTTTCAAGAAGTTGAGAGAAAAGATGGAAAGTGTATGTGGTGTTTGACAAAAAGTTTATATCCCTTCCCAAGTGGTGTTTGCCAAAATAGTTAAAATATACCCCGTAAAAACCATAGGCTAGTTCTAGAAATGTATCATAATTTATCAAGCATTTTTATATAATCTAGTTTATTTGGGCTATTCTCAAAGGATTCATGGGTATGAATGCATATTTCAACACTTTTTGGCAATTTTCAAAAAGAAGGTTTACAAAACATTGACGACGACTCAATTTCAGACACTTAAAAATATAAATAAATAAAACGACACACATTAAAACGACAAAATTAATAATTTACATAAACTAGAAACGGATAGAAATGGACCTTCCTACTCCCGTAGAGTAGACGTCGAGCTACCACTTTTTGTCTAAGGACTGGTTCGCAACCGAGCTTTTAATGCCTCCAATTCCCGCTTTAACCTTGCATTTTTCTTCTTTCAAAACGGTTGTTTCGTCCGAGCTTCCGGACAACTCTGCTGTCCGTCCAAAAGTGTCACGTACTTTCTTCAAAATCTTTTCTTTTTGTGCCCTTAAGACTTCCTTGAAGTGCTCTTCTTGATCGGACATCGTGCTTTCCCAATCGACCAACTTTTTCTTTAATTTTTCAAGCTCCGACTCCAATTCGTTGGCCCACACCGGTGTCACTTCTACGATCTCTCCCACTTTTTTTTTCTTTTCCAACTCTTTCTACGGTGCTAAGCTCTATCAACACCCGGTCTGTAACACTCCAAAAATTTTACGAATAAAAATTCAAAAATTCGGCTATATGACGTCTAAACTACGAGGGCCCAAACATCCTGTAAATATGAATTTCCAAAAAGTGAATTCCAATATTCAAGACAACTAAAAACCCATAGCAAGGGGTTAGTTTGCACTATAAGGATTGCAACAAAGAATGGGACATCAATATTACAACAACCTACTTAATCTAGGATTGATTCAAATCTAGATTAATATGGGTGTTGCGAGTTCACTATATACTCTCTTCACAAAATTCCCCCAAAAGACGACACTTCAAGAACTCCTACGTCCCCGGTGGACAAGCCCGACATCCTAGTTTCCTCCACGAGTAAGATCTGTGAGGGAGCAACAACCACAACAAGTGTTAGGACGAAGCCTAGTGAGATTTCATGAGTTAAGCAATTCATAAGCAATATTATCATATTTTAAATAAAACAAAGTTTAGGTTACCGATCTCTATCGTCTCACAATTACTGTTTTCACCGCAACCACAATCTCGTACCTAAACGCAAATATACAAGAGATAACCCTTGAAATACAGGGGAGACCCGTTTCCATCGCGGTGACATTTACACGGAAGTGGAGTCACCCATGATGTTAATGGATTACACCTCATGCCTCGGTCTTAGTTCCCATGCCATAACGACATCACAACCTTAGACCGTATTTACTGCCTTTATTGCCTACTCCGTCGAGTTACACCTCAAGGTCTTATGGAACATTATTGCCTATCCATATCTATACGAGTTACACCTCAAGGGTCCATGACCCCTTATTCCCTACTCGCTTGTAACCCACAATGATTATCACAAGGTCCATATATTGAACAACTACCACCTCGTGCACAAGGATTAGTATTCAAATTCTTATCAGGTGATCAACATTTGATCAACATTTATAATCACATATACACCTCCTTTATACATGCAAATATCAGTCCCTCCTTACTTCTCAAGGTATCACATTCCTCATAATCTCATACATGTAGACACAAAGGTTTAATTTAGTCATGCTATATCTTCTTAATGTTATCAACAGTTAGACTAGAACCACAAAAACAAGGGTTTCCTCATGAACTCATCATACAAGCATGAAATCAAAGATCCATATTCATTAGTCATCATAAAAGAGAGTAATAGTGTTTTCTAGACATGTTCTCCCTTTATGGGTTCATAAAATTGAAAACTATACAAGTTAGGTCACAAATCCCAAATGAACAACACATGTATAATGTAGGTTAACACAAATAACAAATAAGTAATAGAGCGTTTAAAGAGTAATAAACTCATCTTGTGAAGCTATACACAAACCCTAGATGATGAAGCTTGCAAGAGGAGAATGGAGACTTGAATGCTCAACCCCTAGAGGCTAAAAATTTATGACCAACAACCCTAAGTTAACATCATAAATACAAAGTGAGGACCTCTCTAAATAGCAATGAATGAGGAGAGATGTAACCCTACCTTTGAATCCTTCAAAAATCCCAGCCCTAAGTTCCAAATGCCAAATAAAATGGGAGGAAGGGGAAAATCCCGTATTTGGCCTGCAGAGGCCTTCCCGCGACTTTGGCCACAACTACGAAGCCGTGGCGTAAGCCGCACGTGTTCTTGGCTAGAAAACCCCAGTGAGTCCCGCGGCTCTGGCCGCGGTTTCCAAACTGCGGCGTAGCCCGCACAAGTCTCTCCTTGCGTCCAACTCTAAGCCCTAAACACTTATTCTTGGCAACCTCACACACAAGCACTTCATACACAAATACACACAGATTCTTTTATAAACGATAAAACCACATGCACTCCCAAAGTATTACATTAGACACACCTAATCATACGGCGTAACGGTCTTAATACGTAGCACAGGTTTAAACGGAGCGTGACTCAACAAAACATAAGTGTACATAAAAGGAGATTGTTCACATATGGCTATAGAGTGACTTGAGAATTTAGGGGTGTTACAATCCTCCTCTCCTTAGAAAAGATTTTGTCCCCGAAATCTCGTATCATTCAAACAAGTGGGGATAACGCCTCTCCAAGTCGTCTTCCGCCTCCCAAGTCACGTTCGCACCTCTGTGGTGTTTCCATTACACTTTCACCATCACTACTTCTTTATGGCAAAGTTTCTTCGTCACTCTCTCCAAAATGGATTCTGGCTCCTCTACACAACTATTGTTGTCTACTCGAATCTTGGATAATGGAATGACGTTCTTCTCCTCAGCTAGGCATTTCCGTAGGTAACAGACGTGGGATGTAGGGTGAATCCCATTCATCTCAGGCGTTAAGTCATGTTTATAGGCTTGAGGTCCCATACGCTCCACAACAGGAAAAGGCCCGAGAAAACGAGAGCTAAGCTTTCCTGTTTTTCCAAACCTTATAATTCCTTTCCAAGGTGACACCTTCAACATGACTTGGCTTCCTACCTGAAATTCCATCGGTCGTCTTTTCTTGTCCGCATAACTCTTTTGGCGATCTTGGGCCGCCTTCAACCGCTCACGAATGCTTTTTACTTTGTCCGTCGTTTCTTGTACCACTTCCGGTCCGGCGAATTGCTTCTCGCCCGCTTCAAGCCAACACGTCGGTGTCCTACACTTCCGACCATACAAGGCCTCAAACGGTGCCATGCCCAAACTTGAATGGTAGTTATTATTGTAAGCAATTTCCCCCAAAATCGATGACACATGATCACAACATGTATTCTAACGTTTGGATTATTCGCTCGCTTTGTCCATCTGTTTGAGGATGATACACCGTGCTCAACTTCACTATGGATAGTGGCACGACTGTCCCGGTCTGACACTATGGATAGTGGCACTCCATGCCTTGAGACCACTTCGTTAATGTAGAGTCTTGCTAGCTTGTCCAACGGTAATGTCTCCTTCATGGCCAAAAAGTGCGCGCTTTTCGTCAATCGATCCACTACTACCCAAATGGTGTCGTGTCCCTTCAACATCCTTGGTAGATTTGTCATGAAATCCATTGTGATATGATCCCACTTCCACTCTGGTATTTCCAAGGATTGCAAACTCCCATACGGTCGTTGGTGCTCGACCTTTACCAACGAACAAGTAAGGCATTTCTCCATGTAGCTCGCCACATCAAGTTTCATCACCGGCCACCAGTAAATCAATTTCAGATCCCTATACATTTTTGTGCTCTCGGGGTGAAAAGAATATCTTGATTTGTGCGCCTCTTCCAATAATAACTTCCGACATCCTCCCAACTTGGGAACCCAAACTCGTCATTGGAAGAGTTTCAACCCTCTATTATCCTCCGTCAAGCTAAGGTATTGCTTCGTCATCGATTCATCTTTGAGATTCTCTTCGAGAATCGCTTCGACTTGAGCGGTCTTTATCATGTCCATCGGGTTTGAGATGATCTCGATCCTTGCTAAAAAGGTTTTCACCGCTCCACTATACTCTTTCCGGCTTAACGCGTCCACCACAACATTAGCCTTGCCCGGGTGATATTGAAGTTCACAGTCGTAATCTTTCAATAGCTCTAACTATCTTCTTTGCCGCATATTCAACTCCTTCTGATCAAAGACATACTTTAGACTTTTGTGGTCGGTGAAGAGTGTGCACTTGGTGCCATACAAGTAGTGCCGCCACAACTTTAAAGCAAATACAACCACCGCTAATTCGAGGTCATGCGTTGGGTAATTCTTCTCGTGCTCCTTCAACTGTCTTGACGCATACGTTATCACCTTACCTCATTGCATGAGGACACAACCCAATCCTATCTTGGATGCATCGCTATAGACGACAAAATCTTCCGTTCCCTCAGGTAGGGATAAAATCGGAGCCTCATATAATTTCCGCTGCAAGGTACGGAAAGCCTTCTCTTGAGTCTCGGTCCAAGAAAACTTCACATTCTTTCGAGTCAACGCTGTTAACGTTGAGGCGATCTTGGAAAAATCTTGAATGAACCTTCGGTAATAACCAGCGAGTCCCAAAAAGCTTCTGATCTCTGTTGGGCTCCTCGGGGGCTCCCAGTTCATCATCGCCTCAATCTTCGCGGGATCTACTTTCACTCTTTCATGGGTCACCACATGGCCGAGAAATTGAACTTCTCGCAACCAAAATTCACATTTGGAGAATTTGGCATATAGCTTCTCCCTTCTTAACACCTCTAGAACCTCTCTCAAATGTTGCTCGTGATCCTTTTCATCCTTGGAGTACACCAAGATATCGTCGATGAACACTATGACCGACCGGTCCAAAAATGGTCGACACACACGATTCATCAAGTCTATAAATATTGTCGGCGCATTCGTCAACCCAAAAGGCATGACTAGAAACTCGTAATGCCCATACCGAGACCTAAACGCCATCTTCGGGACATCCTCTTCTCGAACCTTCACTTGATGGTACCACTAGCGAAGGTCAATATTGGAAAAACAACTGGCCCCTTGTAGTTAATCGAAGAGATCGTCTATCCGGGGTAGCGGATATTTGTTCTTTATGCTCACTTTGTTCAATTCTCGATAATCGATGCACATACGCATCGACCCGTCCTTCTTTTCACAAAGAGTACCGGAGCTCCCCACGGAGACGAGATTGGCCTCACAAACCTCTTCTCTAGCAACTCTTGAAGTTGGGACATCATTTCTTGCATTTCCGTTGGCGCGAGACGGTACGGTGCACGAGCTATCGGTGACGCCCCCGGAACTAAATCAATTCGAACCTCCACTTGCCGATCGGGTGGCAAGCCGGGTAAATCATCGGGAAACACGTCTGGATATTCGTTAACAACCTTCACGTCCTCTACTTTCTTCTTCTCTGCCTTGGCATCCAATACGAAGGCGAGATACGAAGGGTACTTCTTCGCCAGATATTTTCTTGCTTTGATGGATGAGATGATGGACACTTCACCTTTTCGTTTTTCTCCGTACACGATGATGAAGTTTCCATGCCTAATGGGAATCCGTATGAGTTTCTTGGAACACAAGATTTCTGCTCGATGTCGCGCCAACCAGTCCATCCCGATCACCACATCGAAACTCCCGATGGTCATAGGAAGTAAATCCACCATAAAAGTCTCTCCATTGATTTCGAGTCGACAATCTCTTAGAACATCCCTTAGAACCACCCTTTACCCATTAGCTACTTCTATGACTAAAGCATCACTTAGGGCACTAACCGATAAACTCAAAGATTTGCAAAATACATCGGACACAAAGGAGAAGTTTGCACCGGAATCAAACAATACTTTAGCAGGTTTGAAGTTGAGTAAGAACGTACCCGACACCACGTCAGCGGTTTCCTTCGCCTCCTCCTTCGTCATCTGAAATGCCCTTCCCTGAGCCTTGGGAATGGCCTCCCTTTTCGGTTGGCTTCCCGAACTTCCTTCTCTCGCCACACCCCTTAGTTTGGGGCACTCCTTTCGAACATGGCCCATTTCCTTGCATTCAAAGCAAATTGTCCCCTGAACAGGACATACGACACTGAGATGACCCGGTTGGACGCACTTAAAGCATGTGACTGGGTTCGGGCTCGGGTTGGAGTTGGTCTTGCAAAACCCAAAGTGCTTACTTTTGCACTTAGGGCACCACTTTGCCTCCCGTCGATCGTCGAAAATCTTACTTGGCGGTTGGAACCTCGACTTTTTGTACGAACTTGACGGGTTTTCCCACCTTCTCTTCTCCACGGTCTTCGACTTCTCGGCTTTATATTACGCAAAGAGTCTTACCATCACTTTAGCCTCTTCAATTGTTTCACGGAGGTTAGAGGCTTTGGAGTTGCGGACCACTGTGATCATATCCGCGGGCAGGCCTTTCAAGTACGCCTTTACTTTATCCTTCTCAGTCGGAGCCACGTGCCCCACCAAATCAAGCTTCTCCATAAAAGTCGGGTATACTCCTTCATCGACAAGTTACCCTTCTTAATAGACCGGAACTCTTCCTCTATTGCGTCCAACTCCTCCTCAGTACAATATTCTTCTAAAATCTTCTTCTTAAACTCGGCCCATGACATCCTAGCCAACACTGATTCTTTAATGGTTGAGGTGAAGACATTCCACCAAGTCAAAGTTGTACCTCAGAGAAATTGAGACCCATACTTCACCTTCTGGCGCTCTTCACAATCACTGGATCTGAAAGCTTGCTCGATCTCTTTGAGCCAACTCATGCACTTTGCGGGCTCATCGGATCCGGCGAACTCCGACGACTTGCAGCAAAGAAAGGACTTGTAAGAACATCCTTTCTCCAGTTGTCTTGTTTCCAAGGTCGCTAATCCATCAGTGCGTATGTCACCCCCGGTGCCCCCGGAACCTGCTATGATAACGTTCTCTTCAATTGGCTCGTGATGACGATGGTTGGCATCTCGGTCCTCTAGCAGCTTCATGAACAACTCTTGTTGTTTTGCCATGGTCTCATTCATGACTCTCATCATGTCCACCATTTGAGTCTGATGGGTCACCTTGGTCATGATTGGTTCAACAGTGACAATATTGGTCCTCGGAATCTAAACCACCCTTCCGACAAGCATAGGTGGAATTGGAGGTCCATCCGTGTTGGGAACTGAAGAAAAGCTCAAAGTGTTTAATGCTGCTAGTTCAGAGTTACTACTGCCAGAGGATTTCAAAGATTAATACTGCTAAGTATTACTACTTCTAGTAGAATTAATACTGCTAGTCAAAGTTAGTGCTGCTTGAACAAAGTTAGTACTGCTTATCTAGTTAGTACTGCTAGAAGTTAGTGCTGCTTAGTAGTTAATGCTGCAAAGTCTCAGTTAATACTTCCAAGGTGATTAGTGCTGCTTATGGGATGAAGATCCGAATTACAAGAATGACAGCTGGATAGACTGAAGATATTCATGGAAGATATTCTGAAGATATTTTATTAATTGTAATTATCTTTTTTTCAGTATATGTATAGAATTGATAGAGTACTTTTAATTATTATTAATTAGTTCTAAGTTTTTGTTTTAGAGAGAATCAACCTCAAGGCATAGTTCCTAATTCTAGAGAAGTAGAATTCGTCTTGAAAGAGCTTGTTCTTCAAGATTGAGGTTGTGTGTGTAATCTTGTGATTTCAAGCATTCAATACAAGTTTACAAGTTGTTCAGATTTACTGTTTGTTTACTGTTTCATTAAATATCAAAGTGTTATTCCGCAAACTTCTTTGATATTGTTTCTGAGTATTTATAATTCTTGTTGAGAATTCGATCCTAACAAGTGGTATCAGAGCCTGTTCTCTCAGAAACATCTATTCATTCATCATGGAAAACTTTGCAGAATCAAACAGTACTCTTGTCTCTAAGGTCCCAATGCTCAAACCCAGTGAGTTTGACATGTGGAAGATCAGAATCAGGCAATACATTCTTCTCACTGACTACTCAATGTGGGACATCATTGAGAATGGTCCCTCTGAAGCAGGAAAGATTGGACCAGATGGGAAAAGACCTCCACCTAAGACAGATGGTGAGAGGAAGATCAGACAGACAGAGATGAAGGCCTTAAGCACTCTGCTCTTGGCCATCCCCAATGAATATCAGCATCAATTTTGCAACTGCACTGATGCTCAGATTCTCTGGAATGCTCTAGAGAAAAGATTTGCTGGAACTAAGAGCATCAAAAGAAATCAAAGGGATGTTCTGAAGCAGCAGTATGAGAACTTCACTTCTTCAAAGAATGAGTCAATGACTCAAACTTTTGACAGGTTCAACAAGCTTATTGGTGAACTGGCTACTGTTGGAGTGAAGATGGAGCAAGATGATATCAACAGGAAGTTCCTCAGATCTCTTGGGGATGAATGGACTATGTACACTGTCTCATATAGACAGAGTGACAATCTGGAGGAGAAGGAACTAGATGATTTGTATAATGATCTAAGAGTATTTGAATCTGAGGTAGAAGCCAAGAAGAAGCCCACTAGGTATATTCATAATGCAACACTTCTATCAGCATCTGCGGATACTACTGCCAACCCTGAAGCAGTTAGTGCTGCTAGTGGTGTGAATTCAGAAAAAGGCACTGAAACAGTTTTTGAAGCCTTTTCATCAAGTCATAGCAACAACTCTTTGATTAATGATGATCTGGAACAAATTCACCCTGATGACTTGGAGGAGATGGACATTAAATGGCAGATGGCCATGTTATCTATGAGGGTGAAGAAGTTTATTAAAAGAACTGAAAGGAACAACTTCTCTCAAAGAAGAGAAGATGGTGCTGGTTTTGACAAGACAAAGGTGGAATGCTATAAGTGCCACATGAAGGGACACTTTGCTAGAGAGTGCAGAAGTGGTGTGCCAAATAACAACCACCAACAAGCCCAGAATGGTGGATTCAATCAAAACAAGAACTCTGCTCAAGCCCTTGTTTCTCAACAAGGAATGGGGTTTGACTGGAGTGACCAAGCTGAGGAAGCCATTTAGAATCAAGCCCTTATGGCAGAGGTGTCTGATCTCCCCTCTGAGGTAAGTTCTAATCTTTGTACTCAATCTTGCATAGACACTGTAAAAAGGTACAGGGATCACAACCAAAACATGTGTGATGACCTCAAAAGATTAGAAAAGGACAGAAGAGATTATGTGTTGATAGTGGAGAGGTTTGAAGAACAAATCAAAGGCTTTCAAGCCAATGAACTTCAACACTCTTATGACACAAACTACTGGAAGTGGGAAAAGAATGAGTTAGAGACCAAACTGTCTAAGTCCAAAGAAGAGAATGATAAGTTGAAAGAAGAATTAGCTAAGGTTAAACTTGATATAGAAAAGTTTTCATATGCTTCAAAAGCAATGGATTCTCTTCTAAAGGCTCAGATTCATGATAAGATGAAGCCTGGTGTTGGATACAACAACACACCCCCTCCTTACAACAACAATTATATCCCTCCTACATCAGATCTGTTAGAGACCAAGGAGAAAAAGGACTTGTCTGAGAAAGCATTTAAGATAGATCCTTTGGATGAGGTGATGGTTAAGGATTTGACTGAGAAAGAAGCCAGTGAGAATAGGAATAATGCTGTAAGTAAAGAGATACCTTTAGAAAACAACATTATCACCAATGAGGGATGTGGAAAAATCTGGGTCAAGTCTAAAGAGATAGAGAAGACCAAAGGAAAGGCTAACAAGGTCCATTACAAACAGACCACTGTTGTGAATCCTGGCCCTTGTAAACAGTGTGCTTGCAATAAAACTAAGAGCCCAAATTCTGGTACAAAGAGAGGTAATCAAAGAAACTGGAATAATCAATGGGCTCAGAAACAAGGAGTTGATCTGAGTAAGATAATCAGACCAAAACCTTGTTTCATATGTGGCAAGCTAAATCATTTGGCTAAGTACTGTTTCTTTAATCCTATTAACCAAAGGATAAACTTTCAAAGATTTGTGCAAAAACCTGTTGGTTATAGGAAGGCTGGAAAGAAACATGTGGCTAAGAAATCTATTGAAACCAAAGGCCACATGCAGAAAAAGTTTTTAAAAGAAAGTATTAAAATGTGGGTGCCTAGAAGCACTAAAACTGTTAGTGCTGCTAACAGGGATAGTGCTGCTAATAGCAATACTGCTGCTAACAGTGTTAGTACTGCTGAGAATTTTAATGCTTCTAACACTGTTAGTACTTCTTCAAAGGTTACTACTGCTAACACAGTTACTGCTGCTAAAACAGTTAATACTTCTAACAAGGTTAGTACTGCTAAGCATGCAAGTGTTGCTAATGCAGTTAGTTCTTCTAAAAACAGTACTGTTTCTAGCAAATATGCATCCAAACCCATTATTGTAACAAAGTACTCCAGTAATGAGGAGTCAAAGTTTAAAAATCTTGTCAAGAAAGAATGTAAATATTTTGATGAGAAAGGGGTACCCAAGACCACTTTGGCTTGGGTTCCTAGTCCATACTAACTGATTTATCTTATGTGCAGGGCAACCAACAGCTCAAGGGGAAGAGCATCTGGCATGTGGATAGTGGTTGCTCTAGGCACATGACAGGCAACATGTCACGCCTTTAGGATTTCAAGCATATCAATGGAGGACATGTTGCATTTGGAGACAATCTTGTAGGTGGAAAAATAAGTGGAAAAGGTAATGTCACAAAAGGTAAGATGACATTTGAGGATGTCTACTATGTTGATCAGTTAAAGTACAACCTGTTAAGTGTATCATAGGTTTGTGACAAACAACATAGTATATTATTTACAAGTACAGAATGTATGATCCTTGCTCCAGGGTTCAAGGTAGTTGATGAAAGCATGATACTACTTAGAACTCCAAGAAAGGACAATGTGTATTGTCTAGATATGGACAATGTTTCAAGTGATTCATCCCTGAACTGTCTTGTTTCAAAAGCTTCTGTGGATGAATCCTCTCTTTGGCACAGAAGGATGTGTCACATGAATTTCAAGACAATGAACAAACTTGTTAAAAACAACCTTGTAAGAGGTTTACCATCAAAAGTCTTTTCATGTGATGATCATTGTGTTGCTTGTCTTAAAGGCAAACAACACAAAACTTCTCATAAGACCAAAGAGTTAAATTCAATTTCTTCTTGTCTCCAGTTATTACATATGGATCTGTTTGGCCCTACAAATGTGATGAGCATAGGGAAGAAATCATATTGCCTAGTTATTGTTGATGATTACTCTAGATTTACTTGGGTATATTTTCTAAGGACTAAGGATGAGACAAGTGGACTGATCAAATCCTTTATTCTAAGAATTGAAAACCAAACTAATCAAAAAGTAAAAGTCATTAGATCAGACAATGGAACTGAATTTAAAAATCTTGATCTAAACAACTTTTGTGAAGAAAAAGGCATTGAGAGACAATATAGTGCTCCTAGGACTCCACAACAAAATGGAGTTGCTGAGAGAAGGAATAGGACACTAATAGAGGCTGCTAGATCTCTGTTGGCTGATTCTAAACTGCCAATTACTTTCTGGGCTGAAGCAGTTAATACTGTCTGTTATGTCCAAAACAGAGTACTAGTAGTCAAACCAAAGAACAAGACCCCATATGAGCTTTTAAATAAAAGAAAACCCTTTATTGGATTTTTCAAACCTTTTAGGTGTCCTTGTACAATTCTCAATACCAAATCTGACTTAGGTAAGTTTGATAGCAAGGCAGATGATGGATTTCTTGTTGGTTACTCATCTCAGAGTAAGGCCTACAGAGTTTTTAATTCTTCTTCTAGAATAATTGAAGAAAGTGACAATGTCAAATGCAATGAGAACACACCAAATCCTATTGGGTCTGGTCCTCAGTGGCTGTTTGACATTGATTCACTAACTAACTCCTTTGGTTTCAGTAGTAATGAGTATGCAGGTTCAGGAAGTGGAGGATCAGGGACTACACAAGTCCAAGAAAGTATATCTCAGTCTGTGATTTTTCCCATACCTAAAGTGGATCCTGTTGAAGACTGTGAAAAGGAGCCATCTACTGAACTAAATCAGAATGAAGAAGAAAGAAGAGATGAGGAGAGTCAAGCACATAAAGAACCTGAAGGAGCTGCTGAAATCACCTCAGTTGAGTTGAATGACTCCAATCTAGAGGTGGGACTCAATGAAGAACCTAGCCATCACACAAGAACACAAAAGAATCACCCTCCTCAGCTGGTAATAGGAGATATATCTTCTCCTATGATGACTAGAAATCAAAGCAGGCTGCAAGATATGCAAGACCAACAGCATACCGTACTTTCTTGCTTTCTATCCCAGCTTGAGCCTAAAAAGGCTTATGATGCTATGAAAGAGTCCAGTTGGATAGAAGCCATGCAAGAAGAACTGCTACAATTCAAGCTGCAAGATGTTTGGGATCTAGTAGACCTTCCTAAAGGTCAAAGAGCTATAGGCACAAAATGGGTCTTCAGGAATAAGAGAGATGAAAGAGGGATAGTAATAAAGAACAAAGCAAGATTGGTAGCACAAGGGTATACACAAGAAGAAGGAATAGATTATGAAGAAGTATTTGCACCAGTGGCTAGGATAGAAGCAATCAGATTGTTCCTGGCCTATGCTTATTATGTGAAGTTCAAAGTCTACCAAATGGATGTAAAAAGTGCATTTCTATATGGCTCAATTGAAGAAGAAGTATATGTCTGTCAACCACCAGGGTTTGAAAATCCAAGCTATCCAGACAGAGTATACAAACTGAAGAAAGCACTTTATGGACTGCATCAAGCACCAAGAGCATGGTATGACACTCTGTCATCCTATCTATTGGAAAATGGCTTTGAAAGAGGAGTCATTGATAAGACTCTGTTCATTAAGAGAAAGAAGAAGGACATCTTGCTGTTCCAAATCTATGTGGATGATATCATCTTTGGATCCACAAGAGAAAGTATGTGCAGGGAGTTTGAGGAACTAATGGATCAAAGATTCAAAATGAGTTCCATGGGGGAACTTACCTTTTTCCTTGGACTCCAAGTCCAACAGAAGTCAGATGGTATTTTTATCTGTCAGTCCAAGTATGTGTAGGACATTCTAACCAAGTTTGGTTTCTCAGATTCAAAGCCTGCCAGCACACTTATGGAGACACACAAGCAGATAACAGCAGATCTTGAGGGGGAGGATATGGATGTGCATCACTATAGATCCATGATTGGCTCTCTCATGTACCTTACAGCCTCTAGGCCAGATATAATGTTTCCAGTCTGTGTGTGTGCAAGATTTCAAGTTAGGCCAAAGCAATCACACTATCAAGCTGTTAAGAGGATATTCAGATATCTCAAAGGGCAACCTAGATTGGGACTTTGGTATCCTCATGACTCATCATTTGACCTACTTGCATACTTGGACAGAAAATCTACTTCTGGAGGATGCCAGTTTTTGGGTGCAAGACTAGTTTCATGGCAGTGCAAGAAACAAACCACTGTGTCCACATCTACAACAGAAGCAGAGTACATAGCAGCTGCAAGTTGCTGCTCTCAAGTCTTATGGATTCAGAATCAAATGCTGGACTATGGGGTAACCTTTCTATATACTCCAATCTTTATTGATAATAGCAGTGCTATTAGCATTGTTAACAATCCTGTCAAGCACTCAAAGACAAAGCACATTGAGACCAGGTATCACTTTATAAGAGACTGCAATGAAAAGAAACTTATTCAAGTTGTAAAAGTTCATACTGATAACCAGTTTGCTAATCTATTCACAAAAGCCTTTGATGTGGGTAGATTCACTTTCTTGGTAACAAGTGTGGGAATGATCAGCTCTGAATAAGCCCCTTCCTAAAAGTGGTTCACTACCTGTATATAGTTTATTCTTGGTGTTACTAACTTTCTTTCTCAGGAAATGTATAGCAGTACTCAGTTTATCACAAGCTTAAAAGTGTAAGTATGGTTAATACTGCCAGTACAGTTTTAGTATTGCCAGTACAGTATTAGTACTGCCAGTACAGTATTAATACTGCCAGTGCACAGTTAATACTGCTAGTCAGTTAATACTGCTAGTTAGTTAATACTGCTAGTAGTTAATACTGCTAGTCAGTTAATACTGCTCTCAGTTAATACTGCTAGTTAGTTAATACTGCTAGTTAGTTAATACTGCTAGTGGTTAATACTGCTCTCAGTTAATACTGCTAGTGGTTAATACTGCTCACTGTTAATACTGCTTTCACTATCTTTTTAAGGTTAATACTGTTTTTAATCCGAATACTATAAATACCCTTTGCCCGCCTAAAAAGTTCATAACGACTCTTTGCATACTGTTCACTTGCGCTCTAACCCTTTTCTCTCAAGTACCAAGTTTTCAGGCAAGAACACTCAAGTTCAATGGCATCCATGGCTTTCATTGACGAGCACAATGAAATCGCGATGCTCCAAAAGCCGAAACAAGCTGAAGGTTTTCACCAGATAGTCGACTTTCTGAAGTCTAGCCACATCGCTCATGCTCTCACTGTATCACCAACTATCTACATAGAGCATCAAAGGCAATTTTGGGCTAATGCCACCATTGTTACTGAAGATGGTGTCCAAATGATCAAGACAAGGGTATGTGAAAAACCCCTAACAGTTACTGAAGAGGTGATACGCATCTGTCTACGTCTAGACGATGCTGCAGGTATAACCTCTATTCCTAATGAGGAATTATTCTCAACTCTTACTAGAATGGGGTATGGAGGCACATTGGGTGTGTTCAAGTTCTCAAAAGCTAAATTTTCACCCCAATGGCGTTTCTTTGTCCATAACCTTATGCATTGTATCTCTAAAAAGACTACTGGATGGAGTTAGTTCAGTAGCACGATTGCTTATGCTTTGGTGTGCTTGGCCACTGCCAGAAAGTACAATTTTTCTCAAATGCTTTTTAATGATCTTGCCTCAAACCTGGGAAGTAAAAAGAGTTTTTATATGTACCCCAGGTTTGTACAAGAAGTAATAACCCATGAATTGACGGATATACCTCATTTTGATGGGGTATATGTACCAAAAATCCCCAAAGGTAAGGTCTTTTCAAACATGAAAAGATCCCCTCTGGACTCGGAAGGAGTTGACACCCCATTGTTCTCTACAATGATGGTGGTGTCCCACACTGAAGAAGGTATGGCAGCAGGGTCAAGGCCCTCATTAGACCATCCCACTGCTAGCCAATCCCAACCTTCCCACTCTATATCTATCCCACAGTCCCTACTTCATAAGCCCACTTCTCCAATTACCCAAACTTATACAAGGAAACAGGTAAAGAAGGCTCCTTCCCTTCTTGTACCATCACCCACTAAGCCTTCTAGCCCTCTAAGGGAGAATTCTCCCTTAGAGAATATCAATAGGGAAACCAAAGGGGTGTCTCCCAACCCGAAGGAGGTGCTCACTGAGGTGGAGGTTGAGCATATGGGTGCTAAGGCTGCCACTACTCCTACTAGCACAGAGGAGGTCAGTGGTAACATACATAAGACCTTCCCCATGGCAACTTTGGGTGAGCAATCATCCAAAGGTCCCAGGTGCCAAGAACCCAAGGGGGTGGATAGTGCTTCTGCTAGGCAGAAGGCTTCCACTACTAAAAGATCCAATGATCATTCAAAAGGGGATAACACTCCTGGAGAAGGTGAGGACAGATATAACTATGACGAATTGATGGAAACCATGGGAAACATCAATATAGATGTGATCAAACAAGGTCAAGATATTGAAGAGCTTAAACTCATTGTCCTGTCACAACAAGAACAGATCCTCAACTTGAAGCAAATGGTAAGGAAATTGCTTCTCCAAAAGAAGAAGAAGCAATTTGTACTCAGAAGGAGGAAACCAGTGACTGATGCTCCCAAAAAGGGGGAGTCAGAAGCTGATGAAAATATGGAAGATGCAAAAGCTAAGGGGGAGCAAGAGAATGCAAAGTTTGAGGGGAAGCAAATAACTGCAGAAAAGGTGGCACAAGAAGCAGAAACACAAGCAGCAGCAGAAACCATTAATACTGCTGGTACAAGCAGAGCAACAGAAATGGTTAATAATGCTGAACCAATGGAAGCAACAGAAACAATGAAAGAAGTGCTCACAGATCTTGAAATTACAGAAACTCTAATCAAAGCAAAGCATGATACTCCCAAGGTCATTTCAAAGGCCAAAGGAGTTGTCATCAAAGAAAGAGGTGATGCTTCAAAGAGATCAAGTAAAGAGAAGGAAATGAGTAAAGAGAAAGGCAAGGAAAAACTAGTTCAACCTGATCAACCAATGAAAAAGAAAAAATTGATTGATTCAGATGAAGCTCTAGCTAGGAAAATACAGGCTGAGCTTGAAGAAGCAGAAACCATGCAAGTGCAAAAGGATAGAGAGATAGCTAAAGCAATGGCTGCAGAGTTAAACAAAGCCTATCAACAAAGCTTAGCAACAGAACAAGCCAAGCAGAAAGCCACATCTTTGAGGAAGCCTGCTAAGATCAAAATGGCTGCAAGGAAAAGACAACCTTCAAAGACATACCTGGGTGCTCAAGAGAGAAAGAAAATGATTACTTTCCTCAAGGGTGCAGTAGGTGTCAAGGTAGAGATGTTTTCAAAGATGTCTTTTGAGAAGCTCAAGAAGATGTATGATGCTGAGATGATAAAGCTTCAAGGGGATGATCTTGCAAGGGTTGAAATGGAGAAAAGAATGAAAGAAAACAATGATTTCTTACAAAAACCATTCCCTGATGAGCAAGAAACTCTAGAGAAGTAAGCAACAATTGGTGAAAGTCTAAGGACTTTAAAAAGAACAAAGATGATTTCCAGGAGAAAGCCTACAAAGAAGCCTAGATTAGTGGAAGAAGAGGCTGAAAAGGTTGCTGAAGAAGAAGAGGCACCTGAGTCATCTACAATGAAAGAACCTGCAAGTACTGAGGATGTCAAAATGTACATGGTAGTGATGGACAAAGTGCCTGAACCAATTTCAGCAGAACCAGTAGGAGTTAAACCTCCTAAGTCATTCACTGGGATGTTTTGGAAGTAGATGGCAAGGAGTATATCAGACTGAAGAGAAAAGATGAGAAATATGCAGTGTACAACACTTGGAACAAGATTGTCAGAACCTGCTCAAGGTCTGATATTGAAGAAATGTTTGAAATAGGGATGAAGTTATATGCAGATGAACTGAAAGCTCCAGTGATTTCAATTACAAAGCTGATAATGGAGTATCTGTGCATGATGTTCAAACCTGATGAAGTGGAGGAGATAATAAGGAATGTCTTTCAAACAGTGAATAATTGGACTCTATATGAAACTAGTGGAGTATATGCAGTGACTTTGGATTTGAATCACACTGAGTACTTCCTAGTGGATAGAGTATACAACCATAGCAGACTGAAGCTTCATGCAATGCTAAATAAGAAGCTGGGTTGTGCAACAAATTCAGAAATGGCAAAGTATTTAATTCAGAGAACTATCAATCAGAGCATGGGATTGGATCCTAATCTTGGATTGGATCAGTAAAAGTTTTGGAAGCATCTGAAGAACTTGACTTCTCTTCTAAAAGTCAAGTTAGGGGGAGATTGTTGGGAACTGAAGAAAAGCTCAAAGTGTTTAATGCTGCTAGTTCAGAGTTACTACTGCCAGAGGATTTCAAAGATTAATACTGCTAAGTATTACTACTTCTAGTAGAATTAATACTGCTAGTCAAAGTTAGTGCTGCTTGAACAAAGTTAGTACTTCTTATCTAGTTAGTACTGCTAGAAGTTAGTGCTGCATAGTAGTTAATGCTGCAAAGTCTCAGTTAATACTTCCAAGGTGATTAGTGCTGCTTATGGGATGAAGATCCGAATTACAAGAATGACAGCTGGATAGACTGAAGATATTCATGGAAGATATTCTGAAGATATTTTATTAATTGTAATTATCTTTTTTTCAGTATATGTATAGAATTGATAGAGTACTTTTAATTATTATTAATTAGTTCTAAGTTTTTGTTTTAGAGAGAATCAACCTCAAGGCATAGTTCCTAATTCTAGAGAAGTAGAATTCGTCTTGAAAGAGCTTGTTCTTCAAGATTGAGGTTGTGTGTGTAATCTTGTGATTTCAAGCATTCAATACAAGTTTACAAGTTGTTCAGATTTACTGTTTGTTTACTGTTTCATTAAATATCAAAGTGTTATTCCGCAAACTTCTTTGATATTGTTTCTGAGTATTTATAATTCTTGTTGAGAATTCGATCCTGACAATCCGTCACAGTTGCATTCGGCCTATCGGCCGTGGATTCGTTTACCTCTTGACCCTCCGACGATGACTGGAGATGACTCCGAGTATTTACCATTTTCGTCTATCATCAAATCAGAGGAGGGTGAGAGATGGCTACACAAGATTACACACAAGAAACGTACTAATATAGTTCATCGATTTTCATAATCATAGTAATTCAAGCATGCTCACATAGAAGTACATTTATAATAGCAGTAGCTAATTGAAATAATGAACGCACACTACATAAAGATTCTCATTACCACTTTCATAATTCTCAACAAAGTGATTTTCCATTGACTCTAAGGCTGTCCCAACTTAGAATCTATACCCATTTCTCACACTTTTATTACCTAAAAGTCTAAGCTTAAGTCTAGGCATCTAGATCACATACCTAGTTTGCTTAAACTAGAGCTCTGATACCAACTTGTAACACTCTAAAAATTTGACGAATAAAAATTCAAAAATTCGGCTATATGACGTCTAAAATACAAGGGCCCAAACATCCTGTAAATATGAATTTCCAAAAAGTGAATTCCAATATTCAAGACAACTAAAAACCCATAGCAAGGGGTTAGTTTGCACTATAAGGATTGCAACAAAGAATGGGACATAAATATTACAATAACCTACTTAATCTAGGATTGATTTAAATCTAGATTAATATAGGTGTTGTGAGTTCACTATATACTCTCTTCTCAAAATTCCCCCAAAAGAAGACACTTCAAGAACTCCTACGTGCCCGATGGACAAGCACGACATCCTAGTTTCCTCCACGAGTAAGATCTATGAGGGAGCAACAACCACAACAAGTGTTAGGATGAAGCCTAGTGAGATTTTATAAGTTAAGCAATTCATAAGAAATATTATCATATTTTAAATAAAACAAAATTTGGGTTACCGATCTCCATCGACTCACAATTACTGTTTCCACCGCAACCACAATCTCGTACCTGAACGCAAATATACAAGAGATAAGCCTTGAAATACGGGGGAAACCCGTTTCCATCGGGGTGACGTTTACACGGAAGTGGAGTCACCCATGATGTTAATGGATTACACCTCATGCCCCGGTCTTAGTTCCCATGCCATAACGACATCACAACCTCAGACCGTATTTACTGCCTTTATTGCCTACTCCGTCGAGTTACACCTCAAGGTCTTACGAAACATTAATTCCTATCCATATATAGATGAGTTACACCTCAAGGGTCCTTGACCCCTTATTTCCTACTCGCTAGTAACCCATAACGATTATCACAAGGTCCATATATTGAACAACTACCACCTCGTGCACAAGGAGTAGTATTCACATTCTTATCAGGTGATCAACATTTGATAAACATTTATAATCACATATACACCTCCTTTCTATATGCAAATATCAGTCCCTCCTTACTTCTCAAGGTATCACATTCCTCATAATCTCATACATGTAGACACAAATGTTTAATTTACTCATGCTATATCTTCTTAATGTTACCAGCAGTTAGACTAGAACTGCACAAACAAGGGTTTCCTCATGAAATCATCATACAAGCATGAAATCAAAGATCCATATTCATTAGTCATCATAAAAGAGATTAATAGGGTTTTCTAGACATGTTCTCCCTTTATGGGTTCATAAAGTTGAACACTATACAAGTTAGGTCACAAATTCCAAATGAACAACACATATGTATAATGTAGGTTAATACAAATAAAAAATAAGTAATAGAGCGTTTAAGGAGTAATAAACTCACCTTGTGAATCTATACACAAACCCTAGATGATGAGGCTTGCAAGAGGAGAATGGAGACTTGAATGCTCAACCCCTAGAGGCCAAAAATTTATGACCAACAACCCTAAGTTAACGTCATAAATACAAAGTGGGGACCTATTTAAATAGCAATGAATGAGGAGAGATGTAACCCTACCTTTGAATCCTTCAAAAATCGCAGCCCTAAGTTCCAAATGCCAAATAAAATGGGAGGAAGGGGAAAATCCCGTATTTGGCCTGTAGAGGCCTTCCCGCGGCTTTGGCCGCGACTACGAAGCCGCGCGTGTCCTTGTCTAGAAAACCCCAGTGAGTCCCGCGACTCTGGACGCGGTTTCCAAACCACGGTGTAGCCCGCACAAGTCTCTGCTTGTGTCCAACTCTAAGCCCTAAACACTTATGCTTGGCAACCTCACACACAAGCACTTTATACACAAATACACAAGGATTCTTTTATAAACGATAAAACCACATGCACTCCCGAAGTATTACACTAGACACACCTAATCATACGACGTGAAGGTTTAAACGGAGCGCGACTCAATGAAACATAAGTGTACATAAAAGGCGAGTGTTCAAATATGGCTATAGAGTGACTTGAGAATTTAGGGGTGTTACACGGTCTTTCACAAGTTCATCTCTGGTTCGTATCGGTACTTTTGCTTTTTTCATCAATCCATTTATTAACGATGGAAAATAAAGCTTTGCGGTCGGAGGTCGCGCACAATTTCGAATGGCTTTACTGATAACCTCCCTACATTTATAGTCTTACCAGTTAATATGCAATATAAAAGTATTATGCGATCAACCGATATACTTAAATCATGCGACATTGGGTGTAATGAGTGACAAATGAAATGGATCCAAAGTGCAACATCTTTCTTAAGTTGGCTTGCTTGAAAGATTTTTTGCCTTCCTTTCAAAGTCTAAGTCGCACCCTCTTTTCCTAAAGTGCTTAAAATCACATTCAAATCTTCTTCGGTGTGGGTTTCCAAAAACCGGGTGTAGTGACAAACTTTTGGAGTTGTTAAACCAAAGTAATCGTTAATCATTTTGGGTGAAAAAGAAATTGTACAACCCCTTACCGACAATGTGGTTCCATCTGTGATATAAACTTCATGATAAAATTCTTGGACCCATTTGAGATGATACGGTTGTGGTACTGCGACATTTGCTTCCCAACCTCTTTTCGTGATTATTTTTCGGATATAGTCTAAACGTTGAAGACACTTTGCATCAAAACCCCGTTCCGAAAAACCAACAAGTTTATCAAAACGGCTAGCTTTCGACTTTCTTGTACTACCAACTTCCACATCTTTTTGTTTCCGAGTTATCTTTGATACCAACCCTGTATGTGTCCCCTTTCTTTTGGATTTTTGAACTTTTAATGGGACCTCTTCACTAGGCTCCCAAGCCATATCTTCCTCTTCCACAACTTTCTTGCCCTTTTTTTCAATTGGTCCTAATGGTGAATCGGTCGAATCCTTACTTCTGCCATCAACAAAACTTTGGTTATCATCACCACCTTCTTCCAACAACGGTGTTGGAGTTTGATGGGAGGTGGGTGTGACGGGTGGTGTGGGTTGAAAATTTAAGTCGGGAGTAATAAAACTGAATACCGGTTCCGATAGATTTGGAAAGTTTATCGGTATTTCAAATGATGGGTTTGGAAAAAAACATCCCATGATCGTTCGGGTTTGGGTTCCAACTGGAAGGTGTAATCGTGTTTAAATTCACATCATAAACTCGTGTGTGTGTGTGTGTGTTTGGTATACCCACTTGTGGCGGCTGTGAAAAAACTGTGGTGTATATGGTATTGAAAACAGTTGTGTCATCATTTTGTTCTGGTGGTAGTTCGATGACAATGGTTGTGGAAGGGATGATGATGTCATTTGTAATCACTATGGTGGTACCCTCGGGATTATGAATGGTTTGTGGTGGTGTGATTTCATATGTCCATTCTAACAAATAAATAGGGTCTTCCTCATTCATCGCCACATTTTCAAAATGATTTTTTTCAACTATACTTTGTGGTTTATGTGTTTCAAGGTTCCAATCATCATGTCTATAATGTTGCCGAACAATCGTATCAGGTGCAGAAAGTGTAAAACAGGTACCTCTCGCCACAGTTCGGCCATATTTTCCTGATCAGGATGTTGTATAGTAGGTTGTGTTTGTTGTACCTTATGTGGAATTATCGTTTCTGCATGAGTATCGCCTTTAGAAGCTGCCCTATCTCTTCTTTTCCTAAATTGACCCGTCTCTTTCTCTTTCTCATATTTCTCTCGGATTTTGGAACATAATCATCAACATCAATGTAATCACCTTCTTCTTTTGTCATGTGCTTGGTTATGTGTCACTCTTTCGATTGAGTTGCTAGTCGTCTTACCCGAGTTGGAGCTGATTTGGACTAATTTCTAGGTTTGGGCTTTCTGATTTTCGATTTAGAAGGGTTTTGGTGTGGGTTTTCGGTTGTGGGTGAGTGAAAAATGGAATGGGGTTGGGTTTCTGGTGGGTTAGTCTATGAGGGATGAGAGGTCATTTGGTGGTGGTCGATCAACGGGAGTGGTGGCGGTGGCGCTACTGTTAGCGGCGTTGGGTTTGTTGGTGGTGAGGTGGTGGCGACGGTGGTGCAATGAAAATGGGGTCGGGGTCGAGTGGAGGTGAGTCATCGGGGTTAGACGGGATGAGTGGCGACGTCTCTCCAGTATGTTGTAATCGGCCGGTACCGATTTGTGAAGTCCTCTTGTCTGCCATGGAGTCTGATGAAGAAAAAGGAAGAAGAAAGCCTTTGCTTTGTTTATATGTATATATATACATATGTATATAGGGAGAGGTTCATTTGAGAAATGGTAAATATATGAGAAATAGAGAAGTAATCTTAGCCATTCATCTGGTCAACATTTGCGGCTTTGACCGCGAAGCACCGGATAATTCCTTGTGTGGTCTATAGAAGGTAGAGGGGTAATTTCGTAAAATACACGGGATGAGTTCATATATGAATCTGTATGAATCACAAAGATTCATATATGAATCTGTTAATTAGTTCAACTGATTCATATATGAATCTTTGTGATTCATACAGATTCATATATGAATCTTTGTGATTCACAAAGGTTCATATATGAATCTTTGTGATTCATACAGATTCATATATGAATCACAAAGGTTTATATATGAATCAGTTAAAAGAGTTCAGTTATGAATTGCACTGGTTCATATATGAACACAGCCCGTGTGTTTTGTAAAATTTACGAAATTGTCCTTTTATTTTTGGGATAACCGCAGCTTTTGACTAGTCAAAGCCGCAACTTTTGACTAGTCAAAGCCGCAACTTTTTACCGGTCAAAGCCGCAATATTTGACTAGTCAAATCCGATCTTGACCATATGAATGACTAGGATTACTTCTCTATTTCTCATATATTTACCATTTCTCAAATGAAGCAAACACTATGTATATATATACATATGTATATATATATATATATATATAATTCAAAACAAGATAAGTACTAATATCAAATCAGTGTCATAATTATTTTTTTTCTTGAAAACACCAAACACTCTTTTTGTTTTTCAAAAATATTTGTTTTTTTGAACCAAATCGTGTTTCCAAAATTATGTTTTTTAAACACAAATAAAACAAATATTTATTTATTTGATTATATATATATATATATAAATCGTTTTTTTTTTGAAAATTTCTCATTTTATATTAAATCAAAGTACAAACATCTCTTTGTGTTTTTCTTTTGTAAAACTAAATTAAATACAACATTTTTTTTTTGAAAATTCAAATAACACATAAAATTAAAACATACTTGTTCTAGAAAAAAGAATCAACTTACGATAATTATTTACAAAGGTGGACTTTTTACAGTCCTTTTCAACATATTACATCGTACGTTGCCAAAGAGAGATTCTCTTGGCACTTCTTTTCATCCAGGTAGGTTTTAATTCTTTGTCTTTTTACCTTAAGGATTGTTCCATCATCAGGGTTCTCAAGATCCACGACCCCATGAAGGTAGATTTTCTCAATTTTAAACGGACCAAACCACCTGCTTTTTAATTTTCCCGGAAAAAGTTTCAGTCTTGAATTAAAAAGCAATACTTTTTTACCTTCAAAAAATTCTCTTTTGTGAATTCTTTTGTCACGCCATTCTTTTGTTTTTTCTTTGTACAGTTTGGCATTCTCATAGGCAAATTCATATGTTCTTCTAATTCACAAAGTTGAATTTTTATTTTGATTCCAACTTTAGAAATGTTCATGTTTAATTCTTTTATCGCCCAGTAAGCTTTATGTTCAAACTCGAGAGGTAGATGACAAGCCTTTCCAAACACTAGCTTGTATGGTGAGATTCCAATGGGTGTTTTGAAAGCAGCCCATAAAGCATCATTTAGCTTAAAAACCCAATCTTTTCTATGGGGCTTGACCACTTTTTCCAAAATTCATTTTATTTCCCTGTTAGATAATTCTGCCAGTCCATTTGTTTGGGGATGATATGCAGTGGCAACTCGATGTCTGATGTTATATTTCTCCAAAACACTTTTGAGCAAATTGTTTATAAAATGAGTACCTTCATCACTTATCAAAGAACGAGGGGTACCAAATTTTGTAAAACAATGTTTTTGTAGAAATTTAACAACTGTTTTTGCATAATTTGCATGACACACCATTGCTTTAACCCCTTTAGACACGTAGTCCACTGCAACTAAAATGTACTGGCAGTTACCTAAAATTGGGAATGGTCCCATAAAGTCAATCCCCCAAACATCAAATAACTCAACTTCTAAAATGTCGTTTAAAGGCATTTCATGTTTTTGGGAGATAGAACCTGTACTTTGGCATTCATTACATCTTCTTGCATATTCTTGAGCATCCTTGAATAATGTGGGCCAATGGAATCCCGATTGTAAAACTTTTGCAGTCATTCTTTGTCCTCCAAATGTCCTCCATATTCGGATGCATGACAGTGCTGTAGCACTGCTGGGAGTTCAGTTTCTGGATTGTATCTTCTCAACACCTGATCTACACATGATTTAAATAGAAATGTATCATCTCACAAATACAATTTAGAATCATGTATGAGTTTATGGATTTGATGTTTATTAAACTCAGGTGGAACAATCTCTCTAGCCAGAAGTTAGCAATATCAGCAAACCATGGTGCTGTAGAATGCTGCAGCACCAATAGTTTCTCATCGTGGAATGTTTCTGTTATGTCATTATTTTCCATTTCTTTTTCATGTTTCTCAAGTCTAGACAAATGATCGGCAACCTGATTGTCTACTCCTTTCCTATCAACTATTTCAAGATCAAATTCTTGTAACAATAAAACCCATCTTATTAACCCTTGGTTTTGCATCTTTCTTTGAGATTAAGTATTTAATGGCAGAATGATCAGTGTGACCAATGACTTTTGTTCCCATTAAATAAGATCTAAATCTCTCAAAATCAAAAACCACGACTAATAATTCTTTCTCTGTTTTTGTATAATTTATTTGAGCTTCATTCACGGTTTTACTTGCATAGTATATGGAATGGAACACTTTTTTTTCTTCTTTGGCCTAGGACAACTCCTACACCCAATCACTTGTGTCACACATGAATTCAAAAATTTTTTCCCAGTCAAGAGTAACAATCACAGGTGCAGTAACCAAAGCTTTTTTCAATGTTTGGAATGCATTTCTACAATCCTTATTAAAATCAAACTTTTGGTCATTTTGAAGTAATAAACACAGAGGTTTTGAAATCTTTGAAAAATCTTTAATGAATCTTCTGTAAAAACCTGCATGTCCGAGAAAGCTTCTTATTCCTTTGACAGTGGTTGGTTCTGATAAATTTTCAATAACCTTTAGTTTAGCTTTATCAACCTCAACTCCTCTCTTTGAAATCAAATGACCAAGAACAATACCTTATGTTACCATGAAATGACACTTTTCCCATTTTAAAACTAAATCAGTTGCTTCACATCTTTCTAAACCTTTTTCAAGATTTTTCAAACATTGATCATATGATGTACCATACACAGAAAAGTCATCCATAAAAATTTCCATGGAAGTTTCAAGCATGTCAGAGAATATAGACATCATACATCTTTGAAAAGTAGCATGTGCGTTACAAAGACCAAATGGCATTCTTCTAAAAGCAAAGGTACCATAGGGATAAGTAAAGGTGGTTTTTCTTGGTCTTCCAAGGCTATTGGAATCTGGTTGTAACCTGAATAACCATCTAAGAAACAATAATACTATATCCCCACAAGTCTATCTAACATTTCATCTATGAAAGGTAGAGGAAAATGGTTTTTTTTGTGTAGCCTTATTAAGTCTACGACAGTCCATACATATCCTCCACCCAAACACTACTCGTGTAGGAATGAGCTCATCTTTCTCATTTCGGATTACTATGACACCTCCCTTTTAGGGCACACTGTACAAGTCTCACCCATGAGCTGCATGCAATTGGGTATATTATCCCGGCATCTAACCATTTCAAAATTTATTTTTTCACAACCTCTTTCATGATAGGATTCAACCTTCTTTGAGGTTCAATGGAAGTAAACTTCTTTTATTCTAAAATGATTTTATGCTGACAAATGGAAGGGCTAATACCCTTAAGGTCGGAAATGGTCCATCCTAAAGCCTTGGTGTGTAATTTCCATATACTCACCAATTTTTCCTCCTGATGTGTTTCTAGTGTAAATGAGATAATGACAGGCAAATTTTCTTCTTCTCCTAGAAATGCATACTTCAGATGTGATGGGAGTTGCTTCAACTCCAGGTCAGGCAGTGACTCAATTGAAGTGGTGTGAGTCTTCTTTTCATCACTTTCCAACAGTTCGAAAGCCCCAGTGTGCTTCAACATGTCTGTCTCACTCTCCTCTCCAGATTCTATGTCTTTATCAACCTTAGCTTCTCTTAAGTCCAACATTGTTTCAAGTCCCTCTTTATGACACCATGACTCAATAACATCTAGTGTAGAACACTCTTCCCTTTCATATGGATATTTCATGGAGTTGAACACATTAAAAGTAACATTTTTTTCATTTACTCTCATGGTCAACTCACCTTTTTGGACATCAATCAAGGTTCTACCGGTTGTTAAGAATAGTTTTCCTAAGATGATTGGGATGTATTTATCAGCCTCAAAGTCAAGAATGATGAAGTTGGCAGGGAAAATGAATTTATTCACTTGGAGTAACACATCCTCTATTTTTCCTTTTGGGTGAACTATGGATTTGTCGGCTAACTGAAGGGTAACTGTGGTTGGTCTAGCCTCACCGATGCCTAGGGTGTTGAAAACAGACAATGGCATAAGGTTAATGCTAGCTCCTAGATCACACAAAGCCTTTCCTATCTCTTTCCCACCAATTGAATACAGAATGGTAAAATTCCCAGGATCTTTAAGTTTAGGGGGAATTTTGTTTGAAAGAAGGGCACTACAACCTTCTGTTAATGCAACAATTTCATATTCACTCTACTTCTTTTTCTTGTTTAAAAAGTCTTTCAGAACTTTGCATAACTTGGCATTTGTTCAATAGCTTCTACCAAAGCAATACTGATATGAAGCTGTTTGAACACATCTAGGAACTTTTTGAATTGTAACTCCTCTTTTTGATTTCTCAATCTTTGTGGAAAAGGTACATAAGGAGGAATAGGAGTTACAATGTTTTTCTTAGGGGGCTGGTCGACAAGGGTTTGACTAGAATTGGTGTTGTTGACTGTGGGAGTGGTTGGCACTAGAGCATGGCTTTCAGCGTTTGGCAAACATGTTGTAGCATCATCCTGAAATGATACTTTCTTTTTGCCCTCTTTCAGAAATAATGAAGAGGAATCAATTTTCTTAGGAATGGACCTAATATAAATTGATTATCCTTTATCTCCGTAAGTGGGTGTGAACTTATCCTCTTTGGGTGCAGTGATTACAGTGGGTGTTTTGGATGACTCAACCTTGTTTTTCAAAGATTCACTTTCTTTTAATTCTTTTCCACTCCTTAAAGTCACTACCTTCACGTGTTCTTTCATTATGGGCCTTAGGGTCTCTGTATCACTAGGAAGGGTACCAACAGGTCTATTCCTTATCTCAAGTGCAAGTTGGCTGATTTGTGTTTCCAGTGATCTTATTATGGCATTCTGATGGTTCATGGCTGAGTTGGTTTGGGTTATGAACCTTATTAAAATTTCTTCCAAAGAAGTAGATGACTCAACTTGCTGGTTAGTCTTATTTTGAAAAGATGATTGACTGGGTTGTTGATAAAAAAATCTGTTGGTGATGGTTCTGAGACTGGCCTTGATGTTGGTTTTGTGGCTGAAACTGATAAGTTCGTTGGAGTTTATTCATTGGTGGATTCAAAGTAGGACTGTTCCATGAAAATTTTGGGTGTTGTCTCGACCCAGTATTGTACGTTTGAGAAAATGGTCCAGTTCTGTTTTGATTTCCCACATAATTTATTGACTCTGAGTTAGATGGACAATGTTCATAGGAATGTCCTTCACCACAATGCACACATTGTACTGGTTCAACAGCTGGATTAGATGTTGTGGCAACAACGTGTACTGCTTGACCGATTGTCAATTTTTTATTAAATTGGTCATTGCAGTTATCTGTGCCGTTAATGCTACATCAGCATCTGTGTCATGAAATCCAACTGTTTTACGTGGTACTAGTGCACGTGGATCAACCCAATGACCATTATTGTTAGAAATATTTTCTAAGAAATCATATTCATCATTGTAGGTACTAGCTGTAAAAGCCGCCCTAATGTCGCATCGAGCATTTGTTTTGCAGTGGTATTTAAACCATTGTAAAATATCTCAAGTTGAATACAGTAGGGAATGTCATGGTGAAGGCGTTTTCTCAACAACTCTTTATACCTTTCCCATGCATCCAGAACTGTCTCATCGTCCATTTGTTTAAAAAGACAAATTTCATTTATGGACTTAGTGTTCCGAGTGGGAGAAAAATAATTTTTTGAAAACTTTTCTGCCATGGTGTTCCAAGAATTAACTGAGTCTGGCTGTAACGAATTAAACCGAGATCTTGCCCTATCTCTTAAAGAAAAAGGAAATAGTGTAAACCTTAAAGCATCATTAGATACCCCAGAGATACGGAAAGTGTCGGTTATTTCCATGAAAGATATTAAATGTGAATGTGGATCTTCAGATGACAAACCACTGAACTGGCCGTTGGTTTGCAACATCTGAAACATCACTGGTTTAAGTTCAAAATGGAGGGCTTCAATTTTCTGGTTTCACTATTCCTGAATTTAACTGATCAAAGACAGGGATAGTGTAATCCATAATTCCTCCGTCTTTAGAATTTGCAGGTTTGATTATTTTCTCAACATCATTCAATGATGGGGGATTTGCAGCCATGTTGGAAGAGGTTAAATTGGATAATGCCTTTTGCACTTTTCTTCTTCGTCTGAAAGTTCGTTCGATGTTCGGGTTCAACAATCTCCCCATGTGTTAACCTTGGCATGCACAACACCTAAACAAGTAACAAGATGGTAGAAAAATCAAATCTCTTAAGTTGCGACAAATAAAAGATGACAATTATATATAACAATAATATTATGACAATAATATAAAGGACGAGATAATGATAATGTAAAAATAAACAGTAAAATAAATAAATAAAGAAAACAATAAAATAGTTTAAACTAATAAAAGAAACACACATTATATTAGATGGAGAAGGTTTTTGGGAGAATATATGAGTTTCAAGCTTGAAGGCCTTTTTTTTACAAACCATCCATGGTTATTTATATGCAAAGGTTTATCAAAATAAGTTGGCAAGTGGTAGCTACATCCACGGCCATCATTCTTTCCAAAATATCCACCCTTCCTTTTCTTTCAACTTGCAACTATTCTCCCTTAGAAGACGGTTTTCCGTTCATGCTTATCCCAAAATTTGATTTTCCATGGTGTTGCGGCACTCCTACAACATCCTCCCTGAAATAGCATAATTAACCCAAAATCCAGTATTATCATCATGTATTCAAGATCTTATTCTCCATATATTATTATGCTACTAAAAATAATATTTACAACTCAAAAGATTAACTATTTGGATATTGCAGGGTTTAAAACACATAAAAACTGTTAGAACGTTATGTAAGACATCAAGTAAATTGATGCTTATCACCCTCCCATCCCGTGCCTCCCTTGGCCCCTTAACAATACATGACCTTAAAAAACCATTTCCTTCCTCACAATCTATTTGAATCCACTCACCCTCAATAAAACATGCACACACACACACACGTATGTATATGTGTGTGGAGAGAAAGAAAAATATATAGATTTGGGATTATGATCAATCACCCAGTTTTCTGAGACCCATGAGACCAACTTGAGCCCTTGGATAAGTTGATTGCACCTAACCTTCATCGAAAAACACCGAACTTTAACACCAAAAAACATCGAACTTTCATATAACTGGACTCTCGTACATGAAAATTTTGAAAATTCAGATGAAAAAGATTCAACCTTTACATGGAAACACAACAAAGTAGCTTAAAAAGATACACCAAACATTAACAAGAAATATACATCAAACCTTCACAGTAAGTACATATCAAACCTTCACATTGGTGTCATGGGCCTCACAAATATCAAGTGTTGTCAATGAAACCTAACTCTCTCTATATATACGAATGGAGATAGGGCAAGATAAAAGAATCAAAGATGGATACAGGGACGACGAAACCCACCCCATTCTCATCCCTAAGTTCATATCTCTTGAGTCATCCTAAAATATGGTGAATAATAGATATCCCTAACAACGGTAATTTAATTAATACATTGCTCACTATTTTTGGTTGAATCTTATACATTAAATGTAATGTGAATCTGAGCACATAACCTATCATAATCTTCTTAATTTATTGAGTGAAAAGATATATTTCATTTTCTTTTCATTTCGTATTGAATAATACATTATTTATAATGCATGTTTATATCTCCAGCTATTAGCACCATTTCTTCCACCACAATAGTATAAAATTGATGGGAAAAATGCGTCACGATGGAAACGATAAATGCAGAATAAGCAATCGTTGGACAAAACTTTCCTTAATTATATGAATCTTTGAGAATGCAAACAAATAGGGTATACTAAATGCAATGATAATCAACTACCAAAAACAAAAATAAGCCACAATCAAACACACAAGAATTTTAGCGTGGAAACCTCTCAAGGAGAGAGTAAAACCACTGGACCCTTACGCCGCTTAAATTCCACTACCACCAATAACAATACAACATTCTTCTCTAGATAAAACTAGAGGCATACCACAATCATCATACTCTTGGAACAAATCATCAAGAAGTATGAAATCAAACCAAAAGGAATAGAGAAAGAAACATCACCTAGAAAACAACAAACTTTCGAACAACAAAAGGATGATTACGGATAACCAAAACCGATCTCCACCGTTCATAGTGTAAATAAAGATGTCATGAAGCTACTTTCCAAAAATCACGACGATCCAACGGTTCAAACTCCGGAAATAGACGAAACGGCATGGCTGCGCTTGACCAAAAAGTGTAGTCGACTTTTCTCTCTTTTCTCTCACTTTTGTTTTTTATGGACTCTCTCTTCTTGTTGTAAAATCCTAGGATACAAGGCAATATATAGCTTTATCGGGCCACTATTGTTGGGATATTTTAACAATTCCTCATGAGCCAAAAATAATTAAAACATAAAACCCAACAAATCTCCCCCTTTCTGCTTATGAGGAAGAGTTCGCCATCCCGGCGATCCCACAACATACCTTTAGATTTTCCCTTGCTAAGGAAATTTTCAACATATCAGAACCATTATCATTGGTATGAACTTTATCAAGTTCAAGCAATTCATCTTCAAGAGCTTCTCGGATCCAATGATACTTCATCTTGATATGTTTCGTTCTTCCATGAAAGGTTGAATTCTTTGCAAGACAAATGGTACTTTGATTATCACAAAGAACCATGTAGCACTGTTGCTTGAAACCAAGCACCTTCAAAAAATCTTTCAACCATAGTAATTCTTTGCACACTTCACTTTCCGCGATGTACACATCCTCAGTTGTAGACAAGGTAACACATTTTTGCAGCCTTGATTGCCATGATACTGCTCCCCCTGCAAAGGTTATCTGTTGGGTCTGAAATATGCCAAGGATGGTTACTACTTCTAGTTCAACATGGTTACTACTTCTAGTTCAACATGGTTAATACTTCTGAAGTTAATATTCAACACGGTTACTACTTCTGTGGTTAATGTTGCTAGTTGTAGTTAATGCTGCTAGAAGAAAACAGTTAATACTTCTAGTTGTTAATACTTCTAGTTAGTACTTCTGTTATTAATGCTGCTAGTTGATGGTTAATGTTGCTCAACAAGATTAGTACTGCTAGTTCAAAGTTAGTACTGCTTGAAGAGATTAATGCTGCTGAGCATGGTTAGTACTGCTAGAGTTAATACTGCTCAGAGTATTAATGCTGCTTATGATTAATACTGCTTATAAGATGGAGATCTGCATGAAAGGATAACAGCTGGATAATCTGAAGATATACATGGAAGCTTGAAGATAATGATGGAAGATATTCTGAAGATATTTTATTAATTGTAATTAGCTTTTATCTTCAGTATATATATATATATAGTATTGTTTAGAATAGTTAGATAACTTTTAGTTTTCATTCTTTTAGAGAAAAACAACCTCAAGGCATAGATCCTAATTCTAGAGAAGTAGAATTCGTATTGGTGAGCCTGTTCATCAATATTGAGGTTGAGTGAGTAATCTTGTAAATTCAAAGCATCCAATAAAAGCTTACAGTTTGTTATTCATATTTTCTGTGTTGATTTACTGTTTCATTGAATATCAAAGTGTTATTCCGCAAACTTCTTTGATATTGTTTCTGAGAATTAATTCTTGTTGAGAATTCGATCCTGACAAGTGGTATCAGAGCAAGTATTCTCAGAAACCCGCAATCATCATTCTTCCTTGAAATCAGAAATCATCAATGGCTAAAGTTTCAGATTCTTCAAGCACAGAAATCCCCACAGAGGTAATATCTAATCTTTGCTCTAAAACTTGTATGGAAACTGTTAAAAGGTACAGGGATCACAACCAGACAATGAGTGATGACCTTAAAAGATTAGAGAGAGATATAAAAGACTATGTAAGAATTGTTGAGAGTTTTGAGGAACAGATCAAAGTTTTCCAAGCCAATGAACTTCAACATTCTTATGATACAAATTACTGGAAGTGGGAGAAGAATGACCTAGAACTTCAGCTGAAAAAGTTTAAAGAGGAGAATGAGAAGATAAAGAGTGAGTTTGAGAAAGCCAAGCTGGATATTGAGAAATTTTCAAATGCTTCTAAAGCAATGGACTCTTTGCTCCAAACTCAAGTCCATGACAAACTTAGAAGAGGAATAGGCTATAACACCACACCACCACCATACAACAACAATTACATCCCTCCTATATCAGACTTGCTAGAGACCAAGGATAGGAAGAAATTGCCTGTTGGAGCCACTAAGGTAGATCCTTTAGACAAAGTGGTGGTTGAAACAGACTCTGAAGAAGAGAACTCTAGTGAAAAGAGTAAGAAGAACACTGTGAGTGATGAGATTCCTCTAGAAAATCACATTATCACCAATGAGGGATGTGGAAAGGCTTGGATCAAGTCTAAGAACACAGAAAAGACTGAGGGAAAGTCTGAGAAGGTCCATTATAAGCAAACCACAGTTGTGAATCCTGTCCCTTGCAAACAGTGTGCTTGCAATAAATCTGAGCCCCAAAAACATGATAAACCAAGGGGAAATCAGAGAAATTGGAATAATCAGTGGGCACAAAAACAAGGGGTTGATCTGAGTAAAATCAATAGACCAAAACCTTGTTTTATCTGTGGAAAGCTTAATCATGTTGCCAAATACTGTTATTTCAATCCTATCAACCAAAGAGTTAATTTTCAAAGACAAACTCAAAACTCCTTTGGTTATAGGAATCAAAGAAGGAATCAAATGGCTGAGAAAAGATCACCTAAAAAGTATCATGCTCAGAACAAGTTTGCTAATACAAAGAAAAATGCTCCAAATAAGCCAAGGAGTAATTTAAAGACAAAGAAAGCAAACAACTTTGTTCAAGTTTGGGTTCCAATTGCAAAGAAACCTGTTAGTACTGCTATCCCAGATAGTATTGCTTACAAGAATAGTGCTGCTAACTTGATTAGTACTGCTAACCAAGTTAGTACTGCTAACAAGGTTAGTGCTGCTTCTAGTAGTAATGCAGCCAAGCCTATAATCTTGACAAAGTACTCCAGTCATGAGATTCCTAAACAACTCATCCAGACCAAACTGACAGATTATATAAATGAGAAAGGACAACCCAAGACCACTTTGGCTTGGGTTCCCTCAAAGACTAACTGATTTATCAAGTGTGCAGGGCAATCAAAAGCTCAAGAGGAAGAGCATTTGGAATGAAGATAATGATTGCTCTTGGCACATAACAAGGAACATGGATTGCCTTCAAATTCTTTAAAAGATTTGATGGAGGACATGTTACTTTTGATCCAGCAGAAGGTAAGAAAAGTGAAAAAGGTATAGTTTCAAAAGATAAAGTAACTTTTGAAAATTTTATGGTATATGGTACTACTAACCTTGTGTCTGTAAGTGTTTCAGGTTGCTAATACTGAAAGGTAGTTAGTACTTCTAGTTCAGTGAATACTGTCAGACTGTGTTAATGCTGCTGGTATGTGTTACTACTGCCAGTCTGTGTTAATGCTGCTGATAAGTGCTACTACTGCTAATGTAAGTTTTCTATACCTAAAAATGATCTTCATTGATTTTATGTCAAACCTGGATATCAATCAAAAAGCTTTTATCTGTATCCAAAGTTTGTACAAGAAGTACTTAATAATGAATTGACGGACATACTTCACTTTGATGAGGTATATGTACCTAAACCCCCTAAAGGCAAGGTTTTCTCAAACATGAGAAGATCTGCTAGGGACTCTGAAGGAGTTGACACCCCATTGTTCTCTACAATGATGGTGGTGTCCCACACTGAAGAAGGTATGGCAGCAGGGTCAAGGCCCTCATTAGACATTCCCACTGCTAGCCAATCCCAACCTTCCCACTCTATATCTATCCCACAGTCTCTACTTCATAAGCCAAGTTCACCAATAAAACAGATAAAGAAAACAGGTAAAGAAGGCTCCTTCCCTTCTTGTACCTTCACCCACTAAGCCTTTAAGCCCTCTAAGGGAGGATTCTCCTTTAGAGAATATCCAAAGGGAAACCATAGAGGTGTCTCCCAACCTCAAGAAGGTGCTCAATAAGGAGATGCAAGAGCATATGGGTTGTAAGGCTCACACTACTGACTTTGCACAAAGTGCATGACAGGACAGTGTGAACATATCTAAGACCTTCCCCATGGCAACTTTAGATGAGTAATTATCTAAAGGTCCCAGGTGCCAAGAAACCAAGGGAGTAGAAGGTGCGTTTGCTAGGCAGAAGATCTCTACTAAAAGATCCAAGGATCCTTCAAGGGTGGTAAACACACCTAAAGGAGGTGAGGACAGTTTAACTACAAAGAATTGATGGATACACTTGGTACAATTAGTCTGAAAGTTCACAATCAAATTATGAAGATAAAAGAGATGAAAAGGTAATCACTTCTTATCACTAGCAGATAGATCATTTCAAGAAGCTGGTACTGAAAAAGAAGAAAATTAAAGTTTGTATTGATATGAAATCTTATTTTGAGGGGGAGATAAGTGAAGAAGCTGAAACAAAGCAGCAACTACAGCAGAAACAGAAAAGAAGATAATAGCAGAAACTGAATCAAGAAGAACTAGTAATTGCAGAAAGTTTTGAAATTATCATAAAGACCTTATGTTGAAGAACTTAACTTCTCAGTTTTGAAAAGTTAAGTTAGGGGGAGATTGTTGGGTCTGAAATATGCCAAGGATGGTTACTACTTCTAGTTCAACATGGTTACTACTTCTAGTTCAACATGGTTAATACTTCTGAAGTTAATATTCAACACGGTTACTACTTCTGTGGTTAATGTTGCTAGTTGTAGTTAATGCTGCTAGAAGAAAACAGTTAATACTTCTAGTTGTTAATACTTCTAGTTAGTACTTCTGTTATTAATGCTGCTAGTTGATGGTTAATGTTGCTCAACAAGATTAGTACTGCTAGTTCAAAGTTAGTACTGCTTGAAGAGATTAATGCTGCTGAGCATGGTTAGTACTGCTAGAGTTAATACTGCTCAGAGTATTAATGCTGCTTATGATTAATACTGCTTATAAGATGGAGATCTGCATGAAAGGATAACAGCTGGATAATCTGAAGATATACATGGAAGCTTGAAGATAATGATGGAAGATATTCTGAAGATATTTTATTAATTGTAATTAGCTTTTATCTTCAGTATATATATATAGTATTGTTTAGAATAGTTAGATAACTTTTAGTTTTCATTCTTTTAGAGAAAAACAACCTCAAGGCATAGATCCTAATTCTAGAGAAGTAGAATTCGTATTGGTGAGCCTGTTCATCAATATTGAGGTTGAGTGAGTAATCTTGTAAATTCAAAGCATCCAATAAAAGCTTACAGTTTGTTATTCATATTTTCTGTGTTGATTTACTGTTTCATTGAATATCAAAGTGTTATTCCGCAAACTTCTTTGATATTGTTTCTGAGAATTAATTCTTGTTGAGAATTCGATCTCTAGTAATGGATCTCATGTTGTCCATATTTCCTCCATATCAGAATCAGTATACCCAACAAGCATTGGCTTTTCATTTCCAAATGTTATACCCAATTTGGAAGTAGCTCGCAGATATCGGAGAATCCATTTAACTGCTTCCCAATGCATTTTATCTAGATTTGATAGAAATTGACTAACAACACCTACTGCATGGGCTATATCAGGCCTTGTACATACCATCACATACATCAGACTCCCAACGGCCGATGCATACGGAACTTGATCCATCTCTTCAATCTCCTTCTTTGAAGAGGGACAATCCTTATCGGTTAGCTTAAAGTTGGTAGTTAGGGGTGAAGTGACCACTTTAGCTTTATACATGTTGAATTTGCAAAGCACATTCTCAATCTATTTCTCCTGTGACATGTGAAGCTTCTTAGCAACCCTGTTTAGGGTGATTTGTATACCAAGAATCTGTTTTGCTGGCCCTAAGTCTTTCATTGCAAAAGATTTGCTCAACTGTTGCTTTTAACTTGACAATCCTTTTTTTATTCCTGCCAACAACCAACATGTCATCAACATATAACAACAAAATGATGAAACCATCATCCCCAAACCTATGAAAGAAAACACAATGATCTAAGGTAGTTTTTCGATAGTCGTTCTTCCCCATAACCGAATCAAATTTTGTTGTACCACTATCTGGGTGCTTGCTTCAAACCATATAGACTTTTCGGAAGTCTATGTTGGAAAATTTTAGTAAAAAATGTGATTTTTACTAACTTTGGACACAAATAAATACATGTATATGTATAGTATATATCTAACTCTTCATGGGTTTGTGTTCTCCTATATGAGAGCTTCAAAACGATATATTATATGTCCAAAACGGAATATGTGTGAATGAGATATCGATACTCAAAGTTGAGTGTTTGGGATGAAAATTAGCAAAACCAAGTGGGTGTGGGAACTTGTCCCACATAGAAAGGAGAACCAAAATTTATGAGGTTTATAACCTTAGATGTGGAAGAAGCTTACAAGTTCTTTGTTTGGTTTTACTCCATCACTTACCCGTGCGTGCAGGGGGGGTGCCGATTGCGACTGTCGTAGGCTAAAATCGGCGAACTTGTGCCGCTCCGAAATCTTGTGCTCGCGCAGGTTGGTTTTTGCGAAAATTTTGTTTTGAACCAGTGAGTTACGCGGGTTAAACCGCGGGCTTACTCGTGCCGTAAGTCGCGATGTACACTGTTTGTAGACGAGAGATAGTAAACTACGCGGGTTGTGCTACGACATCACCCGCGTGATAAGTCGCGACATTCACTGGTTTTTGTAACTCCTTGATACTCATTATTGGAGATGATTAATAGGATTAATTCACATTAATTATTCGGTTTTAAATCTTGAGTATAAATATAGGAGTCCGTCTTCAGTCCAAAACACAACAATCTTGAACACACAAAGCTTTCTGAATTCTCTCGTGCATACGTTGTTTCTCCGGCGAATTTTCCAGGCAAGTAGAAGTATCTGGCAGTACTTCTGCTTTAGCTGTTGTACCCTGGGAACATACGGCAAATCTGTTTAAGGGAATCGTGTTCAACACGAGCCTCAGCCTCGTTACGGTTTATTCGATTTTATTTTTCAGTCGATTCCCTGTATTTAAATTTCTCTAATCATTTGTTGATTATATTAAGTTATTTCGATTATTTTATTTTATATGTATTATTGAAATACATATCTGTGTACTAACAATCTTAAACAGATTTGGTGTTTTTATCGGGTTTGTCTCGATATTTTCGTTATCTGTTTTTCGTAAACAGATTTATAGTTCTAGTATCAAATTCTGTTTTGTGTAAACAAATTATCTTCGTAATACTAATTGTTCATATTAACATTTTTATAGAATGGTGAACACAACCGAAACTACATCTCCTATAATACCAATTTCGGGAATTGCTACCTTGCCTGTGCAATCGATTGTGACTACTACCACGCCAGCACCGAATATGATGGCAAATAATGCTGAAAAATCGGAGAAATTTTCCGGTTTGAACTTCAAGAGGTGGCAACAGAAAATGTTTTTCTATTTAACCACCTTGAACCTAGTGAGGTTCCTGACTGAAACCATTCCTCAACTTAGTGGAGGAGAGGCCGACGTTCAATCTGTGAGCGCGGTCGAAGCATGGAAGCACTCGGAATTCCTATGCCGCAACTATGTGTTGAATGGCCTAGCCGATGCACTCTACAATGTGTATTGTAAAGTAACTACGGCGAAGGAACTGTGGGAGTCCTTGGATTGCAAGTACAAGACTGAAGATGCGGGAACCAAGAAGCATGTTGTTGCTCGCTTCTTGGATTTTAAAATGATTGACTCAAAAACTGTAATGAGTCAAGTCCAAGATCTTCAAGTTATTATGCACGACATACTTGCCGAAGGAATGGTTGTCAGTGAAGCCTTCCAAGTTGCATCCATGATTGAAAAGCTTCCTCCCGGTTGGGTAGATTTCAAAAACTACCTTAAACACAAGCGAAAGAAAATGTCCATGGAGGATTTGGTGGTACGTCTTCGTATTGAAGAAGACAACCGAATTGCCTTGAAGGGTGGTTATGCTAGCTCTTCGAAAGCTAATATGGTATAAGTTGTTCAACCTTCTAAGGCCAAGGCGAAGAAGATTGACAAAGGTAAGGGGAAAGCGAAAAATCTTGCCCCTCGAAAAGGAACTTTCAAGAAGAAGTTCAACTGTTATAATTGTGGCCAACCGGGTCACAAGGCGGCTGATTGCAAGTTACCCAAGAAGGAAAATCCGCGCCAAGCTCACATGATGAACGAAGACTTGGTTGCTATGATCACGGAGTTTTCGGCCATAGGAGTTGCTACCATGGTGTCGGAGGCTAACGTGATAGGTTCGAACTCTATGGATTGGTGGGTCGATACGGGAGCTACCCGTCATGTATGTCATGACAAAAGCAACTTCATCTCCTTCAAAGATGTTGATGATGGGCAAAAGATTTACATGGGAAATTCCGCTACTACCGATGTTAAGGGCATTGGAGATGTGCTTCTAAAAATGACTTCCGGAAAAGAGCTCAAGATTAGAGACGTTTTGTACGCACCGGAGCTTCGGAAGAACCTTGTGTCGGGTTGGTTACTTAATAAGTTTGGTTTTAAACTTGTGTTTGAGCCGGACAAATTTGTTTTGTCCAAGAATGGTATGTATGTGGGAATGGGATATGCTTTAGATGGCATGTTTAAGTTGAATGTAACCGTGATCAATGGAATGAATAAAAATGGTACTACTTCTATTTATTTGCTTGAGTTTTCTAACATTTGGCATGGCCGTTTAGGACATGTAAATTTTAATTCCATTCAACGATTAATTAAACTAAACTACATACCGAAATTTGATGTTGACTCAAATCACAAGTGCCCCACATGTGTTGAATCCAAACTTACTAGAACGTCTTTCAAATCGATTGAAAGGAAAACCGAACTCCTTGATTTAATTCACACTGACGTGTGTGATTTAAAATCAATTCCTACTAGAGGTGTGAACAAATATTTCATCACGTTTATCGATGATAGTACAAAATATTGCTACGTGTATTTACTTAAGAGTAAAGATGAAGCAATAGACAATTTTGTCTTGTATAAAAATGAAGTTGAGAATCAACTTAACAAGAGAATCAAGGTGGTTAGAAGTGACAGGGGAGGTGAATATGTTTCACCGTTTGCTGAATTTTGTTCTAACAATGGAATTCGACATGAATTCACAGCACCCTACTCACCTCAGCAAAACGGAATGGCTGAAAGAAAAAATCACACCTTGAAGGAAATGGTGAATGCCATGTTGATCAGTTCTGGACTAAGTCAGAACATGTGGGGGGAAGCTATTTTGTCAGCTAATTATCTTTTAAATAAGATACCCCGCAAGAAAAAAGATGAGACCCCATATGAACTTTGGATGGGTAGAAAACCATCTTACAAGTACTTACGAGTGTGGGGGTGCCTAGCTAAAGTGGTTGTACCTCCTCCTAAGGTACAAAAGTTAGGACCTAAAACAGTGGATTGTGTATTCATTGGATATGCACAAATTAGTAGTGCTTATCGGTTTCTTGTGTATGAATCTAAAAATCCCGAGATACACAAGAATACAATTATGGAGTCAAGAAATGCTTCATTCTTTGAAGACGTGTTTCCTTGTTTGAACAAGGAAGATCAAGCGTCATCTTCTAGAGGTAAAGAAATTGTTCAAGATGATGAAAAAATTATATCTGATGAAGAAGATGTGGAACCTAGAAGAAGTAAACGAGCTCGGGTTGAAAAATCGTTTGGTCCCGATTTTCTCACCTACGTGGTGGAAAGTGAACCTAAAACCTATCGTGAGGCGGTCACATCTTCGGAGGGACCTCAATGGAAAGAAGCCATCAATAGTGAGTTAGAATCTATCTTACAAAACCATACATGGGAACTAGTGGACCTACCACCGGGTTGTAAGCCACTAGGTTACCGTTGGATCTTTAAAAGAAAGATGAAAGCTGATGGCAGTATTGATAAATACAAGGCGAGATTAGTTATCAAAGGATATAGACAAAAAGAAGGTCTAGATTATTTTGATACTTATTCGCCGGTGACAAGAATAACATCCATTAGATTGGTGTTAGCGATTGCAGCCATTAGAAATCTGCAAATTCACCAAATGAATGTAAAAACTGTTTTTCTAAACGGAGATTTAGAAGAAGAAATCTATATGGAGCAGCCCGAGGGATTTGTTGCCCCGGGACAAGAGAACAAGGTTTGTAAACTTATTAAATCCTTGTATGGCCTAAAGCAAGCTCCAAAGCAAGGGCATCAAAAGTTTGATCAAGCCATGTTAGAAAGCGGTTTTAAGATAAATGAGTGTGATAAATGTGTTTACATGAAAGACACCACTCATGGATATGTCATCTTGTGTTTATATGTTGATGATATGCTTATCATTGGCAGCGATGACAAAATGATAAAGTCCACAAAGGATATGTTGAAATCTAAATTTGACATGAAAGATTTGGGTTTAGCGGATGTGATTCTTGGGATAAAAATCACAAGAACCCAAAATGGTATGGTGTTAAATCAAACACACTATGTGGACAAGATTCTTGAGAAATTCAATGAAGGAGATACTAGTATAGCTAGAACTCCAATTGATACTAGTCAACATCTATTTAAGAATAGAGGGGAAGGTGTTGAACAAGTAGAATACTCAAGAATAATTGGCAGTTTGATGTATCTTATGAGTTGTACTAGACCTGATTTAGCATATGCAGTGAGCAGGCTAAGTAGGTATACTAGTAATCCCAGTTTAGAACATTGGAAGAGTAATACTAGATTGTTAAGATATCTAAGATACACACGCGAATATGGACTGCATTATGGAAAATATCCAATGGTAATCGAAGGTTACAATGATGCAAATTGGATATCTAATATTAAGGATTCCAGATCAACAAGTGGATATGTGTTTACACTTGGAGGTGCGGCTATATCTTGGAAATCATACAAGCAAACTGTTATAGCCAGATCCACGATGGAATCTGAATTTATTGCCTTGGATAAATGTGGTGAAGAGGCAGAATGGCTACGTCAGTTCATGGAAGATATTCCCAAATGGCCTAAGCCGGTAACGGCCAGATGTATACATTGTGATAGCCAATCGGCGATTGGTAGAGCTCAAAGTACAATGTATAATGGGAAATCTAGACATATTAGACGTAGACATAATACGATTCGACAATTACTCTCTACTGGAGTTATCACAATTGACTATGTGAAGTCAAAGGATAACATTGCGGATCCGCTTACGAAAGGCCTAAGTAGAGATTTGGTGTACAAGTCGTCGAGAGGAATGGGACTAAAGCCCTTAAATAAGTAATTCATGCAAAGGAAACCTTACCCAGAAGACTGGAGATCCCAAGATCTGGGTTCAAAAGGACAACCTAGTTGTATGAATAGAGGAGGTCACTGTGGGGGAGTTCATAGACTTCCAATTCCAATTCTGGAATCAGTGATATTGAGGCTAAGCCTATGGCTTTTAATGATTGTTGAAAATCACCTATGTGAGAGAGAAGTGAGGTCGCTTCGAAGGGAATTGTGGGGGGGCTCAATTCCTATCAGCTCTCGCTGAACCAACCTACTGTTCATGACCATAACGAACACGACTATGAGGATATGACCTTGTTAGGAAGAATTTTGTGTGAAATGTATTGTCGCCTACATAAAGGGCAGTTCAGTTCAAGGACATCGAGTCTACTGACAGCTAGGAGGCTAAATGTGTTTCACAAGGGAAGGTTCAAGGATAACACCTACCTATCCTATGCAAGATTCGACCATTGGAAATTTCGTAGGGAAATTTCGTATGCAAAGATCGATCTCCATTCATGTGGGGGATTGTTGGAAAATTTTAGTAAAAAATGTGATTTTTTACTAACTTTGGACACAAATAAATACATGTATATGTATAGTATATATCTAACTCTTCGTGGGTTTGTGTTCTCCTATATGAGAGCTTCAAAACGATATATTATATGTCCAAAACGGAATATGTGTGAATGAGATATCGATGCTCAAAGTTGAGTGTTTGGGATGAAAATTAGCAAAACCAAGTGGGTGTGGGAACTTATCCCACATAGGAAGGAGAACCAAAATTTATGAGGTTTATAACCTTAGATGTGGAAGGAGCTTACAAGTTCTTTGTTTGGTTTTACTCCATCACCTACCCGCGCGCAGGGGGGGTGCCTATTGCGACTGTCGTAGGCTAAAATCCGCGAACTTGTGCATAGGCGCGACCTGCGGACATGAATGCCACTCCGAAATCTTGTGCTCGCACAAGTTTCACTGGTTTTTGTAACTCCTTGATACTCATTATTGGAGATGATTAATAGGATTAATTCACATTAATTCTTCGGTTTTAAATCTTGAGTATAAATATAGTAGTCCGTCTTCAGTCCAAAACACAACAATCTTGAACACACAAAGCTTTCTGAATTCTCTCGTGCATACGTTGTTTCTCCGGCGAATTTTCCAGGCAAGTAGAATTATCCGGCAGTACTTCTACTCTAGCTGTTGTACCCTGGGAACAGACGGCAAATCTGTTTAAGGGAATCGTGTTCAACACGAGCCTCAGCCTCATTACGGTTTATTCGATTTTATTTTTCAGTCGATTCCCTGTATTTAAATTTCTCTAATCATTTGTTGATTATATTAAGTTATTTCGATTATTTTATTTTATATGTATTATTGAAATACATATCTATGTACTAACAGTCTACACACATAATCTTCTTACCCTTAACTTGAAAGCCTTCAGGTTGCTTGATAGGGTAATTTTATTTACTCTATTTTTAACTCACTTTTTATAATTTTGAGCAATTTTATTCCCCATTGAGTCTATTTTTCATGTATTTTTGGCATTTTAGAATAAATAAAAGTTTAACGTATTTTAGCGTTTTGGTTGTCTAATTTTAAGAAAAATTGCAAAAATCTTATTCCTATATATATATATATATATATATATATATATATATATATATATATATATATATATATTATTTTAGAGCAATGCGAAGGTTGCGGGAAGTCAACATCAAGAGATGACGCAAAAACGACAAACGACTTTCCTTTTCTTTTTTTTGGACCAACGCAACGAACCGTGAAGATGGACCGAAATTTTTGTTGGACAAATGCCACCGCTTGGGCCGAATTCTTTTGGGTTGTTGAAGAAATCACATGGGCCAAAGTCTAATACTTTCTTGCTACAAACTATTGGGCCGGTTTTTTTTTGGTAGGCTTAAAAAAGCCTTTAAGCCCATGACTTGTCTACTTTAAACTACATTAGATGGATGAAAAAGGGGGAAGAAAAGAAAACAAAAACATCTCACGCTTACACATCAGATGCATTTACATTCTCTCATCTTTTGTTCCCTTGACTAGATTCATTGTATCTAGTCACTATCTTTCATTAGCAATCATGGTGGATATTAGCTTTTGTAATAGGTTTGAGAAATTGAGCAAATAGCTAACGGTTGAAAGCTTTTGCGCACAAATCAAACCGGGTTGTTAGTAATATATATTTCCTTTCATTTCAAGTTACGATAATCAGTCGTTTTGCGTTATTCTCTCGTATTCTCGTTACACTTCGAGATTTTCCTTTGTTACATTTGTTTTTTATTTTGGTCTCATTACGGCTGTAATTCTATTACAAACCGGAAGTCCAAATAATCATTTCGGATTCCCAACTTTTGTTGGTTCACGGTATGTTCTAGCTTATTAAATCCGTTTTATGTTTCCAATTTTATAAAAATCATTTGTACGTTGGTTAGTTTTCTTTTAAGTCATCCCAATAAGCTAAGTCATTAAAATACCATGGAACCTTCATGTAACCAAAGTTCGAATTCCGCATTTAAAACAAGATTTTCCATCGTCATTTCTAATTCCGCTCTAATTTTATAATTCTTGTCTTACTTTACCGTCATTTATTTTAACGCACTTTAAATTCTGCAATTTATTTTATGCATTTTAATTTTCTGTATTTTACTTTCTGTCAGTTAATTTCTGCAACTTATTTTAAGTCCTTTACCTTCCGTCTTTATTTCACGCAACTTTATTTCTTTGTCTAAAGAGAGGTTACTTGTGCAATACTCCTACGATTTCTATCGTTGATTGTTTGAAGGCACTAACCATCCCTTTTAGTTAATATTAATTTTCTTGTTCTGTTATAATTAAAATCTGAATCAAGATGGGCTAACCGTCTTAGTTCGAGGTACAAAGTTAAGTTGGGACCGGGACTGATAAAAAGATAAATCGGTGTAACGTGTCGCATAATTGTCCGAAGTTATTTAAATTAAAGTTATATTTTATGTCGGGCTGCAATTAATCAATTGACAACTGGTTCGTTGTACGACGATTTATTTAAGTTACATAAAATATCAATTTTAAGATAACGAAGGAATGGGATCTCATATTTTTATCCAATTATTAATTTTACCCCAACGGATCATTGTATCTTGTTCTTCTTTTTATTAACTTTCCAATCGTTACCCAAAACCCCCAACCAAAATATTGTTTTCGAATTCGCCATCTGAGACTCGTTTTTACAGACCCGATTTTCAAGAAGAACTTTTCCAAGCTTCCCTGTGGGATCGATATTCGGTACTTAGTACCATTATTACTTGTTACAAACGATAGTAGTTTGAGATGTATACTTGCGTCGAAATCTACTTATTTGCATTTTTAAAAAAGGTGTAAACACAAAAATACCGCAACAAGTTTTTGGCGCCTTTGCCGGGGAAGCACGCTAGAAGTTTTTCTTTTTAAGTAAGGTTTATAAAAGCAAGTTTTTCTACCATCTATTTAGAAAAGAAAAAAAAAATATAGTGCATGCAAAGATTGTCACACGGTGAATTTTTCCAATTTGATCCCGATATTGAACGGACATTTAGACAAAGAAGAAGAATCCAAAAAGCTAATTTAGTTTTAAATTCTCCCGAAATGTCTGCACGTGAATATATGACGGATATGGAGGAAGAGCCCGAGGTAGATCTAAATGGGCATGAATATAATCGAGTAAATGATCGCGAAAATTTAAATAATCGAGAAAACCCAAATGAACCGCCAATAATAAATGTTGACGATGAGGAACAAAACATTTTTCGGTTGGCAAATTCCAAAGATGGTGGCATTATACCTTACGTTGTTCCTGTTTTAACACAGTTACATTAAGGAATTCTTAAACAAACTTTGCAAACCCACCATTTTGAGCTAAAACCGATAATGTTTCAGATGTTGCACGCTGGTTGGCCAGTACGCTGGTTGGCCAGCTGAAGATCCTCATTCTCACCTTAGGTCTTTCATGGAAATTACAGATTCTTTTAAACTGCCTGGTGTACAAGACGATGCTCTAAAATTAAAACTTTTTCCATACTCATTAAGAGACAGAGCAAGGTCTTGGTACAACTCGTTGAAACCAGATTCTATAATAACATGGACCCAAATGGCATAAAAGTTTTAAAAAAAATATTTTCTACCCACGAGGAATGCTAAGTCCAGAAATGAAATCTACACTTTTAGACAAATGGACGATGAAGCAGTCCTGATGCATGGGATAGGTACAAGGAGTTATTGAGAAAATGCCCTCATCCGACATTCCGTACTGTATACAGCTAGAGACATTTTACAGTGGTTTAAATACTACTGCTAAACAAATGCTCGATGCTACTGCACATAGAGTTTTCACAGCTTGTACCTACAATGAAGGATATGAAATCCTTGAAAGAATTTCAAACAACAATGGTTAATGGGCCGATCCACGTGCATTACCTAGAAAGGCAGCAGGAGTACAAGACACAGATGCCTATGCACTATTATCTTCACAGCTAGCCGACATGGCATCTTTAATTAAAAATCTTAATGCTGTGCAAGTTAATGCTGTAGCACCTACCCCTACTGTGCAATCTATACAATGTACCTACTGTGGAGAAGGCCATCATTTTGAACATTGTCCTGGAAATCCTGAGAGAGTCAATTATGTCAGCAGTAATAACAAAGGTGGACCTTTTTCTCAAACTTATAATCCTGAGTGGAGAAACCATCCAATTTTTTCTTGGCACAGTCCTGCTCAAAATCCAACACCACCAAAATTGCAAGGACAAGCTGTAACACCCTAAAAATTGGGTAAAATAAAACTGAAAATTTTGGCAACAAGACGGCTAAAAGTAGAGATTTAGAACCTGTAATTAAGAACAACTAAAAACCCCAAGACATGGTTTAGTTTGTACAAAAAAAATAAAAGCGATGACATGAGACATAATACACAACAACCTATTTAATCTAGAACAAAATAATTAGCTAGATTAATTGCGGGTGTTGCTATATCTCCAAAAACGCTCCTCTCTCAAAAACCCAAAATGCCCGAACCATGGGTGCTCCTAGGTGTGCTTTTGGCGGATCAAGGTGCCCTAGACACCCCGCTAACTGAACCTGTGAGTCAAAAGAACACATACACATGTATTAGGTTGAAGTCACAGAGAATTAGTAAGATGTTCACATTTATCAAGGAGTACAAGTAAAGCAAGTAAATGTTACCTCATACGCCTTTAGATTAAATTTGTGTCATCATCCCTCTTGGGATGAACAATTAAACCCTGTACGAATTACCAGAGATAATCTCCAAATAACGGGGAAAACCCGTGCCATATTGGGTGACAAGAACACGTGAGTGGGGTCACCTGCGATGTTAAATTGGATTTCACCACACATCCCGGTCCTAGTTCCCATGCCATGCCAGACATCACAATCCTCGGACCGTTTATGCCTCTAGCGCTTACTCCGTCGAGTTACGCCTCAAGGACTTACGGACATGGATGCCTATCCAAAGTAGACGAGTTATAACTCGGAGACTTGCGTCACCTATTGCTTACTTGCTAAAGACCCAACGGTCAACAATTTCATGCTATATAAGAACCATCTAATTTCCTCGCGCGCAAGGGAATTAGACATAACCTCCACATTTGGATCAAGTACATATATATACAAGTGACACCTTTCATGCAATGAACATGTATCATTTAAAAGTATATTAAAGCATTTTCATGCGTATATCTACTTGACTACGTGAGTGGCAATATAATAACCACATTGGTTGACATAGATCCAACCGCTGATAAGAATAGTTTTACACATTTTCCACACACATCATAATCACCCAGGATAACAATTATTTGGTATATTATTTCATACATATAACAACCTTTACCATATTAAACGATTCTTCCCATATCAAACCTCCGTACATGGAAAATACAAAACCCTAGTTATAGTTTACTTGAACACTTTGTAATATCCATATTAGCAAATAATAACACAAGTAGAGATAGTTAAGGTTTAGGGGACTCACCAATAGGATTGCAATGTAAAACCCTAGAAATGAGAAGTGGATGGAAAGAGACTTGGATCCTTAGAATCTTGTGGAGTAAATGCTTCTATAACCTTAGAACCCTAATAATCACCAAACATTAATGATTCAACAACCAAACGCTTAATGAAGAGAGATAAGGGGAAGAAGTGTGTGAAAATCGCACCTTCACTATGGGTGTTCGACCTCAAGGCTGGAAATCCCAAAATGATACCCAAAACCCTAAAAAATGGCATTAAATGAAAAACAACCCGTCTGCACCCCCCGCATGACCTTGCCCTGGCGATTGTGCCAATTGAAAAATCGCAGAGCACAATCGCGGCAGATGTACCGCAAGTGGTACACCCCCACGTGACCTTGCTCTGGAGACAGTGCCACTGGTACAGTTGCGGGGCACAATTACCGCCCTCACCCCAGCTGCTGTCCGAACTGATACGACGCTAAAACTTGACCCCAACCAACATCAAAGTCACTAGATTAATTTGGGGACCTCTAAACGCAAACCACAAGTGACATTTATCGAACGAGGTCTGAAATTCGGGGTGTTACAATCCTCCACCCCTTAGAATGGATTTCGCCCTCGAAATCCTAACTAGTCAAACAAATGAGGGTATCACCTTCTCAAGTCTTCTTCGGACTCCCAAGTTACATTTGGTCCCGCGATGATACTTCCATTGGACCTTCACCATAATCACTTCTTTGTGCCACAACTTCTTCGTCTTTCTCTCGAGGATAGATTCGGGCTCCTCCACGTATCGATCGTTAACCACTCTAATCTCCGATAGGGGAATGACGCTCTATTCTTTGGCGAGACATTTCCTCAAGTAACACACGTGGAATGTGGGGTGGATCCCGTCCATCTCCGGCGGAAGATCCAGCGTGTAGGCTTGAAGCCCAATACGCTCGATGATAGTGAAAGGTCCAAGGAAACAGGGACTGAGTTTCCCACGCTTTCCTAACCTTATCAACCCTTTCCATGGCGACACCTTCATCATTACCCGCTCTCCCACTTGGAACTCGACCGACCTTCTCTTTTTGTCCGCGTAGCTCTTTTGACTATCTTGAGCCGCTTTCAAACGCTCTCTAATGATTTTCACTTTGTCGACCGTCTCTTGCATGATCTCCGGTCCGACAAACTGTTTCTCTCCCGCTTCTAGTCAACATACGGGTGCCCTACACTTTCTTCCGTACAGTGCCTCGAATGGCGCCATGCCAATACTTGAGTGACTGTTGTTGTAGGAGAATTCCACTAATGGAAGGTGTGCATCCCAACTTCCCTTGAAGTCAATGACATATGACCTTATTAAGACACAGTCTCATTGGATTCAAGATCATCCAAACTGAAGATCGCAATCTGAAGCTAAAGCCGAAACGTCGACTCTCGATATTAAAGTCTATGTCGTTTGTAATAAATGTCAATGTAATTGTTTGTTATTTCATTAGTTAAGTTGATATCTAGTTTGTTAGATATTAGTTAACTTCGTTATATTTTAGTTTAGTTAGTTTTATTATTTAGTTAGAAATAATATCTAGATATTAAATCTAGATATTATGGTAGTGTGTTAGACACACTTTAGATTAGATATTAGTTGTGTCTCTCATACTCTCAGAGATCAGATATTATCAGACACACACAAACACACACTTAAAGGTGTAATACAGAGAGAACACAAAATAGTTTGAATAGATCAATCCTGTAACCATTTGTTATAATCAATACAGGTTGGTAATCTTATTGTGTTGTTAATCTTAGAACTTGATAAGTATTGTGTGGACCGACAGACCTCTACATGTCCTCGAGGGTTTGGATGGTCCTCTCGCTCTGTCCGTCTGTCTGCGCGTGATAAGCGGTACTCAACTTAATTCTTGTGCCCAACTCCTTTTGCAAACCATCCCAAAAATGAGACGTGAAACGACTATCACGATCGGATACAATAGAAAGTGGCACTCCATGTCTCGAGACCACTTCCTCTATATATAATTTGGCCAACTTGTCCATCGGTAGGGTCTCTCGCATAGACAAGAAGTGCACGCTCTTGGTCAAACGATCCACTATCACCCAAATGGTATCGTGGTTTCTCAAAGTCTTTGGTAGCTTGGTTAAAAATTTCATGGTGATGTTCTCCCACTTCCATTCCGGTATCTCTAAGGATTGCAGACTACCGTAAGGTCGTTGGTGCTCCGCCTTCACCTGAAGGAAAGTTATGCATTGTTTCACATAATTAGCCACATCTAGTTTCATCACTGGCCACCAATAGTTGAGTTTCAAATCTCGATACATCTTACTACTCCCCGGATGAATCGAGTATTTGAACTTATGCACGTCCTCCAATAGCAAGTCCTGACATCCTCCAATTTTTGGTACCCAGACCCGACCTTGGAATAACTTCAAACCTCTTCCATCTTTGGTCAATCGAAGATGTTGCTTCACCATAATTTCACTTTTGAGATTTGCATCAAGAAGTGCCTCCGACTGTGACACCTTGATTTTGTCAACTAGGCTTGAGACCACTTCCACTCTTGCAAAGGTGGCTTGAACGCCACTACCATACTCCTTCCGGCTCAAAGCGTCCGCGACCACATTTGCTTTTCCGGGATGGTATTGAAGCTCACAATCATAATCCTTGAGTAATTCAAGCCATCTCCTTTGCCGCATATTTAATTATTTCTAGTCGAAGACATACTTTAGGCTTTTATGGTTGGTAAAGAGGGTGCACTTCGTACCATATAGATAGTGTCACCATAATTTCAAAGAGAACACTACCGCCGCTAGCTCGAGATCGTGGGTTGGGTAATTCTTCTCGTGCTCCTTCAATTGCCTTGATGCATAAGCTATGACCTTGCCCCTTTGCATCAAGACACATCCCAACCCCATTTTAGATGCGTCGCTATAAACTACAAAATCTTCTGTTCCCTCGGGTAGGGATAATATTGGCGCTTCACACAACTTCCTTTGTAGGGTCCGAAAGGCTTGCTCTTGAATCTCGGTCCAAAGGAACTTCACATTCTTCCTTGTCAGCGACGTCAGTGGTGAGGCGACCTTGGAAAAATCTTGGATGAACCTTCTATAGTAACCGACTAGACCCAAGAAGCTCCGAATTTCTGTTGGACTTTTTGGCGGTTCCCAATTCATCATGGACTCAATCTTTGACGGGTCCACCTTTACTCCTTCACTTGTCACCACATGACCCAAAAACTGAACCTCTCTTAGCCAAAACTCACACTTGGAAAGTTTGGCATAAAGCTTCTCATCCCTCAACACTTCTAACACTTCTCTGAGGTGTCGCTCGTGCTCTACATCATTCTTCGAGTACACCAAGATATCATCGATGAACACTATGACCGACTTATCTAAAAAAGGTCGGAAAACTCAGTTCATCAAATCCATAAACACCATTGGCGCGTTAGTTAACCCAAAAGGCATAACTAAGAACTCGTAGTGACCATAACGGGTTCTAAAGGCGGTCTTGGAAACGTCTTCTTCTCTAACCTTCACTTGGTGATAGCCCGATCGGAGATCTATCTTGGAGAAACATCCGACTCCTCGTAGTTGGTCGAAAAGATCGTCGATTCGAGGTAGCGGATACTTGTTCTTTATGGTTACCTTGTTCAATTCACGATAGTCGATGCACATCCGCATCGACCCGTCCTTCTTTTTGACGAAAAGTACCGGAGCTCCCCAAGGCGAGGAACTCGGTCTCACGAATCCCTTCTCCAACAACTCTTGGAGTTGTGACATCATTTCTTGCATTTCGGTTGGGCGAGACGGTAAGGCGCACGAGTAATCGGTGCCGCTCCCGGGACTAGATCGATTCTGAACTCCACTTTGCGGTCGGGAGGCAAAACCGATAGATTGTCAGAAAAAACGTCCGGATACTCGTTAACGACCCGTATGTCTTCGATCTTTTTCTTCTCCGCTTTGGCATCCAATACGTAGGCAAGGAATGACGAGCAATTCTTCACGAGACACTTACTCGCTTTTATGGATGAAATGAGAGCCACTTCACCTTTACATTTCTCCCCGTAGACAAAGACAAAACCCCCGCTTGAAGTCGGAAATCTGATCAGCTTCTTTGAGCATAAAATCTCCGCCTTGTGTCGTGACAACCAATCCATTCCAATCACTACGTCGAAACTCCCAATCGCCATGGGAAGTAGGCCTACTTCAAAGAGCTCCCCACTAATATCTATATGACACCCTTTCAACACTTCGTGCAAGATCACTTGCTCCCCATTCGCTATTTCTATCACTAAGGCATCTCTAAGGGTACTATTAGGCACATTTAAGTCTTTGCAAAAAGCAAGTGATACGAAAGAGAATTTTGCACCAGAATCAAATAGCACCTTAGCCGTAAGGGAGTTGAGTAAGAACGTACCCGACACCACGTCGGTGGTTTTCTTCGCTTCCTCCCTCGACATTTGGAAGACCCTCCCTTGAGCTTTAGGGATGACTTCCTTCTTTGGTTGAATTGGCGGGTTTCCTCCTCTTGCTCCACCCCTTAGCTTGGGCCAATCCCTTTTTACATGACCCACTTCCCGGCACTCGAAGCATACCGGCCCTTGGAGAGGGCAACTAGAACTAGTGTGACCCGACTTTCCATACTTGAAACATGAAAGAGGATTGAAGTGGGAATTACAAGAACCAAAGTGCTTGTGTTTGCACTTGGAACACCAATTCGCCTCCCGGCGATTATCAAAGCTTTTTACGATAGGTTGAAATTTCGGTTTCTTAAATGAACTCGGTGGATTTTCCCCTTTTCTCTTTTCCACAACCCTCGACTTCTCTTCCTTGTCTTTCGCGTAAATCCTTTCCATTATTTTGATCTCCTCGATGATCTCTCGGAGATTTGTAGCCTTCGAATTGCAAACTCTATTTCCCATGTCCGCGGGTAGACCTTTCAGATAGGCCTTTATCTTCTTCTTTTCAGTTGGGGCCACATGCCCCACGAGGTTCAATTTTTCCATAAAGAGACGGGTATACTCCTTCACTGTCAAATCCCCTTTTGTTAACGCTCAGAATTCTTCCTCGATCAAGTCCATCTCTTGTTCGTTACAATACTCCTCCAAAAATTTCTCCTTAAACGTAGCCCAAGACATCTTTGCCAAAACTGTTTCCCCTATAGTCGCAGTGTGTACATCCCACCAAATTAAAGTCGCGCCTCGTAGCAATTGAGAGCCGAAATTCACCTTCTGGCTCTCTTCGCAGCCGCAAGCCCTAAAGGTCTGCTCGATTTCCCTTAACCATTTCATGCAAGCCACTAGATCATCGACCCCGGCAAACTCTGGCGGCTTGCAACCCATGAAGGACTTATACAAACAACCCTTCCCTGCCTGACTTGCCTCTAGGATCACCAACCCATCAGTACGGTTCTCGCCTCCGGTACCGCCCGAACCGACTATCGCATTCTCCGCAACCACTTACGACCTCCGGAGACTGGCATCTCTGTCCTCTAACATCTTCAGGAATGCTTCTTGTTGCTTTTCCATGGCCGATGTCACCATTTGTATGACACTATCCATCATATCGGCCTGCGGGTTTGCCTCCTGAACGACCGGGTTCGTGGAGGCCAACTCCACTCTAGGTATGTGTTCCTCTACTCCGGTGAATATCGGCGGCATGTTGGGGGGAACAACAGTCGCCACCCGAACTACTGGATTCGGGTTAGAAGAACTATCCTTAAGCATTTCTCCTTCAACTAGAGGTCGACTCCGAGTATTTACCATTTCGGATCTGTCACACAATTCAGAGAAGGAAAGAGAGATAAACAACCCAAGATTTACACAAGAAACATACCCATACGGTTCATTCATTATCATAATCATAGTAATTCAAGTATATTCACGTAACCATATATTCATAATAACAGTAGCTAATTGAAATTATGAACATACACTACATAAAGATTATCGCTACCACTCTTATAATTATCAACGACGTGATTTCCGTGGACTCTAAGGTCGTCCTATCTTAAGAATTCTACCCAAAGCTCGCATTACATAACTTAATAGTCTCAGCTTAAGTCTAGGCATCGAGTTTTCATACCTAGTTCACTTAAACTAAAGATCTGATACCAACTTGTAACACCCTAAAAATTGGGTAAAATAAAACTTAAAATTTTGGCAACAAGACGGCTAAAAGTAGAGATTTAGAACCTGTAATTAAGAACAACTAAAAACCCCAAGACATGGTTTAGTTTGTACAAAAAAAATAAAAGCGATGACATGAGACATAATACACAACAACCTATTTAATCTAGAACAAAATAATTAGCTAGATTAATTGCGGGTGTTGCTATATCTCCAAAAACGCTCCTCTCTCAAAAACCCAAAATGCCAGAACCATGGGTGCTCCTAGGTGTGCTTTTGGCGGATCAAGGTGCCCTAGACACCCCGCTAACTGAACCTGTGATTCAAAAGAACACATACACATGTATTAGGTTGAAGTCACAGAGAATTAGTAAGATGTTCACATTTATCAAGGAGTACAAGTAAAGCAAGTAAATGTTACCGATACGCCTTTAGATTAAATTTGTGTCATCATCCCTCTTGGGATGAACAATTAAAACCTGTACGAATTACCAGAGATAATCTCCAAATAACGGGGAAAACCCGTGCCATATTGGGTGACAAGAACACGTGAGTGGGGTCACCTGCGATGTTAAATTGGATTTCACCATACATCCCGGTCCTAGTTCCCATGCCATGCCAGACATCATAATCCTTGGACTGTTTATGCCTCTAGCGCTAACTCCGTCGAGTTACGCCTCAAGGACTTACGGACATGGATGCCTATCAAAAGTAGACGAGTTATAACTCGGAGACTTGCGTCACCTATTGCTTACTTGCTAAAGACCCAACGGTCAACAATTTCATGCTATATAAGAACCATTTAATTTCCTCGCGCGCAAGGGAATTAGACATAACCTCCACATTTGGATCAAGTACATATATATACAAGTGACACCTTTCATGCAATGAACATGTATCATTTAAAAGTATATTAAAGCATTTTTCATGCGTATATCTACTTGACTACGTGAGTAGCAATATAATAACCACATTGGTTGACATATATCCAACCGCTGATAAGAATAGTTTTACACAAATTCCACACCCATCATAATCATCCAGCATAACAATTATTTGGTATATTATTTCATACATATAACCACCTTTACCATATTAAATGATTCTTCTCATATCAAACCTCCATACATGCCAAATACATAAACCCTAGTTATAGTTTACTTGAACACTTTGTAATATCCATATTAGCAAATAATAACACAAGTAGAGATAGTTAAGGTTTAGGGGACTCACCAATAGGATTGCAATGTAAAACCCTAGAAATGAGAAGTGGATGGAAAGAGACTTGGATCCTTAGAATCTTGTGGAGTAAATGCTTCTATAACCTTAGAACCCTAATAATCACCAAACATTAGTGATTCAACAACCAAACACTTAATGAAGAGAGAGAAGGGAAAGAAGTGTGTGAAAATCTTACCTTCACTATGTGTGTTCGACCTCAAGGCTGGAAATCCCAAAATGATACCCAAAACCCTAAAAAATGGCATTAAATGAAAAACAACCCGTCTGCACCCCCCGCGTGACCTTGCTCTGGCGATTGTGCCAATGGAAAAATCGCGGTAGATGTACCGTGAGTGGTACATCCCGTACGACCTTGCCCTGGCGACAGTGCCACTGGCACAGTCACGGGGCACAATCGTCAGCCTCACCCCAGCTGCTGCCCGAACCGATACGATGCTAAAACTTGACCCCAACCAACATCAAAGTCACTAGATTAATTTGGGGACCTCTAAACGCAAACCACAAGTGACATTTATCGAACGAGGTCTAAAATTCGGGGTGTTACACAAGCAAACTTTCATCAAAAATCTCATCACAGGCCTCAAAATAATTAACATGCAAATTTTCAAAATCATCAACCTGGTTTTCAACAAAAGTCAAACCAACATCCTGACTCATCCAATTCTTTGCAAGCAATGATGAAAGGGTTCATGACCCAAACACATGCATCAATTAAAAATCTGGAGAACCAAATAGGTCAAATGGCTTTAGAATTAAGAAAATATCAATTAAAAATCTGGAGACCCAAATGGGTCAAATGGATTTAGAATTAAGAAAACGTCCTTCAGGTTCCCTCCCTAGTGATACAGAGATACCTTAGAGGACTGGAAAAGAGCATGTGAAGGCTGTAACGTTGAGAAGTGAACAAGATTTAACAGAAAACTTTCAAAAAGATTTAAAAAAGACAAACAAAATAGAACCTGAAAGAAAAAATATAGTTTGAAATTCTGCTCAATCCAGTGTGAGCATTTGGACCGAAAACACTGTCGGGCCTATTGATACCGCATCTATTCCAAAGAGGAAAAACCTATTATTCCCAGATTTATCAAGTTGTTACAGATTAACAATTACAGAAACAAGATTTATTAATCTACCTGTTTCAATTCAACTTCAAGAATCGATTACAAATAATTCAGAGATCACTTTCTCTCTCTACAACTTTCTCTCTCTAACTATGTGAATACAATCTCAGTTCTGAATTGTTCCAAGTGTTCTAACCACAACTATTAACCACCATATCTGATACAAACTTTTATTTCCAGACATTTCGTAAACTTTAGCTTCTCCCCCTTTTTGATGATTAGAGCATTGAAATCATCAAAACTTTGCAAGAAATGTCTTTGATAATCTGTACTGACCATTGAACTTTGATACTGAGCCTCTGACTATCTGCCGATCCAATGAAATATTCATCCGAATCTTTTCAAATTCAGACAAAATAGGAATGTAACAACTGAATCAACAAATGAATCAGTTATAATGTCTGTCAGTAACACAAAGTCACTGTGTGTAACGAATACACATTGGAAAGGAGCTTTTGTGATGTTCACTCCCCCAGGGCTTCCATTCAATCATCGAAACACCACAAAGGAATTTCTATGAACGTTATGACAAGAAAACAAATTCCTTGTGTGCTCGTGCAAGTGTTAGAAAGAATTAAGAACATGATGATTGCTTTTTAGATAAGGCTCAAAATTGTGTAAACCATTGAGACAACAACAGTTAAACACAGACTCAATTGTGCATGATCGAAGTGCGAAGGTGGGGCAGATTTCCTTCTTTTTCAATATCCAGATTTTCCAAATGAAAACCAGATAGATTATATGATGCGTCCCCTTGAAATATTGAAACATTTTCTTGTTGAGAAGAAAATGAGTGGCTGGTGGGTTTTTTATCAAGAGTTGGCATGGGCTAGTTGCCTATTTCAATAATGTTCACGAAAAATTGTGAAACACTAGTAATGTGGTTGCCCGACTCAGAAAAAGTTGGTGCAGAGTTTGATATTCTTTTTCTCTGTTCTCACACCCTCTTTCTTTTTAAACATTGAACTCACTTCTAACCAAACTCTCTTTTTCATTTTACCTCATCACTCAACCCACACTCATTTCTGTTTGACTCCTCACACTCGATCAGTAAGGATTAACTTCTTGGGTAGGAAACACTGGTTAACGTAAATCAATAGGAGTTTCATTTAAGTTCTACACAAAGAACCCATATTTTTCTATTAAAACACAATGTTGCTCAAAAATGGTTTAACTTGGCAATAAAGCACAAAATATGAAATATAAGTCAAATATCTGTGTGCTCAATGAGATAATCATGAAGATTTGAGCATTTAAAACATTGAAGATATTTCAAACAAGTATATTGAAAGAATAAAATGAATACAAGAAACTTGTTTGAAAATCTGACATTGTATGATAAAGATCAAAATAGAAATGATTTAGCAATTAAGGCTTAGGTCAGCAAAAATCGGATATTGTCTATATGAACCAAAAATATAGACATTCTTGAAAGAACGTTTAGAAATGAAATCACGCTCAAAATTCATTGAAATGCAATTGGGGTGTCTTACCATTGAAATTTTTTTTTCAATTGAGAGACATGGTAAGAAAAAATTCAACAAAAATTAAACCGGTGTGTGTGAATACTTGAAAGTATATTGAAAAGATAATACACAAGTATTTATCTTTGGAAACACACGATTTATTATACATTGAAGCACAAATAATAATGAAAACATTTAAAATCACACTTCTATATTCATGAAATCGTTTAAGAATCAAAAGTGGTTTGAACATTTAAGAACATGTTTTCTATGATTGAAAGTCGTCCTTCTTTCAACCATATATGAGATTAAGAATAGAAATAAACATTTTTCGCTCAGTCTTAATTCTCATGAAGTCAGCTCTAAGTCATAAAAGATATGAACATTTAAGCTTCCTCTCAAAGCTGCAAACAGTCACAAGTCGTCAAAGTGCAAAGTTTATTCACAAAAATTTATTGAAATGTAAATGACATAAAACAGTAAAACGTGTAAAGGTACGAGTTCTGATTAGATATAATCAGAAATCATATTCCTTACTCCTTATTCATACTCCCCCTGCATTTATGCATCAGAAAAATTTATCAATGAAAAACATTCAAACTCCCCCTCAAATGAATGTAGATCATCTTTTCATCTTCTCTCACTCGTCCTGAAATCATGAACATACCTTAAAGTGCAGATATCTTTCAGATTAAAGATAAAGAAATGAAGAAAAATAACAATAACAAAAACTTTAATAGGTAATCACAGATTATGTCTTGAGATTTAGCATACCAAGTTTCGAGACAAGAAAATTAAATCTCTTTTCGTCGAGAGGCTTGGTAAACAAATCAGCAAGCTGATTATCAATGTTTACAAAATAAAGTTCTATTATACCTTTTTCGACATTGTCTTTTATAAAATGATATCGTACGTCTATGTGTTTGGTCTTTGTATGCTGTATAGGATTTGCGGATATTGCAATGGCGCTCTTAGAGTCACAATGTATCGGGATATTGTCGAATTTGAAGCCATAATTTAACAGTTGTGTTCTCATCCACAAGACATGAGAGCAACAGTTTGTCGCAGCGACATACTCCGCCTCAGCCGTTGAAGTGGAAACACAGAGTTGTTTCTTTGATGCCCAACTTACGAGTTTATCTCCAAGAAACTGTATATGACCCGATGTGCTCTTCCTGTCTAACATACAACCTGCATGATCTGCATCTGAGTAAGCTGTCAGTTCAAAACTAGTATCTTTAGGATACCACAGACCAAGATCTACAGTCCCCTTCAGATATCTAAATATGCGCTTAACTGCAGAGACATGGGATTCTTTAGGATTAGCATGATATCTTGCACATAAACATGTAGAAAACATAATATTTGGCCTACTTGAAGTTAAATACATTAAAGAACCAATCATTCCTCTATAGGTTCTAACATCAACAAGTTTTCCCGAAGGATCCATGTTGATCTTAGTTCCTTCTGCCATCGGGGTTCCAATTGGTTTACACGTTTCCATTTTGAATTTCCGAAGAATATCAAAAATGTACTTAGCTTGGTTTATAAAAATCCCCGTTGAAAATTGCTTGACTTGTAATCCGAGAAAGAAATTCATCTCTTCTATCATACTCATCTGAAAACGTGACACCATAAGGTTAGAAAAGTTCTTACAGTATTTGGGATTAGTTGAGCCAAATATAATATCATCCACATATATCTGAATAAGAATAATATCGGCTTTTTTCTTTTTAATAAACAAAGTGGTATCGATTTTACCTTTCGTGAAGCCCGACTTGACTTAAAATTTTGATAAAACTTCGTACAAGACTCGAGGTGCTTGTTTTAGACCGTAAAGTGCTTTGTCAAGAATGTAGACATGATTCGGTTTCTCTTGAGTGACAAAGCCTTCAGGCTGTGAGACATAGACTTCCTCCTTTAAAATGCCATTCAGAAAAGGCAGTCTTCACGTCCATCTGGTAGACGGTGAAGTTCTTGTGAGCGGCGTAAGCAAGAAACATCCTTATTGCTTCAATACGCGCTACTGGAGCGTAAGTCTCATCGTAATCTATTCCTTCCTCTTGCCGGTAGCCTTTTGCGACAAGTCATGCTTTGTTTCTAATTACAATACCATCTTCGTCCTTCTTGTTCTTGAATACCCATTTTGTGCCGATTACAGATTTTCCTTCCGGTTTTGGCGCAAGTCTCCAGACCATTAAGGCTTCGAACTGGTTCAACTCCTCTTGCATAGTAGTTACCCAATCCGAGTTAGCTAGAGCTTCAGATACTCGAGTAGGCTCTATCTTGCTCAGAAAGGAGTCATGCATACACATGTTAAATGTTGCAGACCTAGTTTACACCGTCTTTGATGGATCTCCAATGATCTGGCTTATAGGGTGCTCTTTGGTCCACTTATGCTCGTGAGGGAGTGGATTCGATGTAGATTGATCATGGTTATCATCTAAATATCCACTATCAACTTCACCCTTTTGCTTAGGAATGATGGGGGTACAGTTGAAGTTTCTTGTGCAGAAGTTTCAGTTGGAACAACAATTTCTGACTGTTAATTTGTTATTACAGTACACCCAACTGATGCAGCAACTTCTGTCTCATCGTTAACGTTCACAGCTTCAACCGTTGGAGTAGGTTTTTGAACTGGAATTTCTTGTTGAACCGGGGAATTTGGTTCAGTAGATAACTCTGAAATGGTTGGATGATCATGTATTGAATTGTCCATCCTGTCAACCATAACAGGTTTAGTCACTTTTGATCCAAGAAATTCATCATAAAACAGTTCAAATAATAAATCTAAATCAGATAAATGAGAATTTGATGATGACGCTTCATCTGATTTCTTCTCAATAGATACAGGTTCTGGACTAATCTGCCCAGAAGCTAAAATTCCAGTAATTACCGGTTCTGAACTGCTTTGCTCAGAAGCCATAACTTCGTCAAATGTTACATTAACACTCTCAATTACTGTCTTTGACTCCTTCAGATAAATTCTGTACGCAACAGATGTCTGGGAGTAACCAATGAAGATTCCCTCATCAACCTTCGGTTCAAAATTATTCAATCTCTCTCTATCGTTTAGCACAAAACACCTGCAACCAAAAATATGAAAATGCTTAATGCTAGGTGTACGATTTTGCGTATAACATGTAGTTGAGACAGCTTCTACCCACAGAAACAGAGGTAGATCCGACTGGCTGAGCATAGTGCGAGCAGCCTCGACTAGCGTTCATTTGCGTCTTTCTACTACTCCATTCTGTTCTGGTGTCCTAGCAGCAGAATATTGGTGAGTTATCCCGACCGATTCGAGATACTCTTCTACAGTCTTGTTTTTAAATTTTGTGCCATTATCCGTCCTAAGAAGCTTAACTGTCTTCTGCAAGTTCACTTGGGTAGTCTTCAAAAAGTTGATGAGTACTTCGGGCGTCTCATCTTTTATCCTTAGAAACTTTACCCATGTGTAACGCGAAAAATCGTCCACTATTACAAACACACATTTCTTCCCTCCCATGCTTTGCGTTCTCATCGTACCACAAAGATCCATGTGAAGCAATTCCAGTGGAGAGCTTGTACTCGGTTCGGGTTTCGGCTTATGTGCGACCCTCTTCATTTTACCCTTTTCACAAGCTGCACACAAATGTTCTTTGACAAACTTTAGCTCAGGAAGTCCTTTTACCAATTTCCCGTTACCAGTTTGTTGATATAACGAAAATTCAGGTGAGAAATCCTTCGGTGCCATAACTAGCTTTGTTGCAGCGAGGCTTTTGATAATAGACAAACCTCATTGTCAGTCTGGACTTTTGACAAATTTATTGTGTAGAGGTTGGACTTTCTGGTACCGACCAAGAGTTCCTTACCATCTTCAGTACGCACAGAACATCTCTTGGCCTTGAAATTTACCCCTAAATCTTTGTCGCAGAACTGACCAATGCTGAACAGGTTATGCCCTAATCCTTCAACATAGCTCACCTTCGTAATCGTCACATTGTCATGAATTACATCACCATAACCCATAATTGGTGAGAATTGGTCGTTGCCGAATCTAACTGTCCCACAATATTTCTCTGTATAATTAGATAAAATATCTTTCCGCCCCGTCATATGCTTGGAGCAACCAGAATCCAAGTACCACATATGACGGGTCTGCACATCAGAAATCAGGGAACAATAGATTTAGGTACCCATTTAAATTTGGGTCCTATAGTGTCAGCACAAGATTTTGGCATCCATTTATATATGGACCCTTTGACCTTTTGAAAAACATTTGAAGCAACAGAATGATAAGAATATACATGATATGTGCCAAATCAAATATCAGAATATTTACGAGAAGCAGAATCATTTCTTATATAATTAGAAGACTTTCTAGCAGACGAAGATAATTGGAACAATTGCTTTATTGAATATCTCTTGTACGAAGATACAAGTTTTGGTTTTGAAAAAGCAATATTCTCAACTACATCTGTTTTACTAGTCAATCCTCTATTACAATTCAAATCCGAACATGATTTAGCATTCTCGTCAATCTTCTGTTTTGGTCGCCATTCTGATTTCACTCCGGTCCGATTCTTTTTCACATCTGAAACAGTTGAAACTTTAGAATTAGTACTGTGAGTTTTAAAATATTGCTTTTTCTTTGGCTTACTAGTGGTGTTCTGTTTCTATGAATGCTTAGATTTCTTCTTTTTACCTTTGACATTCTTAGAATTCACAGAAAATGGTTTATCAACTTTCGTTGATGTTTCACCTTTCTCGTACACACTTGGTAATCCAATAAATTTATAACAAATTATGAACGATTAGGAAGTTTAGCATTAAAATCAAATTGACCAACACAATCATCTAACACACCTTCAGAGTTTAAAAATCAAACTCTTCATCAAACAGATCAGAAATATCATCAGATTTTGAAACTTTAACAGATTTAGAAAAATTAGAGGTTTTAAACACAGTAAAGAACACAATTTGTTCTAAATCCATCAAAATTCTTTCTTCTGCCAGAGTATTCTCGAGTTCAGAAATTTTACTTTCCAACACGAGAGGAGGTACGTAAATCTTACCTTCGATAGGCTTAGCCTCCAACTCTTTTGAAGAATAACTTTCAAAATAGTCATTAGAAAGGAATTTTGATTTATCAGAACTATAACTGTTATTCCACCTCTCATAACGAAATGGAAGTTGCATTTTAGTTGTGTTCTTCCGTTTCTCCTTTTCTTTAGCTTCATCCTCATCAGAATGATCAAGCCAGAACTCATCCTACGCCATGAGTGCCTTACCAGCCTCTTGTTGCTTGGCTAGGAGCATCTTGTTCTTGTAATACTCGAAGTTTCGAACTTTTGGCTTTCTACAATCTTTTGCAAAATGTCCGAGCTTGCCACAGTTATAGCACTTTGTAGGTTTTGGCTGTTTCTTCTCTTCAGCTCTGTACTGCTTGTCATCAGACCTCTTTTCTTCTATTCTCTTTCCTTCAATCCTCTCCTTGTGTTCATAGTTTCGTGATCCAGAAGAATATCTCTGACTATTTGAGCTAGGCTTTTTGTAGAACTTTTTCTGGAAGGCTTTAGTCAGCATCAACATAGCCTGCTTTAAGTTCTCACAATCATCAGAGTCATAATTATCTTCACTCTCCGCTTCCTCCGATTCAGAAACTATGACTTTCTTCTTTTTCTTCAAGCTCACATACTTTTTCTTCACTACAAGAGCAATAGGATCAACAACTGTCTTCTCAGTCTTGTTCTTTTCCTCTTTAATCTCATCAACCTCTTCTTCATTTTGCCTGAGAGTTTCATAGACCTCATGAAGTGGAATTTCATTCAGATCTTTCATGTGGTTCATTTGTTTAGTGAATCTTTTCTATTCTGGTTGCAAAATACTGAGGAACTTGACATTCAGTTCAATCTGTGACTTTCTGACCTTGTTCTTGCTTAGTTCGTTCAGCAAGGTCACAAATCTGTCATATCTTGCCTCGAGAGATTCTCCTTCTTTGGCTTTGAACTCCTCGTAGTTGTTGAGGCAATTAGAGATTTTAAGTTGATTACCTTAGTTTGATCCGAGCATCATCTTCTCCAATGGATCCCACATTTCCTTGCCAGTAGCATTGTAGCTATCAATATTGATATATCTCATTTGGTATGCCTTGAAGAATGAATGATTTTGCCAGTCTATCAGCTTTTCTTCCATTTAACTGCTCTTCAGTGTATTCACCTAGTGGTAATGGGTACTCTCTCTCTTCCTCTTGTCCAGGTACTCCAACAGTATGAATCTTTGTTGGAAGTTTCATAACACCTTCATTCAAAGATGTCTTGATATACTCTCCCAACTCATGTCTGTCAATGAAATCCATGAACCGGTCTTACCATTGCTCATACTCTCCTTTAAAGAGTACTGGTGGCTTTACATCGGTTCCAATCGCGAGAGCTTCCCTTGATGACATCCTGTTTCAATTATATTCAATAAGAACTTGAAACTGATTGTTAGTCCAATTTGAAATCACAATAATGCAAAATACTTGAAAGAAAATCAGAAATGGAATTTCCAAAAATCTACAAGTACAAAATTCGCATTCTTCACTGAAGTAAGAAATTCGCAAGACACATAATTCGTAACCAACACAGAATTCGTAGACTGCTAGAATTCGTAAGCTATACATTTACGAATCCAACACTTAGAAAAAAATTTACACACTTAGACTTTTTGTAAGAATCACAAGAATTCGTAGACACCAAATGATTTAGAATTCGCAGACAAGAGATCTACGAATTCTACTCTTTTTGCACTACAGACACCTGCGAATTTTAAACTTGATACTTTTCGCAAACCACAAGTATACAAACTCTGAAGTATTTTCAATACTCTCACTTACGAAACTTAATCAAGACCAATACGAATTCTATGAAATTCGCAGGATATACATCTGCGAATTCTACCCTTGTGAATTTTCAGAAACAACAAATATGCGAATTCTATTATGAATCCTGCGAAATCTTCAAGATTTCTGCGAATTCTATCAAATCTGCGAGTTCTTCAAGTTTTTTGCGAGTTCTTGAGCATATCTGCGAGTTCTTGAAATATCGAATGAAGAATGCCTCTGATCCACTCAAAAACCTATCAATACTTCGAATTTCAATTCGAAACTTTGACAATTCGACCCCTAGTACACCTAGAACAAATTACAATCAAAGAATTTCAACAACATTCACTTAATCTTCTAAATCAATCCTTGACACAGTGTTCGAACTCGTGAATGCTAAAACCAACAAATTCACCAAATTGGTGAAAAATTACAGTGCAATCACGGATCAACCTATACAAACTTAATCTAAAACACAATTCGACCACTAATCAAACAATTACAACTCGAAAAACCAACACAAATTCAGAATTGAATCTGAACTTCTATGAAACAGTGCTGAACTCTGATTTTCTTGATTTCAATCAGATCTGCTCTTATACCAATTATTATTCCCAGATTTATCAAGTTCTTACAGATTAACAATTACAGAAACAAGATTTATTAATCTACCTGTTTCAATTCAACTTCAAGAATCGATTACAAATGATTCAGAGATTACTTTCTGTCTCTACAACTTTCTCTCTCTAACTATGTGAATACAATCTCAGTTCTGAATTGTTCCAAGTGTTCTAACCACAACTACTAACCACCTATCTATTAAAGGAAAACAAAACAAACAAAACAAGCGCTTACAAGCTTACAAACACAAGACTTTGACTTTGAGTTTATTACAATTGACTTTGACTTTGGTTAAGAGTTGACTTTTGAACTTTGACTTTCTTTAACTTTCAGCTTCAGTGATTATGATCTTGCATCCAACAAATCTGTGCACAAACAAGACCTTCAAACATTATTTCCAAAGAACCAAAGAAAGATCAAAAGATAAATGAACAAAATGTTGTGGATATGTCACAAGCTGGTGACAGTCCCAAAGATCCTTGATAACACTAAGGTAGAAAAAATCTCTCCGACAGTTCCAGCACACACTCCTCAAAAGACTACATCTCCTACTCTTGTTCCTCTCTATATTCCTTATCCCCAAAGATTAAGGAATCAAAGAGATGAACTGCAATTCAAAAAGTTTTTAGATGTTTTTAAACAGTTGCATATCAACATACCTTTGGTGGAAGCCATTGAGCAAATGCCAAATTTTGCAAAATTTTTAAAAGATATTTTAAGCAAAATGAAAAAGTTGAATGAGTATGAGACTGTAGCTCTCACTGAAGAGTGCAGTGCTATGTTGTCTAGCAAAATACCTCCGAAACTAAAAGATCCAGGGACTTTCACAATCCCATGTTCCATAGGAGGAAAAGAAGTAGGAAAAGCTCTATGTGACTTAGGAGCTAGCATAAATCTTATGCCCTTATCTGTTTTCAACACTTTAGGCATAGGTGAGGCTAGACTCACCACTGTTTCACTATTGTTAGCAGATAAGTCCATAACTTGGCCTAAGGGTAAGATTGAGGATGTCCTAGTCCAAGTTGATAAATTCATTTTTCCAGTAGACTTTATCATCTTAGATTTTGAGGCAGACAAAGACATTCCGATTATCTTAGGAAGACCATTCCTAGCAACAGGCAGAACTCTGATAGATGTCCAAAAAGGTGAACTTACCATGAGAGTTCAAGACCAACAAGTGACTTTTAATATTTTGGACTCCCTTAAATTCCCTGAAGAGAGGGAGGAATGTTCTACCTTAGGTTTAATTGAATCTTGGTGTCAAGACCAAAGTTTTAGGGAGATCTTGGGAATGGAGGAGTCTGATAGTGAAGAAGATACAACAGAGTTTGAGGAATTAGAAAACATGCAGGTTACCTCTGCTATTGAAATTTTACATAGTGAGGATAGGAAAACAGTTGTTCCTTCCATAGAATGTGCTCCAGACTTAGAGTTGAAACAACTTCCCTCACATTTGAAATATGTCTTTTTAGGAAATCCAGGGAAGTTGCTAGTCATTATGTCATCATCTTTAGATTCTGATCAAGAGGAAAAGCTGATTGACATGTTGAAACTACACACCAAGGCCATAGGATGGACAATTGCTGATTTGAAAGGAATAAGCCCTACCATATGTCAGCATAAAATCATTTTGGAAAACAAAGATTTCACCTCAGTCGAGCCTCAAAGAAGACTCAATCCTATGATGAAAGAGGTGGTAAAAAAGAAAATTTTGAAATGGCTTGATACTGGTATCATCTATCCTATTGCCAGTAGTACATGTGTCAGTCCTGTACAATGTGTACCCAAGAAGGGTGGAGTTACTATGGTAACTAATGAGAAACATAAACTTATACCTACTAGCATAGTGTCAGGTTAGAGAATATGTATGGACTACCGGAAACTTAACCATGCTACCCAAAAAGACCATTTTCCATTACCCTTCATTGACCAGATGTTAGACAGCCTAGCGGGGAAAGAATTTTATTGTTTCTTAGACGGTTACTTTGGGTATTATCAAATTGCCATTGCACCGGAAGATCAGGAGAAAACAACTTTTACTTGTCCTTATGGGACCTTTGCATTTAGAAGAATGCCTTTTGGACTTTGTAATGCCCCTGCCACTTTCCAAAGATGTATGATGTCCATCTTCTCAGACATGCTTGAACAATCCATGGAAATATTCATGGATGACTTTTCTGTTTATGGAACTTCATATGATATGTGTTTACAAAACCTTAAACAAAGTCTTAAAAGATGTAAAGAAACAGATTTGGTTTTAAACTGGGAAAAATGTCACTTTATGGTTAAAGAGGGCATTGTGTTAGTGCATCTCATTTCCAATAGAGGTATTGAGATTGATAAAGCAAAGTTGGAGGTAATTGCAAAATTACCTAAACCAACCACTGTAAAAGGAATTAGAAGTTTTCTCGGACATGCAGGCTTTTATCGGAGGTTTATAAAAGATTTTTTTAAAATATCCAAACCTCTGTGTTCACTATTACAACATGAACATGCTTTTAATTTTGATGAGGACTGTAAAAAGGCTTTTAAAATTTTAAAAGATGCATTGGTCACTGCACCTGTAATAGTGACACCTGATTGGTCCTTACCTTTTGAAATAATGAGTGATGCAAGTGACTGGGCAGTAGGAGCAGTTCTAGGACAAGAAAAATAAAATTTTTCATTCTATTTACTATGCGAGTAAAACCCTCAATGAAGCCCAAATCAATTACACTACCACTGAAAAAGAATTATTAGCTGTGTTGTTTGCCTTTGAAAAATTCAGATCATACTTGATGGGTGATAAAGTAATTGTGCACACTGATCATGCTGCCAACAAGTATCTCATTTCTAAAAAGTATGCAACACCTAGGTTAATCAGGTGGGTCTTGTTATTGCAAGAATTTGATTTGGAAATTATTGACAGGAAGGGTATAAATAATCAAGTGGCTGACCACTTGTCAAGACTGGAAAAACAGGTTGACAAAAACACAGTGGTGACATCTGTGAGGTTTTCCCAGATGAGAGGATCCTGGCTATACAACAAGCTGCAACACCTTGGTTTGCAGATATTGTGAAATTATTCCCAAGGAATTCAACAAACATCAAAGAAAGAAACTCATTTTTGATTCCAAAAAGTTTCTGTGGGATGATCCTTATCTTTTTAAGATCTGTGCAGATCAGGTGATAATAAGGTGCATTCCAAATGAAGAAGTTGCATCTATCTTATATCATTGTCATACAGGACCTTGTGGTGGACACTTTGGAGGAGATAGGACTGCAACAAAAGTGTTGGGAACTGAAGAAAAACTCAAGTATGGTTAATGCTGCTAGTTCAAAGTTACTACTGCTAGAAGACTTAAATGTTAATACTGCTGAGTGTTACTACTGCTAGTACTATTAATACTGCTAGTCAAAGTTAGTGTTGCTTGAACAAAGTTAGTACTGCTTAGCTAGTTAGTACTGCTAGTGGTTAGTACTGCTTAGTAGTTAATGCTGCTAGAAGGAAGTAAATGCTGCTGAAGATTAATACTGCTTATATGATGAAGATTCGTCTGAAAGGATATACTTGGAAGCTTAGAGATATACATAGAAGATATACTGAAGATATTGTATTTATTGTAATTATCTTTGTATTCAGTATATATATTGTATTGTTTAGAATAGAGAGATAACTTTAGTTTTCATTCTTTTAGAGAAAAACAACCTCAAGGCATAGATCCTAATTCTAGAGAAGTAGAATTCGTATTGGTGAGCCTGTTCATCAATATTGAGGTTGAGTGAGTAATCTTGTAACTTCAAAGCATTCAATAAAAGCTTACAGTTTGTTATTCATATTTTCTGTGTTGATTTACTGTTTCATAGAATATCAAAGTGTTATTCCGCAAACTTCTTTGATATTGTTTCTGAGAATTAATTCTTGTTGAGAATTCGATCCTGACAAGTGGTATCAGAGCCAAACTCTCTCAGAAACAGTTATTCATCATGGAAAATCTTACAGAATCAAGCAGTACTTTGGTCTCAAAAGTTCCAATGCTTAGATCCAATGAATTTGACATGTGGAAGATCAGAATCAAGCAATATATTCTCCTTACAGATTACTCTATGTGGGACATCATTGAGAATGGCCCATCTGATGAAGGAAAGATTGGTGAAGATGGCAAAAGAACCCCTCCAAAGACAGATGCAGACAGGAAGACAAGGCAGACAGAGATGAAAGCCTTGAGCACACTGCTCTTGGCCATTCCAAATGAGTATCAACATCAATTCTGCAATTGCACTGATGCACAGATGCTCTGGAATGCTCTGGAGAAGAGATTCTCTGGTACCAAAAGTACCAAGAGAAATCAGAAAGCAACTCTGAAGCAACAATATGAGAACTTTATGTCAACCAAGAATGAGTCCATGACTCAAACTTTTGACAGGTTCAACAAACTAATTGGTGAACTAGCTACTATGGGAGTACAGATTGATCAAGATGATGTGAACAGAAAGTTCTTAAGGTCCCTTGGAGATGAATGGACCATGTACACTGTGTCATTCAGACAGAATGATCAGTTGGAAGAAAAAGAACTTGATGATCTGTACAATGATCTTAGAGTATTTGAAGCTGAGGTGGAGGCAAAGAAGAAGCCTTCTGGATATATTCATAATGCTGCACTCCTATCAGCATCAATTGATTCTACTGCTAACCCTGAATCAGTTAATGCTGCTAATGGAACAAATCAAGATAAAGGCACTGAAACTGTGTTTGAGGCCTTTCTGGCAAGTCATGGAAACTCTTCTCTCATTAATGATGACTTGGAACAACTCAATCCAGATGATCTTGAAGAGATGGATATTAAATGGCAGATGGCCATGCTCTCCATGAGAGTTAAAAAGTTCATCAAAAGAACTGGGAGGAACAACTTCTCCCAAAGAAGAGAAGATGGAGCAGGGTTTGATAAATCAAAGGTAGAATGCTACAAATGCCATCTGAAGGGACATTTTGCTAGAGAATGCAGAAGTGGAATGTCTCACAACAACAACCATCAACAAGCTCAATCTGGAAGCTTCAATAACAACAGAAACTCTGCTCAAGCCCTTGTTTCTCAACAAGGAATGGGGTTTGATTGGAGTGATCAAGCAGAAGAAACTATTCAGAATCAAGCTCTTATGGCTAAAGTATCTGATCTCCCATCTGAGGTAAGTTCTAATCTCTGTTCTAAAACTTGCATAGACACTGTTAAAAGGTACAGGGATCACAATCAGAAGATGAGTGATGACCTTAAGAGATTAGAAAAAGATATAAAAGACTATGTAAGGATTGTAGAGAGATTTGAAGATCAGATCAAAGGTTTTCAAGCCAATGAACTACAACACTCATATGACACCAATTACTGGCAGTGGGAGAAAAAGGATTTAGAACTTAAACTGACCAAATCTAAAGAGGAGAGTGAAAAACTGAAAGAGGAGCTAACCAAGGTTAAGCTTGATGTAGAAAAGTTTTCCAATGCTTCTAAAGCAATGGACTCTTTACTACAAAATCAGATTCATGATAAGCTGAGAAGAGGAATTGGGTACAATGCAACACCTCCACCATATAACAACAATTACATTCCTCCTACTTCAGACCTGTTAGACACCAAAGATAGGAAGGACTTGCCTGAGGGAGCCACTGAAATAGATCCCTTAGATGAGGTAGTTGTTGAAGATAAGACTGAGAAAAAGGTTGACAAGAGTAAGGAGAACAAGTTGAGTGGTGAGATTCCTCTAGAGAATAACATTATCACCAATGATGATTGTGGAAGGGCTTGGATCAAATCCAAGGACATAGAGAATACAGAGGGAAAGTCTGGTAAGGTCCATTACAAACAGACCACAGTTGTGAATCCAGGTCCTTGCAAACAGTGTGCATGTAAGAAGAATGAGCCCCAAAAACAGGACAAAAAGAGGGGAAATCAAAGAAACTGGAATAACCACTGGGCACAAAAACAAGGGGTTGATCTGAGTAAAATCAATAGACCAAAACCTTGTTTTATCTGTGGCAAATTGAATCATCTTGCAAAATTCTGTTATTTCAATCCTATGAAACAAAGGATGAATTTCCAAAGATCCATGCAAAAACCCTTTGGTTATAAGAAAATTGAAAAGAACCATGTGGCTAAGAAAACTGTTAAAACTAAAAGCCACATGAAGAAAAAGTCTGTTAAAGAAAGTGTCAATATGTGGATTCCTAAAAGCACCAAAACTGTTAGTACTGCTACCACAAATAGTGTTGCTGACAATGATAGTGCTGCTAGAAGTAATACTACTGCTAACAATGTTAGTGCTGCTAACAAGGTTAGTACTGCTAAACCTGTTAGTACTGCTAAACCTGTTAGTACTGCTAACTCTGTTAGTACTTCTAAGGTTAGTACTGCTTCTAGTGTTGGTTCTACTAAGCCAATCATATTGACAAAGTACTCTAATAAAGAGTGCTCTGAGTTTAAAAACCTCATTAAAAAGGAATGTAAATACTTTGATGAGAAAGGGAGACCCAAGACCACTTTTGCTTGGGTCCCCATTCATACTAATTGATTTATTTAATGTGCAGGGCAACCAACAGCTCAAGGGAAAGAGCATATGGCATGTTGATAGTGGTTGCTCTAGGCACATGACTGGCAACATATCATGCCTTCAGGATTTCAAGCATATTAATGGAGGACATGTTGCATTTGGAGACAATCTTACTGGTGGTAAGATAAGTGGAAAAGGTAATGTCACCAAAGGTAAGATGACATTTGAGGATGTCTACTATGTTGATCAATTAAAGTACAACCTGTTAAGTGTATCACAGGTTTGTGACAAACAACATAGTATATTATTTACTAATACTGAGTGTATGATTCTTGCTCCAGGGTTCAAGGTAGTTGATGAAAGCATGATACTACTTAGAACTCCAAGAAAGGACAATGTTTACTGTCTTGATTTGGACAATGTTGATAGTGATTCATCTCTAAATTGTCTTGTTTCAAAAGCTTCTGTAGATGAATCCTCCCTTTGGCACAGAAGGATGTGTCACATGAATTTCAAGACTATGAACAATCTTGTTAAAAATAACCTTGTAAGAGGTTTACCTTCAAAAGTCTTTTCATGTGATGATCATTGTGTTGCTTGTCTTAAAGGCAAACAACACAAAACTTCTCATAAGACCAAAGAGTTAAATTCTGTTTCTACTTGTCTCCAGTTATTGCATATGGATCTGTTTGGTCCTACAAATGTTATGAGTATAGGCAAGAAATCTTACTGCTTGGTTATTGTTGATGATTACTCCATATTTACTTGGGTATATTTTCTAAGGACTAAGGATGAAACAAGTGGTCTTATCAAATCCTTTATTCTAAGAATTGAAAACCAAACTAATCAAAGAGTAAAAGTCATTAGATCAGATAATGGAACTGAGTTTAAAAATCATGATCTAAACACCTTTTGTGAAGAAAAAGGTATTGAGAGACAATATAGTGCTCCTAGGACTCCTCAACAGAATGGTGTTGCTGAAAGGAGAAATAGGACACTAATAGAGGCTGCTAGATCTCTGTTGGCTGATTCAAAATTGCCAATTACCTTCTGGGCTGAAGCAGTTAATACTGCTTGTTATGTCCAAAACAGAGTTCTAATGGTCAAGCAAAAGAACAAGACCCCATATGAGCTTTTAAATAAAAGAAAACCTTTTATTGGTTTCTTTAAACCTTTTGGGTGTCCTTGTACAATTCTAAATACCAAATCTCACTTAGGTAAGTTTGATAGCAAAGCAGATGATGGATTTCTTGTTGGATATTCATCTCAGAGTAAGGCCTACAGAGTATTTAACTCTTCTTCTAGAATAATTGAAGAAAGTGACAATGTCAAATGCAATGAGAACACACCAAATCCTGTTGGGTCTGGACCTCAGTGGCTATTTGACATTGATTCACTAACTAACTCTTTTGGTTTCAGTAATGAGTATACAGGAACAGGTAGTGGAGAATCAGAGATCACACAAGTTCAAGAAAGTATATCTAAATCTGTGATTTTTCCCATACCCACAGTAAATTCAGTTGAAGACTGTGAAAAGGAATCATTCACTGAACCAAGTCAGAGTGAAGAAGACACTAGAGATGAGGAGACTCAAGAAAACAATGAAGTGGCATCTGACAACACTTCAGTTGAGTTGCATGAATCTAATCTTGAGGCTGGATTAAATGAAGAACCTAGTTACAACACCAGAGTTCAAAAGAATCATCCTCCACAGTTGATAATAGGAGATATCTCTTCTCCTATGATGACTAGACATCAAAGCAGACTTCAGGAAATGCAAGATCAACAGCATACAGTGCTTTCTTGTTTTCTATCACAGCTTGAGCCTAAAAAGGCACATGATGCTATGAAAGAATCCAGCTGGATAGAAGCAATGCAAGAGGAACTGTTACAGTTCAAGCTACAAGATGTGTGGGATCTAGTAGACCTTCCTAAAGGTCACAGAGCAATTGGCACAAAATGGATCTTCAGAAACAAGAGAGATGAAAGAGGTATTGTTATAAGAAACAAAGCAAGGCTGGTGGCACAAGGCTATACTCAAGAAGAGGGTATAGATTATGAAGAAGTTTTTGCACCTGTAGCTAGGATAGAAGCAATCAGACTATTCCTAGCCTATGCTTCTTACATGAACTTCAAAGTCTACCAAATGGATGTAAAAAGTGTTTTTCTCTATGGATCAATTGAAGAAGAAGTATATGTCTGTCAACCACCAGGGTTTGAAAACCCAAGCTATCCAGACAGGGTATACAAATTAAAGAAAGCACTTTATGGACTACATCAAGCCCCAAGAGCATGGTATGACACTCTGTCATCCTATCTCTTGGAAAATGACTTTGAAAGAGGAGTCATTGATAAGACTCTATTTATCAAAAGAAAGAAGAAGGATATCTTGCTGGTCCAAATATATGTTGATGACATTATTTTTGGTTCTACAAGAAACAACATGTGCAAGGAGTTTGAGGATTTAATGCATCAAAGGTTCAAAATGAGTTCCATGGGGGAACTTACTTTCTTCCTTGGACTCCAAGTTCAACAGAAGTCAGATGGCATTTTCATATGTCAATCCAAGTATGTGCAGGATATTCTAACCAAGTTTGGTTTCTCAGAATCAAAACCTGCCAGCACACCTATGGATACACACAAGCAGATCACAGCAGATCTTGAGGGGGAGGATATGGATGTGCATCATTATAGATCCATGATTTGCTCTCTCATGTATCTCACAGCATCAAGGCCAGATATAATGTTTCCAGTCTGTGTATGTGCAAGATTTCAAGTTAGGCCAAAGCAATCACACTTTCAAGCTGTTAAGAGGATATTCAGATATCTCAAAGGGCAACCCAGATTGGGACTTTGGTATCCTCATAACTCACCATTTGACCTAATAGCATACTCAGACAGTGATCTAGGTGGGGCAAACTTGGACAGAAAATCTACTTCTGGAGGATGTCAGTTTTTGGGTGCTAGACTAGTCTCATGGCAGTGCAAGAAACAAACCACAGTATCCACATCTACAACAGAGGCAGAGTACATAGCAGCTGCAAGTTGCTGTTCTCAAGTCTTATGGATTCAGAATCAAATGTTGGATTATGGGGTAACCTTTCTACACACTCCAATCTTTATTGACAACAGCAGTGCAATTAGCATTGTAAATAATCCAGTCAAGCACTCAAAGACAAAGCACATTGAAATCAGGTATCACTTTATAAGAGATTGTAATGAAAAGAAACTTATTCAAGTTGTCAAAGTTCACACTGATAATCAGTTTGCTGATCTATTCACTAAAGCTTTTGATGTGGGTAGATTCACTTTCCTGGTAACAAGTGTGGGAATGATAAACTCTGAATAATCTTCTTCTCAAAAAGTGGTTTTATACCTGTATATTTTTTCTTGGTGTTACTAATCTTCTTTTTCAGGATATGCATAGCAATACTCAGTGTTTAGCAAGGTTAAAAGGAGTAAGTGTAGTTAATACTACTAGTGGTTAATACTGCTAGTAGTTAATACTGCTTTCAGTTAATACTGCTAGTAGTTAATACTGCTAGTGGTTAATACTGCTAGTAGTTAATACTGCTTTCAGTTAATACTGCTAGTAGTTAATACTGCTAGTGGTTAATACTGCTAGTAGTTAATACTGCTTTCAGTTAATACTGCTAGTAGTTAATACTGCTCTAGGTTAATACTGCTTATATTCCGAATACTATAAATACTATTTGCCCGCCTAAAAGTTCATAACGACTCTTTCCATACTGCTCTCTTGCGCTCAAAATCTTTTCTCTCTCAAGTTCGAAGTTTTCAGGCAAGCTTTTCACTAAGACCAATGGCATCCATGACTTTCATCGACGAGCACAATGAGATTGCGATGCTACAAAAGCCAAAGCAAGCTGCAGGATTTCATCAGATTGTGGATTTCCTCAAGTCAAGCCACATTGCTCATGCTCTTAGTGTATCCCCTACAATCTACATTGAGCATCAAAGGCAGTTCTGGGCTAATGCAACCATTGTTGTGGAAAATGGTGTGCAAATGATCAAGACAAGAATCTGTGATCAATCACTAACAGTTACTGAAGAGGTTATTCGCATCAGTCTACGTCTAGACGATGCCTCTAGTATAACTTCTATCCCAAATGATGAACTGTTTACAACTCTTACAAGAATGGGGTATGGAGGCCCATTGGGTGTTTTCAAATTTTCTAAAGCAAAATTCTCACCCCAATGGCGTTTCTTTGTCCATACTCTTATGCATTGTATATCCAAAAAGACTACTGGATGGAGTGAGTTCAGCAGCACTATTGCTTATGCTTTGGTGTGCTTGGCCACTGCCAGAAAGTACAATTTTTCTAAAATGATTTTCAATGATCTTGTCTCAAACATGGGAAACAAAAAGAGCTTCTTTATGTATCCCAGGTTTGTTCAAGAAGTTATTACTAATCAATTGACGGATATACCTCAACCTGTTGGGGTATATGTACCTAAACCCCCCAAAGGCAAGGTTTTCTCAAATATGAGAAGATCTGTTGGGGACTCTGAAGGAGTTGACACCCCATTGTTCTCTACAATGATGGTGGTGTCCCAAACCAATGAAGGTATGGCAGCAGGGTCAAGGCCCCCATTAGACCAACCCACTGCTAGCCAAGCCCAACCTTCCCTCTCAAAATCAATTCCCCAGTCCCTTCTTGAAAAACCAACCTCTCCCATCACCCAAACTTACAAGAGAAAACAGGTAAAGAAGGCTCCTTCCCTTCTTGTACCATTACCCACTAAGCCTATAAGCCCTCTAAGGGAGAATTCTCCCCTAGAGAATATCCAAAGGGAAACCACAAGGGTGTCTCCCAACCCAAAGGAGGTGCTCTCTGAGGAGGAGGTAGAGCATATGGGTGATGAGGCTGCCACTACTCCTGCTAGTACAGAGGAGGAAAGTGGTAACATCAATAAGACCTCCCCCATGGCAACTTTGGGTGAGCAATCATCCAAAGTTCCCAGGTGCCAAGAACCCAAGGGGGTGGATAGTGCTTCTGCTAGGCAGAAGACTTCCACTACAAAAAGATCCAATGATCCTTCAAAAGAGGGTAACACTTCTGGAGAAGGTGAGGACAGATATAACTATTATGAATTGATGGAAACCATGGGCAACATCAACATGGATGTACTCAAACAGGGCAAAGATATAGAAGAGCTTAAACTCATAGTACTGTCACAACAAGAACAAATCATCAAATTGAAGCAAATGGTAAGAAAACTGATTCTGCAAAGGAAGAAGAAACAATTTGTGCTCAGAAGGAGGAAACCAGTGACTGATGCTCCCAAAAAGGGGGAGTCAGAAGCTGATGCCAAAGCTAAGGGGGAGCAAGTGGAAAAACATGATGTTGAGGGGGAGAATGAGCAAGCAGCAGAAACAGAGCCAGCAGCAGAAACCATTAATACTGCCAGTTCAAGTAAAGCAGCAGAAATGGTTAATACTGCTGAGCTGAAAGAAGCAGCAGAAACAGTAAAAGAGGTCCTTACAGAGCTTGAGATTGCAGAAATACTCATCAAAGCCAAACATGATACTCCCAAGGTCACCTCAAAGGCCAAAGGAGTTGTCATAAAAGAAAGAGGTGATGCAGCAAAGAACTCTAGCATTGAGAAGGTGATGGGTAAAGAGAAAGGTAAGGCAAAGCTAGTTGAATCTGATAAACCAATGAAAAAGCAGAAGCTGATTGAATCAGATGAAGCTCTAGCTAGGAAGATACAGGTTGAACTTGAAGAAGCAGAAACCATGCAAGTGCAAAAGGATAGAGAGATAGCTAAAGCAATGGCTGCAGAGTTAAACAAAGCCTATCAACAAAGCTTAGCAACAGAACAAGCCAAGAAGAAAGCCACACCTTTGAGGAAGCCTGCTAAGATCAAAATGGCTGCAAGGAAAAGACAACCTTCAAAGACATACCTGGGTGCTCAAGAGAGAAAGAAAATGATTACTTTCCTCAAGGGTGCAGTAGGTGTCAAGGTAGAGATGTTTTCAAAGATGTCTTTTGAGAAGCTCAAGAAGATGTATGATGCTGAGATGATAAAGCTTCAAGGGGATGATCTTGCAAGGGTTGAAATGGAGAAAAGAATGAAAGAAAGCAATGATTTCTTACAAAAACCATTCCCTGATGAGCAAGAAACTCCAGAGAAGGAAACAACAATTGGTGAAAGTCTAAGGACTTTAAAAAGAACAAAGATGATTGCCAGGAGAAAGCCTACAAAGAAGCCTAGATTAGTGGAAGAAGAGGCTGAAAAGGTTGCTGAAGAAGAAGAGGCACCTGAGTCATCTACAATGAAAGAACCTGCAAGTACTGAGGATGTCAAGATGTACATGGTTGTGATGGACAAAGTGCCTGAACCAATTGCAGCAGAACCTGTAGGAGTTAAACCTCCTGAAGTCATTCATTGGGATGTTTTGGAAGTAGATGGCAAGGAGTATATCAGACTGAAGAGAAAAGATGAAAAGTATGAAGTCTACAGTACTTGGGCTAAAATTGTCAGAACATGCTCAAGGTCTGATATTGAAGAAATGTTTGATATAGGGATGAAGTTCTATGCAGATCAGTTGAAAGCTCCAGGAATTTCAATTACAAAACTGGTGATGGAGTATCTGTGTATGATGTTCAAACCTGATGAAGTGAAGGAGATCATAAGGAGTGTTTTTCAAGCAATTACCAATTGGACTTTGTATGAAACTAGTGGAGTATATTCTGTGACTTTGGATTTAAATCACACTGAATACTTCCTAGTGGATAGAGTGTATAATCATAGCAGATTGAAGCTACATGCCATGCTGAAGAAAAAGTTAAGGTGTGTTCCAGATTCAGAAATGGCTAAATACTTGATTCAAAGAACCATCAATAAGAGTTTGGGATTGGATGCAAACACTGGGATTTAGGCATTGATAGAGTTTTGGGAGCATCTTGAAGAAAATCTGAAGAACTTGACTTCTCTTCCTAAAAGTCAAGTTAGGGGGAGATTGTTGGGAACTGAAGAAAAACTCAAGTATGGTTAATGCTGCTAGTTCAAAGTTACTACTGCTAGAAGACTTAAATGTTAATACTGCTGAGTGTTACTACTGCTAGTACTATTAATACTGCTAGTCAAAGTTAGTGCTGCTTGAACAAAGTTAGTACTGCTTAGCTAGTTAGTACTGCTAGTGGTTAGTACTGCTTAGTAGTTAATGCTGCTAGAAGGAAGTTAATGCTGCTGAAGATTAATACTGCTTATATGATGAAGATTCGTCTGAAAGGATATACTTGGAAGCTTAGAGATATACATAGAAGATATACTGAAGATATTGTATTTATTGTAATTATCTTTGTATTCAGTATATATATTGTATTGTTTAGAATAGAGAGATAACTTTAGTTTTCATTCTTTTAGAGAAAAACAACCTCAAGGCATAGATCCTAATTCTAGAGAAGTAGAATTTGTATTGGTGAGCCTGTTCATCAATATTGAGGTTGAGTGAGTAATCTTGTAACTTCAAAGCATTCAATAAAAGCTTACAGTTTGTTATTCATATTTTCTGTGTTGATTTACTGTTTCATAGAATATCAAAGTGTTATTCCGCAAACTTCTTTGATATTGTTTCTGAGAATTAATTCTTGTTGAGAATTCGATCCTGACAAAAAGTTCTGCAATCAGGGTTATATTGGCCCACTTTAAACAGTGATGCTCACAACTTTGCAAAAAGTTGCAATGAATGCCAGCAGAGTGGAAATATATCTTAGAGGAATGAAATGCCTTTAAATGGAATTTTAGAAGTGGAATTATTTGACGTTTGGGGCATTGACTTCATGGGACCATTTATACTCTCCAATAACATTGCCTATATCCTAGTTGCTGTAGACTATGTGTCCAAATGGGTGGAGGCTATGGTTGCCACTCCAATGATGCTAAAACAGTTGTTCAATTCTAACAAAAAACATATATTCACTTGATTTGACACACCTCATGCCTTGATTAGTGATGAAGGGACTCATTTCATAAACAATGTGTTAGCAGAAGTACTAGAGAAATACAACATTCAACATAGGGTGGCAACTGCTTACCACCCGCAAACAAATGGTTTGGCCGAATTGTCCAATAGGGAAATCAAAGGAATATTAACAAAGGTAGTCAAGCCACACCGAAAAGATTGGGCCTCCAAACTGGATGACGCCTTGTGGGCCTACCGGACCGCTTACAAAACCTCTATTGGCATGTCTCCATACAAACTGGTTTTTGTAAAAGCATGTCATCTTCTTCTATAATTGGAACACAAAGCCTATTGGGCTATCAAGGAACTTAACATGAGTCTAGACAATGCAGGACACAAAAGATCTCTACAGATTTGTGAATTGGAAGAACACATAAATTTTTCTTACGAAAATGCTAAATTGTATAAGGAAAATACAAAAAAGTGGCACGATAAGAAACTTATACCAAAAGAATTCACTGAAGGTCAACAAGTCCTATTGTTTAATTCTAGACTCAGGTTGTTCCATGGAAAATTGAACTCTAGGTGGACCGAGCCTTACAAGATTTTTAAGGTATACCCTTATGGTGTAATCGAACTAATTGATCCTGATATGGGTACTACCTTTAAAGTGAACGAATAAAGGGTCAAACATTTTCTTGAACCTTCGACATTGATACAACAACCGCTTGAGGTTGTTCATTTGCAAGAAGGTGGAACTGTGTTAATTTCTTGGGTTTTGAACAAAATCCACGAAAATGTAAATAAAAAAATGTGTATATATATATATATATATTATTTTGGGAAAGTTTCATGGAGTTAATTTGAAAAAAAAAGTTGGAGCAGTTATAAAATATTTTTTTTAACTTTCTCGACCGAAAGACGAATTTTTAAGACATAAAAGTCTTGTTGGGTAATTTTTCGTTTTGATTTGGTCCAAGTGATTCTATGTTAAAAAAAGTTATATATATATGGGTAGATAAAAATAAATTTTGAATATATATATATATATATATATATTGAGTTAATTTAGAAGTCTAAGGGTATATATCTATATATATATATATACTAAATTGGGCTAAAGTAGAAATAAGAAAATTTAATAAATTTCATAATGGGCCAAAAATTTTCTTTACATATCCGTTTACAATTTATTTATTTTTCGATTGAGCCTAATTGGTTTACAACTATATCACCCAACAAAATTCAGTCCATAAATAAATAATTTTGTTCTAAAATAACTTTAAAAAAATATATAATAAGAATAATAATAATTTTAAGAATATAAATACTTTTAATATCTTAATCTAATATCTAAATCTGATATTTTGCAGAAAATTGACAGTCTCGAAATTTCTTCTGCAAAAGAAATCCGCCGTCAATCTAACCATCTCCATCTTCTATAACTTTTTTTTTATTTTTTTTTAAATAACCAAAGCATCTTTATATAATTTAAAAAAAAAAAGAGAGGAAAACCCAACATTTTGGATAACCACGGTTAAACCCCCAAAAGCATATCCATCTTCTATAATTTTTTTTATTATTAATTTTTTTTCTTTTAAAAACCCAACGCATCTCCATCTTCCATCTTCTATTGACTTATTTGTTTCACTACCACAACATCGCACCGGAGAATGAAACCACCATCGTCACCGCCGTTCGCTCTGCTACACTCCGTCACTGCCATCGCCGACGCACATATCACTATCAAACCTCCTCGTCGACGACGCACCTCTCACCACCATTGACCACCCTTTCAAATGGTGACCACCACCTTAACAACCCACACACAACCACCCCCGCCGATCACCACCCCCGCCGTTGTTTTGTCCACCACCATCGCAACCATTGCGGGAAAACATAGACATGCATCGACGAACCTCATGCCCAGTTGTGAATATCGACGCATGCACCTTACCGGAAAACCAACCACAACATGACGTTGGTCTGGACCGTACGTACAACACCACCATCGACTTCCTGAATAGGTACGATCGATCCTCATCTTCATCAATTTTTCAGGCGCATAACACACCACCACCGGGGTTTCAACAGTCCTATTTTCGACACCCAACAATGGCCGCACACGCGGTGGTATTGGACTGATATGGGAAACTAATAGAACCGCCTCCATCGACAATAAAAAAACACCCACCTACGGCTTTCCATCATTACCAACAATCACCGAAACCCATTCCGTTTAACCATCGACCAACCCTCACAACAAACCATTTACCAACGGTCGATCAAAACCTACCTCAACCCACACCTTTTCACCCACCACCTACACTCGATTTATCCCTAAACCTAAATACTTCAATCTCCTCCCATGCACGACTACCGAAAACAAACACCCTACGTAAATATGGTACGGGTGCATTTCGAGAGGTAGTACCACAAAAGAAACGTAAACTATCGGTAATTTTAGGCGAAGGAAGTGATGATAATATGATCAATGACACAACTTCAACCAAAAACGCACACCAACCGGATCGAAAAGGGAAAACAAAAATGGGAAACTACACGGTATTCTCATTCTCAACTGTTACATATTTTAGTTGTGATGAAGCCGCATGTAAATATCCATTGTTTAGGAGAAAAATCTGTCAATCACCACGTGGGTTTCCAATGGAAACCCTACGAGCACACCCACAATTGCACGTAGCCTTGCATGCATTAAAATGGGATTTATTTTGTAGTCCACCGGATCAGTATAATATCGATTGGGTGACAAATTTTTTACCGAGTTATCCGTAACTAAGGGTTTAACTGTCAATGTTCGAGGTACCCCTGTGTGTTTTAAAGCTACTAACATCAACAAAATTTTGGGCCTCGAACCACCCACCCACTCAGACTATCATAGATTATCCAAGAGTGCAAGTGAAGAGGAGTTGGAAACAGTCCTTAACACCGTCACACATAAGGGGTCTGAATGGTTTTTCAAAGGACGATCACGTGTTCTTAAAACACAAAGTTTAAAACCTTTAGCGAACGCGTGGTTTTATTTTATACGCCACAGTTTACACCCCTCGACACATTACTCCACTCTTTGCATGGATCGTGTATTCTTGATATATTGCATCTTGGCGGGATTAAAAATAGATGTAGGTCGTCTTGTTTCTTCCATTATTAGAAAAGGGGTGGAACACTCGAATGCAAGACTTATCTTTCCTATGATCATTCATTCGTTAATGATCAAAGCGGGTGTTACACCATTATCCACAGACCGCATTTCAATGGAAAAATGATTATGGAAAAAAGGGATGTGGATAGATTTTTACGAAATAACACACGCTCGGAATCAAAAAATAATCCGACCAACTTTGTTTCTTTGGAAACAAAGTTAAAGTCTCTACGTGGGGAATTTAAGACAACGTTAAAAAACCATCGTGCACTCATGTCAAAACAGACTGATAGACATGTTGCGGAGTTGAGAAATGATGTGGTAGATTTAAAGACATCGGTAACAGCTTTACACAAAATCATGCTTGGTTGGTTGAGATTTGAAAAATCCCGAGATGATGCAAACCGTGCGGTTTTGGAAAAGGAACATCCCGAAGTTGTGTCTCACATGGCACCATTCCCACTACAGCTTTTATGGACCAGCAGAGCGTCCACCTACTCACCGCGAGTAGGCCAGGTTCCATTTTCTATCACCTTTGCATTTTACTTTCCTTTAAATTTTGTGCCTATGAGTCTGGGATTGTCTAGTTTTGTTACGAATAGTTCTATTTTTCTTGTTCTCTCATCATGGATACGGTTCACAAGTTGTTGACAACAAGTTCTATTGCATTGTGTGATAGCCATAGCAAATGTACATTTCTCTCATTTTGATTTTTTGTACATATCACTAGAACTAGCCTCAATATTGTTTGCTTTCACCAATTTTTGTTAGGGTCAATGCAACATATACACTTTCTCCACCGTTCTTGAAATTTCCATTACACTCATCATTCGTTCAATGAGGGCATTGAACCATTCAAAGTTTTGGAGGAGAGGATGATATGAACACTCATTCATATTCATAAGCATATCATTCCTAGTTGACATATCTCTTTGCAAAATGCATCACAAACACCAAAATTCAAAATAAATTTGCACAAAAACGAAGACACCCATTAAAAGAAGAAGAAGAAGAAGAAGAGCAAAGCTCTACTATTGTTTTCGGTGTAATTATGAAAGTGTCAAAGATAAAAAGAGACCAATGTGTCCAAACTTCATTCCTCAAAATGAGAACATGGTAGAAAAATTGTACCATAGAGAGAGATAAATAGAAAACTTGGAAAAAGGCAATGCATTGAATAAAAAGCATGAAAAAGCCAAATGCATACCCAATTTTTGTTGCATTGTTGATCCTAATTAAGAAAATAATTGTTTGGATAGCTTATGGTTGATTGTATTTTAATCTAGTTGAGAAAAATCATTTGTGAAGGGCTATCACCACATTTGTTATGGATTTGTTAAAATAGATTATGGATGTGTGTATGATGATTGGTACAGAAAGATCCTCTTGTTAATCAAACGTTTTTGTTGCTCAAAATTTTAATTTTCTAATAAAAGTTGCTCGAGGACGAGCAACCGTTCAAGTTTGGGGTTGTGATAGGGTAATTTTATTTATCCTATTTTTAACTCACTTTTTATAATTTTGAGCAATTTTTATTTCTCTATTGAGTCCCTTTTTCATGTATTTTTAGCATTTTAGAATAAATAAAAGTTTAACGTATTTTAGCGTTTTGGTTGTCTAATTTTAAGAAAAATTGCAAAAATCTTATTCATATATATATATATATGTATATATATATATATATATATATATATATATATATATATATTTTAGAGCAATGCGAAGGTCGCGGGAAGTCAACATCAAGAAATGACGCAAAATGACAAACGACTTTCCTTTTCTTTTTTTTTTTGGACCAACGCAACGAACCGTGAAGATGGACCGAAATTTTTGTTGGACAAATGCCACCGCTTGGGCCGAATTCTTTTGGGCTGTTGAAGAAATCACATGGGCCAAAGTCTAATACTTTCTTGCTACAAACTATTGGGCCGGTTTTTTTTCGGTAGGCTTAAAATGTAACACCCACAATTTTGGAGTTGGGTGAAAAGTTAATCATTCCCAAAGTTCAAAGGGGTTAAATGAAACTTGGATTTAAATATATATCAATTATTGAGATATTTAAAATATCTCATATTGATACTTGCTTTTGAAGACCAGAGAGAGTGAAAGAAAGCTTTGAAGTGGGTTTTCAATTTCTTGTCATTTGAGGTATGTTTTTAGCTTAATCCTTCGATTGAAGTGTTATGGCCGGTGTAGATTCCCGTTGTATAGCTTTTCAACCGTTTAAATCTGTGTTTTTAACGTTTTGAGTTTGGCCGGAATCTGGGTGTGCTCCGGCGAGTTTTGAGTGAGCAGGTCGACCGGTCAGGGAAGACCAGTGGTCGCGCAAAGTGGCATTTGCGCCACCCTTTGGTCGCGCGAAGTGACCTTTGCGCCACCCTTGGGTCACGCAAAGTGTCTTTTGCGCCACCCCTTGATCGCGCAAAGTTTCTTTGGCGCAAAGCCTTATTTTGCGCCACTCTCTTATCGCACAAAGCTTTCCTTTGCGCCACCTTCAGTTCGTGCAAAAGCCTTCTTTTGCGCCACCTATTGCTCGATGTTAACTTATGTTGTCTTTAAGTTTTAGTCAGAAAGTGGGAGAGTTATCTGCGTTTCGACTTACCGATTCTTTCGGTGTTGTTGTAGTTAGCATTCGTTAGGAAGAAGAAAATCTGAGGTGAGTTCCTACTAACTTTTCTAAACTGTTATATATGTCAAAGGTGGTGTTTTTAACTCCTATATATCTCAACGGTTTCGGATTTTCCGTTTTTATTTACATTTGTTAGAACTTGGGGTTTCGAGATATTTTAGGGTTCCCGAACACTTTTAAATAAAATGATGGGTTCCATCTTGTTGAAGTAAAAGAATGTTTTACTTGCCCAGTTGTGTGGCTTATTTGAAAGAATGCATATAATCTTGTTTTATGATTATCTTTCTTACCAGCAGTTGATCTTGAAAATGGCATTTTGAAATATAAATGTTTTGATAGCTATTTATCTAGCTTGGATGGTCACATGAAATATTGTGACAAGTCATGACCATACTAGTGGATCCCTAGGTATCGAGTCGGCTTATTGTTGGGATGTTTGTACCCCATTGTATGTAGCTAGATGCATTTGATCTTCGGGGGCATTTGGTACGGTTATGTGAGACCGGTTACTAGCCATGGGTCAAATCCAGTCTAGTGAACGAGTATGACTGTTCCTTGGGGGCCTCCCTCACATCGTAGTACGGACCGAAGCGTTCGTGGCCATGGTTCCATGTATTTAGCTCATAAATCGGATTTGTGGCTTACTTTGTGTTCCACTATAATCCTCAGTAAATCGGGTAATCCCCGTCATCGGAAGATGTGTTTCGGACCGGTTGTCCTTTTGTACCAAAGAACTCCATTTGTATAACTAAACCTTTAGAAGGATTTAATTTGATACAGTTGTTTATATCCCTTTGAAATTTATAAACTGTATGTTCTCACTAGGCTTTAAGCCTAACACTTTTTCTCAAATAATGTGTATAACATGTTTCCCTTAGCGGTGGGTTGCACAGGGTTTTGAGAGTCGAGCGTGGACTCGAGGCATTTTGAGATGACTATTATTTGGTGTTGGGCATTGTTTAAGTCCCATCTTTTGGTGATTATGGATTGTCAACTGATGTAATCTAGATAGTTTTGCTTAGATTAGTTTGTTGTCAATTTCCATAACCGAACACAGGTTTATACCAAATATGAATGTTGTGTTGCCATATTTCCAGGTTTTAATTTACTCTGAATTTTAGAGTGTTACATAAAAAATCCTTTAAGCCCATGACTTGTCTTCTTTTTGTGGCTATATATAGATGGCATTAGATGGATGAAAAAAGGGGGGAAGAAAAGAAAACAAAAACATCTCACGCTTACACATCAGATGCATTTACATTCTCTCATCTTTTGTTCCCTTGACTAGATTCATTGTATCTAGTCACTATCTTTCATTAGCAATCATGGTGGATATTAGCTTTTGTAATAGGTTTGAGAAATTGAGCAAATAGCTAACGGTTGAAAGCTTTTGCTCACAAATCAAACCGGGTTGTTAGTAATATATGTTTCCTTTCATTTCAAGTTACGATATTCAGTGATCGTTTTGCGTTATTCTCTCGTATTCTCGTTACACTTCGAGATTTTCCTTTGTTACATTTGGTTTTTATTTTGGTCTCATTACGGCTTTAATTCTATTACAAACCGGAAGTCCAAATAATCATTTCTGATTCCCAACTTTTGTTGGTTCACGGTATGTTGTAGCTTATTAAATCCGTTTTATGTTTCCAATTTTATAAAAATCATCTATACGTTGGTTAGTTTTCTTTTAAGTCATCCCAATAAGCTAAGTCATTAAAATACAATGGAACCTTCAAGTAACCAAAGTTCGAATTCCGCATTTAAAACAAGATTTTCCATCGTCATTTCTAATTCCGCTCTAATTTTATAATTCCCGTCTTACTTTTCCGTCATTTATTTTAACGCACTTTAAATTCTGCAATTTATTTTCTGCATTTTAATTTTATGTATTTTACTTTCTGTCAGTTAATTTCCGCAACTTATTTTAAGTCCTTTACCTTCAGTCTTTATTTCACGCAACTTTATTTCTTTGTCTAAAGAGAGGTTACTTGTGCAACACTCCTATGGTTTCTATCGTTGATTGTTTGAAGGCACTAACCATCCCTTTTAGTAAATATTATTTTTCTTGTTCTGTTATAATTAAAATCTGAATCAAGATGGGCTAACCGTCTTAGTTCGAGGTACAAAGTTAAGTTGGGACCGGGACTCATAAAAAGATAAATCGGTGTAACGTGTTGCATAATTGTCCGAAGTTATTTAAATTAAAGTTATATTTTATGTCGGACTGCAATTAATCAATTAACAACTGATTCATTGTACGACGACTTATTTAAGTTACATAAAATATCAACTTTAAGATAACGAAGGAATTCGATCTCATCTTTTTATCCAATTATTAATTTTACCCCAACGGATCATTGTATCTTGTTCTTCTTTTTATTAACTTTCCAATCGTTACCCAAAACCCCCAACCAAAATATTGTTTTCGAATTCGTCATCTGAGATTCGCTTTTACAGACCCGACTTTCAAGAAGAACTTTTCCAAGCTTCCATGTGGGATCGATATTCGGTACTTAGTACCATTATTACTTATTACAAATGGTAGTAGTTTGAGATGTATACTTGCGTCGAAATCTACTTATTTGCATTTTAAAAAAAGGTGTAAACACGAAATACCGCAACATTGCTCCATATAGATTTCCTTGTCCAAGTCATCATGAAGGAAAGCTATCTTCACATCCATTTGCTCAACCTCAAGATCCAGACTAGCTGCTAAGCCAAGAACCACACGGATAGATCCCATCTTCATGACCAGAGAGAAAATCTCATCAAAGTCAATACCATTTCGTTGACTAAAGCCTTTGACCACTAATTTAGCTTTGTACCGGGGTCGTGAACTATGTTCTTCTGTGTTCACTTTGTAGACCCACTTGTTTTTCAAATCTCTTTTGCCTTTAGGCAACTTTACAACTCAAATGTATTATTCTCATGCAAGGAAGTCATCTCGTCTTGCATGTCTTCAACCCACTCTTTCTTGTGCTCATATTCCATGGCCTCTACGTAGCACTCGGGCTCTCCCCCATCAATGAGTAAGACATACTCATCAGCAGAGTATCGTGTAGAAGAATGACGGTCTCTCATAGACCGCCTAAGTGGGATAAATGATGACATACCTGGAACTGGTAACTCTGGATGAACTTCTGCATCCACCTCAATTTGCTCCGAACATTAGTATTATCAGTGTCATCTTGTTCATCGTTCTGAACACCATCTCCAACATGTGTCTCCACATGCTTAGGAGGAACTGGATCCAAATTAATAAGATCATCATTATCTTGAGGAATCGTGTCTTACTTCTCAACATATTTTCAAAGTATGATCTTCCATGAAACAAAATCTCGGCTTCGAATAAGTTTTTTTTAACCGGATCATATAATCTGTAGCCGAACTCATCTTGGACATAACCAAGGAACACACATGGCTTAGTCTTCACATCGAGCTTCGATCTTTCATATTTGGGAATGTGCATAAAATCCTTGCATCCAAAGACCCGTAAGTGACGGAACGAAACATCATTATCGCTCCAAACCCTGTCACAAACATTACAATTCAAAGGAACACAAGGGGTTAGATTAATCACATGTACCGCCGTTTTCAAGGCTTCTCCCCAAAAGGAACTCGACAACCCTGCATGTGAGAGCAAACATTTGACTCGCTCAACCAATGTCCTATTCATCCGTTCTGCTAAACCATTCAACTGCGATGTCTTTGGAGGAGTCTTTTGGTGCCGAATACCTTATTCTCTATAATAAGCATCAAAAGGCCCAATGTATTCACCTCCATTATTTGTTCGAATACACTCGAGTTTCTTCCCAATCTGTCTCTCTACTGAGGCATGAAACTGCTTAAACACATCTGATACTTGATCTTTAGACTTCAAGGTATAAATCCATACCTTCCTCAAGTGACCATCGATAAGTGTGACAAAATACAAGCAACCACTAAGCCTTTTAGTCTTCATAGGAACACAAACATCGGAATGCACCAAATCAAGTATATTATCCTTTCGAGAATAAAACTGGCTCTTGAAAGTAACTCGAGTTTGCTTTCTTGCCAAACAGTGAGAACACTTCTTTAAACGAACAACGTGCATACCCGGTAACACCATTCCCTTTGGCAAAAAAGACATCCCCTTTTCACTCATGTGACCAAGTATCTTAGGGGTGTTCGCGATGCGGTTTGGTGCGATTTGAGGCAAAACCGCAAACCGCACTGCATGTGCGGTTTGAGCATTTTCCCAAACTGCACCGCATATACCTCAAACCGCACCGCGAAATGTGGTGCGGTGCGGTTTATGCGTACAATCCAAAAAATTATAAGTTTAAAATACATTAGAAAATCAACTATTTAGTGACCGTAGTCCAAAAAAATAAAGAGTTTGAATATATCCAACTAAAAAATGCATAATTAAAAATAGTCTAAAAAAATAAATTGTTTCAATACGATAAATGGATAAAGTGACGTCTCCAACTTTTCCTTTCATCTTCATCTTGGCTCCCAATTGCCAGTGCACAATTTTTTTCATTTGTTGGGCCTTAAACTTTTAAGAAGGCTTATAAATACTTAAATTCCATAATTAAAATTTAAAAACACAAGACCAATTATATAAAAATTAAATTAAATTATATATATATATATATATATATATATATATGTTTAGAATTAAAATTTTAAAAGTAATACAAAGGTGAGGTGCGGTGCGGTGCGGTTTGAACCGCGGTTTGAAAACTCAAAACCACAAACCGCACCGCATAGTGCGGTTTGGTAAAAATACAAACCGCAAACCGCACTGCAAAAGTCCTAAACCGCATTTTGCAGTGCGGTGCGGTGTGGGCGGCTTGTGCGGTTTGGCGGTTTGGATGAACACCCCTAAAGTATCTTATGCCACAAATCCGTCATATCAATATTCTCCACAGCGTTTACAATGTTGTTGCAGATCTTTGGATATGTCACATATAACTTTGGGCATTTCTTACCTCTTGCGACGATCAAGGAACCACGAGTGAGTTTCCATATACCATTACCAAAGTTGTTGTTGTAACCATCATCATCGAGTAAGCCTCTAGAAATAACATTAAGTCTCATATATGGGATGTGTTTTACATTTTGCAAAACCAATTCCATCCCAATGTCAAATTTCAAACAAACATCGCCAATTCCAACAATTTTTGATAGATCATTATTACCCATCTTAACAGTACCATAATTACCTGGAGTGTAAGATGAATAAAAATCTCTTCGTGATGTAACATGACACGAAGCACCACTGTTAACAACCTAAATCGAATCATCTTGTGCGAGGTTGACCATATCATCATCACAACAAAGAAAGAACTCCTCAATGGTAGTATTAACTTTAGCATTGTCATTACCACCATCATCTTTCTTATGATTGTTCTTTTAATTGTTATGAATGCCCCTTTTGTTCTCCTTCTTCAACTGTTTCCAAAACCGTACAGTGTGCCCTTTCCTACCACAATGGTAGCACTCAAAATCAACATACTTTCCTTTCGAATTTGCCCGATTGTTAAGTGAATTTTATGCATTCATCGTAGTAGTTTATAATTACATTTTTCATTTAGTTTAATTGTTTGCACGTAGATTTTATTATATTTTTAGTTAATTTTCGTTTAATCATCGGCTGGGGATATTACATTGTCATTTTTGTGGTTTTCTCGGGTTTTGACAGGTAATTCACATTGAAAACGTGAAATGGATGACGATGGATTTAAAGTTTTTGATCGATCTTTATTTGGTGGGAAAATCCAAGAAGAATGACAAATGTTGGACCAATTTGAAAGAAAGAAGTTCAACAAATTAGCTTTTGAAAGAAAATAAATCAAGAACGTTGCTTACGAAAGAGTTGCAAAAGTTGACTTGATTTGGAAAATTTTCCTTTATTTATTGAATTGTTTTTGTTAGGGTTGGAAGCTATCATCCCAATCTCATTCTCTCTTCTCCCCTTAAGCCATGCGCTGTTTCTTTTTTCTTTTTCTTTTTTACTTTGTTTTTTTATTTTATTTAGTTTTAGTTTTAGTTTGGTTTGATTTTTTTAAGTTGTTTTAGTTTAGATTTAGGTTTTGAGATTTGTGATTTCATCATTCGTTGAGTCTTTTGAAGATGTGGAGATGATGTGATGTTTCAACGGATCGAAGATGAAGATGGAATGTGACAGATTGTCATTCAACATTCAACACCCGTTGTAACGTTTCGTTTCTCCATTTTTTTTTATTTATATGTTTGGATTTCTCTCCCTATTTTTATTTTCCGTATCTTTTTAATTTATGCATCGTTCTTAATTCCATTTACCGCTTTCTTAGGTTAGAAACGATTCTTGGAGAGTGACACTCCTTGGATCGATCTTTACATCTTTCGTAGATTAATTTTCTTGTTTTGTTTAGATTTATATTATGTTTTGTTTCGTAGTTTAACTTTCATTCATTTGGATAATCGTCACTTTGGATTGACATTGTGGTATTGGTCAATTGTGTTGATCCCAAATAATGATGTTCTCAACTTGATAAACTTTTCACTACACACAGACTAATCAATAAGAGTGCAGAAGAGTTTTAGTATGTAGAGAAAGTAGAACATGCAAGGTGGTAGACACACAGACAAACAATGAACAGACACGTAAGATACAACAAGAAATTTACTGAAGAAACTGTTTCATTGATTTGCTTCAAGAACACCAAGAACACGCACTGGTATGTGCAAATATTCTTAGGGAAAATACAATCTCTATTTCAGAATTGTGTGTGCTCGCATGCATAAACCAAAGGTGGTTCTCCTATAATATACAAGGAGGATGCACTTCGTAGTACAAAACAAAGGCTGACATTCTATAAATGGAATGCCACCTGGAAAGGTAAACAATCGTGCTCCGCGTAAATGATCTGGAAAATCTTCGTACAACAGGATTCACATGTTCTGCACGTGACCTTGTCTTGAACTGTATCCACAAAATCTTCGGTCTTTAATCCCCAGAGGTTAGACATCACAGAGGCTCTGTGAGTGATCACAAAGGCTCTGTGATTTGAAAGTCATCTTCAGGTTATGAGTCCTCTGGCAGAAACTTGACAGAGTCTTTTGAGCTTTGTCTTCTGTGGTGACTTGGTCGTTCTGAACAATCTTCAGCAGTTCCTATACTTAGCCTATTTTTCAATACTTCTATACATGAAAGTTGGAGCTAACAATCTCCCCCTAAGTATTGAAAAATAAAGATTTGGAATGGTAAGTGTTTGGCTAAGTTAGAAACTAAAAGAGGTGAAAGGAACTCAACCTCTGAATATTGATATTCATTCAAAACAAAAGTGCCAGAAGGCAATTACATTTCAATACAAGAATGAAAACAAAAAATTACATGACATCAGAGCCTATATCTTGGCGTCTGGGAAATCATCTATTCTTTTTCCGAATCCTCCTTTCTTCAGTTCTTTGTAGTAGAAGTCACACAGGTCTCTGAAGTTCAAGGTTGCACTTATGTTTTCAAGAAGAACATCTGCAGCTTCAGCAGGAGCGAGTGGTGTGCCTCTGTGCTTGATAATTACTTCTTGAATGTACAACAGAGACTGAGTTGAGTATTTTTGACTCTCTATACCCAAAAATATCTTCTGTTCGCCTTTGGAATCTAGGTAAACATAGCCAAATTTTGGGGAGGTAATGATGGAGTTTGGAAGAATGTTGGCAGAGGGAGGTAGGTTGTCCTCTGGTGGAGTAAGGTTTACCTTCTTAACACCAAGATCAAGTGCTACTTGAAAGTCCACTACGCTGTAGTATAGTAACTTTTCTCTCATAGTTCTCTTGATTGTCAAGTGGGCTTCTTGGTGCTCTTTCTTCCATCCATACCTCTCTTCTGTCCATTTGAACAACTCTGATAGATCATGAGGGTGAAGGTTTGGTAGATCGGCATCTGTGAAGGTCCATATCTTTGCCTCTTCTCTCTTTACGACATATTCACAGAACCAGAAAATCTTACACTTGGTGTGCCCCAGCTTTATCGTCAGAACCTCTGATATTTTGGCCATGGAGAAGACTTTGAATTTGGGCTTAGCCTTTTCCTTGTTGAATCTTCTCCTTTCCTCTGAGATTATCTCTTCTGAGAGCTTGATGGTAGGCTGATCATGAACTCCACGGTTGTAGAGATATCTGTAGACTTCTTCTTCAATGTTTTTCTTTGGAGGAACATAGAAGGGTTTCCGGTCTCAAATCCTTGGATTACATCTGCAACTCTATCCTTGGAGGGTTTTTCAATTGGGTCTAGCATAAGGAGTTAAGAGAAGTGTTGTAAGTCAAATGCCAGTCCTCTTCTTCGGGTTTTATACCTTTAAGTGCATCAAAGGAACTCTTTAGAAGTTTCTCGGTGTATGGAGGAGGTGACTTCTTGGTCTTCAGTGGCTCTATGGCAATACCTTTTCCCTTGTCTATTGCAGAGAGTTTTGGGGTTGTTTGGACTTTGGGAGCAGCTGCAGAGACCTTTTGTTGATTAGTCTTCTGAGATCCAGGCACTGAGATTATTGGGGCTTTCTTCAGGGGCTCTACTTGAATTATTACTTGGGTGGTCTGCAGAGTCTTCCCCTCATGAGGACCAGGGCCAGATGCATCCGGATCTTGGTCCTCATGCCTTGCCCTCTTCTGCCCTGCTTGAGTTTGGCAGGAGACAGGTGCCTTCCTCTTCCTGCGCTTGCAGGGGTGATCTTCAGTGTGCTTGGTGATCCTCTTCATTACATCCTCTGCAGCCATCGATAGCTTGTTCACTTTAAATTCTGATTTAAACTTGATAGTGGCTACCGTTTTCTTCAGACTCTCTACCATTTTCTTGCCTTCTTAAGAGATATCAGAGCCCATGAGGTTTAGAGTCTGTAGAAGCATTCTCCCCATGATCTCTAATTCTTCATTTGTTGTGAGGCTTGATATGTCTGTGGCAGAGGTGGATGGTGGAGGAGTATAGGTTGAGGTCTGTTGCTGAAAGGGGACCATGACACTGCGAGTCATGTCCTTTATTTCCTCTTTGAGTTTGGTCAGGTCGTCCACCCCTGATTGAGTCACCTCGGCTGTAAATTTGCCCATTTTCTCCATGCATATATCCCCGATATTTTTGATTGCATCAGTTTGGATATTGATGGATTCACCACAGCACTGAATATCCTTTCTTATGACAGAGTTCTCTGTTATCTTTCTGATCTTGACCGAGTGTTGCTCCAAGGTTCGTTGGAGAGCTTTCAGATCCTCTGTGTTGGCTTTTAGGGCCAGGGCATTGGAGTTCTGTGAGCTTTTCAACTCATCAATTTTTTGGAATACCATGTCAACAAAGGCTTTAAACTTGCCCTTTGTGAAGTAGGAGTTCGTGGTAACCTCTGGAACAACACATGTTTCAGATTTGGCCAACGAGTCTTTGGCACCTTCAGAGCCTGTGAGTAAGTTGATCTCTGGAGGATTTCCTTCCAAACCTCTATGTTCCACAAAGGAATCATCTATGGAAGTTCTGTCAATAGGTTTCTTGGGGGAGGGTTCAGAGGCTCCCTCAAGATTCATATTGATTAAGTCCTGTGGTTGTTCTAGAACCACAGAACTGTCGTGAACTCGCACCACCAACTCTGAAGTGGTCTGGGGGACACTCGTGTTTGTGACAGAGGCAACAAATGCCTCTGTGTGAGGAAGCGTCGTGTCCTGGGGAAAATGGACACTTATGGCTACACCTTCACCCTTTTGAGAGGGTGGGGTGGATTTGGTCGGTATGGGTAAGGTTCGGACCGTGCCGTCTTGTTTCAATACTTTGCTGCACTAGAACTGCAGAATTAGTGGTGTGGGTTGCACTGGTAGTTTGGTTAGGATGTGTGCTCAAGGAATCATTTATTCAACTCTCCTCCTTCGATTTTTTATCCTCTTCTTCCCCTTCATCATTACTTTGTGACTTGCCCGTCACATCTTCAATCTCCATTTCCACCGTTTCTCCTAAGCCCTCTGAGTACCTAAGTATGACTTCTCGAGCAATCTCTGTGGCCATTTTCAGAGGGCTCTGAGGTCTTTCCTCATGTGTTTCTTCGAAGATTAGGGCTCGTCTTGTCCTCTGCAGAGGTTCTTCAGCACTCTCTGCAGGTTCATTCAGAGTAATAAAGGCCTCAACCTTAGCTTCCTCAGACTTTTCCTTCTCTTCCAACTTTCGCAGTTTCTTTTTTTTCTTCTTCTTTTCAGAATATTTAACCACCTCTGTGGTTTCCTCTGCAACAACCTTTTCTTTTCTTGGCTTCTTTGATTTTGGAACCTCTACCTCTTCGGTTCTCTTCTTATGTTGTTTCTTTTTCTCCTTTTTAGCACTCCTCACCCCCCTTCTCTAAGTCTACTATCCTCTTACTCACTTTATGTGCCTCTGTGGCCACAACTTCTGCTCCCTCAATGAACTCATCCCTAAGATAGATAACTATTTCTCCTACTTGAAATCCTACACGCGGGGGGGGGGGGGGGGGGGTTGCAGGACTCGATGCAGGAGTCCTGTGCCCGTGAATGTAAGCTCTAACACCCTCTTCACTATCCAAATAAGTCAGAAGTCTTGCTGGCTGAGGTCGTGCGTTTGGGTAGCCTGTCTTCAGAGTTGTAGGTTTGTGTGACTTCATCTCGTGAAGTTTGATCAATTTTCCTTCTGGGGGCAACTTGCCTTCTCCAATCAGATCACCGCCTAGTAGAACAACAATGAATCTGCTGAATACTAAGTTTTTGGGCTCAGTACTCTATCTTAATCCTGCTGTTTAGAGATTACCGCGTTGCGCATCTCCCTGAAGATTAAACCTGCATAGTCCAGTGGGAGGTTGTAGTAGATCCCGTACATGATGGCCAGGATGGTGTGACTCGATTGGTTAGGACTTCCCACTTTACTTATGAGGCGTCTGTTTAAGATGGAGAAAAGAACATTCCACAGAGGTGGAAGATTTTGTCTTCTGAAGTCTGTCCGTTTGGAGATTGGTAACGCATATCCTATGAAGTTCAGGAATTCCAACAGTTCATCCTCTGTGGGTTCTTCAGAGAACTTCTTAAGGTTCAAGTCATTTTTTGTAGGAAGTTCGAAGATGTTGGATAATTGTTTGCGGTTGATTCCTAGGTCCAGAATTTTGGCCGTGGAGGGATGAGTTGCATATCCCATAATGCAATACCCATATCCGTCCATTTTTACATGTCTAGCACTCGGCCAAAATTGCTTAATGTAGTTCTCAGGGACATCAATTCTCTTCATAGTCAGGACCTTGACAAGGAAATGGTTTTGCAGGATCTTGATGAGGGGTTCAGCTTCAGCAGGGAATCCAGTAGGGTTCAAGGTGACAAAATGATTGTTAGGTTTGATGCTCATGTTGCTGAGATGGTAGTCATGTCTTGTGAATGAGAGCATTATGCTTGTTAACACTTGTTCTTGGCCAACAGAATGAGAGTCGTCCTTTTGGGCTACTGAGTGTTCAGAGTGATTGGAGGCCTTAGATCCTTGGGAATCCTTGGATGGAGCAAGGGAAGCCATTGCAGTAATTTAGAAGAAAAGAAGGAAGTTCTTGCTTTGGGATTTTTGGGAGAAGAGGAGTGTAGGTAAAGAAAATGGGTAAATAAGAGAAGGATTTATATAGTGAGAGAGAGGTGAAAAAATTTAGGCGGTAATAAATAAGAATTTGAAATCCGTAATGACTACAAACGGATAAGGTGTCGTTTAAAAAAGCGACGGTACAGATACAGACCAATAAGATTTTGCCACGTCAGGATAGGTGGTGCACGATCGAGTACGTGCGCCTCCCTCTATTCTCATGCGCGTGACATTCACTATTCCAATTTCAAGAGATGAAAATGGCAGAAGCTCTGTGGATTTAGAGCTTTTGTAGTCATGGCAGGGTTCTGAACATCAAGAAGACCTAAAGAAACTCGAAAGAACTATGAGATGATCAAGTTCAAACCAAATTTCATGCTTGATGGACAAGAGACCCCTTTTGTGAGGTGCAGAGGCTCTGTGATAGGTCACAGAGGCTCTGTGGAGGACCTCAGAGGCTCTGGGGTCCAAAATTTCTAAAATAGGAAAGATTTGAAGGTTATGATCACTCAGAAGTTTTTGAAAGGATTTGAAAGGCAGAGAGAGAGACATATTTGAAAAAATAATGTCGAGCTCCCCCTTGAATTGTCAAGGTCTCTAGATTTAGCTCCCCCTTGATCTGTTCTTGGTTCTTTTGGAAATAGGCTTTGGACAAGACACAGAGCAAGAGAGCCACTTTAACAAAATTTACGGGAAAGGGACTGTACAAACTAAAGGAGAAAAGAAAACAAGCGGATATAAAATATGTACAACAGAAGATCTGTGCAAGGGTACAGAGGCTCTGTGATTCAACTCATGATCAACATACCAATCTTGCCAACAAGAAAAGTGAATCTTTTCTCATCCAACACCTTTGTGAAAAGGTCAACAAGTTGGTAATCTGTGGGGACAAAGTACATTTCTATGGTCCCATGCTCCACATGATGTTTCAGAAAGTGGTACCTGATATCGATGTGTTTGGTCTTAGAGTGTTGAACAGGGTTGGCAGAGATCGCAATGGCGCTTTTAGAGTCACAGAGGATGGGAATTTTTTCGATATCAAATCCATAGTCTCTGAGTTGGGTTCTCATCCATAGAACCTGTGAACAACAACTAGCAGCAACAACGTATTTTGCTTCTGCCGTAGAGGTTGAGACACAGTTCTGTTTCTTAGAAGTCCAACTCACTAGTTTCCCTCCAAGGAATTGACAACTCCCAGAGGTACTCTTTCTGTCTAGCTTGCATCCTCCGTAATTTGAATTTGTATAAGCCACGAGATCAAATCCAGAGTTCTCCGGATACCAGAGGCCAAGATTCTTGGCCCCTTTTAAGTATCTAAAGATCCTCTTGACAACATAAAGATGAGATTCTTTGGGGCTAGCTTGAAATCTTGCACAGAGGCATGTGGAAAACATTATATTGGGTTTACTTGCAGTTAAGTACAACAGAGACCCTATCATACCTCTGTAGAGTTTACACTCCACGGATTTGCCCTATGGGTCTGCATAAAGCTTAGATCTAGTGGCCATAGGGGTTTTCATTGGTGAAGAGTCAGAGAGCTTGTATTTTTCAAGTATGTCAGAGACATATTTCGATTGGTTTAAAAAAATGCCCTCTTTGGTTTGTTTGACTTGCAATCCTAGGAAGAAGGTGAGTTCTCCCATCATACTCATCTCAAACTCACTCTTCATCAATGACTCAAACTTTTTACAATATGGTTCATTTGTGGACCCAAAAATAATGTCGTCAACATAAATTTGCACAAGTAGAATCTCACCTTTTCTCTTTTTATAAAATAAGGTAGTATTAGTTGTACCTCTTTCGAACCATTAGCAAGAAGGAAGTTTGAAAGTCTGTCGTACCAGGCTCTGGGGGTTGCTTGAGTCCATACAGAGCCTTGTCCAAGAAGTACACGTGATTAGGGTACTTAGAGCTTTCAAACCCTGGTGGCTGTTGGAAATAAACTTCTTCTTGAATCTGCCCATTTAGGAAGGCTGACTTTACATCCATCTGGAACACTTTAAAACCTCTGTGGGCTGGGAAGGCAAGAAATATTCTTATCGCCTCGAGCCTTGCCACAGGGGCAAAAGTTTCTTCATAGTCGATCCCTTCTTCTTGGCAATATCCCTTGGCCACCAGTCTTGCAGTTTTGCCTTTCGGTAGAGGCACTAGGGTCCATACTTCTTTCCTTTCAAACTGTAGAAGATCCTCTTGCATGGCTTCTACCCAGTTTGGGTCTTCAAGAGCTTCAGATATCTTTTTAGGCTCGATAATACTCACAAAATTTGTATAGTAACAAAAATTTGCAGTACTGGATCGAGTCTGGACTTTGTCAGAGGGGTCACCTATGATTTGGCTCTGTGGGTGACTTCTGGTCCATTTTGTCATACGAGGTAGGTGATCATTAGAACCCTCAAAGATCACTTCTGGAGCATGTTTTGTTTCTTGATGTTGATCACTTTCTGTTGTCATACAAGGCTTGATTGATCATTGTTAGTTGAAGTGTTGAGCTCTGTGGGTGCCTTGTTTAGAGTTATATGATTGTTCGGGTGTTGAAGATGACCATGTTGTTGATCCTTCAGAGGTATCTTGAAGATGACCATGATCTTGATTGAGCTTAGAGCCTTGTTCAGTGTTAGCCTCTGAGTGCTCCCCCTCGACATTTGCACCTGAAAAAGAGGTGGAAGAGGGTGAAGTATTGCTAGGACCAGTTAGAGATGTACCTGTTTGGTCTTTAGAGGCTTCAGCTCTAGAGGCTCTGTGGTCATCCTCAGAGGGTCAATCATCGTTGAACATCTCTTCAAACAGGTGATGAAGATCATTTGCTCTAGATGAATCACCAGATTCTTTATCCTGAAGTTTGAGTCCTGAGCTGATTTGCTCAGAAGTCATATGAAAAGAGTCATCAAAAGAAACATTAATACTTTCAAGTATATGTTTTGATTTGAGCACATAGACTCTATATGCCTAGGAGTTTGATGAGTAACCAACGAATTTGGCTTCATCGGGTTTAGGGCTGAATTTCCCTATTTGCTCTCTGTCGTTCAACACAAAGCATCTGCACCCGAAGACGTGAAAGTACGTGATATTTGGCTTCCTCTGGTTGAGCAGGTGGTAAGGAGTCTTTGCATGCCTTTTTACTATCAAAGATCGATTTTGGGTAAAACATGCAATTGAGATGGCTTCTACCCAAAAGGAAATCGGAAGTCCTGAGGCAGTGAGCATTGTTCTGGCGGCTTCCAATGGTGTTCTGTTCTTGCTTTCAAGAACACCATTTTGTTGTGGAGTCCTTACAGCAGAGAAGTTCTGTGAGATGCTCTCTGTCGTAAGATAGGCTTCGATGGTTGAGTTTTTGAACTCTATGCCATTGTCACTTCGAACTCTCTGAACCCTGCAATCATGAAGAACTTGTATTCTCTTAAGGAGATTGATTAGTACCTCAGGAACACCTGATTTCTTTTGAACAAAGTCCACCCAAGTATATCTAGAAAATTCATCTATGAGTACAAGGATGTACTTCTTGCCACCTAGACTCTGCACAGATATAGGACCACAGAGGTCTACATGTAGCATTTGCAGAGGTCTAGTGCAAGATATGTCTGATTTGGTCTTATGAGCAGCCCTTTTAAGTTTTCCCATCTCACATCCAGAGCATAGATGATCTCTGTCGAATCTAATACTTCGTAACCCTTTTACTAGGTCCAATTTCACAAGTTTGTCTAGAGAGTGAAAGTTTAAGTGACAGAACCTGTTATGCTAGAGCCAAGCTTCCTCGTTCTTACTTGAGACCAGACAAAGCTTTTCATCCTTGTTAATCGACTTGAAGTCCATGAGATATAGATCACCTCGTCTTCTGGCTCGCAGAAGCTCTGTAGTTGTATCTTCCTTCAACAGGGAGCAGTATTCCTTCTTAAACATCACATCTAGTCCATTATCACAGAGTTGGCTAACACTTAGCAGGTTGTACTTAAGTCCATCCACATAAGCCACTCTATTGACGTCGATGTCTCCGTTGGCAATGACTCCATAGCGTTTGATTTGACCCTTCTTGTTGTCTCCGAAGGTCACAGAGCCACCTCCTTGTTTTTCTTTGTACGCGGAGAGCAACCCTCTGTCGCCAGTCATGTGCCTTGAGCACCCGGACTCTAGGTACCAAATTGGCACATGTTAAATCTTCTGCGTACAGATCAAGAGGATTTAGGTACCCATTTCCAAATGGTTCCAGGCTTATTAGGAGTCTTTAAAGATGCCTTAGCACCTTTGAGTTTGGTCTTATCCTCTTTAACAGAGGTACCAAATTGTTCTTTCTCACCCTTGAATTTGGCATTCTTGGGCTTCGGGTGAGATATAAGACAGGAAGGCCTTGAGAAGTGTTGATTAAGAGCATGCATAAGATCAAAACATTTGCAATGAGAAATTCCAGAAGCAAACTTCTTAAACATTTCATTAAATTTGTCAAAGGAGGGTACAGAGCATATTTTACAACAACCCATTTTAGATTTGGGTTTCTTTTTACAGAAAACTTTGTCTAATCTAGGTTGAGTTTTGTCAAAAACTCCTCTTGGATGGCTCTCTGATTGTACTATCCCTTGATGACCTCCCTTTCAAACATTCACTGCCACAGAAGTATTAATTTTATTAAATTTGGGCCATTTTTCCTTCTGTTGCCAAGTGAGCTTTTCTTGAAAAGATTTTATAGGTCTTGGAGCTTTGGAAGCTTGAGAGATCTTGATCTTTTCACTGTTTAATTTTTCGAGCTCGAGAGAAGTCTTCGTTTGCAGACACATGTCCAAAAAGGCAAGGCAGATGGGTATGCCTGTAGTTCTCCTTTTGGGAGCGACTATCCTGTTAAGAATACCAAAGGGAAGCTTATTTTCCTCTGGACCACAGGTGACCATCCCAAGTTCCACAGAACTTGTCTCAACATCAACAGAGGAGGACTCAGACTCTGACTAAGAATCTGAGTTGAAAAAGTCTCTGTGAATGAGAGTGTGACCTTCTGGAAGTGCAGTGCTTTGTCCATTGGTAGTGTCCTTGGGAATATTTAAATCTTTTGAAATGCATGGGATCTCCATAGGAACACTTAGACAATTTAGGAGATCTTGCTCAAAGATTTCTCCTACTTCAGAGGCTACATCAGGATGACTAAGAAAGTGATTTTCATAAGTTTTTCTCAAGTTACTTTCCAAAAATCTTTTAAACAACTTTTCTTCCACAGAGGCCGGAACAAACTCTGGTGCATCAGAGGACAGTTCCTTTTCAGGAGTCATTATGCACATAAAGGCCATTTGGGTTTGTGTTTCTAGATGACCAAATCTGAAGACCCCTATCTGATTTTGAGACAAATATTTCTTTGGAATAGATTTTCTCTTTGATGAGAGTGCATATGGTAAATCATCGTTTTCATACCATACATTTACCATTTGCAGAGGTTTCCTCAGATGTGGTCCTTCAGAGGTTCTTCGCCTCTTGAATGTGGATAATAGGTTTGGGCAGAAGATGTTTGCTAAAGATTTGTTCCTTTTATTCCCCGTATAGGGGTAAATGTCATCGAACCCTATACCTCTTCTGCCAATCTGGGTATTAACCTTTTCATGGACTTTTTGAGCATCCTGGTATCTCTTAATTAGAAGATCTCTGTCGAGCAGATCTTGATGAAGTACTTCTCTTTCCTTTTGGAATTTTTTTTTCAAAGAAATGGTGTTTAAGCGATCACTCTCACTGTCCTTTAGCTCTTTGACCTTTTCTTTTAGAGCTTGGTCATGTTTGGAAACCTTTTCTTTTAAACCTTTCTTTTCAACAATGTGCTCAGAAAAAAGAGATTTTCTTTCAAGATAGAGCTTGTCTTTCTCTTGGGTGAGAAATTTTGTTTCTCTCTTAAAGAAAGCCAATTTTTTTTCTAGCTCTGAGCACATGCTTTTATAAGCAAGGAATTCGTTTTGTAATTCAAGAAGTTTGTTTTCAGAGTCAATATTGGATGAGTCAGAAGTAGATACCTCACTCTTGTTGTCAGAAGAGTGGACTTATGCCATTCCACAGAAGAGCGCATTGTTGTCCCCTCGTCAGAGGATTCATTAGTCATAAGGTTTTCTTGTTCTACCATCAGGGATATTTGAGTGTAGTACTCTGCTTTCTTTTTATAGGAGGCAGTGTCTCTGGCGGGTTTCCCATTGATGGCAGTTGACCTGCACTCTGCTGTGAAGTGGCCAGACTTCCCGTATTTGAAACATCTTTCATTTTGTTGAGGGGATCTATCTCCACCTCTGTCGTCCATCTTCTGTCCACTTCTTCTCTCATCATGCCTCTGATCACCAAACTCTTTCCCAAACTTTCTCACTTCCCCATACCCTCTTCCTCTGTCATCTTTCTCCTCTCTTTCTCTGTACTCTGGCTTTTTCTTGAGACCCCTGTTGAATTTTCGGGTCATAAGAGCAAGTGTTTTGGCTAGAGCATCCATATTGATCTCTTCCTCTGAACTTTCTTCACTTTCACTATCTGCCACCAATACCTTCTTTTTATTCTTCTTCTTCTTCTGTGCATCCTCTGTTGCTTTCTCCTTCCCTTTGTCTTGACCCTCTGTGGCACTTCCTACCAACGCCAGAGGTCCGACCACAAGGGTTGCCAATTTTGAGATTCGGTTCTCTTGGCTAATCAAAGTCCCAATGAGGTCGTAGATAGACCAGACATCAAGATCTAGGGTTGCTTGCATAGACATTGTCAGATGAATCCATTCGTCATTCAAACTCTGAAGGAATCTGACATTGTTCTCCTTAGAGGTTATGTGGATACCATACCTTTTGCACTTGTTGATCAATGAGTTGTATCTATTGTAAGTGCTCTGAATGGATTCGCCTGGCAGAGCCATAAATGCAAAGTATTCATTAATGCACAAGGCTCTGTTGTTCTTTAGGGTTTTGGCACCACCTTCGAGCTGTTTTTCAAGCTCCAACCACAAATCTTTAGATGTTTCACAAGAGTCAAGGGACTGAAAGATGTCGTTTGGAATAGCCATTATGAGTAGCCTTTTGGCATTCTTTGCAAGTTCATGCAGGGCACTCTCTTGCTCAGTCCATTCATTGATAGGTTTAGGATGTTGATATTCAGGTATTTCTGGAGTGTTTGCAGTGGCAGGAACACGAGGAACAGTGGTCATTGGAATGTAAGGAGGGTTGTGAAGAAACTCGACCAATCCAGGATCCACACCTTCAAGAAAGTGCACCATCCTGATTTTCCACTGAGGATATTCATCCCTCAGTAGAGTAGGAGGTTTTGATTGAGATCCTGCACTGAAATAGTTGACTGTGTTCGCCATTTTCAGATAGAGAAAATAGGACAGAAAAACAGAGTATGAAATGAGCTGTAGAAAAGAACAAGAATGTACTCAACAGTGATGAGTATTTGGTATGAGAAAGTTAACAACCAACAAATAAGCTTTAAATTTGTCTTTAGCGGTTCAAACACACTTGCTTTTGAATCTATATCAAACAGGTTGAAATAACTCCTGAAAACAAAGTATGTTTATGAATGGAGATCAAGGCAAAGAACAGACTCAAACTACTACCTAGAACGTTGGAATCAAGTATAGAACATAATCCTTTGATATTAAGAATCAAAGTCAGCTCTGATACCAATTATTGATCCCAAATAATGATGTTCTCAACTTGATAAACTTTTCACTACACACAGACTAATCAATAAGAGTGCGGAAGCGTTTTAGTATGTAGAGAAAGTAGAACATGCAAGGTAGTAGACACACAGACAAACAATGAACAGACACGTAAGATGTAACAAGAAATTCATTGAAGAAACTGTTTCATTGATTTGCTTCAAGAAGACCAAGAACACACACTGGTATGTGCAAATATTCTTAGGGAAAATACAATCTTTATTTCATAATTGTGTGTGCTCGCATGCATAAACCAAAGGTGGTGCTCCTATAATATACAAGGAGGATGCACCCCATAGTACAAGACAAAGGCTGACATTCCATAAATGGAATGCCACCTGGAAAGGTAAACAATCGTGCGCCACGTAAATGATCTGGAAAATCTTCGTACGTTCTGCACGTGACCTTGTCTTGAACTGTATCCACGAAATCTTCGGTCTTTAATATCCAGAGGTTAGCCATCACAGAGGCTCTGTGAGTGATCACAGAGGCTCTGTGAGTGATCACAGAGGCTCTGTGATCTGAAAGTCATCTTCAGGTTATGAGTCCTCTGGCAGAAACTCGACAGAGTCTTCTGTGGTGACTTGATCGTTCTGAGTAATCTTTAGCAGTTCTAACAAATTGTTTTTATAATAAACTTTGAGTTTTAATTGGTTGATTTTTCGTATAACGAAAGTTAATGTTTGATTAACCGATTTTTATAAAACGTCTTTAGTTAATTTCCATTAGTTTTAGATACGAACGAAGGTTCAGTCTTTTACTTAGATTAAATTGATCAATGACAATGGTCCTAACATGATAAATAGTTAGGGACGTTGATTGGAAAAATATTCGTTTTAAATCATAATGTTTCTTCCCAACGTACACATATTGCGAAAGTAAATATGAGTCTTGGGTTAGAAAAACTTTTCCACCTCGAAAGAGGGTTAAAATAATTTTGCATAACGAACTCCCACCATTACCAAAATCTGAAGTTGATATTACCCAATGTCCGTTAGTTTGCTTTGCTCCATTCGTTTATTTATTTAATTAGTTTTAATTTTATAAAAAATCCAAATATTGATGAATTCACGTAGCTAGGCCATAGTCAAGAACGAGTCCGTGTTTAGTCCATCGCCTCCCTGTGATCGACCCGTATGCTACACCTCCCGTACGCTTGCGGTTATAAATTTTAAAACACATCACCGATGATTACCTCTATTACTCGGATCTATAGTCTGACTTCTCCCCCGTCTTTCTGTGACCAACATCTGATTGTGAAGAGGAAGCCTGTGACTTTCTTCTCATCTCTTCATTTAAAATACTGCCTTTAACCAATTCCATGGAAATAACACCATCGGGTGCAGAGTTGGACAATGATGTCCTAAAAGTCTCCCACGAATTCGGGAGACTTGATACCCATTCCTGCAAGCTGATTAATAATTCCCTGAAATGCATTCAAATGATCAGTGATAGGAGTTTCATCATGGTACTTAAGTTAGATCATTTTTTTTTATCAAAAACAACATATTATTTCCAATCTTTCGAGTATATAATGCTCGAGCTTGTTCCACAAAGTACGAGCATGAGTCTCCCCACTAATATGGTTTAAAACATTACCATCTACCCATTGCCGAATATACCCACCAACCCGTCTATGCAAAATATTCCATTCTGCATCTGTTTTATTCTCAGGTTTGTCAGTTGAAAAAACAGGCAAATAAAAATCCTTCACATAAAGAAGGTTTTCCATCTTTTTTTCCAAACATGATAATTAGAACCATATAGACTTATCATCCTACTTGTATTAGCTTCCATCTTTCAAACAAGTCAAACACAATAACAATAACCAAAAGCTCTGATACCACTATGATAGGAAAACGTGTCACGACAGTAACGATATATGCAGAATAAACCTTTGTTGGACAAAACTTTCCCGACTTATATGAACCTTTGATGATGGAAGCAAATAGGGTATACTAAATGCAATGATAATCAACTTACCAAAAACAAAAATAAGCAACAATTAAGCACACACGAATTTTAACGTGGAAACCTCTCTAGGCGCGAGTAAAACCACGAGACCCTTAGGCCGCTTAAAGTCCACTACCACCAATAACAATACAAAAGTCATCTCTAGATAAAACTAGAGGCACACCACAATCATCATACTCTTGGAACAAATCATCAAGAAGTATGGAATCAAACCAAAAAGAAAAAAGGAAGAAACATCACACAGAAAATAACAAAAGCAAGAGATTCCTGGGCGAAGTTCAATTAAGCCCAAAGCAGACTTTTGAACAACAAAAGGATGACTTTCGGATCTGCAAAACCGTCTCCACCGTTTAGGATGTAGATAAAGATGTCGTGAAGCTACTGTCCAAAAATTACAACGATCCGACGGTTCAAACTCCGGAAATAGACGAAACGACGCTACCGCGCTTGTCCAAAAAGTTCAGTCGGCTTTTCTCTATTTTCTCTCACTTTTGTATTTTATGGACTCTCTCTTCTTGCTGTAAAACCCTAGGATACAACGTAATATATAGCTTGTATCGGGCCAATATTGTTGGGCTATTTTAACTATTCCTCATGGGCCATAAATAATTATAACATAAAACCCAACAAAAAATTGGTGCAAAGAATAATCCATCTCTAACCATTACACTATTTTTTAAACCAAATAAAATATTTAAATAATATTTGTTATTTATAATTTATATAGATTTTCAATCATACAAATTGCATTTATAGATGTTTATAAATTCGACCTATAATTTTTTTTTCATTAACTTTATGAATTATAATATTATAAATTGTAACTAAAATAAATTATTCCAATATAACTAATTTCAATTGAATTATTTATTTCCTCATACACTTGCTCAAATCAAATACTTGATTTTGGAACCAAATGTACTTCATAACACATCGGACGTTAATTCTAGTATTATTTTCTCGTCAACCACCTCTTTTTAATTTACTAAAATGTTAAAATTGAACTATATTGATGTATTTTTATATTTTTATAGGTTCAAAACATTTTGGAGCAAAAAAAAACAAAAAAAAGGAATTTTGACAGATTTGTGAATCTGTGGTTTTTCACTACCATAAATATGACTTTTATTTGCTCCTTATGATACACGGTTTTTGCCATTTTTACACAAGCCGTGTATAAAAGATGGACCTGGACCCTTTTTACATGATTAAAGTGGAACCGTTGCTAAACATAAGGTTTCATACACAGTTCTGAAATAAAAACTGTTTAGAAACGGTACTAGACAATTGTAAACGGTTGCATTGATAAAACCGTCTACAAATGTTACCTTTTATACACGGTTGTACAAAAGGTTGTACCTAGTGTATAAAAGTAGTACCCTTTATAAAAGGTTGTACCTAGTGTTCTCCTTATGTATACTACGTCATTTTTTACCCCATGCGTCTCCTCATATTTTTCTCGAAAATAACACTTTATTTAGACGTTTTTTGGAGTTTTTTTTTATGATTTTTGGCTTATTCTTCACAAAAAATAAGGTATGATCATCATATTAAACAAATAGTTCATTAATTATTACTTTTATATGCATTAACATCATATTTTTAAGTAATATTTTATATGTATATATATGTGATCAACAACTCACACTTACATACATAATATATCCCAACAATTTATTTCGTACTTTTAATCAATACTTTTATTTACACTTTAGTGTAATCAACAACCAACAATATGGTTGGGACTTGGGAGTGTGATTACTATGTAGTAAAAGAAATCTTCCGATTCATGATGTATGAACAATATACTTCCTCTATCAAGTTATGTATTTCTTAAATTTCTTTCATTTTATTTATATATCGTACAAAACACATTATTTTGTTTATAATCACACCTACTTTCAAATTTATATATAGGACACATGGACGACCACATCTCCTTTCACAATTACACAAGTAGAGGAGATGACTTGCAATATCGCAAGAACGTTTACTTTGAAGCGCATGATAGATGGTAACATATGGTAATAAGTGGGGGGATTATTTTAAAAATGATTAGACTTGATTATAAAATAAAAAGCATTAGATTGTTTGCATAAACATTGACCACAAATTTTCTATATTTCTGTTGATGATCTTTAAAGTTTAATGGTTACTTTGAGACGTTACATTACGTGTGTAGCTGATTTTGTATTTTGAATTGTGTCTGAAATGTTCCATTATTCTCATTGGAATCGTATTTGAAAATGTAGCTTATCGGATATAATGCAGCTTCACCACCACTTGGAATAATGGATGGTAACAAAATCGAGAAACATATTAAAAATATTAATATATCTCATAATACACGGTTCTAGTAAAAGAACCGTGTACAAATGTCTGCATTTTTTTTATAAATGGTTACATTTATACATGATTATGTTATGAAAACCGTGAAAAACTATTACAATTGTAGACGGTTTCAACAAAAAACCTTGTAAGATAGACACTTTCATAAATGATTAGTAGGGCTTTTTTAAACGGTTTAATCTAAAAACCGCGTAAAATGGTGACTTTTATACACGGTTAATAGTAAAATTTTAAACAGTTTTGGAACCGTGTAAAATAGTGACTTTCATACACTGTTTATGAACCGTGTATAGGTGTCCACAACTTTCATAAACACAGTTCCAAAACAGTGTATAAAGCCCAAAACAACCGTTTATAAAGGCCTATTTTTCACTAGTGTTTTCATCATATCTCAGTCGTCCTAACTCCGATTAAGGCGATTCAAGATTTTATAAAATGGACCTACAATTTTGAACTTTTGAGTTTTGTAAATTCGAGCTAAATCTAGGCCAAAACTGATATTGAAGTCGGAATAATTAACAAAGCTGGGGAAGAACGAATAAAAGAAATACCAGTGGTTTTACAACCAAAATAGAAAGCGTGGTGGATTGGCAAAGGGTTTGCATGTGCATGGTGCAGGTCATGGGCTTTAACCCTCTTGGCACCTTACTGCTTTCTCCATTGTTTTTGTCATATTTATTATCAAATGGAACGATTATTGAAAATTCAAAGATTGTTGCTCGATGGTAATGATGATTGAAGATTGTTGATGACTGAAGATTTGAATATGATACAAGGGAGGTTTGAGACTTCTTTCAAGTATTGTTTTTTTATTTATGCAAATCATATTTATTAATTTTAGTTCGGGTTTATAATAAGGTTTGAGTTATTTGTTTATGATATTGTTGGCTAAGTGAAAGTATTAGATTGAATTTATTGGATAAATTTTGTGGCTTTTTAATTAAGTAGAGAATGTTGAATGGTTAGTCATATATTGAGATGATCTTGATGTTCTAGTTTTAAATAAAGTTTCTATTAATTGTTCATTGAGATCGATATGTGACAAATATTGTTAGCTTTGAATGATTTCGTATTCACGTTATTTCCTTAGTCATAAAGTTTCTGTTTTTATACGTTTGAGAGTTTAATACAACTCACATTCCAAATATTTTGAAGTAGTGTTATTTGTAATAATTAGATTTTGGTTTTTAGTTAGGTTATCATTGAGCTTAATCGATAAATTGAGTAGTCAATCTCTATGACACGTGTGCAAATCAATTTAACATAAACAATTAGCTTGACCACTGATTCCCTGATAAGAACGATACCCAACTTACCATCTTTACTGATATAAGTTAGGTTTATAAATTTAAACCTTCTTGTGCGTTTAACGACATGTGCAACAAGTTTTTGGTGCCATTGTCGGGGAGTTGTGCGCTTAGGTTAATTGGTTTGTGTTAGTTTTATGTGTTTGCAATATATTTTGAAAAGATTTCTACTCGTTACATGATATAGTATTCCTTTTGCAGTTTGCTCCCTTGATCTCTCGTGGGTCAGGTAAGTCTTCTTTCTTTTGTTTTTAGTTTTTTTTTTTGGTGTGCTTAGTGTTATGTTTTTGCATTTATTAAAAGAAGTTTCTTTGGTAAGCTTAGCGTTAGTCGAGTCTTTACTTTAAGTGTCAATAATTTTCTTTTACTGTTTATTAAATCAGTTTCCCTCATCCTAGCTCTAAGTTTTGATTTAAAAAAGTGCATAATGTTGGTTGACAGTATGTGTTACTCTGGTGATGGATGAGTTGAGGCAAGAGGTTAAGGGTGATAGCATTGAGCTTTCAAAGAAATTAGACATGCTTTAAGGTGTGTTGATTGAGGAAGATAGTGAGGTATGTCATATCCAAAATTCATGCAAATATCGTGGGGATCACTTACATTCTCTGGATAACTGTCCTGAATGGATGAGTTGAGGCAAGAGGTTAAGGGTGATATCATTGAGCTTTCAAAGAAATTAGACATGCTTTTAGGTGTGTTGATTGAGGAAGATAGTGAGGTATGTCATATCCAAAATTCATGCAAATATCGTGGGGATCCCTTACATTCTCTGGATAACTGTCCTGAATTCTATTACCAGAGGGTCAATGGTCAAAATTCATGCACCTAGTGTGGTGACCCATCTCCATTCCATAAATGAGTGTACAATTTTTCATGATGATTGGTGTCATTAAAGTCCAAGGGTTCACAAATTATAATGAAGACATGTTTTTTTATTCTTATAACCCTCGATGGCCAGAACAACCAGACTTCTCTTGGAAAAGTCAACATGAGCGTCAATCAAGTCAGCCCAGTTTTCTAAGTCAATATCACTCGTGCAATTACCACCAAAACAATCAATTTCAAAACGATAATTTTTGTGGTACTTATGACAACAATAATCAAAGTTCATCATTGCTCGAAGAAGAAACACAAGACATGATGTCGGTGATGAAGGTACAAATGCATTACACAAACAATGTTACCTGATTTGTTACAGCCCTTAAAACAAAAGTTAGCCAATTGACTGAACAACTAATTGAAATAGATGAGGGTATACAACTAAGCATGCTTGGGGAAAATTTAAACGTTGAATTTTTTGACAAAATACCTTGACATTATGAACCTCGCCTCAAATAGTTGAACATAATCCAAAGAATGGTGAGGAAAAAGATAGAGCAAAGACAATAGAGGCCTCATTAGATCATGAACTAGATTTGGTGGATTTAGATGAGACCCAAACATTCATAGTTGAACCGATCACCTCTGATCAACTGCCATAGGCTTATGAAGAGAAATATTTGTCGAGTTTAGCATAAGAGCCTTCAAAAACTCCACTCGAACAACCTTCATCTCTTGAGTTGAACACATCACCCGATTCCATTCCTAGTCATATGATGAAAGATCTTACCTTGGTAGAAAGAGGGTTGAATGGGGATTGTAGAGGAGTTAATACATCCAGATGCACACACCAAAAACTGACTGAATCCAATACAAAACCTTAAAGAGAGTTGAACCCGAGCTGTAGAGGTTGGCATACAATAAGTTATCAAATGGTTGGATTGTAGGATCACGTATCCTTGTATTGAAAGAACTTGGGTGATCCTGACACAGGCAGAGCCCAAGAGATATGGCATCACGATTACTGAAAGGGTAAGGGAGGACATTTTTACTCGCCCCAACATTCGATGACGAGTCTGTACCGGCTACAGAAATTCGAATGCAGTCAAATTTAGAGATTATTTCCCTTCACTCGTTATGCATGAAAGAGCCACGAAAGCATCACAGTTCAGGTACGTAACTCACAGATTGTTAACAATATTAACACATGTCTGTGTTTTGTACATTTCTTTTCTTTTGTATTTTATTTTTATCGCATTAGTTAGTCATTTCATAGTTAAACGAACTTTGTGGGTGTGTTCACTGCAAACTCTCACGAGACTTCACTCGTCCACTAGGGGGAACCTAGGGGTTTAAAAGGCTTGTTGCACATGCTAAGTGAAATCGTGTTTCCCTACAAAAAATGAGGATTAGTTCTTTAGTTGTTCTTTTTTATTAGATATGTTTTTTGTTTTTTAGCTATTTGTTTTTTTTTGTTTATCTTTGGAGACCTTTGTTTATATGTCTCTGATCCTGAAATCTCTCTTGGTTGAGTCCCACTTCTCAGCATCGAGGACAATGCAAATCTTTTAAGTTGGGGATGGGGAATTTTGAATTTTTTTTTTATTATTGAATTTTCAATGTGCTGTAACGGAGTTGGTCCGAGCTAGTGTGTTTCAACAGGAAAGTGTTAATAACGAATCGCCCAAAACTGACATTCCATATAGGGTAGAGCTTACATCATGGAGTGATCATACCGCGCCAAGTCATGCATCGGAGAGATAGTCAAGTGATTTTTATATTTCCCTTCATCTTTCTGAGTTTCTTGTCATAATTGCATACATTAGGGACAATGCACGATCTAAAAGTGTGGGTTTGAAAAATTTAAATATTGATTTGTTCTACGGCAGTAATTCTTTTACATACATGAGCATAATGAAAATTTATTAGACTCTAACAAACATAAAGTATTAATGAATCGATCAATTAGTTACCTAAGATTACTTGGTGTGCCTTGCTATTCGAAATTGGCATTGACGTGGTGAGCACATCTAACCTGTGAGACAATTGAGCTTATGACTAAAACATCTAAATTAGTCTCATTAACTTCATATGTTTATTACAGCTTATGTGCATTGGTCTCTCTAGAACTTGCATCTATTCTCTTCTAGATTGCATTTTATTCATGCTTGCATACAAAGGTGATAAAGGCCATCTTAGATGCAAATGTCAACCACTTTTATCCAAAAAACCGACCTTGAAAAAATCCACTTGATTAACCATTTTGAGCCTACAAACCCTGTTTATTTGATAGGCCTGAGTTACAAGTCACACAAACAGTTCCCACCCAATCTTACGACTTTAGAGTGTGACATTAGACCAATGAGCTACATAGTTGATACCTTGAATAAAAAAAAGGAGTGGAAAGCAAAGCCTCAAGAAATAAAAGAGAATAAAAAAAGATCAAAAAAGGTGTGGAAAGCAAAGGCTCAAGAAAAAAAGAGGATGAGAAAAAAAAATCAAAACTAAACAAATCAAAAAAAAAAGAGAAAACAAAAGAATAACGACTTACAGTCACTGAAGTGAAAGTAAAGTATTCGAAAGTTTAAAAAAGAACCACAATGTGACATGCTCTTGGTGTTAGATTAGAATTGTATTCAAGATTAAAATAGAGGGTCTAGTTTATAAATGTTGTTTAGTCAAAGGGTTTGAGTAGTAAAGTCAATCAAGGTTGACTTAGTATATATAGTTGGTGTCTTTGTAATCTTGTAGATACGCGCATACATTCAAAGACCATAAGTCAAACACTTAGAGAGAACACAGAGATAATTCGTATACTGTTCAAACGTGAGATATGTGACACTTAGACTTATGACTTCGTTGTAATCATATGATTTGATCAATAAATGTTTGTTTGATAATCTGTGTTAATTGCATGCTAGTAATTTTGGGATCACATTTGGTATCAGAGCGCAGATTCAACATTTTGAGAGTTTTTAGAGTTTGTATATGTTTCTTGAGTTCTTGATTGGATTTTTGTGATAAAATGAGTTTTTGATAAATCTTTTTGGTTAAAAGTGGTCGAAAAATGTTCTAGAATATATTTTTGTGATTAAATTGCACTTAGAAATCGATTTTGATCATCAATTTGTGGATTTTTGAAAATTTTGGTCGAACGAGTTTCGTATACTGTTTGATCGAGTTTTATGTAATTGAGTGTAAATTTGATTGTGATATTGAATTGGATTGATCTTTGTACTAATCTGATTGATTATGTGAAGTTACAACCTCTGGATTGCAGATTTTGATCGATTTTTGGACTAGATTCGATTTTTAGGCCCATAACTCAAGAACTCGCAAGATCCGTACTTTTCATACGAGGAACTCACAGGACCTTAAATTCGTAGAAAGAATTCGTTTAAAAGTTAATCTAAATTCATCAAGTATGGAATTCGTATCACTGTGGTGTACGAAAAGTTAAAGAATTCGCATAGGATATCTTGAAAATCATCTAAGTGTTGGAATTCGTATACTGCTATATACGAAAAGCAAGAATTCACAGAAGTCTGTTGTGCAAAAAGCGATTTTTGAAAATTTTAAGGTAAGAATTCACATGTGATTTATACGAATTGCACAGAATTGGCACATCTGAGTGATGTGAATTGTGTAGAATTCGCATGTTAGTGTGGTGCGAATTCCCATATTTCGCATAGATTTTTCATGCGAATTTTAGAAGATTTCGCATAATCTTTCAAAAAAAGTTGAAGTCAAGAATTCGTATGAGATACGAATTGATTTGTTTTGAGTATCTCTTGTCTGCGAATTCAAGACTTGTGCGAATTGTAGCTTGCTTATACGAATTGTGTGAGACATACGAATTCTATCACATTTTTTCATGCGAATTGCTCTCTATTCTTTAGTGTATGCGAATTTTGTACTTAAAGTTTTTAGAAATTTCATTTTCTAAGAATTTTTAAGTCTTACATCTTTTAATCTCAAATTGTTGAGTTAAAGATCATTACTAGCTTATACTTTTACAGGTTTCAAGATGCCTCAGAGATACAACTATGATTTTGAAAAAATGACTATTTCTGAAGCTAAAGCTAACGTTAAGCGTCTTGCTGGACAGTTGTCAAGATACACTAGCATGGACGATGTTTGTGAAAGGGAGAATAGAAAGCTCAAATATGAGATATCATCTTTAAAAACTGAAAATGAAAATTTGAAGATTCAGAAATCATCTTTTCTTACTCAGATTAATAGGTTGAAAGATAATTCTAAAGTTTCAGAGAATGTCATTTGCTCAGACTGTGTATCTAACTCCAAAATTAATTTTGCAGGAATTATTGAATCAAAGGAAAAAGAGATTTCTACTATGCAAACAAAGCTGAAAAAGTTTGAAGGTCTAAATGAAAATACTACATGGTCAAAGAAGGAATTAATGCAAAAAGAGAATGAAGATCTCAGGAGAGGAGCAAATATCTCAAGTGAAACTTGTGATGGTCTTAGAAAGATAAATTCTCAAATCTTTGCTGAAAGAGACAAATTGAAAGATAAAGTTTTTAGTCTTGAGGTTGAAATCAACATGATGAAAGAAAAAGCAACCCAAGAGAAAGACAACACAAAATCCCAAGATGAGATGAAGAAGTTTGAGAAGAAGAGAAAGGAAGTTGAAGGAGATAATACTGAGCTTCAGAAGAAAATTAGTGAACTGAAAGAAAAGATCTCTCAAGATGAAAAAAAGAGTGAAAAAGAAAGAAAAGAGTTTGCTAAGAAGTTTTCTGAATTTTCCAGAAAAGCTTTTGAAGAGAAGAAATCAGTGGAGCTTAAATGTATAAAGCTTTCTCAACAAGTTTTAGACTTCGAGAAAGTAATCATTCTGGAGAGAGATAAATTTGAAAAGGAGAAGAAGAAAACTGAACAAAAGACTGTTGGTGTTTTCAAGGAGATTTCTGATAAGAGAAAGACTATTGAAAAAGAATTTGAAGAAGAAAGGAAAGTGTTTGAGTCTGAGATAGAAAAGTTGAACAGGAAACTATCTGAGCTGTCAACAAACATCTTGAAGGAGAAGAATGCAAAATCTGAGTTGCATAAGAAGTTTGATTTGATGTCAAAGGAAAGAAACAGTTTGTCTTCAAAGATAAAAGAACTTGAAGATATCATGTTCAAGGTGAAACTAACTGAGTCAAAGACTCCAGAATCAATTGTCCAATCACCAAGAGATGATCAAGCTGATTCAGAATGCTCATTTAAAATAGCTTCAAATTCACGTTTTACAAATGTTTCTAATAATTCTTTATTTGATTCAAATGATAATCTTACTTCTAAATCTAAAGATCAAATTCGTCCTTCTAACCTTTTCTATGATAAACATGTTGATGGTTCAGGTAACATTAAGAAGAACAAGTCTCAGAAGAAAATATTTTGGAGACGGAAAGATGAAAAAGAAAATGAAAAGTGGATTTGGATAGTGAAAGGTTCCTTAGAGGAGAAGAAGGAACAAAAATCATTTGAGCATACATCAAATGCTAAAAGGAAGAATGCTTTTAAAGGTAAAACTTTTGGCAAACCTGATCTGGTTTACACTATCAATCAATTGATCAAGTTAGCACAAAAGAAAATTAGTTGTTCCTACTTCGGCTCAAATGATTTTGTAAATAAAAATTATGAAAATAGCTGGTATGGTTCTTATTACATCTCTCCTATTCGAACTGCAACTAATCAACCAGGATCCAAATACCAGTGAATACCAAAAGTTAAACCTGTGCTGCAGACACCTAAAGATTAAAGGGGAGAAAGAGCAATGACTTCTGAGTAAATCAGCTCAGGACTCGGACTTCAAAGTCAAAGAACTATGGTTTCTGATTACATCAGATCAGGACCCGTTCTTCATTGGTAAAACTGAAAATTACTATTCTCACCGGAGAATATGTAATCATGGCTTCTGAATATTACAGTTCAGAACCTGATCTCAAATGTTTTTCTTCTGAAGGATACTTACAAGATAAAATCTTTTCAAGAAGTTTTTTTTAATCTAAGGGTGAGTTACTGATATTTACACTGTCATATCTTTTAGGGGGAGAAGAAAATAGTCATTTATACTTTGATTGCCATATTTTTCTGATGACTTGAATTTTTACAGATATTGAAGGCGAGAATATCTGAAGTTTTGTCAAGGGTGATTAAACGATAATATTCATTTTAGGGGGAGACTATAGGTATATTTTTCTATATCTTAATCTCTATCAGTTGTTGAAAGAAGGACAACTTTTGCTTGTGAAAAATCAATTTCATAAATGTTCAAACCACTTCGTGTTCTCAAATTGTTTTATGAATTTCGAAGTGTGATTTTAAATGATTTTCTTTGGATACTTTGATGATTACCTGACCATGTGATTCCAAAAGATAAATACTTGTGTATTATCTTCAAGGTTCTAAATGGCGTGAGGCGTGGCGTGGCGGCGAGGCCAAGCCTCAAGCCTTAGGAGCCACGGCGAAGCCATGGCGTTTTCAAGGCGTGACTTATGGCGTCAAATTTCTATTTCATATATAATATTATATATAAAAACGTATGTTTTGTAGTGTTACTCAGTGAGTCAATATTAATAGGGAAGTTAAATTAGGTTGTATATATAAAAAACTTGCAAATAAGACATTAAAAACGTAAAGAAAATCAAATATCTCATTACAATAACCGCACATTAGGCCATGGCGTGCCATGGGCTTAACGTGGCGTGACACACAAGACTTGGTGCCATGGCGCGCCATGGCGGATGTGCGGCGAGTTTTTTAGAACATTGATTATCTTGTCAATATACTGTCAAGTATTCCTACACATAATGGTTCAGTACATTTTTTTTGACTTTGTTATTACCATGTATCAAATGATAAATCTTTCTATGGTAATACTCCCGTTTGCTATTCTATATTGTTTGAAAGCAGACGTCATTTTTCATTATACGTGCTTTCATTGCAAATATGTTTATATTTTGTTCATATAAACATCTTACGTCTTTGATATCCCTTATTATTTTTCTTCATGATAATTTGATCTGATTTAAATCATTGTCAGATTCTCAAAACATTTCTATTCATTTCATGATATTCATTCATTCAAATTGTTTTGAGAAATCTTAAATGTTCAATTGCTCAAATTTCATTCTTATCTTTTATAAGCATACATACACTGATTATGATTTCTTGTGTTTAAATGTCAAGAAAATCATTGAGCAATATATTCTTTTAGGACAAAAATTACATGGGATTCAATGTGTGAGCTTAAAAGACTTCCATGGATTCACGTTAACCAGTGTTTCCTACCCCGGAAGTAATCCTTTGAGTGATTGAGGGGAGAGGGGTCAAAAGAATTGAGTGTTGGTGTGTGATGAGGTAAAATGGAAATGAGAGATTGGTTAGAAGTGAGCTTAAAAGATTAAAAGAAAGAGGGTCAAAGATCAGAGTAAAAAGAATATCAAACTCTGTACCAAACTTTTTCTGAGCCGGACAACCACATAATCTGTTGTTTCACATTTCTTCGTGAACTTCATTGAAATAGGCAACTAGCCCATGCCAACTCTTGCTTTAAAACCCCACCCGCTACTCATTCTTTTCTTAAAAAGAGAATGTTTCACATTTTCTGGGGAAGCAACACATAATCTATTGGTTCTTTACTCATAAGATACTGATATTGAAAAAAAAAGAAAGTTGCCCCACCTTCGACCCTTTCTCATGCACATTGAGTCTATGTATAACTATTGAGACAACTATTGTTGTCTCAATGGTTTACATTATTTTTGAGTCTGTTAAAACAATCATTGTTCTAATTCTTTCATAACACAAGCACGAGCACACAGAAAATCTGTTTTTCTGTCAGAACATTCATAGATTAACCTTGTGTTTTTCAATGATTGAATGGAAGTCCTGGGAGTGAACATCATCCAAGCTCCTTATAAAGTACATCCGTTGTTCTAAGTAACTTTGTGTTACTTATAGGCACTTTAACTATTTCATACGATGATTCAGGGTTACACTCTTAATTTGTCTGAATTTGAAAAGATTCGGATGAATACATTCATGAATTGAAGGAAACATATCAGATCAGTTGGAGGAGAGTGTTCATGTCCTACCAACAGGAGGAGATTGTTACTCATGGAGATTGTGCTTATCTGATTTGGGGGAAATCATTTAAAGACTGTGCTGACATTGAAAAAGTTTTGATGATTTTGATTCTCACAATTCATCAAAAAGGGGGAGAATTTCAGGATTTCAAAGTCAGATATCGGAATTTGGGAGAAGTTTCAAAGAAATGTCAATGTTCAAGTCAGACCAAAGTTGATATTATCAGACCAAAGTCAAGAGATATGTATTGAAAGGGGGAGATGTTAAAGTCTGATGGTTGATTGAATGAAAGAAAGAAATAAAGAGATAAATCTGAAAGCTGCATCAATGTCTGAGTTTGAAGAAAAGTTTTTATGAAGAATATGTGATTCTGTTGAAGACAAAGGGGAAGATTGAATATTGATCAAAATGACAAAGTTTTGAAGATGTAAAGTTTGTTGAAGACTTCAAAGATTTCAAGGATTAAAGCTGTAAAGATTATTTGCTAAAGATGTTTCTGAAGATCAGAAGACCTGAAGATAATTGTCAAAAAAATTTTAATCTTGAATCCAAAGGGGGAGATTGTTAGATTAGAATTGTATTCAAGATTAAAATAGAGGATCTAGTTTGTAAATGTTGTTTAGTCAAAGGGTTTGAGTTGTAAAGTCAATCAAGGTTGACTTAGTATATATAGTTGGTGTCTTTGTAATCTTGTAGATATGCGCATACATTCAAAGAACACAAGTCAAGCACTTAGAGAGAACACAGAGAGAATTCGTATACTGTTCAAACGTGAGATCTGTGACACTTAGACTTGTGACTTCATTGTAATCATATGATTTGATCAATAAATGTTTGTTTGATAATCTGTGTTAATTGCATGCTAGTAATTTTGGGATCACACTTGGTTCATTGCTTACAGTGCCTCTTAGTCTTAATGGTTTTGAATGTCATTTTACCATAACCATCTTACCATACCCATAATCAACATTACAACATGTGAAAAATACCTTTTTATTTGTATAATATATACAATCCCAGCGGTGGAGAATGAGATATTTTATAAGCCTATGGTAGAGTACTAGTGATATGAGGATGTCTTGAGCGAAACATTCTAACCCAAAACATGTGAGTGATTGAGTGAATCTTATCCTTAGTGAGAGACCACCGTATCAGTTCATGCTAGTTCTTGAAATATCATTTCACATTCTGAGGGGTTAATGGTTGACTTGTCCCATATTCATGACATGATACGAGTTCTAAAGAGTTTGACTTGATCATTCTTGAAATATCTGAAATAAACAGTTTTATTGCCCAAGGACGGTCAATGTTTAAGTGTGGGATGTTTTGATGGACGTTAATTCTAGTATTATTTTCTCGTCATCACCCTCTTTAATGTACAAAAATGGTAAAACCGAACAATAATGATGTATTTTTATAGATTCGGAACATTTTGGACAGAAAAAGAACAAAAAATGGAATTTTAACAAATTTGAGAAGTTGTGGTGTTTCCATCATATCTTAGTCGTTCTAGCTCCGATTAAGGCGATTCAAGATTTTCTGGAATCCGACAGATGTACCTACAATTTGGAAGTTTTGAATTTCTGTAAATTCGTGCTGAATCTGGGCCAAAGCTAACATTGAAGTCGGAATAACAAAGCTGGGGAAGAACGAATAAAAGAAATACCCGTGGTTTTACAACCAAAATAGAAAGCATGGTGAATTGGCAAAGGGTTTGCATGTGCATGGTGCAGGTGACGGGTCCTAACCCTCTTGGCTGCACCTTTCATATTTTTATTGAAATCGCACTAGATCCGACTTGATCATTCTTGAAATATCTGAAATAAACAGTTTTATTGCCCAAGGACGGTCAATGTTTAAGTGTGGGATGTTTTGATGGACGTTAATTCTAGTATTATTTTCTCGTCATCACCCTCTTTAATGTACAAAAATGGTAAAACCGAACAATAATGATGTATTTTTATAGATTCGGAACATTTTGGAGCGAAAAAGAACAAAAAATGCAATTTTAACAAATTTGAGAAGTTGTGGTGTTTCCATCATATCTTAGTCGTTCTAGATCCGATTAAGGCGATTCAAGATTTTCTGGAATCCGACAGATGTACCTATAATTTGGAAGTTTTGAATTTCTGTAAATTCGTGCTGAATCTGGGCCAAAGCTAACATTGAAGTCGGAATAACAAAGTTGGGGAAGAACGAATAAAAGAAATACCCGTGGTTTTACAACCAAAATAGAAAGCATGGTCAATTGGCAAAGGGTTTGCATGTGCATGGTGCAGGTGACGGGTCCTAACCCTCTTGGCTGCACCTTTCTTATTTTTATTGAAATCGCACTAGATCCGACTCAGTTTAGCTGAGGCCCAACGCACATTCCAGGCCCAACTTGTGAATATGGTTATATGAAGCATATTAGGGCAAAGGAAGAGGCATCGAAGACGGGGCCATAACAGTAGCCTCACTGCTGTCTCCATTCTTTTATCATATTCTTTATTGGATGAAAGGATTATTGAAGATTCATAGATTGTTGACTCGATGGTAACGATGATTGAAGATTGTTGATGATTGAAGATCCAAATTTGATACAAGGGAGGTTTGAGGTTTCTTCCAAGTATTGTTTTTTTAGCATATCATATTTATTATTTTAATTCGCTTTTAGAATAAGGTTTGCTTTATTTGTTTTTGATATTGTTGGCTAAGTGAAAGTATTAGATTGAATTTCTTAGATAAATTTTGTGGCTTTTTATATAAGTAGAGAATGTTGAATGGTTAGTCATAGATTAAAATGGTTTTGATGTTATAGCTTTAAATAAAGTTTCTATGAGTTGTTCATTGACATCGATATGTGACATATATTGTTAGCTTTGAATGATTTCGTATTCAAGTTATTTCGTTAGTAATAAAGTTTCTATTTTTATTTGTTAGAGAGTTTATTACAACTCACAATCCAAATATTTTGAAGTAGTGTTATTTGTAATAGTTAGATTTCGGTTCTTAGTTAGGTTATTTTTGAGCTTAATCGATAAACTAAATAGTCAATCTTTGTGACACAGTGCAAATTAACTTAACACAAATAGTTAGCTTGACCACCGACTCCTTGAGAAGCACAATACCCAACTTACCATCTTTACTGATATAAGTTAGGTTTACAAATTTAAACCTTGTTATGCGTTTAACAACGCGTGCAACAATAACCCGTAAATGAAACCTAATTCATGTTAAAAAGTTGAAACCTTATGGCTCTCCATCCTCAAAAGTTGAAACCATAAAATGAAACCTAATTCATGCTTTTGGAAGCATCAACATCGTCATAAATCCGTCATCTTTGCTCAAATCAACTACTTGCTAGATGAAGGAGAGCGCATATTCTAAATCTTTGACTCTATTTCTCTGAGAAATCAGAGTTTGAAGCTTTTGTAACACCCAAAAATCTGGAAAATAGAGACATTTAAAAAAAGTTTTATAACAGAACAATTGAAGGATAAATAGTTTCTAAAGGACAACACTCAAATTACCTAAAATGAAAATTTAAGAATTAACAACATAGATTACAAGCCAAAACTTTCACAAAGTTTACGATAAAGACATGTCTTAGTATAACCAATAAAGTCGTTATCTCCAAAATGATACAAGATACTTCCGCAAAGTACTAAGTCCTTCACGAGCATCTAACTATCACTCAACTCTTCTCAAGTGTCGCTAGTATCGCCGCCACAAGTACCTGATGCACACGTCGACAAGAAAAACTGTTAGACTTAAAGACTAGTGAGTTCAAACATATTATATTGCCGGTATAAAAAGGGCAAAACTCAACAAATGTTCAAAAAGAGAATTTACCCAATCGAAAGAATGTTTACAATTTAAAACATCTTTCCAAAATACACCATTTTCAAAAATACCAAATAACACATTCCGATGACGGGGGAGACCCGTTTTTGTTGGATGTGGCGTAACACAAATTAAGCCACGTATCAACGTTATCAAGTTTCACTCCGACACCATCCACGATGTTAGTGCTTATTCTCCAAGGTTTCAAGATGAGAACATCAAAACTCCTCACTTGTCATTACCAAACCCAATCGCTTCAAGACGATAACATATTAAATCCTCGCTTAACCTAATCAAAGGTTTGAAGATGAAAATGTTGAGACTCCTCACTTGATTCAAACCAGTGATTTTAAGAAGAGAATATCAAAACTTTTTTCTTGTTCAAAACAATCAATTCTCATGTACATGGATTCAAAGCAATAAAATCACTATTTTCATGATTTAAATTTGGAAGACCAAATAAGTCCAAATGACGTGTATTTCCAAGTAATTATGCAAACATATGCATAAAATGTCCAAGTAACAATGAACAATCGAAAGTTGGGCAAAACCTAAAGTGCCCAAGTAATTATGCAACATATGCACTTTAATGTTCAAATATAATTGTTCAACAATCAAAGTTGGACAAATTTCCCAAACCATGATGAACTAGATCCAATTAACCCAAATCCACAACTTATAGAACCACTTTAATAAAACTCATATAAGTCAATTAAAGATGCGTTTCCTCAATGTTTCATATACCAAATTAGAAATGAATCAAGTACATCGTCCTACGATTAGATAAATCATCTTAAGTTAAAAAAAATCAAATAATTAGGTTCCCAAATCTCCATCCAACCCAATGCACTCAAAATCATTCATATGATTTATATCTCTAAAAAGCACTCAAAACGGTAATAGTAAATAAAAATCACCATTATTTATAAAAATCAACAAAATCATTCATATGATTTATATCTCTAAAAATCCATATAAACAAAATTATGAGCGTTAATTGTTCAAGTAAACAGTCAACAACCCAATAAGTTGGACAAATACCAAACATTTGTACCAATATGTATATAAATTGCCCAAAAGGATTAAATCTTTAACTATCAGTGGTAGTATTCAAACTAACTTTGTACTTCAACTCATAGAATAATCACAAACCCATCATTTAAAATTTAAAGGTTTCAAATAAATCAATGATATGGATATTACCCAAAATTACCCAATGCTTAGGTTAATTAAGCAACTCATATGATAGGTAAAACTCCATAAAGACAAATGAACACCAAAATGACATTTTTGACATGTACAACATTTTCACAAAGTAATTTGAACCCCACCTTGCTAGGTTACGTTAAACCTAGTTTTCATCTAAGTTGTGCAATTCTCTTGCTACAAAAAAAAAAAAAAAGAAAAAAAACATTGCAGCCCCAAAAACGTGCCTATACTCTTTAAAGGAAAAATATATATTCTCTAACTTATATATACTAAAAATAGATAGAATACAACCTATGTAGCTCCAATATTGAGCAAGAAGAAAACCCCCTAAGTGTGGAGATCTACCTAGGTTGAGCTTAAATGGAAGCTTTCCAATCTTCAAGCAAGCTATTCAATCCGTCAACATCAAGTTTTTCTTTCTTGAATCTCAACACAATTCGTTATTGCAATAAAATGGATTCTTTCCCTTGAACTCTTTGAATAAGAAGTTAGGCAAATTGTTGTGTTTTATTCAATCAAAACATCAAACTTATACAAGCAAGAGAAGAACTTAAACCTCCAAAAGATATATGTTGCTTGATTATAGGAATTAGATTCCTATATGAAAGAAAATACATATGGAAAATACTTATCTTACATATAGGAAATATTATTAATGTTATATATTCCTAACATCCCCCCTCAAGTTGGAGCATGTGGCTCAATAATGCCCAACTTGTCGACAATAAGATCAAACTGCTTCTTCCCTAAGGCTTTAGTAAAGACATCGACTATTTCGATTGTTGTCGGGACATAAGATGGAGTGATGATACCATCCTGAATTGTGTTACGGACAAAATGACAATCAACTTCAATATGTTTTGTGTTCATGAAAAACCAAATTTTGTGCTATATGCAATGTGGACTCACTATCATAGAAAAGATGAATTGCCTTAAGATGATGGACATCCAAACTCAAAAGTAACCCTTTCAACCATTTTAATTCGCAAGTATGCCATAGAACAATACTCAACATTTGTGGATGATCGTGCGATCATGTGCTACTTTATTGATATCCATGAGATAAACCAACCAGAAAGAGACCCCCTAGTAATTGGGCACGTGGCCCAATCTGAGTCACACCATCCGGTACAGATAACTAGCTATCATAACAAATAAAAAATACCTCGACTTGGAGACTCTTTGAGATATCTAACAACCTATAATTCAACATCCCAATGTTCTTGTCATGACCCCTGCATGAATTGAGGCAAAACATTGACCAAGTATGTAAACTCACGACGAGTTAGTGACAAGTAAACATGACTCCTCAATAGGCGTCGATAGGGCTCAGGATCCGAAAGAAGAATACCCATCGCATGCGTAAGATGATGATTATGCTCTATTGAAAATGCAGTTGGCTTTGCACCCAATAGACCAGCCTCTGAAGTTATATCTAGAACATACTTTCTTTGGCAAAAAAAATATGCCAGAAGGATTTCGTACCACCAAATTGCTAAGGAAGTACTTTAATACTCCTAGATCCTTCATATGAAAACAGTTGCTTATATAAGCCTTGAAAGTTAATGCATTAGAATTGTTACTATAGATCAACAAATCATCAACGGATATGAGGACATTAATCTAAACCGAGCCTTTAATGTAAGTGAACAAGGAATAATCAGAGTAAGACTGAAGAAAGACATACCCTTTCAATGTTGTCATAAGCTTGTAAAACCATCAATGAGGAGCCTGCTTCAAACCATACAGTGATTTTCACAAACGACAAACCAAGTTAGCATTAGTCGAACTAAAATTCGAAGGAAGTTTCATATACACCTCTTCGTAGCGGTGCTCACAGGTTGGGTTGATCAGGTTGAAGGCATTTGAACAATCTAACCCAATGCTTGAGGTTTGAAAAATCTCAACCCAACCCAACCCAAACCAAAGTGCAACCCAACCCAACCCAACCCAAACCGTACGGGTTGGTCAGGTTTATACTTTAGTACATCAAAATATTATCCTAACTTGTTTTATCTAGTCTACTCATAATTTATTTTTCAACATCAACCATTTGGTACAACTTATCCATGATTTTTGAATCTTAAGCATATCACATTCAATTAATTTTCTCAATTTGCATATATATATATATATATATATATAAGTTCACAGTTATTAAACATATATACAAAGGAGTTACATAGAGATGGATAATACATTGACAATATATGTATATGAAGAGGGTATATGATGGTGTATTTGTCTAATGTACATATTAATAGAGACTCAACATTCATATTAAATCCAAGAAATAAAAGGATATCAGGTTCATCGGGTTGGGTTGGGTTGTGTTAAAATAAAAGTAACCCAATATCAACCAAATACCTACAGTTTAAAGATTTTACAGCTTGATTAGACATTAGGTTGCTTTGGGTTGAGTTATTTCATATTGGGTTGGGTTGGGTTGGTAGGGTTTTTGAGCACCCCTACCTCTTCATCCAAATCTCTGTAAATGAAGGTAGTGTGAACATCCATTTGATGAAGCTCGCAATTATTTAAGGAGGCAATAGCCAAAATAACTCTAATTGTAACCATTTTGGCCATGGGAGCAAAGGTTTCAGTGTAATCAATTCCTTCGACCTGATCATGACCAAAAATTATTAATTTGGCTTTCAGTCTTTCAATGCTACCATCAGAGTTATACTTGATTTTATACACAAATTTGTTTCCTAGAGCTTTCTTTCCAGGACGTAATTTCCAGGACGTAATGGTTCCATGGTCCAAGTGTCATTATCTTCCAAGGATCGAACTTCTTGTTGAATTGCAACACACCCTTTATCTTTTACAACCTCTTTAAAAGACCGTGAATCAACACCTGTTGTTGTTGTTGTTGTTATGGATGCTCATAAATTTCAGTGTTTCACAGAAAACTTGTCACAACTAACAAAGTGTGCTATAAGGAATGATGTACCTGAGGGAGTGTGTAAATATGGTTTGGGGGAGTGAGAGATGGCTATTTCTTGTTGACATTAGACGTTATGTAGTCTCTTAGTATTGTTGATGGTGTTATTAAAATCAGATTTGATTTGACATTTCTAAATCTGGACATTTACATGTGTAGTCTCTTAGTCTTCCTGATGGTGTTATTAAAATAAAATTTGCTTTGACATTTCTAAATCTAGACATTTACATGTCCTACTTTCGGGCCTAAGCCCGTACTAGTTGTTCTGCCATACTATGCACGGGCTTTACATCTGAGCACTTGACGTGCATTCTTAACACTAATCATCTCTAGGAAAAGGAAACTAGATAAATTATAACTACACTTAAACTTACTGCATTGTTGTACAATGTTACACTATTCTTACTCTAAGTTATGCTGCGCCTAATTCGTGTATAGATATTGAGATGCACGTATGATGTGTAATAACTGATATTGAGTTGTATGTCAAATGAGGTATTGTCCTTACATCTAATAGTTCAAGCTTAGGTTGTAGATCATAATCTATTTCTCTTGAACTATGACTCTGTTATCAACTTGTAACACCCTCATTTAACCATGAGAAATGCCACATAATCAATAACGTTTCTATAAATACTCCAAACTATCGGCTAAATTAAAACCGTTTACAGTGGAAGACTTTAAAACAATAAATATGTAACTTAAACACTAACCTGTCCCATACTGAACTGTTACATAATTTATCCATCATAGATGTCTGAACATAAATAGACAGGGCAAGTCTCTATGTGTGCCCTTCTCATTTGTCCAAGTTGGAATCTTCTGTTTCTAAGATGCATACTATAGTTAGCTTAAAAGCTTAATGAGTTCATGGTTTTAGTGGATAAAATCATTTCGCATCTACATATCACTTAGTAAACGATATACCAAATAGTATGTATTTTCTGAAAACATGCAACACTGGAAAAAAGGACCCCATAAATGTCTCATCAATTAGGTATTGATAAGTTGCAAGCATTTCCTGGTGTATACGACTCACCTTGAGCCAATAACCAATTACAAGGTTGTGTTTCCATGTCACGGGCATTCTAGCTAGCCTAAGGGGTGCTTTCACTATCCTGCTCTAAACAGTCTTTTTTAACAGTAGGAAGCAACAATAAGAAGCCTATTCCCTTGCGGCATTCTTGCTTTTATATAGTTGTTGTTCATTGAAGCATATAAATAGATTCGTGCCTCCTACTTGCTGAAAGGACAAATGGAATGGCCGATCATGAATTCTATGAAGTTTTTAAGACCTTCTCTTTTGAGTTTATAATGAATGAAATGAACCCCCGTATGAGGAGTAAGTCTCCCCATGGTTTAGTAAAAGAAAAGAAGAGGATTTCTCCTCTAGTTGCGAAGGATACTGCTTAATACAGATTCAAGTGAAATGGCTGGTGGTAAGCGTGGTAAGGTCGCTGCTAACGGGACTATTTATGCGAATTCATTTCAGATAACCCAAACAATGTCCACTACATAACAACCTTCTATGATAGCATACAAAGTTTTGGGGCGGAAAGTCTCTATTTTGTACAAAATTTAGCACCGGTGGTTGGGGGCTAGTCTTTTTTATTTGGGTTCCATACGTACTGGAATTCTAAGATTTTAATTTCTCTTACATTCTACGTTCCTAAAACGGAATCCTCGCCAAGAGCTCCCAGGCGATGACAGAGGAAGCAACCCGCCTGCTGTGGCGGGGCAACTTTTTTTTCTTCAGAATAATACCTGGATGATTATCCACACTCTCGGTAGCTTACGAGTTTACGTCCAGCGATGGTCGGGTACAATTTCCTTTTTTTCTCCCTTGTAGCCATTACCCGAACTAGTGTACGGCTCACACAGAGCCAATCACCCATTTCGGGGTCGTGCCTCCCCTTAAGTGTGACAAACTATAACACCCAATATTTCTTTAATCTGTCAGTGAATAACAGATAAACAGTGAGTGAACCACCTGGGAAACGGTTGGTGGACGGTATAAGAAAATTGTAAGGAGAACGATTGGGAAAACGGTCGAGGAATGGCCGGGTGGCCGACCAGGCAACCTGGCAAGGGCCAGATGACCTGGAAGGGGCCGGGCGACCTTTTGGTTCGACGTAAGTCTCCCCAAGAGTGGCCTTTCTCGCACAAATCAGTTTTAACCCGATTTTTGGGCTATTTCTTCATTTGATCATACCTCACTCATTTTTCATCCGATTTGGACGATTTTTTGAGGCTATAGTTTCGTTTTTTGAAGCTCTTCAAGTGGAGAACAAACAGGATTAAAGTTTTCTTGTTTATTTGTGGTTCCTATAAGTTGAAAGGTTAGCTCCTAACCAACCATTTCTTGATTTAGGGTTTGATTCTATTCACCTCAACCCTCAGTCTTCTCTTGGGTTTCTTTGTGTATGTTTTGGGAGTAAATGAGGTGTTCTTGAGAAGCTTTGCACCATAGATCTAGAAGTTTAGCTTGGGGATTAAAGTCTTCATCAATGGAAGCAAGAGATTAGGTTTGGAAACTATATTTAACTTAACCTAGCAAGGTGAGCTCAAGTTGATTTGTGAAAATTATGTCCATGCCAAAAATGTCCATTTTGAAGTAATTATTTGTTTACGAGCTGATATTTATCAAATCTTGAATGATTTGATGAGTTTTGTCTATTTGGTATACTTGATTCTACAAATCTTGTATAATACCCATATTTGGGATTTTTGGACATTTTGATAAATAAATCATAAGTGTGTCTACTTTTTATGCTATATCTTATAAATGGATATTATTTGGTGATAATGCACTTTTGGTGTGTGTGGTTTGGAAAATGCAGATTCTTGTGGTATGAGACGTTTTGAAAATATAAATGGTATGATTTCATTTGGAAAATGATTTGTCCCAAACTAAAGTTGCCTTTTTGAGATAACCATGTCTTGGAGCATGTGTTTGCATAAATGTGGGTTAAATACGTTTTATCACATATGATGACTTTTATTGAATAATTACTTGAATTGTTGAGCTTTTGGCTAGATGTTGATTCATATGAGTCTTGGGGACATTTGTCCAGTTTTATTAGCTTATTGTGGAACTTTGGATGTATGATGCATTTAATTGTACATTTGTTGGACATTACATGTTTTGAGTGAGTTAGTCATTTAATCCGAGTCATGTAATGTTTTAGAATATAATGCTTTGGATCCACAAGCATATGAGTTTGTATTGTGGTAAAAGCGTGGAGTTTTGATTTCTACACTTTACTCTACTGAGTGGTACTTAAGTCATGGGCAATGAGCTTGCAGTGGTACCCTATTGGGTCGTATACATAGCTATTAGCCTGCGGTGGTACTCGATTGAGTCTTATACGGGGCTAGGTCTTGCGCTGGTGCTCATTGGAACCGTATACGAAGACTAATGACTTTGTGGCGAGACTCATCTAGAGGTCGAGTAGACACTAGGGTCATTTTGGGAATGTTGCAGTGGTGCTTAATAGAGCCGTTAGCCATATACGTGGATCCATGGTCTAAGGTGAAACTCAAGAACGTTGATAAGTGGTCTACTTTGTGTTCCCGCCACATTTGATGGAACGGGTCTTTTCCGTCACCGAAATGTGTTGTTTTGGGTATTGAGTATTATCCATGTTTTTGGTGACGTTTGAGTATAGAGTGTTATCCATAATTTGTGATTTTGGGTATTAAGCCTTACCGTTATTTTGATGTTTGGATATTAGAGTTTTATCCAAGTTTCAGTATTTGAATATTGAACTTTATTCACGTTGAGTTTATATTTTAATCGATGCTTTTTCATCACGAAAACGTTATATTTTAATCGATGCTTTTTAATCACGAAAACGGTGGTTTTGAAAATATGTTTCTTTTATGTTAAAGACATTTCATTTGTGAAATTATTAATTAAATAACAGTCTTTCGGTTTTATCGCTTTATATAAATGATCAAAACTGCTCGAACTCACTAAGCGTTAAGCCTAACCATTTTTATTGTCGGCATGTGCATCAGGTCCTCGTTGGTGAATGTCTAGAGTCACTATGATGAGTTGAGTGCTAGTTAGAGGCACACTGAGAAATTAGCTAATTGGAGGCGTCTTTTGTGTTTTGGAGATAGAGAATGATGTTTGGTTTTTGTAACACCCATCCTTAATCTATTCTGTGTGTAATGTTTGGATTATTTAGTATTGATGTTAAATCTTAAATCGCCATTATAGAAAATCCAGTATTGACATTTAGAAAGGAATTATTCCTTATTTGATGTTTTATCGAAAATTTTAATTAGTCGCTCTTTCCAGATTTGAGGGTGTTACACAAACCAAGCTAACATCCCATACTCCAAACTATGTACCATTTGTACAATTTAAACCAATTGAAAACTTAAGCATGCTAAATATGTTTAAAAAGCATAAAACAATTAGCATGCATACTCCACAAAGCTCCATATACATGTAAACATATAATCGATGTCATATATTTAAATCAGTATCATGCATAGCATTCACCACCACATAATTATAACATGATAAAATAACTTTTTACATATGTATGAATCCCATTATAAGTCTCATGAAGACTCACTTGTCGACTACTGATAGCTCTTGACCAACACTACTACAAAATAGTTAATGGTACCCGGTTGCTAAACTTAATGGTACTCGGTTACACAACCGGGTACTATCTAAGGGGGTACGATTATGGCATGTAATGCTACCCGGTTGTAATAACCGGGTACAATATGTTTAATGCTACCCAGTTCCTCTAAACAAACGGGTACTATTACTGTATAGAGAGAGCGGGAAGACACATCAAATGGAACCCGGTTCTGTTTAATAAACCGGGTAGGATTTGTATTTTTTTTTAATTTAACATATATTGATATGCTACCTAAAACCTATTAAAAGACTAAACACAAATAAAAATGGATGCAATATCAACACAATGTTGGAAATCAACAGATCTAGTATTCTAAGTCATTTAAAGTATTTACATGAAATGTATAAAAAAAATGGCAACACAATCAATAGATTACTCATATAAGTCAAGAGTAGGTTAATGACAACCAAAACAAGCACAAAAGTTCAAATCTTGTATGAGAATAAAAAGTGCAACTTACAAAAATGACCTCACAAAAACTTGTTTATCAACAATAATATGTTTCCATTATTGCAACTTCAAGTGGTGCCAAAAATGGTCAAACGATAAGCTAGTATCCACATCAACTGTTTGAACCAAGCGAGCTTCCATACCAATGCCATATGAACGCCAAAATGCCTATAAATTTAATTATTTCACACAATTAGTAAACCGAGATCAATTAGTAACAATGACAAACCAGACTATTGCAACAAAAAACCAAAATCCAATCCAAATATTAAAAGTAATTGCAACATGGAAAGCTAGGCAGCATAAACCTTGCAAAAAACTACATGTCGAGTCAAAGGTTGTATTTCACATGTTAATAAGATTTGTAGTCTATCCCCATTTGTCCATAAGTTGTATTTATTAACTGAAGACAAATTAACTGGTAGCATGTTTTGTAGAAGACAACTTGGATGGTCACAAACAAAAACTAATAAATGCTTGGATAGTGTTGGTACGTTTACCTTAATAGTTAATGAATCTAGAAATAAAGTATGTAAAAAAACTAAGCAAAAGAAGTGGGTGGCTAATGCCCAAGAAACTAACCGATATCAATTCTTCAGATGTTTTAGATAAGTGCTAGAAAAGTGTTTAGCCCATGTCACAGCCATAATGTTCGTCATTCTTTCTGTCAGGGGAGTCATGTCGTACCATGGTACCTACATGCAAATGAAAACCAAAATTGTTATTTGACGACAATGTTAAATGCAATAGACACAATAAAAAAATGTTTAACAAATATGTACCTTATTTAGAAACTGTGATTGATGATACATCACAAAATTTAACATAAAATGCATGATATAGTAGTCACACTCCCAACCGGATGTTTGTTGATTGCACTAAATTGACAAAAAAAATATATGAATTAGATTAAACCAACTATGAAATAAGTTGTGTAGATGTATGGTGAGATGAATTACCTTTGAGAACTCCCATCTAAGTGGCATGGATTTATCGGTATCACACGACCCTCCTTCATCAAGATACCTTGTAACAGCGCTACAAAAAACATTAACAATAATAGTGTTAGAAATTATAGAAAGACAAATCAATTCTATACAAATTTAAGAATTACTTACGCTTCCACGTGCTCTTTGACAATGTAGAAGTCTGCGGTCTTTTCTTTAGACATTAACGAATCCAATATATACGCAGTGCGACGACGAGGAATGATCAGAAGGAGGATCCAGTGGTGGCTGGTAATGTTCAAAACCATTAGTATAAATAAGAAATGGATAAACCGCAAGCACTATAACAATAAATATGTTAGCATATGGTACCTCTGTAGGTATGGTGCGAGAAAAAACCACAATTCTCTATTGTGAGACATCACACTAGCCATTTTACTTATAACACCATCCTTGTTTGATATGCATTCATCGACATGAATCCAAGAGGGACATATAAAACCACATCGGTTCTTCTCATTTTTTTTCATAACCCCATGTAAAAACCTAAAAAACGACAATATAATAAAGTAAAATATTGTGATCATATGAATGAATATGTACTAATCATTGACTTACATCTGGAACCATGCAATAATGGTATGATCGAGCCAAGCATTCTTAACTAAAGAATGTATGTCCTCATGGAATATAATAAACTCAAATGATTGAGCCCCAAATACACCGGGCTCGGACCGAATAAGTATTCCTTCATTCAGATTAGGGAGGGACTCCCAACGCCGATATAGCGACTGTAATTCTTTTGGCCTCTTCATCAAGGTTTCTGTCGGGATCACACTCTTAGATGGAACTGTTTTCTTTTTAGGAGTTGTCTTTTTTCTCCCTCCCTGCAATGGTTGTGAACTCTTGGGCACACTTTTGGCCAACACAGGTGGTTGTGTGGAATTTCCTTCATCATGTACCATATGTTGACTTTTGGAGGCCTATTAACAAGTTGGTTAAAAAAACATATAAATAACTAAATCTTAGTGCAATACTAGAGAAAGAGAACTAATGCATATATACCTGAGTGAGAACAATAGCGTCACGCCGCCATTGGATAAAAGAGTTTCGTGCTTGACCTAGTTCCTTCATTTCTTCATTCGGCACAGGAAGAGGATACTTTGCAAAATAACTTTTCACTTGGTCAACATGTACCTTTACGTAATTCTCCGTGACAGGGATTGAATGACATAATCCATTCCCTATAGAATGGACCATCCCTTTTGCACATGGGAACTTGTAGTTACATTCTATCGCCAACAATTCACAATGAGCGGGTAACTAAAATAATTATATGTGTAAGTATGTACATATATATGCAGGTAAGTAAGTATGTAAGCATATATGTATGTATGTGTGAGCTCAATTACCTCTACACCATCAAAGTCGTCGAGACAAGGCACCGAGCCACAACTACTCTTTCTCATCCCTAGGCTTGGGCTTCCATTTTGTTGCATGATCTTTTCAAGTGTAGCATCGAGAAACCTTTGATTCTCCTCTATCTCGGCACGATAGATCCTTCGATTCTCCTCAAACTCATCATTCATTAACTTTTTTTTTCTTCACACTCGGCAAGAAAGTTCTTTCTCTTCTCCTCACACTCGGCCTCAAAGTTCATCCTCTTCTCCTCCCAATCGATATCCATATAGGTTTGACTTTTTCTATTTTTTCTGAAATCCTCATAATGGTCTTCTTCAAGTCTACTGTGTGGCTAACTCCTCTGGTGCGACCTGGGTGCTCAGGTCCTAGCACTGCTATAAGAACATCCTCTCCAGGCTCAGGAATCCAAAGTCCTTCTGAAAGTTGTCTATCTTTCTCAATCTGTTAATACAAATAATACGTATGTAATGATAATTATTAATAAACAATTTACAATGAAGCATAAAAATAAACTAAAATCTAGAACTCTCTCTTACAATCTTATCTACTAACTCCTGAAGATATGTGGGAATCCTTAATGTCCCATCCGCTGCTTTGACTCTCCTTGCCAACAAAAAGTTCCTTGCTCGCTCGTCTTGAATCTGAAATAGTTCTGACGACTATCCTAACTCCATCATCTCTTTGCTCCAATTATCATAGTTTGAACGAAACCCATGTGCACCTAACCGGGCCGGATTTGTGTTTAGAGCCGCATTCTTCTTTCCTTCTTCACTTTTCGCCTTCACATAAGAATAACTAATGCAATTAAAACATGACAAAAAAAAATGAAAAAACTGTAAATTTGTAAGTTGCAACAAACCAGAAATTCGTCAGTTGATTTCATGACACAAAATTCTTCCCATGTTTGTTGATCGAGATACGGGTAATCAGGACAAGGATTGCGACCTTCTATACAATATTTTCTATTAAGGCTCTTCTTGAAGTTTTTCCATGATGTACTGGCTATTTTAAGCACTGGAATTTTATACTTGTCATCCTCTATATTCCAATTATCCTATTTTATTTTTCAAAATAAGCATGTTAGTTGTCATTAGCATAAATAAATAAAACCATGAGTACATGTAAAGACATCTTGGAAATCATACCTTGATAGCCAACCACAATAAATCCGTTACTTTTTTATCCACTTTGTCCCAAGATGGTTCAGTAATAGAAACCATTGATCTTGTGGTGACCCCTACCCAATTACTGAATCTACATTCATATTTACCAATAACCACCCCATGTTTATTGAACTCGACATGCAGATCTGCGTTCTTTTTATGTTTTTTCAACAACGTAACACTTCTCTTACGTCGTTGTTGTGTCGGTTGTGTCGGCTGAGAACCATGGCTCCCGTCTATGTTGCTTGGTAGAGAACCATGGCTCCCGTTTGTGCTGCTTGGCTGAGAATCAAGAGATTCCCCAGATATCGATGGCCCAGTGTCATTCGACATATCTGCAAATCAATACTTTGTTGAATTAAAGTGGCATGCAAATTATTAACATATTTGGTAATACTAACAGTTGAGCAAATTATCCCATAAATACAATTATATAAGGTTTTTCTATTTATAAATACAATTATATAAGGCTTCTCAAATTATAAATACAATTATATAAGGCTTCTGAAATCTCAAATATTGTATCAACAGTTGAACAATCACATTAATCCTTTAGAAGAAGATGAGTTCAAGTTTAACTGTTGTTATTTAGCTTTAATCTTTTTGCAGAATTTTAGATGTTTTACTCTGTTTCATCTTTTCAATCGTTTACTTATTAGGAGAATATGAGCTATGAACACCACCTACTCCATATCCTCAAATTTCTTGATTAAAAAAGAAAAAAAAAGACAATGATTCCCCTTTTTAATCAAAAAGGGAAGGTAAAAAAAGATGCAAATTTCACGAGAAGAATTGTATTTAAAACTTGGCAAACCATAAGAATGTTTTGTGGCCCCTACCCATGAAGAATAGGAATGTTGTCAGATTATACGTATAGTTTATAGTGATTTTTATGTACATAGTCTATATAAGTTTCAAGGTTTCCAAGCTACTGTAATTACAAGTAGTAGATTTCCAAGATTTGGATGCATGTCTTAATCAATTTGTAATAATTATTTCCATGGTACTAATTAATAACTGGACCCATATAAGTGAATTTGTAATTATTATTTAGGTTATTTTCTTAATATATAGTCCATATATGGAAGGAAGCAGAGTGAATGGATGAATGGATCAGTTGGCAAGTTGGTTCATCAACAATTCAATTTACAGTGAGAATGTTGTTTGGCTTATTTTCCTAGGTAGGAATGATCCATATAACAAGCAGTAAATTTTAATTGTGCCCATAACACTAACTTTTACCAACAAATGAAGCCCAAAACACATCTTATCTCTTTTGAATTTCCCTAAACATTAAGAAATTCAAATAATTAGTAACAAGATTAAAAAACGTTACCAGATGAAGATGGAACGATGTAGGCGTGGAGGAGATTGGGGATAGCAACCTGAAATTGGGGCTCTAAAGAGGCGTCAATTCGTTCACGATGATGCTTCGATGAAAAATGGTTGGCAACTGAGATTGGGGATAACAACCTGGAACGACGTTGACAATGATGCTTCGATTCGTTCACGGAGGCTAGACAGATTTCGAGAATCACTATATAAGTTCCTAATCTGCAGAAATTTTACAAAACCATAATCAAACCCATAAAATACCCGATTGAAACTGCTATCTGGCTAGGTTAAAAGAAGAAATAAATTGTATTAAGAAACTATTTGCAAGGTTTTGTCATGATCTGCCTTTATCACATGGCAGCTATGAAGCAGGTGCAGCTACCATCCACAATTACACAACACAACACAGACTCTTAGGCTCTTAGGGTGCTGAACTTCTTTCATCATGAACCATTTAATTAACTTAATAGCATGATTAAGTCAAATGCTAGTTGTAAACCTAATCTCATAGTGACAGTTTGCAGATAAAGGTTCGAGTGTCTAGACTTTGCTATGGTTTTGTGACAATCATTAAATCAGTTCATCAATCAAAGCTACACATTCAAGATTCACACATAAACACAGAACATAGTCAGAAATAGAAGCAAATTTAGGAACAATCAAAATACCCTAGTTACAAAACTAAAACAATCAAAACACACATTCTCACCAAAACCCACCAAAATCAAATCATCAGTTGTCAAAATTTTGTAAAATAAACATCACAGAATTCACAATCATACACACATATAGCAAGCATCAAGGGATAATAATAACTATTGCAACAACAAAACTAAATGAAACCAAAATTGAAAAGGCTCCAAATTCCCTTGTAGAAATTTTCAAAAAATCAATCAACAACCCAATACATTCCCACCAAAACCAACCACAATAATTACATGAAAATAGTCAAAATACACGAAATCAACTCACACATTCACACTTTTGACACAAAATAAAACAGAGACAAACTTGCGAGATCGTGATGGGAAGTAAGCGATTTGTGCAAATCAACAAGTCGTTCACGGAGGCTATACAGATTTCGAGAATCACTATAGTTCCTAATCTGCAGAAATGAAATTTGGGGGAGGGATTTTGGCGCTATTCGTCGATTTTCAGAGAGAGAGAGAGAGAGGAGATGAAATTTGGGGGGAGGGATTTTGGTGCCGATGGTTTTAAGGATTTTAGCGAGTTGGGCCAAAATTGATAATGTTATCATTAATTAATTAAATTTATAAAATACAGTAAAATCTAAATATCATTTAAATTTAAATTTTCTTTCCAAAAAAAAACGGAAATATGTTTGGATTTGAACAATGTTTTAAAAACCGGTTTTTTGACTGATCCGATGTGGTGATAGGGTCACGGTTGAGCTGGTTCAACAGGTTCAATCATCGGGTCAACCCGGTTCGTTATGATTGGTTCAACCAAATTTTTAATAGAATCGACCGGTTCAATCTGGGTCATAAAATGGCAACCCGGTCGCAATTGATCCGGTCTCTTCACCGGTTCCGGGTCGACCGGTCGGGTCGACCGGTCGGGTCGACCAGATTTTTAAAACATTGATTTAAACAACCTGTTTTAGGCCCAAATCATTAAAAATATCATTAATTAATTAGATTTGTAAAATAAAAATCTAAATATCATTTTTTTTAATTTTCTTTACAAAAAATATAAATCTATTTGGATTTGAACAACGAAACTAGAAGAAGATACTATATTTAAAGAATATAGTTATTAAAAAAATACACTGACATAATATAGAGAATAACGAAGTATAATCAATTTTTTTTCCTTGTCTTCGTATCTTGTCATAATCATCTTGCATCTTCCTATTGTTTGTTACTGCAAAAAAAAAACGTGTAAATATGTTGACTTTTATAAACTAATCACATATACAAACAAAAAAAAAACCTTTCTTGGTATGATCGATTACCTTTACGCATTGCGGTTTTCATCAACCCAAAATCCTTCATTGTGGTCAGATCTCAAGTAAGTAGTATCGCTAATATCAACATTTGAAGATGGAATACCGACCGAAAATGGAGGTAGCTCGTCAAATTGATCATATTCTTCCTCGTCCACAACATTTTCAACACCAACTATGTGTCTTTTACCATGCAAGACGATATGCCATTTGGAATATTTCGGGTCCTCAACAAAGAATACCTGGGAAGCTTGTTTGGCTAGAATGAATGGTTCAGATGCATAGCCATCTCTAGAAAGGTCAACAATTGTGAAGCCATCTTTGTCAACTTTAACACCTCGTCGGTTTTCGATCCATTTACACTTGAATAGAGGAATACTAAAGAAATTATACTCAAGTTCCCAAATCTCTTGAATGACACCATAATACGATTTCTTGGCGATCCTCGACCTACCATCAGTATTCGACCTATCGTATTCTGTCGTTGTGGCTATTAGTGTCACTCCGCTATTCTATAGCCTGCTTTTTTCATCTTTCCGTTTGGTGTAAAACGTATATCCATTAATGTCATATCCTTGGTATGAGGACACAACATATCGGGGACCAAATCCCAACCGTTCCACTACCTAATCAACGTCTTCTCCCCGAGAACTTGTTTTCACTCGGTCTTTCAACCATTGTGCAAATGTTCTATTATGCTCATTTGCCAACCATTTTTTGCTCCTCGATCCATTCATCTCCCGTAACATTGTCATGTGCTCATGTATGTAGGGAGCAACAACTGTCATGTTTTGTAGGACGAAAAAATGTGCCTGTTGTAGTTCATCCCGATTTGGAACTATCCTTTTAAATCCAATTGTTCCAACCCCTCCAAGTCTACCCTCATGGCGAGATTGCGAAATTCCAACATTTCTTACACCAGCCAGATAATCTGTACAAAAATCAATCACCTACTCAGAAGCATAACCTTCAACGATATTGCCTTCTGGTCGACTTCGATTCCGTACATACCCTTTTAAGAAACCCATATATCTCTCAAATGGATACATGTAACGTAGAAAAACAGGACCAACCGCCTTTATTTCTCCAACAATATGAGATATCAGGTGAACCATGATATCGAAAAAAGAAGGCGGAAAATACATCTCAAGTTGGCAGAGAGTGAGGATTATATCCTTCTGCCATGAATCCAACTCCTCGGGATCAATTACTTTAGAATGAATCAAGTTAAAAAATAAACAAAGCTTTGTGATTGTGTGTCGGATGTGTTCCGGCAAAATCCCACGAATTGCAATAGGAATCATGTGTGTCATTAGAACATGACAATCATGTGACTTCATACCAATCAATTTCAAGTCCTTCATCGACACTAACTTTTTAATATTAGCCGAGTATCCAGATGGAACCTTAATACCATGCAAGCATCGACAAAATATAGTTTTCTCGACTCTCGATAAGGTATAGCAAGCCGGTGGTAGATACGTGCGCCTTCCGGTCTCAACATGAGCAAGTTGTGGTCGAATTCCCATTTCAACCATGTCTCTTCGAACTTTGACCCCATCTTTTGTCTTCCCTGGAATGTTCAACAACAATCCAATCAAGTTGTCACATACATTTTTCTCAATATGCATAACATCAGGACAATGTCGTACTTGTAAGTCCTCCCAATAAGGTAAATCCCAGAAGATAGACCTTTTTTTCCATATATTCTTAGGATGAGGTGTACCACCTTTTCCAAGAACAATGTTTAGATTTTCAACTCGAGAATATATAGTTGGTCCATCCAATGGTGGCCTTAATACTCCATGCTCAACTTTTCCGTCAAATGGTTCCTTCAATTTGCGGTATGTGTGACCCCTTGGTAGTGATCTTCAATGCCCCATGAACTCGTTTTTCTTACAACTTCTCAACCTCAACGAATGTGTGTCATCTTCACATACAGGACACGCTTTCGCTCCTTTTGTACTGTATCCTGACAAATTGCCGTATGCTGGAAAATCATTTATGGTGCAAAATATCATGGCCCGTAATCGAAAATACTCTTTAACGTACGCGTCATATACTTGAATGCCTGAACTCCATAATTCTTTTAAGTCATCAATTAACGGAGCCAAATAAACATCAATGTCGTTCCCAGGTTGTTTGGGACCTTGAATTAACAATGACATCATGATATATTTCCGTTTCATGCAGAGCTAAAGCGGAAGATTGTAGATGCATACAGAATAGGCCAGGTGCTATGACGACTGCTCATGTTTCCAAATGGATTAATCCCATCTGTACTAAGACCAAACCGAACATTTCTAATTTCATCGCCAAATTCTTCAAAATCAGAATCGATATTTCTCCATTGAGGAGAATCAGCCACATGTCTTATTTTTCCGTCTCTTTTACGTTCTTCGGCATGCAAACGCAACAATTTTGCATCTTTGGGGTTTGCGAATAATCATTTCAGCCTTGGCACAATGGGTAAATACCATAATAATTTAGTAGGGGGGCCATTCTTCATCTCATCACTGTTTTCTTCTGCATGTTTTTTCCGCTTATACCGTGATGTACCACATCTAATACATTCATGTAGGTTTGCATACTCGTTTCGGTACAACATACAATCATTTGGACATGCGTGTATCCTTTCAATTTCCAACCCCATTGGACACATTAATTTTTTTGCTTGGTATAAAGAAACAAGAAACTCATTATCTTCGGGAAGCATTTCATGCAAAATCTCCAATAGACTAGTGAAACTTTTATCACTCCAACCATTGCTTGCTTTTAGGTTAAATAATTTCAAAATTGCTGAAAGCTTGGTAAAATTTGTACAACCGACATACAACGGTTTTTCAGAATCAACAAACAATTGTTGAAAATCTTCATAATGCTTATCAGCAACATTATGTTCAACATCATGTAACATATCGTATATATTATCACTACTGCTATTGTTTAAATCATCGTTATCATTGATATTACAATCACGACTCGTGTTACGATCATCAAACACCTCACCATGTCGTGACCAAATCGTATAACCTTCCATAAACCCACGACATATCAGATGTCCTTGAATTACATGATAATCAGTAAACTTGTGCAAATTATGACAATCTTTACAGGGACACCAAATGTAATGTTCCCCATTGTTCACCCGATTATCTTCAGCAGCTTTAATAAACTCATCCAAATTGGTCAAATATTCAGTGGTAGCACGTGGTATTTTGTACATCCAGGTATCACGATCCATCTATAATGTAGAAAACAAACTATTAATGAAATGCATGCAATGCATGAATAGAACAAATTGCAGGTGGTCAATCCTAACCCACTTTTTGAATAATTTGTCTCATATGTGAATACGTATTAGCGGATTAAGTATTTAAAAAAAAATCGACAGTATTTCTCATTGGCTCCCCAAATATGCGTCTGAAACACATACTCGTAGGAGCAATGGGAAATATCTACCGAATTTCTCTTAAATACTTAATCGACTAATCCGTATTCACATCCTAAATGAGACAAATTATTCAAAAAGCAGTCCCAAAACGGGGACTATCTGAAAGTAATCTCTATTAGATTATTGCAGACGGGTATAAAATCTAAAGCATATGCAATGTTGTTACTAAAATATAAAAAAACTATGTATGTTCATGCAATACTGAAAAACTAAAATTTAAGATGACAAATATTTACCTTTTTCCACCGATTTCTAATTACTCTAACGAGTAAATGAATTCTTGTAATTCGATTGCAGAAACGGTCCTACAAAATATAAAAACCAACATCGTTACTTATTTATTATATCACACTTACATTCATGAAATATTTATATATATATATATATGGTGCGTTTCATTTGAAAACCAATCAATTCGTGGAAACTTTGCAAACCACTATTTTAGGAAACGCACATTGGTTTTCAAATGAAACGCACCCTATATATATATATATATATATATATATATATATAAATATACGTGTGTGTGTATATATATGAGGAGAAAAATAAAGAATTAACAATTTTACCTTACAAGATCTTCATATTCATTAATGGGATATGGAAAAAAGAAAAGAAAAAGGAGTATGAATGTAGCCGTACAAAGTGTAGCCGTAAAAAGTGATTGGAAGGAGAAAATAAATAGGGTAGGGAGGCGTATAACCTAGAGAAATACGGGGTAAATAGTACCCGGTTTCCTCAAAGTAACCGGGTAGGATTTAAAGAAAAAACACAGGGGTTAATGGTACCCGGTTTCCTCAAATCAACTGGGTAGGATTTCTAAAACTGGGGGTAAATAGTACCCGGTTTCCTCAAATCAACCGGGTAGGATTTTTAAAAAAACGCGGGGGTTAATGGTACCCGGTTTCCTCAAAGCAACCGAGTAGGATATCTACAACAAACGCGTGTTTTAACTCAATGGAACCCGGTTTCTTCTATGGAACCGGGTACTATTATTATGCCTATATTTCGCAACCAAAACAACCCGGTTTATTACAACCGAATGGGTGCGAAACTTATGTGGGGCAAATTGCACCCGGTTTTTTGGTTAACCGGGTTATATTTGGGGGGTTGTATCAGATATTCTGTAGTAGTGCAAAGACCTACACATCTCATACCATAATATCTAACTGATGACTTAATTTCTCTAAAAGTCAACAATAGTTAATTATGGTCAAACTCGACCCGACCTGAAGTCAAACTCCAAAACTGAGTCTCTCAATGTCTCAAATATCTCATTTGATCTGATCATTAAAATCTTTGTGGGTCAAAGGAGGTAAAGACAACCTAGACTAAATTTAGTCAAACCCTAAGTTTAAAACTCAATGACGCCTCAAAATGTCAAATTAATCATTTTATTTATAAATTTATTTCTCCAAATTAAAGTGTTCCAATAAATACTTACTCAGATACGACGTTTTAATCTCATTATAAAAATCATCTAAATAATTAACTGATTAAATGTAATTTAAATCAATATATCGACTGTAAAAGAAATTAAATTGATTAATTAAATTCCTAATTTGCTAATTAATTTTCAAAGAATTAAATAAACTCTACTTGATTAAAATCTAATAATTTAAGACCAAATAAATAACCTAATTAAATTGGACTCCTTTTAATTTGTTTTTAGATTAAACGAATACACCAATAAAAACATTTAATCCAAATAAATACCCAACAAAATTTGGGTTCCTAATCAACTAAATCTCATGTCCTAAACGTAATAAAAGAAAAGGCCCAACTAGGCAATTGGCCTAGCATGCTGGTCCAACATCCAACCCGTTCTCATCGGCAACCGTGCCTGAGCGGCGACCAAAGGAAAAACATATCATGTAGCCTCGTTTCTTCATCGTTTTCGACGATTGTTTTTGCTAATCCTTCTAGAAAATCATTTTACTCAACCAAAAAAAAACAAGAATCAATGAAAACCATCAAATATTGAGTCACACTTCTCATTTAAATTTTTTGGTTTTACATCACTCAAAAATCTTTCAAAAAAACTCAAAACCGGACCTTTGAAACTAAAGTATGAGACATAAGGCAACCAAGGTTCAATAGAGGACTGAAAGACGAAGTTAAGCATACAAAGAACTCGAAATTTGGTTGAGAATTTTACCTTCGATAGATAAAAATAGAGATTTTTGGTTTCAAACTTCAACCTCCGATTTCTTCCTCAAAACTCGACCAAATCACGATTTTCCTGAAGGGTTTTGATCTTTCACCGATGTTTAGCATTTATATGAAAACAATTTTGGTGTATTACTTGAAAAATCAAGCCAATAATGGGTTGGAAATTGTCCAGTCGCCTTCAAGTTTTGAATTTCAAACAATATTGTCCTTTTGACAGAACAGATCCTCTAAGTCTCTGAAATATAACATACGACCCCTAAACTTTATGACAATTACATTCGGCCCCTGCTCTCATAAGATTTTTGACATTTTTGATCTAAATGAATTTAAATTTATTTAATTATTCACTTATCACTTTAATTAAATGGCAGATTGGCCCTTCTAAACTCCTTTGCTTACATTTTTTTGTCCAATAAAATAAAATATTTTATTTTATTTCCCTTTATCCTCTCTTTCATAATTATTTATTTACCTAAATTTTGGGGAGTCACAACTCAAAAAATTTGGCATCCCTGGAAACAAAAATTTGTTCTGTTTCAAGTTCAAATAACGTCCAACCTTTCTTACCAAATGGGTATTCAATAAAAACACATTTATGACTTTGATTGCCAAACTTGTCATCCTTCGCACGTTGATTATGAGCAAACGCTAAACAAACAACAATATGCAAGTCATTAGAGGAAGATGGGCTGCAAAAAATCATCTCATATGGAGTTTCGTTTGAGAGAAGGGCAGAAGGTGTATGATTTATGATGTGACCAACGACAAGAACATATTCCCCCCAAAAATGTAAACTTCCTTTGGAACTGTAGTGCACGAGCTACATTCAGAATATGTTTGGATTTCCATTCGACTCTTCCATTTTGCAAAGGGTTCTCGTCAAAGACGTTTGAAATAAAATCCCATTTGTCAAAATAATAGCCTTTCATCCGGTTAAACTTCGTACCATTGTTGCTACGAACAAGTTTGACTTTTTGAGAAAATTTTCGTTCAATCATGGCAATAAAGGACATAAACATCTTAAACACCTCTCGTTTATCAACTAATAAATAGACCCACATAGCTCGGGAATAGTCATCTACAATAGTTAAAAATAACGAGCATCGAAAGAAAAAGCTCGTCATACTATCTCAATAAAACCAAAATGTACTAACTCAAAAGGACAATTTGATCTACTTTACCGGAAGGCAACCTATCTCTAGAATGTTTAGTTCGATGACAAACTTCGCAAGATCTATTTAAATGACTCTTGTCATGGCTAAAAAAAGGAAGAGACTTCACCACTTTTTTGAAAGGATGACCGAGCTGATTATGCCACAACTCTAAAGACTTTGAATTATCAACCGAAACAACATCCACCTTTAATCCTTGCTATAGGTAGTAAAGTTCATCTTGTCTCTCACTCGTCCCAATCACCTCCCTCGAATGAAGGTCCTGTATAACACATAAGTTAGAGTTAAATTGGACCGAGCAATTAGACTATCATTAAGTTGAGAAACAGAACGTGATGGAGGATGATTGTGTCTATCAGTTTTACAACACCCTTTTTGAGTGGAAACCATTATTTCACCATATAGAAGCCCCATAGGACATGGTGAGATTTCCTTGGTATCTTGTAAAAAAGATTTGTCACCAACAACATGTTTAGAACACTCACTATCAATTATCAAACCATCCATCTCTAAATTACCATGCAACGTATTAAAAGAAGGCTCATGAGACTTTTGAGGAATGCCAAAAGCGGCTGCTAGAGCATCCCATTGTTTGGCTGAGAAGTTTAACAATGATTGCATAGTAGGACAAGAATTGGGTTGTCCGATAGGTTTATCTTTAGGTTATCCACTAGGGTGTTTGTTGCTGCTGCATTATCACATACTTTGCTATGGTAACGATCTGTTTGCTGGATTTTGTTCTTCCCTTTACGTTGCCTTTTCCTTCCTAATTACTTGCATATTTTTCTAAATACCGATCTGGAGTGCCATGGATATCAAATCAGGTAGCGACATTGTGTCTTGTTTTATGACAACATAGAAGGGTATAATTATCGACTTTTTCAATATATAATTTTGTTCTATTTGTCATACGAACAACAAATTGGTGTACCTCAGGATTTTCTTCGCTGTTGCATGTGATCCCATAGTCTCTCTTTCTTTCTCTCTTCTTGTGCAATCTATTGAAAGGCTTGAATCAAAGGGGACAAAGGGTATTGCGACAAGATTGTTGATTGTAAATGAGCATAATACTCTGAAAATTACCCAAGAATAAATTGTGGTAGCCTATCATCCTCACGCTATTTTTCATGTTGTTTGCCAATATAACATGTATACTTATGATACTTGCAGAAAATCAAAGGCTTATGTTTGTTCAATTCATCCCATAGAACACTTAATTTACTAAAGTAAACAACAATTGGCATAGTTTTAGTTTGCTCACATTGATTGATATCGACTTTAAGTTGTTGGATTCACGGTCTATTCACGACTGATAAGTGTGTAGAAGTATAAACTTTAGCACCCATTTAGGACATTGTTTTACTTCATTTTACACCTTCCCAATCCTCTATTGAGTCTTTTAATCTTATTTTAAGGTTTTAGTTTTACTGGAGCTAGGATGTACGAATTGGTACCGTTTTATGAAATTGTAGAATAAATTGTTAACAGAACTGGTGTTGCTACAACATCGAGTATTGGCAAAGCCAGCTCAATCAAAGGAAGATAATTTTTGGCGTTTCAATTTTTGAAGAAGGCGTCTTATGAATGATGAAGTTGTAAGTTTTTGCTAGAAGATGCCACTTAAAGATGCATTGTGAATGTACTTAGTCTGTATTAGATGTGAAGTTGACTTTTAAATGGGTAATACCTCTTAGATATTTCCTTTATGTGCTTTTAAGCATCTTTTGATTCCCCTTTGCTACTATATATTTGGGGAGACTTTAGTTGTAAATGCATGCCATCTGAATCATTGCTTTTTAATAGCTTTGTATTCTAGTAGTTTAATACATTTGCAATATTTTGGAATTTTAGAAGTGTTCTTTATTGTTTGGAACTGAAGATGTGTCTAACTGATTAATACTGCTTGAAGAAATTAAAACTGCTGAGCATAGTTAGTGCTGCTGGTGAAGATTAATACTGCTCAGAGTGTTAATGCTGCTGTGACTTAATACTGCTTATTTGATAGTAAAGATATGCGCAGATCAAGGCTTAAAGATAATCATTGAAGGTTGAAGATAACTATGGAAGAATATATACTGAAGATCTTTTAAGTTTTGTAATTATCTTTTATTTTCAGTATATGTATAGATGTAGTCAGAATAGTTTTAAGAAAAGAGATTTCTAAGTTTTTGTTTTAGAGAGAGAATTAACCTCAAGGTTTACAATCCTAATTCTAGAGAAGTAGAATTCGTCTTGGTGAGCCTGTTCATCAAGATTGAGGTTTTGTTTGAAAGCTTGTAACTTTAATCATTCAATAAAGTTTACAAGTTGTGATTCATATTTTACTGTTACATTGATAGTTTGAATATTAAAGTGTTTTTCCGCAACTTCTTTAATATTGTTTCTGAGTTTTATTATTCTTGTTAAGAATCAGATCCTGTCAAGTGGTATCAGAGCCTAGTATTCTCAGAAACCTTCATTCATCATGGACAACACAGTTGAATCAACCAGTACTCTTGTTTCAAAGGTTCCCATGCTCAAACCCAATGAGTTTGACATGTGGAAAATTAGGATCAAGCAGTACATCCTCCTTACAGACTTTTCTATGTGGGACATTGTTGAGAATGGTCCCTCTGCTGAAGGTAAAATTGGACAAGATGGAAGAAGACCACCTCCAAAAACTGATGCTGAGAAGAAAGTGAGACAATTGGAGATGAAAGCCTTAAGCACTCTGCTTTTGGCCATCCCCAATGAATATCAACATTAGTTTCACCACTGCACTGATGCCTAGATTCTATGGAATGCTTTAGAGAAGAGATTTGCTGGCACCAAGAGCACTAAGAGGAATCAAAGGGAAATTCTCAAGCAGCAATATGAGAATTTTACATCTTCAAAGAATGAGTCTATGACTCAAACTTTTGACAGATTCAATAAGTTAATTGGTGAGTTGGCTACTGTTGGAGTTCATATGGAACAAGATCATGTCAACCGAAATTTTCTCAGATCTCTTGGAGATGAATGGACCATGTACACTGTCTCATTCAGACAGAATGACATGTTGGAAGAAAAGGAACTGGATGATCTGTATAATGATCTGAGAGTGTTTGAATCTGAGGTGGAAGCAAAGAAGAAGCCTACTGGATATGTTCATAATGCTGCACTCCTATCAGCATCAACTGATTCTACTGCTAACCCTGAATCAGTTAATGCTGCCAGTGGAGTAAATCAAGAAAAAGGCAATGAATGTCTTTGAAGCCTTTCTTTCCAGTCATGGTAACTCCTCTTTAATCAATGATGAATTGGAACAGCTTCATCCTGATGATCTTGAAGAGATGGATAGTAAATGTCAGATGGCCATGCTTTCTATGAGGATGAAGAAGTTCATCAAGAGGACTGGGAGGAACAACTTCTCTCAAAGAAGAGAAGATGGAGCAGGCTTTGATAAGTCAAAGGTGGAGTGCTACAAGTGTCACATGAAGGGACACTTTGCCAGGGAATGCAGAAGTGGAATGTCTCAAAACAACCACCAACAAGCTCAGACTGGAAGCTTCAACCAGAACAGAAACTCTGCTCAAGCTCTTGTTTCTCAACAAGGAATGGGGTTTGACTGGAGTGATCAAGCAGAAGATGCCATTCAAAATCAAGCTCTCATGGCATAGGTATCTGATCTCCCAACTGAGGTACTTTCTAATCTCTGTTCTCAAACTTGCATAGACACTGTGAAAAGGTACAGGGATCACAACCAGAGTATGAGTGATGACCTTAAGAGATTAGAAAAGGATAGACAAGACTATGTGAAAATTGTTGAAAGGTTTGAGGAACAAATTAAAGGTTTCCAAGCCAATGAACTTCAACACACATATGATACAAATTACTGGAAGTGGGAGAAAAATGATCTAGAAATCCAACTGACAAATTCTAAATAGGAGAATGAAAAGTTGAGAGGAGAGCTAGCCAAGGTTAAGCTGGATGTGGAAAAGTTTTCATATGATTCTAAAGCCATGGATTCTATGCTAAAGGTCCAAATCCATGATAAGCTTAAACCAAGAATTGGGTACAATACCACACCACCACCATACAATAGCAACTACATCCCTCCTAAATCAGACTTGCTGGAGACTAAGGATAGGAAGGACTTGCATGAGGGAGCCACTAAGGTAGATCCTTTAGATGAAGTAGTTGTTAAGGACAAGACTGAGAAAGAAGCTGGTAAGAGTAAGGATAACACTGTGAGTGGTGAGATTCCCTTAGAAAATAACATTCTTACCAATGAGGGTGGTGGAAGGGATTGGGTCAAATCTGAGGGTGTTGAGAAGACTGAGGGAAAGTCTAAAAAGGTCCATTACAAGCAGACCACAGTTGTGAATCCTGTTCCTTGCAAACAGTGTGCAGGTAATAAATATGAGCTCCTAAAACATGATAAAAGGAGGGGAAATCAAAGAAATTGGAATAATCAGTGGGCTCAGAAACAAGGAGTTGATCTGAGTAGAATCATCAGACCAAAACCTTGTTTCATATGTGGCAAATTGAACCATCTTGCCAAGCACTGTTATTTTAATCCTATGAACCAAAGGATAAATTTTCAAAGATCTGTGCAAAAACCCTTTGGTTATAGGAAGAATGAAAGAAACCATGTGGCTAAGAAACATGTTAAATCTAAAAGCCACATGAAGAAAAAGACTGTAAAAGAGAGTGTCAAGATGTGGGTTCCCAAAAGCACTAAAACTGTTAGTACTGCTACCACAAATAGTACTGCTGACGGAGATAGTGCTGCTAGAAGCAATACTACTGCTATCAATGTTAGTGCTGCTGAGAGTATTAGTACTTCTAAAACTAACATTGTTAGTACTTCTTCAAATGTTAATACTGCTAACTCTGTTAGTGCTTCTAACAAGGTTAGTACTGTTAAACATGTTAGTGCTGCTAACTCTGTTAGTACTTCTAAAATTAGTACTGCTTCTAGTGTTTGTGCTTCTAGACCAATAATCTTGACAAAGTACTCCAGTAAAGAGTTTCCTGAATTTAAAAATCTCATCAAAAAGGAGTGCAAGTACTTTGATGAGAAAGAGAGGCCCAAGACCACTTTGGCTTGGGTTCCCAGTCAATACTAATTGATTTATCTTATGTGCAGGGCAACCAACAGCTCAAGGGAAAGAGCATTTGGCATGTTGATAGTGGTTGCTCTAGGCACATGACAGGGAACATGGCTTGCCTCAAGAATTTCAAGAAAATTGATGGAGGGCATGTTGCCTTTGGTAATACTCCAGATGGAGGTAAGATTAGTGGTAAGGGAGATGTAACAAAAGGTAAGATAACCTTTGAAGATGTTTTCTATGTTGAACAGTTAAGATACAACCTGTTAAGTATATCACAGGTTTGTGACAAAAAGCATAATATATTATTCACTGATTCAGAATGCATTATCCTTGCTCCTGGATTCAAGGTAGTTGATGAAAAGATGACACTACTAAGAACTCCTAGAAAGGATAATGTCTATTGTTTGGACATGGAAAATGTTTCCAATGATTCATCCCTAAATTGTCTTGTTTCAAAAGCCTCTTTCGATGAATCATCACTTTGGCACAGAAGGATGTGTCACATGAACTTTAAAACAATGAATAAACTTGTTAAAAACAACCTTGTAAGAGGTTTGCCTTCAAAAGTATTCTCATGTGATGATCATTGTGTTGTTTGTCTCAAAGGCAAACAACACAAAACTTCTCATAAGTCTAAAGAGTTGAACACAATTTCTTCTTCTCTTCAGTTGTTGCATATGGATCTGTTTGGTCCTACAAATGTTATGAGTATAGGTAAGAAATCATACTGCTGAGTTATTGTTGATGATTACTCTAGATTTACTTGGGTGTATTTTCTAAGAACAAAGGATGAGACAAGTGGACTGATCAAATCCTTTATTCTAAGAATTGAAAACCAAACAAATCAAAAAGTAAAAGTCATTAGGTCAGATAATGGTACTGAATTTAAAAATCTTGACCTAAACACCTTTTGTGAGGAAAAAGGAATTGAAAGGCAATACAGTGCTCATAGGACTCCACAACAAAATGGTGTTGCTGAGAGAAGGAATAGGACACTGATTGAGGCTGCTAGATCGCTGTTAGCTGATTCAAAACTTCCAATTACTTTCTGGGCTGAAGCAGTTAATACTGCTTGCTATGTCCAAAGCAGAGTTCTAGTAGTCAAGCCTAAGAACAAGACACCATATGAGCTTTTAAATAAAAGAAAACCATTTATTGGATTTTTCAAACCTTTTGGGTGTCCTTGTACCATTCTCAATACCAAAACTCACTTAGGAAAGTTTGATAGCAAAGCAGATGATGGTTTTCTTGTTGGTTACTCATTTCAGAGTAAGGCCTACAGAGTATTTAATTCTTCTTCTAGAATAATTGAGGAAAGTGACAATGTCAAATGCAATGAGAACACACCAAATCCTATTGGTTCAGGTCCTCAGTGGCTATTTGACATTGATTCACTAAGTAACTCTTTGGGTTTCAGTAGTGATGATCATGCAGGATCAGGAAGTAGAGAATCAGGGGATGAACAAGTACAAGATATTATTCCTCAGTCTGTGATCTTTCCTATACCTACAATGACCCCTGTTGAAATCTGTGAAAGGGAGACTGTTACTGAATCAAGTCAGAGTGAAGAAGAAAGAAGAGATGATGAGAATTTAGAGCATGAAGAGTCAGAAGCAGCTGATGAGATTCCCTCAGCTGACTTAAATGATTCCAATTTAGATATGGGAATAAATGAAGAACCTAGTCTTCAGACAAAAACTCAGAAAAATCATCCTCCTGAGTTGGTAATAGGAGACATCACTTCTCCTATGATGACTAGGAATCAAAGCAGACTTCAAGATTTGCAGGATCAACAGCATACAGTACTCTCATGCTTTCTATCCCAAATTGATCCTAAAAAGGCTTATGATGCAATGAAAGATTCAAGTTGGATAGAAGCCATGCAAGAAGAGTTGCTACAATTCAAATTGCAAGATGTTTGGGACTTGGTGGACCTTCCAAAAGGTCATAGAGCAATTGGCACAAAGTGGATTTTCAGAAATAAAAAAGGATGAGAGAGGAATAGTAATAAGGAACAAAGCAAGGCTATTGGCACAAGGGTACACTCAGGAAGAAGGCATAGACTATGAGGAAGTTTTTGCTCCAGTTGCAAGGGTAGAGGCAATTAGGCTGTTTCTAGCCTATGCTTCATTTATGAAGTTCAAGGTATACCATATGGATGTGAAGAGTGCCTTTCTATATGGAACAATTGATGAGGAAGTATATGTCTGTCAGCCCTCTGGATTTGAGAATCCATCATATCCTAACAGAGTATACAAACTGAAGAAAGCTCTCTATGGTCTACATCAAGCCCCAAGAGCATGGTATGATACTCTGTCTACCTATCTCTTGGAAAATGGGTTTGAAAGAGGAATAATTGACAAGACCCTTTTCATTAGAAGAAGTAAGAAGGACATCCTACTTGTTCAGATCTATGTGGATGACATCATCTTTGGATCCACAAAAGATCAGATGTGTAGAGACTTTGAAGAATTGATGCAGAAGAGCTTCAAAATGAGTTCAATGGGTGAACTTACTTTCTTCCTTGGGCTTCAAGTGAAACAGGAGAAAGATGGGAATTTCATAAGTCAATCAAAGTATGTGAAAGACATCCTAGATAAGTATGGTCTATCAGACTCAAAGCCAGCAAGCACACCAATGGAAACACACAAACAGATCACTGCTGATCTTGAGGGGGAGGATGTTGATGTCCATCTTTATAGATCAATGATTGGATCTCTCATGTATCTCACAGCCTCAAGACCAGATATCATGTTTCCAGTGTGTGTGTGTGCCAGATTCCAAGTCAAGCCAAAGCAGTCACATCTTCAAGCTGTTAAGAGGATTTTCAGACACTTAAGAGGGCAACCTAGATTAGGTCTTTGGTATCCTTATGAATCTTCTTTTGACTTGATTGCAAATTCAGACAGTGACTTGGGTGGTGCTAATATGGATAGAAAGTCTACTTCAGGAGGATGTCAACTTTTGGGTGGAAGACTAGTATCTTGGCAGTGTAAGAAGCAAACCACAGTGTCCTTATCCACAACAGAAGCTGAGTACATAGCTGCTACAAGTTGTTGTTCTCAGGTTTTATGGATTCAGAATCAAATGTTGGACTATGGGGTAACCTTTCTTCACACTCCAATCTTCATTGACAATAGCAGTGCTATTAGCATTGTTAACAATCCAGTCAAGCACTCCAAAACAAAGCACATTGAAATCAGGTATCACTTTATTAGAGACTGCAATGAAAAGAAGCTTATTCAAGTTGCTAAAGTTCATACTGATAATCAGTTTGCTGATCTATTCACTAAAGCTTTTGATGTGGGAAGATTCACTTTCTTGGTCACAAGTGTGGGCATGATCAACTCTGAATAAGCTCATGTTTAAAAAGTGTTTGTATACCTGTTATTTGTTTCTTTTATTTGGTGCTACTAATCATATTTCTCAGGAAACTTATTGCCCTGCTCAGACTAACACAAGCTTCAACAGTGTAAGTATAGTTAATGCTACTAGTGCAGTTTTAATGTTGCCAATGCAAAGTTACTACTGCAGGTTCATTATTACTATTGCTAGTCCGAGTTACTACTTCAGGTATGTGTTAATACTGCTAGTTCGTTAATACTGCTAGTAGTTAATACTGCTAGTTAGTTAATACTGCTAGTAGTTAATACTGCTAGTTCGTTAATACTGCTAGTTAATTACTACTGCTCTCAATTAATACTGCGAGTGGTTAGTACTGATTTAACGGAAAATAGGGTTAATACTGCTTCTTTCCCGAATCATATAAATACCCTCTTTGCCCGCCTAAAAGCTCACAACGACTCTTTGCATATTGTTCATCTTCTCTCTCACTCTTTTCTCTCAAGCAACAAGTGTGTTTCAGTTCAGTATTCTCAAGAACGATGGTATCCATGGCGTTTATTGATGAACACAATGAGATCTCAATGCTTCAAAAGCCGAAGCAGGCTGATGGATTCCATCAAATAGTCGATTTTCTCAAGACCAGTCACATAGCATATGCTCTTACTGTGTCACCACCAATTTTCATCGAGCACCAGAATCAATTTTGGGCCAATGCCACCGTTGTTACTGAAAACGGTGTGCAAATCATCAAGACAAGGGTGTGTGACAAACCCTTGATAGTCACTGAAGAGGTCATTCGCATCAGTCTACGACTAGACGATGCCTCAGGTATTACTTCTATCCCTAATGAGGACTTGTTTTCCAATCTAACAAGAATGGGGTATGAAGGCCAACAGGGTGTTTTCAAATTCTACAAAGCAAACTTTTCTTCCCAATGACGGTTCTTTGTTCATACCCTTATGCACTGTATCTCTAGAAAAACTACTGGATGTAGTCAGTTCAGCAGTACCATTGCTTATGCTTTGGTCTGCTTGTCTACTGCCAGAAAGTATAATTTCTCAAAAATGATTTTCAATGACCTTGTGCCAAACTTGGGAAATAAAAAGAGTTTCTATATGTACCCAAGATTTGTCCAGGCAGTTATAACATCTGAATTGACGGATATACCTCAGTTTAATGAGGTATATGTACCTAAAATACCTAAGGGCAAGGTCTTTTCAAATATGAAAAGATCTGCCAAGGACTCGGAAGGAGTTGACACCCCATTGTTCTCTACAATGATGGTGGTGTCCCACAACCAAGAAGGTATGGCATCAGGGTCAAGGCCCTCACTAGACCATCCCACTGAGAGCCAAACCCAACCTTCAACCACTATATCACTTCCTCAGTCCCTTGTTCATAAGGCAACTCCTGTTTTAACCAAAACTTATACTAAGAGAAAGGTACACAAGGCTCCTTCCCTTGTTGTACCTCCTACAAACCCAGAAGCTCAAAGCCCTCTAATGGAGCATTCTCCATGAGAGAATATCAATAGGGAAACCACTGGGGTATCTCCCAACCCCAAGGAGGTGCTCACTGAGGAGATGTATGAGCATATGGGTGAGAAGGCTTCCACTACTCCTGCTAGCACAGAGGAGGTCAGTGGTAACATCACTAAGACCTTCCCCATGGCAACTTTGGGTGAGCAATCATCCAAAGGTCCCAGGTGCCAAGAAACCAAGGGGGTGGATGGTGCTTCTGGTAGGCAGAAGACCTCCACTACTAAATGTTCCAATGATCCATCAAAAGGGGTTAACACTCCTGGAGAAGGTGAGGATAGATATGACTATCATGAATTGATTTCTGCCATGTCCAAAATGGCAACTGAACTGGATTCTCAGAAGCAGGTTGTAAATGAGCTCAAGAAAGTCATCATCAACCAACAAGCAGAGATCAGAAGCTTAAAGAAGTTGGTTCAGAAGGTGGTCCAAAAGAAGAAGAAACAAAGGTTTATGCTCAGAAGAAGGAATTCAGCGACTGATGCTCCCAAAAAGGGGGAGTCAGAAGCTGAGGTCAACTTGGAGAGGGAGATACATGGAGTTGAGGGGGAGTGTGATGTACAAACAGAAATAGGGCTTGTGTTTGAAGAAGCAGTAGTAACAGATAGAGTAGCAGAAACAGTTAATGCTGTTGAAGCAAGCAAAGCAGTAGAAACAGTTAATGCTGCTGAAATAAATGAAGCAGCAGAAATTGTTAAAGAGGTATTATCTGACCTCATTAGCAGAAATCTGGAAGAATTTAAGATAGCTGAAGCTCTAATCAAGGCTAAACATGATACTCCCAAGGTCACTTCAAAGGCCAAAGGAGTTGTCATCAAAGAAAAGGGTGAGGTTATCAAGAAAGCAAGTGTTGAGAAGGCAGTAAGCAAGGATAAAGGCAAAACCAAGATAGTGGAATCTGACCAACCACTTAAAAAGCAAAAGTTGATTGATTCAGATGAAGCTTTGGCTAAGAAGATTCAAGCAGAACTTGAGCAAGCAGAATCAGTTCAAGTGGAGAAAGATAGAGAGATGGCAAGAGCTCTAGCTGCAGAGCTTAATGAAGTATATCAACAGATCTTGGAAACAGAGATAACACAGAAGAAAGCTGCAACTCTAAAGAAGCCTGTGATGATCAAAATGGATGCTAAGAAGAGGCAACCTTCAAAGACCTACCTTGGCACTCAAGAGAGAAAAAAGATGATCACTTTCCTCAAAGGTGCTGTGGGAGTCAAAAAGGAGATGTTCTCAAAGATGTCATTTGAACAGATCAAATGGTTGTATGATGCAGAGATGACTAAGCTTCAAGGGAATGACAAATCCAGAGTTGAAATGGAAAAGAGGATGAAAGAGAGTAATGACTTTCTAATAGAAAAACCTTTTCCTGATGATCAAGAAACTCCAAAGAAGGAAGCTACTCTAGAGTGGATGAGGAAGTAGCTGAACAAAAGGTAGCTGAAGAAGAAGGGGCACCTAAGTCTGAAGAAAAGAAAGCTCAATCTCAGGAAGAACCATCAAGTACTTATGATGTAAATATGTACATGGTGGTGATGGAAAAAGTGCCTGAGCCTATAACTGCTGAACCAGTTGGTGTCAAGCCTCCTGAGATTATTCACTGGGATACAATGGAAGTAGATGGTAAGGAATATATCAGGCTGAAAAGAAAGGATGAAAAGTTTGAAGTGTATCCTACTTGGGCCAAGATAGTAAGAGTATGCTCCAGATCTGACTTAGAGGAAATGTTTGAAGTGGGGATGAAACTATATGCTGACAAGCTGAAAGCTCCAGGGATACCAGTTACAAAACTTGTGATGGAATATCTGTGTATGTTATTCAAGCCAGAGGAAGTTCAGCATGTCATCAGAAATGTGTTCAAAACCATCAACAACTGGACTCTGTATGAAAGAAGTGGAGTATATGCATTGGCTGTGGATACAAGTCATTTTGAATACTTCTTGGTGGATAGAGTTTACAACCATAGCAGATTAAAGCTGCATGCTATGTTAAAGAAAAAACTAGGTTGTGCACCAAATTCTGAAATGGCAAGGTACTTGATCCAGAGAATTATCAATCAAAGTTTGGGGCTGAATCCTGATATAGGTGTATGAAAATGGAGTTTCGGGAGCATCTGAATAACTTGACTTTTCTTCTCTAAAAGTCAAGTTAGGGGGAGATTGTTGGGAACTGAAGATGTGTTTAACTGATTAATACTGCTTGAAGAAATTAATACTGCTGAGCATAGTTAGTGCCGCTGGTGAAGATTAATACTGCTCAGAGTGTTAATGCTGCTGTGACTTAATACTGCTTATTTGATAGTAAAGATATGCGCAGATCAAGGCTTAAAGATAATCATGGAAGGTTGAAGATAACTATGGAAGAATATACTGAAGATCTTTTAAGTTTTGTAATTATCTTTTATTTTCAGTATATGTATAGATGTAGTCAGAATAGTTTTAAGAAAAGAGATTTCTAAGTTTTTGTTTTAGAGAGAGAATTAACCTCAAAGTTTACAATCCTAATTCTAGAGAAGTAGAATTCGTCTTGGTGAGCCTGTTCATCAAGATTGAGGTTTTGTTTGAAAGCTTGTAACTTTAATCATTCAATAAAGTTTACAAGTTGTGATTCATATTTTACTGTTACATTGATAGTTTGAATATTAAAGTGTTTTCCCGCAACTTCTTTAATATTGTTTCTGAGTTTTATTATTCTTGTTAAGAATCAGATCCTGTCATTTATTTATTGTCATTTTCTACAACAACCTTTACAACTTTCACTTTACTTTTCTTGCACGTTTACTGTTAGAACATAAATGTTCTAAGTTTAGAAGTTTTGTAAAGTCATCACTATTTGTATTTGGGCCTTGTATTTTAGCATTGGGTTTGGGCTAAATATTGTGCATGGGATAGATGGTATAAATAGGAGATAGTTTGTAATTTTGTTAGCAACTTTCTTTTACAATGTAGCCTCAAGCGTGTATTGTTTGATTCTAGAGAGAGAAACACTTCCTCTCTCTAGGTTGTGAATAATACAATTGTTTCCTCCCAATCTATCTCATGTCTATGTAATTCTACATTGATTTGATTGTGATCATGGACATAACAAGTGGTATCAGAGCCTAAATCAAAGTTCAATTCATCGATACGATCGAGATCATAGTTTTATCAATGGAACAATTCACCTACGCATGAACAATATTCTGAATTTTTTTTGATTTCTTCATTTGGATGCTAATTTGGATGAGCTTTGAAGTTAAATTGATTCAGAGATCAAAGTCGAATCATTATGAATCAATTACAATGTTTAATTTCAATCAGATTGGAAGAATTGATCGATTTTGAGAAGTTTTGGTTCGAAATACTTATTTTACTGTGTATTAATCGATTTTGGATTTAGAGACCTTTTTGTTGAAGATCATTAACTACAATAGTGCTCCAATGTTAACTTCGACCATATGTACAAAGTTTGGACTCAAACTTAGAAGAATTGAAGGAGAGTTTGAAGATTTTTTGGATTTTCAGTCGACAACATTCGCTAGATCTACAAAATTCGCATGATTATAAAGAACACGCATGGCTCAGTATCGAGGAATTCGCATGACACATCATCCTTGGACACAACAATTCTTGCCAAGTAGCTGGATGTGAAAAGTGAAGAATTCACATGCTACTGTGCTTAGTTGTGTGCGAAATGTGAAGAATTCGTAAGCCACTTGATGCGAAAAGTCAGAAATTCGCACGATGTCATATGCGAAAAGTGGTTTCCAGGATGAAAATATTTTCTAAGTATAGAATTCGCATCGATACGGAAAGCTTCCTCCTGCAATGTAACATCCTAAAAATTAGGGTGAATTTAAAACTTAAAAATTCGGCTATATAATGTATGCAAATGGAATAAACCAGTCCACCCAAAAGGGGAGACCAAACAACCTGTATAAATTGTATAAGACAAACTAGCCCAAGAGTATGTCAACCCATCACAGGGACTAAAGTAAGATAATTACAAAACCGAAAACAATATAAAGAACATAAATCGACAACCTAATAATCTAACATGAACAAGTAAGATTAAGGTCGGGTGTCGCTATTCTTCCAAAAAGGGTAGTTCCAACAATTCAATGAATTGGTCACTAAATCTTCAAAAAGATCGCTCTTCACCCCAAGGTGATCCTCTCAATCCCGACGAGCCCCACCGCTAGAATGACCTACCATACATGACCTGCCATACATGACCACCAAAGAATAATCGTTAGGCTAAAGCCTAGTGAGAATAATTAAGCGGAAATCATATTTAAATGATAAATCCATTCGAAGTCATGCGGCCGATCTAGTTGTGAGCTAAATCAAAACAAGCCAAATAAACCATTCACGTTCAACATATGATACCAATAATTACAATCCACATAGCGAGCTCAACTACTCACAGTCTATTGCCCGAAAACATCAAGTCAACCACTCCAGGTCTATTCTTAAGAGTTCCAAAATAGGGGAACTCGAGGACAAGGGGATTACACCTTACTGTCCATGGGACGCTGCCCGACCGTATAGGCCCACACCTTACTTACCATTGAGCCCGATGCCTATCCCGTGCCAAGGGTAAATCTAATGTCCGGACGAGACATAGGAATATCGTGCCAATGGATCCATTGCACTAAAACTAAATACCAAAACATACTAGCATATGGTATGCTCACATAAAACATATATGTAGGAAGATCGTATGTAAGAGGTTGCCAACATAAAAATCTTGAATATCACTAATGAGGAGATTTTAAACAACAAAATTCATCAACAAGATACCATACATATTCTTCATTAAAAGCCAAGATTGTAATTAATTCACCCAATACTTGTTTTCCCAAAATTCCCAATTACTTCACTTTGGTTAACCAAAAATCCCATAGAACCAATATTTGTCTATCATATGAGTAGAATTCAAGGATACCATCTCTTTTAGTTTAAAATACATTCCTTTCATTTTTACGTAGGTTACCAAACCCTAATATCCCCAAAATCCACATTTAGGTTAGAAAATCATGAAGGATCAAAATACAAGAGATATAAACATATATTGAGGTTAAGAGAAGTTAGTAAACCCTAGATGTAGATATTTTAGAAGAAAGAGGGAGGACCCTTGAACTTTAAGCACCAAGCTCTACATCTCAACAATCACCTAGAACTAAAACCGAAAACCATAAATGAACATCTAACCAAGAAGCATTCAATGAGGGGAGGTGAAAACCCTACCTTTTTGCTCTTCAAAATCACCTACAAAGAGCTCTCAACAAAACCGAATGAACTAAAAACGGGTTGGTGAGCATTTAAGGGCCTGGAGCCCGTCGGCGACATTGCCTTGCGACTATGACACTGTCATAGTCGCTTGGTCACAGTCGCTCGTGTCCAAGAACCCTCAGTACTGACCTGGCGACAATGGCATGCGACAGTGACACATGTCATAGTCGCTGGTCATAGTCGCCGGGTTCACCCCACCTATGGTACACCACTCGCGACTTTGCTCCGCGACAGTGACCTCTGTCACAGTCGCGGGCATTGTCGCCCCAGGCTTGTCGAAGCCAGTTTTCACCCCACATCAATTCCAAAAACACACGTCTCCCTCGCTAGGTCCAATAACAAAGTTTATGATCAAATTAGCGACATAACAGAATTGCGGGTGTTACATGCAAGCTGATCAGATTTAGTTCTTAAGTTGAATTCCTATTCAACTCGCGGTCAAAGACAGATTCATTGTTATAAACCAAAGATGCACTGTGGTTGCCACATAAAATTCACACATTTGTTTCTTGTGGGCATAACGAATGTGTTGAATTTTCTAAAGATAAAAGTTGTCTTTTGTGCACTCAGTCGAGATTTTTGTCTACATCGAATTTGGTATTAAAGTTGAAACTCCAAACGATAAGAGCTTCTTTCAAGGGAGATCCGAAACTGTTTTGAAGTTTAAGAAACGCTAACTTTTCAAAAGAAATCAAGGGGAGAAGATTTCGTCCTCGAAATCTCGACTAGGTGAAGAGGTGAGTTTATCTTCGCTTCATGTCCTCTTCCGCTTCCCAAGTCACATTTGTACCTCGATGGTGTTTCCATTAAACCTTCACCATGGTGACTTCCTTGTGATGAAGATTCTTCGTCTTCCTTTCCAAAATTGCATCGGGCTCTTTGAAACAACGGTTTCCCTCATCAACTCTGATCTTGGAGAGTGGAATAACACTCTCATCCTCCGCTAGACATTTACGAAGGTATCACATATGAAATGTGTTATGGATTCCCTCCATTTCCGGAGGTAGTTCCAACTTGTAGGCTTGAAGCCCTACTCGCTTAAGCATAGTGAATGGTCCAAGGAAACAGGGACTTAGCTTCCCACGCTTTCCGAACTGAATAATTCCCTTCCAAGGGGACACCTTCAACATCACGCGGTCTCCCACTTGGAATTCTATCGGTCGCCTCTTTTTGTCGGCATAACTTTTTTGCTGGTCTTGAGCCGCCTTTAAGCGTTCACGTATATCTTTCACCTTATCCGTCGTCTCTTGTACAATTTCAGGTCCGAAAAATTGCTTCTAGCCAACATACGGGCGTTCGGCACTCCCCCGCTTCTAGCCAACATACGGGCTTCTAGCCAACATACGACTGTATAAAGCTTCAAACGGTGCCATTCCAATACTTGAGTGGTAGCTATTATTGTATGCGAACTCCAGAAAAGGTAGGTGCGAGTCCAAACTACCCCCCAAGTCGATTACACAAGATCTCAACATATCTTCTAGCGTCTGGATTGTCCTCTCGCTTTGGTCGTCGTTTTGAGGATGGTAGGTTGTGCTCAACTTCACACGTGTGCCCAATTCCTTTTGTAGACCATCCCAGAAATGCGACGTGAACCGACTGTCGCGATCGGAGACAATAAATAACGGTACACCATGAAGAGATATTACTTCATCGATATGCAACTTTGCCAGCTTGTCCATAGGTAAAGTCTCCCACATGGCCAAGAAATGCGCACTTTTGGTCAAACGGTCCACTATCACCCAAATGGTGTCATGACCGCACAAGGTCTTTGGCAATTTTGTCACGAAATCCATCGTGATGTGTTCCCATTTCCATTCTGGAATTTTCAAAGATTGTAAACTCCCATAAGGTCGCTGGTGCTCGGCCTTGACTTGCAAACAAGTTACACAAAGTTCCACGTAGCGCGCCACATCGAGCTTCATAACCGGCCATCAATAGTGTAACTTTAGATCTCGATAGATCTTTGTGCTCCCCGGATGGATGGAATACTTCGACTTGTGGGCATCCTCGAGAAGAAGTTCTCGATTACCCCCAGCCTTAGGCACCCAAACTCGTCCATTGAAAAGCTTCACTCCTCGGCCATCCTCCGTCAGGAATAGATGTTGCTTTGTCATGACCTCTCCTTTGAGGTTCTCCTCTAGTAGAGCTTTGACTTGCGATACTTTAATTCGGTTGATGAGTGTTGTTGTTAAATCGATCCGCGTGAAAGTAGCTTTGGAATTTCCCCCGTAGTCCTTTCGGCTAAGAGTATCGGCGACGACATTTGCCTAACCCGGATGGTAAAGCAACTCGCAATCGTAATCCTTTAATAATTCCAACCACCTCCGCTGCCTCATGTTTAACTCCTTTGATAAAAAATATTCCTCAAACTCTTGTGGTTCGTATAGAGAGTGCACTTCGTGCCATATAGGTAGTGTCACTATAATTTTAAGGCAAACATCACCGCAGCTAATTCCAAATCGTGGGTTGTGTAATTGACTTCATGTATCTTTAGTTGTCGTGACGCGTAAGCGATCACTTTACCCCTTTGCATTAGGACACAACCCAAGCCCATCTTCGACGCATAGCTTCCACAAAATCTTCCATCCTATCGGGTAGAGACAAAATAGGAGTTTCGCAAAGATTCCTTTATAGAGTTTGGAACGCCTTCTCTTGGATCTCGGTCCACACATATTTCACGTTCTTCCAGGTTAAGGCCGTCAACGCTGAAGCTATTTTGGAAAAGTCTTGGATGAATCTCCGGTAGTATCCCGCCAATCCTAGAAATCTCCGAATTTCTGACGGGCTCTTGGGTGGTTCCCAGGTAATCATAGCCTCGATCTTCGTGGGGTTCACCTTTAATCCTTCCTTGGTAACTACATGCCCCAAAAACTGCATTTCTTGATGCCAAAAATCGCATTTTGAAAACTTTGCGTAAAGTTTTTCTTGCCTTAGCCCTGTAATACCTCCCGAAGGTGTCGCTCATGACTCTCTTCGTCTTTAGAGTACACTAAGATGTCATCGATGAACATGATTACCGACTTGTCGAGGAATGGTCGGCACACTCAGTTCATCAAATCCATGAATATAGCGGGCACGTTGGTTAGACCGAACGACATCACTAGAAATTCGTATTGACCGTATCGCGTCCTAAACACCGTCTTTGGAATGTCTCCCTTTGTCACCTTCACTTGATGGTACCCCGACCGAAGGTCGATCTTTGAGAAGCAAGCTGCACCTTGAAGTTGATCGAATAAGTCGTCGATCCTCGAAAGTGGATACTTGTTCTTCACCGTTACCTTGTTCAGTTCCCTGTAGTCGATGCACATCCTCATTGAGCCATCCTTCTTCTTGACGAACAAGATCGGAGCTCCCCAAGGCGATGAACTCAGTCGAATGAAACCCTTCTCAAGAAGGTCTTGCAGTTGAGTGTCAGGATCGAAATTCAAAACAAGAATTTAAATAACACTCAGAAACTTTGTTAAAGAAGTTGGGGAATAACAATTTAACAACAATCAATGAAATAATGTATGAAATTAAATCACAAGTTATATTTAATTAACTTAATGATTACAACCAAAGCCTCAATTTGTTGAACAGGCTCAACAGACGTTCAATACTTCTCTAATGAAAGGATCACTAACAATCTTGAGGCTAATCTCTCTTTAAAAAAAAACATATGTATCTCAGTATTTCTAATAATCTAAGACTTCTAGACTATATATACTAAACAGATTACAAGATAATTACTAAAGAAACGTTGATCTTCAGTATCCATTCCATAATTATCTTCATCTCCTTGTCTTTCGCACAAATCATCCTTATCAATCATTTGCAGCATTAATCTTCCAGCAGTACTAACATACTAGCAGTAGTTTCCATCTTGCAGTACTAACTCTTTAAGCAATACTAACTATTCTTCTAGCAGTACTAACCTTTCAAGTAGTATTAATACTACTAGTAGTAGTAATTTCTTCAAGTAGCAGTACTAATGTTTTCAGCAGTAGTAGTCTTCAATACTTAGCAGCACTATCCAGACTTAGTCTATTTCAGACCCAACATTGAGTCATCATTTCTTGCATCTCGGTAGGAGCCAGTCGGTAAGGAGCTCGAGCAATTGGGGGCGCTCCCGGAATAAGATCGATCCGGAATTCTACTAGGTGATCGGGTGGCAAACCGGGCAAGTCTTCCAGAAATACATCGGGAAACTCCCGTACCACCCTAACATCTTCTAGCTTCTTCTTCTCGAGTTGGATGTCGATTGCGTACGCCAAGAATGAAGAACATCCTTTCGCTAAACAATTTCGTTCTTTGATCATAGAGATAATCGCCACTTCGCCTTTCCTTCTTTCGCCGTAGATTATTGTCGCATCTCCGTTCGTCACGGGAAATCGAATCATCTTCTTGGAGCACACAATTTCGGCTTGGTTCTCCGATAGCCAGTCTATACCCACAACCACATCGAAACCACCAATTTGCATAGGCAACAGGTTATGGGGAATTTCTTTCTTTCAAATTCAAGGGTGCAACCTCTAAGGATACTTCGGATTATTACTTGACCCCCATCCGCTATTTCTACAACTAAAGCATCCTCTAGATTACTCATAGGCATAGCAAGCTTTTGATAGAAATTATCGGATATAAACGAGTAGCTAGCACCCGAGTCAAATAACACACGTGTAGGTGCGAAGTTTAGAAGAAACATACCCGACACCACATCGATCGAAGCCTTAGCCTCTTCAATTGTCTTCTGAAAAGCTCTTCTGGCCGCCCGCAGGGGTTCCACCGTCTTTCCCCCAGCACCTCCGGTCTTCAACTTTGGGCAGTCATCTCTAACATGTCCCGGCTCTTCGCACTCGAAACACAATCTCCCCTTGACGGGGAAATCTTTATAGGAATGTCCGGGCTTTCCACATTTGAAACAAGCCCCGATAACGAAATTGCACGAACCAAAATGCTTTCTTCGGCACTTGGAACACCACCTAGCCTCGCGCCTCGGATCGGCTCCCCGTTGATAATTGTGGCTAAAAGGTCTTGGTTTCTTGGAGGCCATAGAGTTTCCATCCCATTTCCTCTTCTCAACCAACTGAGAACCTTCCTCTTTACCCCGGTTGTAAGCGTCTTCCATTAACCGTGCATCCTCTATCGCCTCTCGAAGTGTCAAGGCCTTAGAGACTCTAACCATTGACATCATGTCGGACGGTAGTCCCTTTATGTAAGCTTTGATCTTTTCTTTCTCTGTTGGGACTAAGTGTCCCACCAAACCCAACTTATCCATGAATATCTGTGTGTACTCCTTCACGGACGAGTTACCCATCTTCAAGTTCCGGAACTCCTCCGCGATCCGATCCATCGATCTCTCGTTGCAATACTCCTCTAATAACTTCACCTTAAACATTGCCCAAGACAGTTTGGTCAAGACGGTCACCTCAAGAGAAGCGGAATATACATTCCACCAAGCGACGGTCACGTCCCTTAACATCTGTGAGCCAAATATCTCCTTTTGTGCCTCTCTACACTCACTTGATCGGAAGGCCTGTTCCATTTCCCGAATCCACCCCACACAAATTATCATATCATCAGAACCCTTAAACTCCGGTGGTCGGCAACCAAGGAAAGCTTTGAAGGTGCAAGTCTTCGTCGCTTGCTCGACTCCCGGGGTTGTGATTCCATTTATAGGGATTATAGGTCCGGTACCCCCGAATCCCTCCATGGCGATGTTCTCGTCCACCGTTTCATGTCTACGGTTGTTGGTGTTTCGGTCCTCCAGGAGTTTGAGGAACAATTCTTGTTGTTGTGCCATGGCTCTGTTCATGGCCAGCATCATGCGGTCCATCATTCTCGTCTCTGCCGTCACTTCCTCCATAACGGGTTCATCTGTTTCTAAGTTGCGCCGGGGAATGTGCTCGGGTCCCCTGCCCAACACATTAACCACCCGTGGAGGTTCGTCTGTTGCAGTTACTCGTGGATGGTCGACTGTGGAGACCGAGGCCTCTTGACCTTCCAGTCGGATTCTGGTGTTAACCATGATTCTGCCACACACCGACACGAAAAGAATAAGAAATAGGCTACAAGAATAACACAAGAAAACATACTACTACACTTAGCAATTATTATAACAATAGTAGATCAAGTATGCTCACGTAAAATATCTTCATAATAACGTTAGCTAAGTGAATTTATGAATACATGATACGTAAGAGTTCTCGTTACCATCACTACAACTTTTAATCTGTGTAAGTTTCGTTGACTCTAAGACCATCCTAACTTAAGAGTTCTACCCCATCTCTCAAATCATAGCTTAATACTCTCGGTTTAAGTCTAGGCATCTTACAGTCATACCTAGTTCACTTAAACTAATGCTCTGATACCAACTTGTAACATCCTAAAAATTTGGGTGAATTTAAAACTTAAAAATTCGGCTATATAATGTCTGCAAATGGAGTAAACCTGTCCACCCAAAAGGGGAGACCAAACAACCTGTATAAATTGGATAAGACAAACTAGCCCAAGAGTATGTCAACCCATCACGGGGACTAAAGTAAGATAATTACAAAACCCAAAACAATATAAATAATATAAATCGACAACCTAATAATCTAACTTGAACATGTAAGATTAAGGTCGGGTGTCGCTATTCTTCCAAAAAGGGTAGTTCCTATACTTCAATGAATTGGTCACTAAATCTTCAAAAAGACCGCTCTTCACCCGAAGGTGATCCTCTCAATCCCGATGAGCCCCACCGCTAGAATAACCTGCCATACACCACCACAGAACAAGCGTTAAGCTAAAGCCTAATGAGAATAATTAAGTGTAAATAATATTTAAATGATAAACCCATTCGAAGTCATGCGGCCGATCTAGTCGTGAGCTAAATCAAAACAAGCCAAATAAACCATTAATGTTCGACATATGATACCAATAATTACAAACCACATAGCAAGCTCAACTACTCAAAGTCTATTGCCCGAAAACATCAAGTCAACCACTCCAGGTCTATTCTTGAGAGTTCCAAAATAGGGGAACTCGAGCACAAGGGGATTACACCTTACTGTCCATGGGATGCTGCCTGACCGTATAGGCCCACACCTTACTTACCATTGAGCCCGATGCCTATCCCGTACCAAGGGTAAACCTAATGTCCGGACGAGACATAGGAATACCGTGCCTATGGATCCATTGCACTAAAACTAAATACCAAAACATACTAGCATATGGTATGCTCACATAAAACATATATGTAGGAAGATCGTATGTAAGAGGTTACCAACATAAAAATCTTAAATCTCACAAATGAGGTGATTTTAAACAACAAAACTCATCAACAAGATACCATACATATTCTTCATTAAATGCCAAGATTGTAATTAATCCACCCAATACCTGTTTTCCCAAAATTCCCAATTACTCCACTTTGGTTAACCAAAAATCCCATAGAACCAATATTTGTCTATCATATGAGTAGAATTCAAGGATACCATCTCTTTTAGTTTAGAATACATTCCTTTCATTTTTACTTAGGTTACCAAATCCTAATATCCCCAAAATCCACATTTAGGTTAGAAAATCATGAAGGATCAAAATACAAGAGATATAAACATATATTGAGGTTAAGAGAAGTAAGTAAACCCTAGATGTAGATATTTTAGAAGAAAGAGGGAGGACCCTTGAACTTTAAGCACCAAGCTCTAAATCTCAACAGTCACCTAGAACCAAAACCGAAAACCATAAATGAACATCTAACCAAGAAGCATTCAATGAGGGGAGGTGAAAACCCTACCTTTTTGCTCTTCAAAATTGCCTACAAAGAGCTCTCAACAAAACCGAATGAACTAAAAACGGGTTGGTGAGCATTTAAGGGCCAGGAGCCCGTCGGCGACATTGCCTTGAGACTATGACACTGTCATAGTCGCTTGGTCACAGTCGCCCGTGTCCAAGAACCCTCAGTACTGACCTGGCGACAATGACATGCGACAGTGACACATGTCATAGTCGCTGGTCATAGTCGCCGGGTTCACCCCACCTACGGTACACCACTCGCGACTTTGCCCCGCGACTGTGACCTCTGTCACAATCGCGGGCATTGTCGCTCCAGGCTTGTCGAAGCCAGTTTTCACCCCACATCAATTCCAAAAACACACGTCTCCCTCGCTAGGTCCAATAACAAAGTTTATGATCAAATTAGCGATATAACAGAATTGCGGGTGTTACATGAAAGCTGATAAGATTAAGTTCTTAAGCTGAATTCCTATTCAACTCGCGGTCAAAGATAGATTCGTTGTTATAAACCGAAGATGCACTGTGGTTGCCACGTAAAATTCACACATTTCTTTCTTGTGGGCATAACGAATGTGTTGAATTTTCTAAAGATAAAAGTTGTCTTTTGTGCACTCAGTCGAGATTATTGTCTACATCGAATTTGGTATTAAAGTTGAAACTCCAAAGAATAAGAGCTACTTTCAAGGGGGATCCGAAACTGTTTTGAAGTTTAAGAAACGCTAAGTTTTCTAAAGAAATCAAGGGGAGAAGAGCTGAAGCTAAATAGGATGATTCCTTTGCAATACTTAGGGTGAGAATGTTAGAATATAAAATGTTCTAAGTTTAGAAGTTTTGTAAAGTCATCACTATTTGTATTTGGGCCTTGTATTTTAGCATTGGGTTTGGGCTAAATATTGTACATGGGATGGATGGTATAAATAGGAGATAGTTTGTAATTTTGTTAGCAACTTTCATTTACAATGTAGCCTCAAGCGTGTACTGTGTGATTCTAGAGAGAGAAACACTTCTTCTCTCTAGGTTACGAATAATACAATTGTTTCCTCCCAATCTATCTCATGTCTATCTAATTCTACATTGATTTGATTGTGATAATGGACCTAACATTTACTTTTCAAGTCATTTACATTAAGTCATTTACCTTTACGTCATTTACTTTTAAGCATTTACTTTTATTAATGCTAGGCTAAACACCCTAGTGTGGGTGTAAGTGAACATTGGGAGATTATGCCAAGTGTTAGTGGATGATTGCTATTAGAGCATAAATATATTGGATACAAGATCATGAAGACCAGAGGTCAAAGTATAGGAAGTCAAAAGCTAGAAAGTCAACTCTCAGTGAAAGTCAAAGTCTTTGTGTAATAAAGTCAAAGTCAAAGTGTATTTGTTTTGTTTCTTTGTTTTTGTTGATAGGAATAAATAGTGTTATTTTTGTTTAATAGACATATGACTAGAGGAATATACGCATTCTGAAAAAGAGAGAATTGTAGAGAGAGAAAGATTTTTTTGTTCTAGAGAGAGAAAAGAGAGAAACAGATTGTAAACATTTGATTGGTGAATTGAATTGAAACAGATAGTTAATCATCTTGTTTTGTGTGATTAATTGTGATTAGAAACTTGAATTAGGGACACACAATTGGTATCAGAGCATATCCAGATTGAAATCAAATCAAGAAAGTTGTCGACACTATGTTCTTGAGTTCTTGAATCGGATTTTGAGTTTTTGGTTGAATTAGTGTCTGTAATTGATGAGAATGTGTTTGTATATTGATTTAGATTGAGTTTGTATATCTTTTGTATCGAATTGCACTGTAATTGATCATCTAATTTTGAAATTGTAGAGTTCGAGTTACACGAGTTCTATTCACTGAAATTTGAATTGAATTGTAATAGTTTGTGAGTTAGATTGAAATTCATTGCTAGTTTTTGGTTCTAGGTATGTTAGTGGTCAGTTTGTCGAAGTTTCAGATCGAAATTTGAGGTCTAGATGTGTTTTTAGTCGATTCAGAGGTGTTTTTCTTCGAAAACTCAAGAACTCGCAGACTTATTCAAAGAACTCACAAGACTCATCTCAAGAACTCGCAGTGTGACAAGAATTCGTAAAACTTGAAAGAACTCGCAGAAAGATTCAAGAATTCGTTGAGATCATCAGAATTCACATTGTTAATTTCTGAAAAATTCATCAGGACAGAATTCGCAGTACTCTGTATAACGAAAAGCATAGAATTCGTATTTGGGTCTGTTGCGAATTTCGTAGAATTCGTAGAGGAATAATTCAAAAAGTTTTAAGTTCAGATTTCGCAATTGTGTCTATAGCGAATTGTCCAGAATTCGCATTACTGTGTGTTGCGAATTGCTCAGAATTCGCAGTTTTTCTAAGAAATTTTTTATCAAGTACAGAATTCGTATCAAAAATTCGCCTTAGACTTGTCTACGAATTCTTTGGAATTCGCAGAAGTGTAATCTACGAATTCTTAGTGTTTTACGAAAAGTTATTGAAAATATTCTAAGTATAGAATTCGTAAGTCTCTGTCTTGCGAATTCTATCACCTTCTTGCTTGCGAATTCTGTTTGTTTCTTTTAAGATTGCGAATTCTACTTTAAATCTTGCGAATTCCTTGTGTTTTAAGTGAATTCTACGAATTCTTTGTGATTCTTGTGTATTTTGCGAATTCTTTGTTCTTCTATGTGTATTCTGTGAATTCTAGACTTGGTGAATTTCAGAAATTTCTTTGTTTAAGTTCATTTCAGTGTTATTCAATATTCTTCTGATTTCTATTCGACTAACGGTCAGTTTCAAGTTTGTTATTGCATATTTTGAAACAGGATGACTTCAAGGGAAACACTTGCTATTGGGTCTGATATCAAGCCTCCTGTTCTATTCCGAGGTGAATATGAACAGCGGAAGGATCGATTTCTTGATTTTGTTGATAGGCACGCAAATGGAGACAACATTTATTTGTCTATCACTGAAGGTCCTATGAAGATTCCCACTACTGAAATTCCTGCGGATAATAGATCATATGATGATGAAGTTTAGATAGAGACAGTTCCGAAAGAACCTGCTCAGCTTACTGACGCACAGAAAAATCGGGTAAAAGTTGATAAACAAACCAGATCTCTTCTGTTACAGAGTATCCCAAACGAGATTTATATCAAGATTGACAATTACAAAGACACTGCCAAAAATATGTGGGATCAGCTACATAAGATGATGATGGGTTCAAAGGTAGGAAACCAGTTGAAGGTAGCAAACTGCATAAACAGCTACGAAGAGTTCAAAGCGAAGGATAATGAGAGTTTGGAGGACACGTATGAAATGTTTGTTTTTCCTTTGAATGAGCTGTCAAAGAACAAAGTTAAGAAGAAGCCGATTGAGAACAACATGAAGTTCCTCAGCACTTTGCAACCCGAGTGGAAGAAGCACACTCGTCGAATGAAACAGATGAAAGATTTGAGTGATATACCTCTTCATGAAGTCTACGAGACTTTACGACAAAATGAGGAAGAGGTGGAAGAGAAAAGAGATGAGAAAAAGAAAGCTGAGAAGGTTGTAGATCCTATAGCACTTGTAGCTGGAGAGAAGGAAAAAGAAAAGAAAGAGAAGAAGATAGTCATTTCTAGCTCTGAGTCTGATTCTAAATCCGATGATGATGATGACGGGGAAAACCTCAAGCAGGCAATGCTTTTACTGACCCGAGCTTTCCAGAAAAAGTTTTACAAGAAACTAGGGTCAAACTCACACAGGTATTCTTCTATGGGATTAAAGAATCATTAGCATAGAGAAAGAGTTGAGGGTAGAAGATTTGAAGAGACAAGATTTGTTGAAAAGAAGCTAGATGAGAAGAAGAAGTATGTGAATGAATACACCAGTACTGAAAAAAAAAGCTGATGATCTGATCAAATGCTACAACTGTGGCAAGGTTGGACATTACGCAAAAGATTGTCGGAAGCCGAAGGTTCGTAGTTCGGAATACTACAAGAACAAAATGCTCTTGGCCAAGCAACAGGAAGTTGGCAAGGAATTAATGGCTGAAGACGAATATTGGTTAGATCATTCGGATGTCGAGGAAGAGCAAGAAGAGACTGCTCATTTATGCTTAATGGGTAAAGAAGATAAGCATGATGATTTTGAAGATGAGACAGCTGATGAGGTAATGCACTTAACTGACAATGATTTTATGACCAAAATGGAAGTCATGATGGTCGAACTTCAAGACCTTCAATCTAAACTGAAAAAGGAAAAAGACAGAGTTGCTAGGAGAAATCAAAAGATCTTTGAGCTTAAAAAATCAGTTATTGTGAACAAAGATTTAATTGATTCTCTGCGCAAATCTGCTTCTGATTTTAAACACGAAAAAGATTGTTTTGAAAATAAGATTTCTGATTTTGAATCTAAACTTTCTAAGTCTGATTTAGAAAATAAAGAATCTGTACTAAAAGCTCTTAAATTGCAGGCTGAAAACAAGAGCTTGACTAAGAAGGTAAATGGTTTGGAAGCTAAACTTCATGCTATAGGCCAAACAGATCATACTATTTTTCTAAATACACCCATTGAAGAGGCTGATATTAAAGAGAAATGGGGACTCGGTTACGATAGCCCCTATTACTTAAAGAAAGCCATTAGAAAACAACCAACATTATATAACTTTGATTTTCTTGTTGCTGCTAGTAAATATCCTCATTTAAAACCCAAATTTATTACCAAATTACCAGATGAAGTTGAGGCCAAAGAAATTGAAAATAGAAATAATGTAAAGAAAATGCAACTACCATTTCGCTATGAAAAGCTGAATGATAGTTACCTTTCTGAAACACCAAAAGTTCTTTCAAATGATTATTTTGCTAGCTATTTTGTTTCAGAGATGGTGGCAAAACCTGCAATTGCAAAAGTTTATGTTCCTCCACTCATTCTAGAAAGCAAAATAATTGAGCTTGAAAACGTTTTATCTGAAGAAAGAATTTTGGTAGATACAGAACAAAGTCTATTTTCAACTGTGTTAAAGAACACTATTTTTCAAAATAAATCTACAAAGTGTTCTAATTTTTCTAAAGCCCCTCAAACTTCAACTGATAATTTTGATGACTTATTTGCGTTTGCAAATGATTTTCTTAATTCTGATGATGGGTGTGTAGAAGAAATTGATATGTTTGACTTCAATGCTCCACTTCCAGATCATTCTACTTTTGTTATTAATGGAGAAGTTTTACCAAATGTTCATGAAAAAGGTGAATCATCAACTAAGGTTGGTGAATCAGTTTATGTGAATGCTGATTACTATGCTAAGGGTAATAAACATAAGAAACAACGCTCACAGAAACGGAACAACACTGGTAAACACAAGAAAAGCCAATCTCAGAAATCTGATTTTCCTAATAAATCTAAATTCTTTGTTTCAGATTTAAGAAAGAAAATGCCGGAAGAGCGAACTGAATGGCGACCTAAAAGGAAGATTGATGAAAAGGCAGAATCAATTCCTGATAATTCTTGTAATAGATCAAATAGTAGTGTGTCTGATGTAGTTGGTTTTGTTGCTTCTATTAATAAAAACCTTGTAACTTCTTACAAGAGATATTCCATAAAGCAATTGTTCCAATTATCTCCTACTACGACTACTACTAAATCTTATACTTATCGGTGGAATGATTTTGCTTATCATCATTATTCTAATGATTGGTTTGGATCTTATCATGTTTATTCTTCTAAACAAAATGTTTCAAAGAGTTTTCAAAAGAAAAGAGGATCCATATTTAAATGGATACCAAAATCTTGCGCTAATCTGTTAGGACCCATTTTAAATGGGTACCTAAAATTATTGTTCCCTGATTTCTCTTGCAGACCCGTCATATGTGGTACTTGGATAGCGGTTGTTCCAAGCATATGACTGGGCAAAAGGATTTATTGTCTAATTATACAGAGAAATTCAGCGGAAATGTTCATTTGGCAATGATCAATTTTCACCAATTCTTGGATATGGTGACATCATTCAAGATAAGTTGACGATAACGAAGGTGAGTTATGTAGAAGGATTAGGGCACAACCTATTTAGTATTGTCCAGTTCTGCGACAAAGGATAAAAGGTAAATTTCAAAGCTAAGAGTTGTTCGGTGCGTACTGAAGACGGCAAAGAACTCTTAGTCGACACTCGAAAGTCCAACCTCTACACCATCAATATTTCAAAGGTCCACACTGACAATCAGGTTTGCTTACTGACAAAAGCTTCGATGCAGCAAAGTTGGCTTTGGCACCGACAGTTGTCACACCTGAATTTTCGTTATATCAACAAATTGGTCAAAGGCAGATTGGTGAAAGGTCTTCCTGAGCTGAGATACGAAAAGGAACATCTATGTGCAGCGTGTGAAAAAGGGAAGATGAAGAGAGCTCCACATAAACCGAAGCCTGAACCTAGTACCAGTTCTCCACTCGAATTGTTGCATATGGATCTCTGTGGTCCTATGCGAACTCAAAGCTTAGGCGGAAAGAAATATGTTCTAGTTATCGTGGACGACTATTCGCGATACATGTGGGTCAAATTTCTACGATCAAAATATGAGACGCCTGAAGTACTCATCTCATTTCTGAAGACGACCCAGGTGAATCTGCAGAAACCAGTCAAGCTTCTCAGAACTGAAACGACAAAGAGTTCAAAAAACAGAACTGTTGAAGAGTATCTCGAATCGGTCGGGATATCACATCCATACTCTGCTGCTCGTAATCCAGAACATAATGGAGTAGTCGAAAGGCGAAATCGAACGCTAGTCGAGTCCGCTCGCACTATGCTCAGCCAATCAGACCTACCTCTGTTTCTATGGGCAGAAGTTGTTTTGACTGCATGCTACACTCAAAACCGTTCCATGATACACCGCAGATTTCAAAAGACTCCGTATGCTTTGATCAACAATCGAACACCAACCATCAAATATTTTCATATTTTTGGTTGTAAGTGTTTTGTGCTAAACGACAGAGAGAGTCTGAACAAGTTCAGTTCTAAGGCAGACGAGTGCATCTTTATTGGATATTCTTCTATATCTGCTGCATATCGAGTGTACTTGAAGAAGTCAAAGACTGTTATTGAGAGCGTAAACGTCACATTTGATGAGAAGATGGCTTCTGAACAAGTCAGTTCAGAACCCGTGATAACCGAAGTGCTAGCTTCTGGGTAAATCAGTCCAGAACCTGTACCTACAGTGCATAAATCAGATGTTGCATCATCGTCTACTACTAATTTATATGATTTAGATCTTTTATTTGAACTATTTTATGATGAATTTCTTGGTTCTAACGTGACTAAACCTGTTGTGGTTGACAGGATGGAAGATTCAACGACTAATCATCCAATCACATCAGATGTATCCACTGAATCAAATTCCCCAATTCAGCAAGAAATTTCAGTTCATATGCCTACTCCGATAATTGAAGCTGTAACTACTAACGAAGAGCCAGAAGTTGTTGAATCAGTAGGGTGTACTATAAGGACTGATCAACAGACAGAACAATTACTTCAACTGAATCCCTCCCTCATACTGTACAAACTGAAGAAGCTGATAGTGGATTTTTAGATGACCACCCTGATCAATATTCATCTATTCTACTCCCTCTTGAACATCGTTGGACCAAAGAGCACCCTCTTCACCAAATCATTGGAGATCTAAACAAACCGGTGCAAACTAGGTCAGCAACTTTAAATCAATGTCTGCATGACTCATTGCTGAGTAAGATAGAGCCTACTCGCGTATCAGAGGCTCTAGCTGACTCGTATTGGGTGTCTGCTATGCAAGAGGAGCTAAACCAGTTTGAAGCCTTGAAAGTATGGAGACTTGTACCGAGACCTGAAGGAAAATCCATCATTGGTACAAAATGGGTATTCAAAAACAAGAAGGATGAAAATGGTATTGTCATTCGAAACAAAGCAAGACTTGTTGCCAATGGTTACTGGCAAGACGAAGGCATAGATTACGATGAGACTTACGCTCCAGTGGCAGTATAGAAGCAATCCACATGTTTCTAGCGTACGCTGCTCACAAAAACTTCACTGTCTATCAAATGGACATGAAGACTGCCTTTCTGAATGGCATACTTAAGGAGGAAGTCTATGTCTCGCAACCAGAAGGCTTTGTAAATCCAGATAAACCAGATCATGTCTAAATCTTGGATAAAGCAGTTTATAGGTTAAAACAAGCGCCTCGAGCCTAGTATGAGGTATTATCAAAATTCTTGGTCAAGTCGGGTTTTACAAAAGGTAAAGTCGATACCACTTTATTCATTAAAAAGGAAAAAGCCGATATCATTCTTATTCAAATATATGTGAATGATATAATATTTGGCTCTACAAATCCTAAATACTATAAGAACTTTTCTAATCTAATGGTGTCAAGATTTCAAATGAGTATGATGGGAGATGAACTTCTTTCTCGGATTACAGGTAAAACAATTTTCAACGGGGATTTTTATAAACCAAGCAAAGTACATTTTTGATATTCTTCGGAAGTTCAAAATGGAAAATTGCAAACCAATTGGAACCCCAATGGCACCAGGTACTAAGATTAACGTTGATCATTCGGGAAAAGATGTTGATGTTAGGACTTATAGAGGAATGATAGGTTCTTTAATGTATCTTACTTCAAGTAGGCCAGATATTATGTTCTCTATATGTTTATGTGCAAGATATCAGGCCAATCCAAAAGAATCCCATATGTCTGCTGTCAAGCGCATATTTAGATATCTGAAGGGGACTGTAGATCTTGGTCTGTGGTATCCTAAAGATACTGGTTTTGAACTAGCAGCTTAATCAGACACAGATCATGTTGGATGTATGTTAGACAGGAAGAGCACATCGGGTCATATTCAATTCCTTGAGACAAGCTCGTTAGCTGGGCGTCAAAGAAACAACTTTTTGTTTCCACCTCGACTGCTGAAGAAGAGTATGTAGTTGCTGCCAGTTGCTGCTCTCATGTCTTGTGGATGAGGACACAACTTCGAGACTATGGATTCAAGTTTGACAAAATACCGATTTATTGTGACTCGAAGAGCGCCATAGCTATATCAGCTAATACTATGCAGCATACTAAAACAAAGCACATTGATGTCAGGTATCATTTTATCAAAGATAATGTAGAAAAAGGTACAATAGAACTTTACTTTGTAAAAACTGATTATCAACTTGCAGATTTGTTTACCAAACCTTTAGATGAAAAGAGATTCAATTTTCTTGTATCTAAGCTTGGTATGCTAAATCTCAAGACCTAATCAGCGATTACCTATTAAAGTTTCTTTTATTGTAATTTTTCATCATTTCTTTATTATTAATTCTGAAAGGATATCTGCACTTTAACATTTTTGTTCATGATCTCAGGGGGAGTGAGATAAGACTTTAAGATGATCAACATTATTTTGAGGGGGAGTTTATAGAATTTTTGCATTTACTTAACTGCCAATTTCTTGTGATGCATGAATTTAGGGGGAGTCTATGAGTACAACAAAAGGACTAAGGGTATGATTTCTGATTATTTCAGATCAGAACTCGTTTACTCAATGTTTTACTGCTTTCTGTTGTTTACTTTTCAATAAATTTGTGAATAAAGTTGCTTTGACATGACTTTGAGACTTTTGCAGATTGAGAGGATGCTTACAAGATCATATCATTATGATTTTAATCTTGACTTCATGAGATTTAAGACTGCACGACAAAGGTTAAATTTCTTATCCTAATCTCATATATGGTTGAAAGAAGGACGACTTTCAATCATAGAAATCATGTTCATAAATGTTCAAACCACTTCCCGATTCTTAAACAGATTTCATGAATTGGAAGTGTGATTTTAAATGTTTTCATTTTATTTGAGTTTGAATGTTTTACAAACCGTGTGTTTCCAAAGATAAATATTTGCGTATTGTCTTTTCTATATACCTTCAAGTATTCACACACACCGGTTTGACTTATTGTTTAAAATGTTCTTACCATGTCTCAAATTTTAAACATATTCTTCGATGGTAAGACACCCCGCTTGTACTTCAATGAATTTTGAGCGTTATTTCATTTCTAAATGTTTCATTCAAGAATGTCTATATTTTGTTTCATATAGACAATATCCATTATTGTTGACAATAAGCTTTGATTGCTATATCATTTGTTTCTGATCATTTTCATACAATGTCAAATTTTTCTAACAAGTCTCTTGCATTCATGTTTATTCTTTCAATATACTTGTTTGAAAATATCTTCAATGCTTCAAATGCTCATATCTTCATGATTATATTCTGAGCATACACACATCTGACTTGTATTTGAGCTTTAACTGTTCAAGTTAAATCATTTTTGAGCAACATATATATTTCATAGGAAAATATGGGTTCTTTGTGCTAGGACTTCAATGAAAACTTCTATGGATTCACGATTACCAGTGTCTCCTACCCAAGAAGTTAATCCATAGTGATTAAGTGCGAGGAGTTGAAAAAAAATGAGTGTGGGTTGTGCGTTGAGGTAAAATGGAAAAGAGAGTTTGGTTAGATGTGAGCTTAATGATTAAAAGAAAGAGGGTGTGAGAACAGAGTAAAAGAATATCAAACTCTGCACCAACTACTTTCTGAGTCGGTCAGCCACATTACTAATGTTTCACAATTCTTCGTGAACGTTATTGAAACAGGCATCTAGCCCATGCCAACTCTTGATTAAAACCCCACCAGCCACTCATTTTTTCTTAAAAAGAAAATTTTTCATATTTTTCTGGGGACGCAGCACATAATCTATCTGATTTTCATTTGGAAAATCTGGATATTGAAAAAGAAGGAAGTCTGCCCCACCTTCGCACTTCAATCATGCACATTGAGTTTGTGTTTATCTACTGTTGTCTCAGTGGTTTACACAATGTTGAGCCTTTTATAAAAGCAATCATCATATGCTTAATTCTTTCTACACTTCCACGAACACACAAGGAATTTGTTTTCTTGTCATAACATTCATAGAAATTTCCTTTGTGGTGTTTCGATGATTGGATGGAAGTCCTGGGGGAGTGAACATCAAAAAGCTCATTTCTTATGTGTATCCGTTACACACAGTAACTTCGTGTTACTAACAGGCATATTAACTGATTCATTTGTTGATTCAGGGTTTCCATTCCTAATTTGTCTGGATTTGAAAAGATCTGGATGAATACTTTATTTTGGATCAGTGGTGAATCAGAGGCTCAGTTCAAATGATCAGTGGTCAGAATTGGTAACGACATTTCTTGGAGGAAGTTTTGATGATATCGATGTTCTAATCATCAAAAAGGGGGAGAAGGTTAAAGAAATATGAACGAAGGTACAAGTAATGAGAGAGTTGTTTAAAGAAAAGTTCATAAAATAGCAAAGATTGAAAGTTTCAAAGAGAAAAGTTCAAAGTTTTCTAAAGTTGTGCTGAATTTTTAGGAAATTTTTTTGATGGTTTGTTGCTAAAGTAAACAGAGCTAAAAATGGAGGTAATTTCTTTCTGAAGTCTGAAAGAGGTTTCTTATAACCGTGAAGAGATTATTGAAGATCGTTTCTATCATATTTGGGGAAGATTGTTAATATCTTTCAAAGATACAGACTTGGGAAGAATACAGTCAAAGTAATGAGAGTTTACAATGTTTGTGCTTAAAGAAGAAATTTGTTACAAAAGAAAGAGATTGTCCAGATTGAACAAAAGGGGAAATTGTACTTTTTGAGCTTAAAGAGAAGATTCAATTGCAAAATCTTTCAAAGATGATCTTGAATCCAAAGGGGGGAGATTGTTAGAGCATAAATATGTTGGATACAAGATCATGAAGACTAGAGGTCAAAGTACATGAAGTCAAAACCTGGAAAGTCAACTCTCAGTGAAAGTCAAAGTCTTTGTGTAATAAAGTCAAAGTCAAAGTGTATTTGTTTTGTTTCTTTGTTTTTGTTGATAGGAATAAATAGTGTTATTTTTGTTTAATAGACATATGACTAGAAGAATATACGCATTCTGAAAAGAGAGAGAATTGTAGAGAGAGAAAGATTTTTTTGTTCTAGAGAGAGAAAAGAGAGAAACAAATTGTAAACATTTGATTTGTGAATTGAATTGAAACAGGTAGTCAATCATCTTGTTTTGTTTGATTAATTGTGATTAATCAGGGACACACAATTGCTTTTGCAATACCAATTTACTTCACTATTCACAAGTCGTATCAATATTTCATCTATTAATCTTTCACAAAAGACACATGTTACTTTACTCAGATGAGTTGGACTTAAAGTTAAGACAACACAAATATTTTTACTAAGTGTTATAGAGGCTACAAATAGCTGCATCAACCTTATGGGTTGCAAAACTATATGGAAAGAAAGGTAAGATCTGTGTAACTTGGATTTGTGCTTCACCATGTGTACTGCCAGCATATGATCTAATATGAACTTCCTTGGAAGGCCATTCAATCCAGTAGTGCTATAGAGAGGTATTGCTACAGCAACCTCATGTCATGTTGTAGCAATGTTCACTACACTCTGTTGCTGAAACTCCAACCTGATCTTGCACCCACACTATCTCTTAATTATTGTTGCATTTATGTATTTGGTTACTTACTCTCAAAGATATTTCTTCTATTTTTCTACACAAATCTCATTTTACAATTGATTTTGTGACTCTATTTGCTTTGAAAATACCTGAGGTATGATACTTGGTATTACCATTATTACTTGCTTTGGACGACATTAGTGAACCATGTACACTTGCATGATTTACTGGTTGCTATAGCTTTTTGGGGTTATATCCGCTCATACCAACGATCAATAATCTTTCATGTAAATCATCCCATAAACGTTTTGTGTTATCATAGTTAAACAACATAGATCACACCTCGGGATCAATCATATTTGTGAGCCAAGAAACAAGCATGCATTGAATCGTTGCAAAATGTCCTTAGTACAAGGAGGTATGATATCATTGATCGTCCCTTCAAGAAAATCGAATTTACACCTCCAGTAGAGAGCCATGCGAATTGGATGAGACTAATTGTCAAATCATTAAGCTTAAGTCGAATAAGAGTAATGAAGTCTCATGGCCGATCTTGAGGGCCTAGGTAGAAGGGTGATGAAGGATCCAACTTTGGCGGCGGAGGAGGGGATGTTTCCCGACAATGATTTAAAGAAAAAATGGAGCCACGATAGGGTAATTTTATTTACCCTATTTTTAGTCCTCTTTTTGATGATTTTGAGCTATTTTTCCTTTTCCCATTGCGTCTTTTAATTTGTTTTTATGGTTTTATCGTTTAGCTTTATGTTAATCACTTTCGGCCTAATAAATCTATTTTTATACGGAAAATGCGACATAAATCTTAGTTCATTATATTTTCTTGATATAGGATCGTAGTACGACCGATTGAAGTCCAACATAACCGGCATGCGGGCTAATTTTTTGGACCGAAAATGCATGGGCTATGTCATTGGATTTTTTAGGCTAGTTAATTGTCAACACTTTGGGCCCCATTGTTGTTTACTTGGGCCCAAGGTGAATTTTTATTATAAATAGGCATGGTTGGCTTAGTAGAAGATATCTCTCATTTTGGTCATCTTGGTATCTAGAAGATTGTAGTAGGATAATGCTCACTTTGGTATTCGGAGGTTTGAATATTGTGAACCGAGAGCTCACCGCTTCCTCGATGAAGCTTTAGCTCACACTTCAAACTTCTTCTTTTGGCTAAAATTAATGCATCATCACCTTCTCGTTTCAAGTGTAGTTGAGAAAGCTTCTTGTTTCATTCCCGCAAGTTCTACTAAATTATTACGGTTCGATTGATTTTTGGTTTTGATTTGGTTCTCACTTACGATTTTAGTTCTATTACAAACCTGAAGTCCGATCAATCATTTCGGATTCCTAACCTCGTTTGGTTCACGGTTTGTTGTAGTATTAAAATTGCTTCGTGTCTCCAAAAATTATAAAAACCCTCCCGCATGTTACATAGTTATGTTGACAATTGCCAAGGAGTCTCCAAGTAATTTAAATATTAAATCCATATTTAAAACAAGACTTTCCATAGTTAGTGGTAAATTAGTTGGTAAAATTTTATTTTATAATTCTCATATTACTTTAACGTTAATTAGTTAACTAAATTAAAATCCTAGAATTGTAGTGTTCGTAATTTAATAGCGTCATTGTTCTCAAGTAATTTAACTTTTCTCGTTCAACTAAAGGTTTTAGTTATTTGCATAGTTCGTTAAGATTTCTTTTAAAATTAATAGTGAAAAGTCGACGTACTTCTCATTTTCTTTAAAGGAAAACTTATTGGCACCCTCAAATACTTATATACACCCCACCCCACCACCACCCCCATACTCACCCCACCTCTCATACTTAACTCCATATGTTTGACTTTTTATGTTCCCAATGTAACTTTTTATGTTCCCAATGTAATTTACATCCAATGTTGGGTGTAAATAATAGGACTCTTTCTTTAATTGTTTTTACAATCATTAAAATTACGATTTAAAATGATGATGGGCTAAACATCTCAGTTCGGGGTATAAAGTATAGTTAGGACCAATACCGATAAAAGAATAAAAGGTGTACCGTATCACATGATTGTCCAAAGTTATTTAAATCAAATTTATATTTTATGTCGGATTACACAGATCAACTGACAACTGGTTTGTTGTATGACGGCTTCTTTAAGTTATATAAAATATCGACTTTGAGATAACAATGGAATACGATCTCGTCTTTTATTTAATTATTAAATTTTTCTCAACTAATCTTTATACCCTGCGATATTTTTATAATTAAACTTTTCCGTAATTGTTACTCAAAACCCCAATCAAAATATTGTTTTCGAATTCGTCATCTGAGACTTGGTTTTATAGACCCGACTTTCAAGAAGAACTTTTCCACGCTTCCCTGTGGGATCGATATTCGGTACTTAGTACCATTATTACTTGTCACAAACGGTAGTAGACTAAGATGTATACTTTCGTCGAAATCTACTTATTTGCATTTTAAAAAGGTGTAAACACGAAATATCGCAACAAGTTTTTGGCGCCGTTGCCGGGGAAGTACGCTAGAAGTTTTTCTTTTTAAGTAAAGTTTATAAATGCAAATTTTTCTACCATCTATTCGGAAAATATATATATATACATACACACACACACACACACATATATATATATATAATTATATATAAGACGGTAATCAAATGAGAACCGTAAAAAGATTAAGAACCGTAGGGACTATTCTCAACCTTTAAAGAGTTTTAATCTAAGGTTATTAAACTTGATGACATTTTGGTAATATTAATGAAAGTTATGTCTAATACCAAATCTAAACTAAAAAATAAAAGGGCATATTAGGGTTTTCAATTAAAGCCCACCATTTTTGACTTCTTTGACTTTAGATATCTAGGGTTCATTTATATTCATCAAACCCGACAATCAATCATATCTCCTTGCTCACCAGAACATCACCGCCGTTCTCCATCATCTCACTTCATTCATCAAATTTTCACGAAATCAACGACGATTGTTATGGTGGTGGCGATGATAGAGACCCCAAGTGAAGCCATAACTTAATGTAGCGACTTTTCTAATATGTTGTCGTTGTGCCTGAACTACCTAAAATCCGGTGGCTCACCGTCGCCGGCTTCCTGCGCTGGAGCCAGGAGGGTTGAAGCCACCACACAGAGCCAAGATAACAGACAGGTTGTTTGCAATCGTGTCAAAAGCGCCGCCACATAAATGAAAACCAGGCCACCGCCAGTCGTCTGCCGACAAAGTATAGAATCGCGATCACTATTCCGACAAGTCCAAAGTCAACCGTAACTCGTGAGTAGAAATTAATATTTGTTTTTTTCGTTTATTTAATGGATTAAAATGGTGGCTGAATTTGGTGAGTGGTGCAGGATTCCTTGAGAAGTGTGGTCAAAGTTGAATAATGGTGGGACGAGCTACGACGGAGACGTGGTGTTTCGATCGCTGGAACAATTAAATAATTTATGGTTTTTTTGTTTCTGGTTTCATAGGGTGAAACAACCAATAGAAGAAAATTATGTTTGGTTTCATGGGGTGAAATAACATATAGTGTTTGGTTTCATGGGGTGAAATAACATATAGTGTTTGGTTTCATGTGGTGAAATAACATATATATGTAATATCATATTTATGAAAATTTTGTTTTTATTTCACTAGGTGACATAGTATGTGCTTCATATGCCCTATTCATGTGATGAAACAACTTTTAATTAAAACCATAGGATTAAAACCAAATTACGGCTTAGATCGGTTCTCACGGTTCTCAATCTTGTTTTGGTTCTCACATGATTTAACCCCTATATATATATATATATAAATAGTGTATGCCAAGATTGTCACACGGTGAACTTTTCCAATTTGATCCCGATATTGAAGGGACATTTAGACAACGAAGAAGAATCCAACGAGCTAATTTAGTTTTAAATTCTCTTGAGATATCTGAACGTGAATATATGACGGCTGAGGAGGAAGGTTCCTAAGTAGATCTAAATGGGCATGAAAATAATCGAGTAAATCAAAATGATCGAGAAAATCCAAATGATCAAGAAGATTTTGATGATAGAGAAAATCCAAAAGAACCGCCAATAATAAATGTTGATGATGAGTAACAAAACATTTTTCGGTTGGCAAATTCCAAAGATGGTGGTATTATGTCTTATATTGTTCCTGTTTTAAACCAATTACATTCAGGAATTCTTAAACCAACTTTGCAAACCCACCATTTTGAACTAAAACCGATAATATGTTAGAGCACATATTTGTTGGATGCAAGATCGTAATGTCTGAAGATCAAAGTAAAGCAAGTCAAAGTCTCTAAGTCAACTCTCAAGCAAGAATGTCAAAGTCTTTGTAATAAAGGTCAAAGTCAAAGTAGTTGTGTTGTATTAGTTGCTAGTATAAATAGTTCAATTCCTTTGTCTTTGTAAGTAAGCTTGTGGTAAGAGTTGTAAGGGTAAGTAAGTCTTTCATTGTAAGCATGTGAGTGAAAACTACACAGAGCGGATTAGAGAAGAGTTGGATGCATATTCATTCTAGTGAGAGAGTGTAGAGAGAGAAAGTGAAATTGTAACATGTGATTTCTAAATCAATGACATGTGATTTCATTGTTGAATCGTCTTGATTTGTTAATGATTAGAACTTGAAACTAGGACAATATCAATTGGTATCAGAGCAGATCCAGATCGAAATCAAGAAAAGTTGGAGTCGACACTTTTTCATTGAGTCGTAGATCAATTTTGAGTCTTTGTTCAAATTTGTAGTTTTAATTGGTTTTATTGAGTTCGTTTTATGAAATTGATCAATCTTGTATAGATTAATTGTAGTATTGCATTGTATTTGTAATCGAATTTGTTGATTTTGTTAATTTTGTTTTCACGAGTCTTTCGCATTGTAAAAGGATCAATGTGTATTTTTGTGTAATTGTTATTGAAATTCATTGTTTAAAATTGGTTCTAGATGTATTGGTGAACAAATTGTCAAAATTTGAGTTTGTAAATCGAAGTTTAGATGGGATTTTGAGTGGATCAGAGGTTATTTTTCGACGAGATCTGAAGAACTCGCAAAATGATCAAGAACTCGCAGATCTTCTCAAGAACTAGCAGATCATCTTATGAACTCGCAGATTAATTGGTTTTCGCAGGATTGACAAAGGATTTCGCAGAAAGTGTGAAGAATTCGCAGATTAAGTGGTTTTCGCAGATTCTTAGAGGATTTCGCATTGTTTTGATTTATGAAAATTTCATAGGGATAGAATTCGCAGATGGGTCTCTTGCGAATTGCTTAAGATTCGCATGTGAGAGTATTGAGAATCCATCAGAATTCGTATACTTGTGTCAGGATCGAATTCTCAACAAGAATTAATTCTCAGAAACAATATCAAAGAAGTTTGCGGAATAACACTTTGATATTCAATGAAACAATAAATCAACACAGAAAATATGACTAACAAACTGTAAGCTTTTATTGAATGCTTTGAAGTTACAAGATTACTCACTCAACCTCAATATTGATGAACAGACTCACCAATACGAATTCTACTTCTCTAGAATTAGGATCTATGCCTTGAGGTTGTTTTTCTCTAAAGAATGAAAACTTAAAGTTATCTAACTATTCTAAACAATACAATATATACTGAATACAAAGATAATTACAATAAATAAAATATCTTCAGTATATCTTCTATGTATATCTCTAAGCTTCCATGTATATCCTTTCATACGAATCTTCATCATATAAGCAGTATTAATCTTCAGCAGCATTAACTTTCTTCTAGCAGCATTAACTACTAAGCAGTACTAACCACTAGCAGTACTAACTAGCTAAGCAGTACTAACTTTGTTCAAGCAGCACTAACTTTGACTAGCAGTATTAATAGTACTAGCAGTAGTAACACTCAGCAGTACTAACCTTTAAATCTTCTAGCAGTATTAACTCTGAACCAGCAGCATTAACCATACTTGAGTTTTTCTTCAGTTCCCAACAATCTCCCCCTAACTTGACTTTTAGGAAAAGAAGTCAAGTTCTTCAGATCTTCTTCAAGATGCTTTCAACACCTCTGACTCAATTTCCCAAATTTGGATCTAGGCCCAAGCTTTGATTTACAGTTCTTCTCACCACAATCTTGGCCATTTCTGAATCCTTTGTACAAACCAGTGTAGCTTTAAGCATCCCTTCTAACTTCTCCTTGCTATGCTCATATATTTTGTCCACCAGGTAGTATTCATGATAACAATTGTCAATAGTAATCATGTATACTCCACAGTTTTCAAACAGTATCCATTTGTCAATCTTCTTGAATATGAACTCATGCATATGATCTTTAATCCTATGGTGCACTCTTGCAGGCTCAAACATCATGCACAAGTATTCCAATGTCACTTTGAGAAGATTCTCTTCAGTACCTTTCAACACAGGTTCATAAAGTTTCATCCCAACTTTATATAGTTCTTCCATATCAGCTCTTGAACAACTTCTGATGACTTTCCCCCATGTTGAATAAGCTTCAAATGAACCATCAGCTCTCTTGATTCTGAAGAAATTCTTTCCATTGTCTCTCAGAATATCCCAGAAGATGATCTCTGGAGCTTGCATAGAGATTGGAACAGCTTTCAAAGGTTCCACTATTGTCATGTACGGATCCATACTTTCATCAGTTTGCTTAGTGACCTGCTCTGGACTTTGTACTGGCTCTGTTGGGGATGTGACTGAAGGTTCTGCTTCCTTTTCAGTTTCTTCCACCCTAGGCCTTTTCAACTGTCTTTTTGGAGCAATTGATTTCACTCTTTTTCCAGACTTGGCTTCTCTACCAACATTTCCAGGTTCTTCCTTCTTCTCTTCTGCTTCTTCTTTGGAAGGTGTGGTTTCCTCAGGGAATGGTTGTTGGATGTTGAGATCATGTCTCTCTTTCATCCTTCTCTCAGCCTCCTCCCTTTGTGCTAAATCCCCTTGAAGCTTGGCCATTTCCTTGTTATACAACTCTTCAATCTGAGAGAATGCCATGTGGGTAAACATCTCCCCCTTAACACCAATTGCACCTTTCAGGAAGTTTATCATTTTTCTTCTTTCCTGATTGGCCAAAAATGTCTTGGAGGGTTGTCTTTTCTGCTTTTGTTTCTGAATTGGCATCTTCTTAACTTGGAGTTTCTTGACCTGAGTTGCTGTCTGAGCTGCTTCTTTCAAACTCTTTTGGTATTCTGCATTTAACTTCATGGCCATTATCCTTGCAAGCTCTCTATCAGTTTCTGTTTGAAATTGCTCCTCTTTTTCCATTTGCTCTTGAAGCTGCTTTGCCATCTCCTCATCCATTTCAATCTGACTTCTCTTCTTTGAAGGTTGTTCAGGTTCAATCATCTTTCCTTTTCCTTTTATATCCTCCTTCATTTTCTCCTTTTGAGGTTCTCCTTCATTGATGACCACTCCTTTGGCCTTTTGAGTAGCCTTAGGAGTGTCATTCTTTACTTTTACTAAAGTCTCTGCTATCTCCATTTCTTCCACAGAGAGCCCTATTTCTGCTGCTTCAGTTTCTGCTGCTACTTTTACTTCAGCAGCAGTAACTGTTTCTGTTTCCATCTCTTCCTCTGTCTCCCCCTCAACTTCAGCTTTCTTTTCAACAGTTTCCCCTTCATGCTTCTCCCCCTTGTTGAAAGAATCTTGAACTTTGTCCCTCTTTTTGAGTACAAACTGTTTCCTTCTTTTCTGTTGAACCAGCCTGGTCACCATCTTCTTCAGTTTTTCAATCTGGACTTGTTGTGACAGGATCACCAGCTTCATCTCCTCTATTTCTTTTCCTTGTTTCAAAACATCTAGATTGATGTTACCCATTGCCTCCATCAATTCATCATAGTTATATCTGTCCTCACCTTCTCCAGGAGTGTTACCCCCTATTGAAGGATCATTGGATCTTTTAGTAGTGGAGGTCTTCTGCCTAGCAGAAGCACTATCCACCCCTGTGGTTTCTTGGCACCAGGGACCTTCAAATGATTGCTCATTCAAAGTTGCCATGGGGGAGGTCTTATTGATGTTACCACTTTCCTCCTCTGTGCTAGCAGGAGTAGTGGCAGCCTCATCACCCATATGCTCTACCTCCTCCTCAGAGAGCACCTTCTTTGGGTTGGGAGACACCCTTGTGGTTTCCCTTTGGATATTCTCTAGGGGAGAATTCTCCCTTAGAGGGCTTATAGGCTTAGTGGGTAATGGTACAAGAAGGGAAGGAGCCTTCTTGACCTGTTTTCTCTTGTAGGTTTGGGTGATTGGAGAGGTTGGTTTTTCAAGAAGGGACTGGGGAATTGATTTTGAGAGGGAAGGTTGGGCTTGGCTAGCAGTGGGTTGGTCTAATGGGGGCCTTGACCCTGCTGCCATTCCTTCATTGGTTTGGGACACCACCATCATTGTAGAGAACAATGGGGTGTCAACTCCTTCAGAGTCCCCAGCAGATCTTCTCATATTTGAGAAAACCTTGCCTTTGGGGGGTTTAGGTACATATACCCCAACAGGTTGAGGTATATCCGTCAATTCATGGTTGATAACTGCTTGAACAAACCTGGGATACATAAAAAAGCTCTTTTTGTTTCCCATGTTTGAGACAAGATCATTGAAAATCATTTGTGAAAAATTGTACCTTCTGGCAGTGGCCAAACAGACCAAAGCATAAGCAATGGGACTGCTGAACTCACTCCATCCAGTGGTCTTTTTAGAAATGCAGTGCATCAAGGTATGAACAAGAAAACGCCATTGAGGTGAGAATTTAGCTTTTGAGAACTTAAAAACACCCAATGGGCCTCCATACCCCATTCTTGTCAGAGTAGAAAACAGTTCATCATTAGGGATAGAAGTTATACCAGAGGCATCATCTAGACGTAGACTGATGCGAACTATCTCTTCAGTAACTGTCAATGGATTGCCACATACTGTCGTCTTGATCATTCGCACACCATTCTCAGTAACAATGGTGGCATGTGCCCAGAATTGCCTCTGATGCTCTATAAAGATAGTTGGAGACATAGTGATAGCATGAGCAATGTGGCTAGTCTTCAGAAAATCGACTATCTGATGAAAGCCTTCTGCTTGTTTTGGCTTTTGGAGCATTGCGATTTCATTGTGCTCGTCAATGAACGCCATTGATGCCATTGACCTTGAAGATTCTTGCCTGAAAACTTCGAACTTGAGAGAGAAAAGGTTTTGAGCGCAAGAGAACAGTATGCAAAGAGTCGTTATGAACTTTTAGGCGGGCAAAGAGTATTTATAGTATTCGGAATATAAGCAGTATTAACCTAGAGCAGTATTAACTACTAGCAGTAGTAACGGCTAGCAGTATTAACTAACTAGCAGTATTAACTGAAAGCAGTATTAACCACTAGCAGTATTAACTGAAAGCAGTATTAACCACGAGCAGTATTAACTGAAAGCAGTATTAACCACTAGTAGTATTAACCACGAGCAGTATTAACTGAAAGCAGTATTAACCACTAGCAGTATTAACTGAAAGCAGTATTAACCACTAGCAGTATTAACTGAAAGCAGTATTAACCACTAGCAGTATTAACTGAAAGCAGTATTAACCACTAGCAGTATTAACTGCTAGCAGTATTAACTAAACTTACTCCTTTTAAACTTTGCTAAACACTGAGTACTGTTATGCATATCCTGAAAAAGAAGATTAGTAACACCGAGAATAAAAATATACAGGTATAAAACCACTTTTTGAGAAGAAGATTATTCAGAGTTTATCATTCCCACACTTGTTACCAAGAAAGTGAATCTACCCACATCAAAAGCTTTAGTGAATAGATCAGCAAACTGATTATCAGTGTGAACTTTGACAACTTGAATAAGTTTCTTTTCATTACAATCTCTTATAAAGTGATACCTGATTTCAATGTGCTTTGTCTTTGAGTGCTTGACTGGATTATTTACAATGCTAATAGCACTGCTGTTGTCAATAAAGATTGGAGTGTGTAGAAAGGTTACCCCATAATCCAACATTTGATTCTGAATCCATAAGACTTGAGAACAGCAACTTGCAGCTGCTATGTACTCTGCCTCTGTTGTAGATGTGGATACTGTGGTTTGTTTCTTGCACTGCCATGAGACTAGTCTAGCACCCAAAAACTGACATCCTCCAGAAGTAGATTTTATGTCCAAGTTTGCCCCACCTAGATCACTGTCTGAGTATGCTATTAGGTCAAAAGGTGAGTTATGAGGATACCAAAGTCCCAATCTGGGTTGCCCTTTGAGATATCTGAATATCCTCTTAACAGCTTGAAAGTGAGATTGCTTTGGCCTAACTTGAAATCTTGCACATACACAGACTGGAAACATTATATCTGGCCTTGATGCTGTGAGATACATGAGAGAGCCAATCATGGATCTATAATGATGCACATCCATATCCTCCCCCTCAAGATCTGCTGTGATCTGCTTGTGTGTTTCCATAGGTGTGCTGGCAGGTTTTGATTATGAGAAACCAAACTTGGTTAGAATATCCTGCACATACTTGGATTGACATATGAAAATGCCATCTGACTTCTGTTGAACTTGGAGTCCAAGGAAGAAAGTAAGTTCCCCCATGGAACTCATTTTGAACCTTTGATGCATTAAATCCTCAAACTCCTTGCACATGTTGTTTCTTGTAGATCCAAAGATAATGTCATCAACATAGATTTGGACCAGCAAGATATCCTTCTTCTTTCTTTTGATAAATATAGTCTTATCAATGACTCCTCTTTCAAAGTCATTTTCCAAGAGATAGGATGACAGAGTGTCATACCATGCTCTTGGGGCTTGATGTAGTCCATAAAGTGCTTTCTTTAATTTGTATACCCTGTCTGGATAGCTTGGGTTTTCAAACCCTGGTGGTTGACAGACATATACTTCTTCTTCAATTGATCCATAGAGAAAAGCACTTTTTACATCCATTTGATAGACTTTGAAGTTCTTGTAAGAAGCATAGGCTAGGAATAGTCTGATTGCTTCTATCCTAGCCACAGGTGCAAAAACTTCTTCATAATCTATACCCTCTTCTTGAGTATAGCCTTGAGCCACCAGCCTTGCTTTGTTCCTTATGACAATACCTCTTTCATCTCTCTTGTTTCTGAAGATCCATTTTGTGCCAATTGCTCTGTGACCTTTAGGAAGGTCTACTAGATCCCACACATCTTGTAGCTTGAACTGTAACAGTTCCTCTTGCATTGCTTCTATCCAGCTGGATTCTTTCATAGCATCATGTGCCTTTTTAGGCTCAAGCTGGGATAGAAAGCAAGAAAGGACTGTATGCTGTTGATCTTGCATTTCTTGAAGCCTGCTTTGATGTCTAGTCATCATAGGAGAAGAGATATCTCCTATTACCAGCTGTGGAGGATGATTCTTTTGAACTCTGGTGTTATGACTAGGTTCTTCATTCAGTCCAGCCTCTAGATTAGAGTCATGCAATTCAACTGAAGTGTTTTCAGATGCCACTTCTGATTCTTGAGTCTCCTCATCTCTAGTGTCTTCTTCGCTCTGACTTGGTTCAGTAAATGATTCCTTTTCACAGTCTTCATTTACTGTGGGTATGGGAAAAATCACAGATTTAGATATACTTTCTTGAACTTGTGTGATTTCTGATTCTCCACTACCTGTTCCTGTATACTCATTACTGAAACCAAAAGAGTTAGTTAGTGAGTCAATGTCAAATAGCCACTGAGGTCCAGACCCAACAGGATTTGGTGTGCTCTCATTGCATTTGACATTGTCACTTTCTTCAATTATTCTAGAAGAAGAGTTAAATACTCTGTAGGCCTTACTCTGAGATGAATATCCAACAAGAAATCCATCATCTGCTTTGCTATCAAACTTACCTAAGTGAGATTTGGTATTTAGAATTGTACAAGGACACCCAAAAGGTTTAAAGAACCCAATAAAAGGTTTTCTTTTATTTAAAAGCTCATATGGGGTCTTGTTCTTTTGCTTGACCACTAGAACTCTGTTTTGGACATAACAAGCAGTATTAACTGCTTCAACCCAGAAGGTAATTGGTAATTTTGAATCAGCCAACAGAGATCTAGCAGCCTCTATTAGTGTCCTATTTCTCCTTTCAGCAACACCATTCTGTTGAGGAGTCCTAGGAGCACTATATTGTCTCTCAATACCTTTTTCTTCACAAAAGGTGTTTAGATCATGATTTTTAAACTCAGTTCCATTATCTGATCTAATGACTTTTACTCTTTGATTAGTTTGGTTTTCAATTCTTAGAATAAAGGATTTGATAAGACCACTTGTTTCATCCTTAGTCCTTAGAAAATATACCCAAGTAAATCTGGAGTAATCATCAACAATAACCAAGCAGTAAGATTTCTTGCCTATACTCATAACATTTGTAGGACCAAACAGATCCATATGCAATAACTGGAGACAAGTAGAAACAGAATTTAACTCTTTGGTCTTATGAGAAGTTTTGTGTTGTTTGCCTTTAAGACAAGCAACACAATGATCATCACATGAAAAGACTTTTGAAGGTAAACCTCTTACAAGGTTATTTTTAACAAGATTGTTCATAGTCTTGAAATTCATGTGACACATCCTTCTGTGCCAAAGGGAGGATTCATCTACAGAAGCTTTTGAAACAAGACAATTTAGAGATGAATCACTATCAACATTGTCCATATCAAGACAGTAAACATTGTCCTTCCTTGGAGTTCTAAGTAGTATCATGCTTTCATCAACTACCTTGAACCCTGGAGCAAGGATCATACACTCAGTATTTGTAAATAATATACTATGTTGTTTGTCACAAACCTGTGATACACTTAACAGGTTGTACTTTAATTGATCAACATAGTAGACATCCTCAAATGTCATCTTACCTTTGGTGACATTACCTTTTCCACTTATCTTACCACCAGTAAGATTGTCTCCAAATGCAACATGTCCTCCATTGATATGTTTGAAATCCTGAAGACATGACATGTTGCCTGTCATGTGCCTAGAGCAACCACTATCAACATGCCAAATGCTCTTTCCCTTGAGCTGTTGGTTGCCCTGCACATTAGATAAATCAATTAGTATGAATGGGGACCCAAGCAAAAGTTGTCTTGGGTCTCCCTTTCTCATCAAAGTATTTACATTCCTTTTTAATGAGGTTTTTAAACTCAGAGCACTCTTTATTAGAGTACTTTGTCAGTATGATTTGCTTAGCAGAACCAACACTAGAAGCAGTACTAACCTTAGAAGTACTAACAGAGTTAGCAGTACTAACAGGTTTAGCAATACTAACCTTGTTAGCAGCATTAACATTGTTAGCAGTAGTATTACTTCTAGCAGCACTATCATTGTCAGCAACACTATTTGTGGTAGCAGTACTAACAGTTTTAGTGCTTTTAGGAATCCACATATTGACACTTTCTTTAACAGACTTTTTCTTCATGAGGCTTTTAGTTTTAACAGTTTTCTTAGCCACATGGTTCTTTTCAATTTTCTTATAACCAAAGGGTTTTTGCATGGATCTTTGGAAATTCATCCTTTGTTTCATAGGATTGAAATAACAGAATTTTGCAAGATGATTCAATTTGCCACAGATAAAACAAGGTTTTGGTCTATTGATTTTACTCAGATCAACCCCTTGTTTTTGTGCCCACTGATTATTCCAGTTTCTTTGATTTCCCCTCTTTTTGTCCTGTTTTTGGGGCTCATTCTCCTTACAAGCACACTGTTTGCAAGGACCTGGATTCACAACTGTGGTCTGTTTGTAATGGACCTTAACAGACTTTCCCTCTGTCTTCTCTATGTCCTTGGATTTGATCCAAGCCCTTCCACAATCATCATTGGTGATAATGTTATTCTCTAGAGGAATCTCACCACTCACCTTGTTCTCCTTACTCTTGCCAACCTCTTTCTCAGTCTTATCCTCAACAACTACCTCATCTAAGGGATCTATTTCAGTGGCTCCCTCAGGCAAGTCCTTTCTGTCTTTGGTGTCTAACAGGTCTGAAGTAGGAGGAATGTAATTGTTGTTATATGGTGGAGGTGTTGCATTGTATCCAATTCCTCTTCTCAGCTTATCATGAATCTGATTTTGTAGTAAAGAGTCCATTGCTTTAGAAGCATTGGAAAACTTTTCTACATCAAGCTTAACCTTGGTTAGCTCCTCTTTCAGTTTTTCACTCTCCTCTTTAGATTTGGTCAGTTTAAGTTCTAAATCCTTTTTCTCCCACTGCCAGTAATTTGTGTCATATGAGTGTTGTAGTTCATTGGCTTGAAAACCTTTGATCTGATCTTCAAATCTCTCTACAATCCTTACATAGTCTTTTATATCTTTTTCTAATCTCTTAAGGTCATCACTCATCTTCTGATTGTGATCCCTGTACCTTTTAACAGTGTCTATGCAAGTTTTAGAACAGAGATTAGAACTTACCTCAGATGGGAGATCAGATACTTTAGCCATAAGAGCTTGATTCTGAATAGTTTCTTCGGCTTGATCACTCCAATCAAACCCCATTCCTTGTTGAGAAACAAGGGCTTGAGCAGAGTTTCTGTTGTTATTGAAACTTCCAGATTGAGCTTGTTGATGGTTGTTGTTGTGAGACATTCCACTTCTGCATTCTCTAGCAAAATGTCCCTTTTGATGGCATTTGTAACATTCCACCTTGGACTTGTCAAATCCTGCTCCATCTTCTCTTCTTTGGGAGAAGTTGTTCCTCCCAGTTCTTTTGATGAACTTTTTAACTCTCATGGAGAGCATGGCCATCTGCCATTTAATATCCATCTCTTCCAGATCATCAGGATGGAGTTGTTCTAAGTCCTCATTAATCAAAGAGGAATTTCCATGATTAGAAAGAAAGGCTTCAAACACAGAATCAGTGCCTTTATCTTGATTTGTTCCATTAGCAGCATTAACTGATTCAGGGTTAGCAGTAGAATCAATTGATGCTGATAGGAGTGCAGCATTATGAATATATCCAGAAGGCTTCTTCTTTGCCTCCACCTCAGCTTCAAATACTCTAAGATCATTGTACAGATCATCAAGTTCTTTTTCTTCCAACTGATCATTCTGTCTGAATGACACAGTGTACATGGTCCATTCATCTCCAAGGGACCTTAAGAACTTTCTGTTCACATCATCTTGATCAATCTGTACTCCCATAGTAGCTAGTTCACCAATTAGTTTATTAAACCTGTCAAAAGTTTGAGTCATGGACTCATTCTTAGTTGAGATGAAGTTTTCATACTGTTGCTTTAAGATTGCCTTTTGATTTCTCTTGGTACTTTTGGTACCTGAGAATCTCTTCTCTAGAGCATTCCAGAGCATCTGTGCATCAGTGCAATTGCAGAATTGATGTTGATACTCATTTGGAATGGCCAAGAGCAGTGTGCTCAAGGCTTTCATCTCTGTCTGCCTTGTCTTCCTGTCTGCATCTGTCTTTGGAGGGGTTCTTTTGCCATCTTCACCAATCTTTCCTTCATCAGATGGGCCATTCTCAATGATGTCCCACATAGAGTAATCTGTGAGGAGAATATATTGCTTGATTCTGATCTTCCACATGTCAAATTCATTGGATCTAAGCATTGGAACTTTTGAGACCAAAGTACTGCTTGATTCTGTAAGATTTTCCATGATGAATAACTGTTTCTGAGATAGTTTAGCTCTGATACCACTTGTCAGGATCGAATTCTCAACAAGAATTAATTCTCAGAAACAATATCAAAGAAGTTTGCGGAATAACACTTTGATATTCAATGAAACAATAAATCAACACAGAAAATATGACTAACAAACTGTAAGCTTTTATTGAATGCTTTGAAGTTACAAGATTACTCACTCAACCTCAATATTGATGAACAGACTCACCAATACGAATTCTACTTCTCTAGAATTAGGATCTATGCCTTGAGGTTGTTTTTCTCTAAAGAATGAAAACTTAAAGTTATCTAACTATTCTAAACAATACAATATATACTGAATACAAAGATAATTACAATAAATAAAATATCTTCAGTATATCTTCTATGTATATCTCTAAGCTTCCATGTATATCCTTTCATACGAATCTTCATCATATAAGCAGTATTAATCTTCAGCAGCATTAACTTTCTTCTAGCAGCATTAACTACTAAGCAGTACTAACCACTAGCAGTACTAACTAGCTAAGCAGTACTAACTTTGTTCAAGCAGCACTAACTTTGACTAGCAGTATTAATAGTACTAGCAGTAGTAACACTCAGCAGTACTAACCTTTAAATCTTCTAGCAGTATTAACTCTGAACCAACAGCATTAACCATACTTGAGTTTTTCTTCAGTTCCCAACAACTTGTGATATGCGAAAAGTTTTTCTTAGAAAATTATCAAGGATAGAATTCGTAGAAGAGTATCTAACTAATTCTTAGAATTCGCAAAAGACTAAGATAAGAATTCCTTAGAATTCGTAGAAGAGTATCTTACGAATTCTGTGCATACGAATTTTGATTTCTTATATTCTGCGAATTCTGAAGTTGGTATTTGTGTGTGTATGCGAATTATGTGTAATTTGTCTTGTCTGAGAATTTTGAAATCTTTGTAGTACTTGCGAATTTTTTAGCTTGTTATTGTTTGCGAATTTTTGAAGTTTAATTTTCTGCGAATTCTTGGTTATTTTCTTTTATATACGAATTCTGAGGTGTATTTCTGTGTTTTGCGAATTCTTTGTACCTCTGTGTAGCCTACGAATTCCAGACTTAGAGAATTTTGGAAATTTCATTTTTTTATTTACTTGATTTCATTTGGACTAACGATCAAATTCAAGTTCTTTTTATAACAAATATTCAAGATGGGATATTTTTCTGATGATGATGAACAAAAGATTGTCAAGCTCAGATTAGAGAACCAAAATCTCACTTCCTCAGTTGACTACTATTCTAAGCGGTCAAAGAGATATTCTAATGAAAGGAAGATATTGAGAGAAGAAGTCAATGCATTAAAGATGATTAATGAAGATCTTTTGCAACAGACTTCTAGGCTGAATGATGATACGATACTGAATTTGGAAGCTGAGAAGACAGATCTTTGACTTGGAATATCAGATTATCCAAATCCAGCAAGCATCTTCTGTTGACAGTTATACGGAAAAGATTAAGAATCTGGAGGATGCTAATGAACGGTTGAACAAGAAGATTATTGATCTGGAGTTGAAGATAGTAAAAGACAGAGATAATTTTGAGATTGAAAAGAAACAGCTTGCCAAGAAGTTATCTGACTTTTCCTGGAAGAGTGTTGAAGAGAAGAAAGCGGTTGAGCTCAAATGTATAAAACTTTCTCAACAGATTTCAGATTTTGAGAAAGTAATCATTCTAGAAAGGGAAAAGTTTGAGAAGGAGAAGAAGACCATAGAACAGAAGAATGTGGGAATCTTTAAAGAGATATTTGGTCAAAGAAAGGATGATGAGAAGGACTTTGAAGAAGAAAGAAATATCTTTGAGTCAGAGATCAAGAAGCTTACTGAGAAGTTATCTGAACTGTGTTAATGTACTTTGAAAGATCAGAAAACGAAGTCTGAATTCGAGATGAAGATTGACCTACTCATCAGAGAAAGAGACAATTTATCTTTAAAGATAAAAGATTTTGAAGATATTATTTCCAAGGTGTTGGTGACTGAGCACACGACTCCAGAGTCAAAAATCCACACACTTAGAGATGATTCAGCTGATTCTGAATGTTCATTCAAGACAGCTGCAAGCTCACATCAGAAAACTGTTTCTTCAAAAAGGTCAGTTAAATCATTTGATCAGATTCGTACTACTAACATTTTCTATGATAGAAATGTAGATGGTTTAGGTATACAAAGAAGAAGAAGAAGGAGATATCAAGAAGAAAAGCTGCTCTGGAAGGGGAAACTAGCTGATGATGAAGAGAAGGATGAGAAGAAAGAAAACAAATCATATGTACACGTATCAAAAGCTAAAAAGAACAATGTGCGGAAAGGTAAACCTGATTTTTCTTATTCGAGAGATCAATTGATCAGGTTGTCTAGAAAAAGGTATTGTTCTTATTGTCGTACTTATGATTTTGTTCATAAAGCTAGTGATCATTACTGGTATGGTTCTTACTCAATTACTCCTAACAAAACTACAACTAACAAACATGGACCCAAATACCAGTAGGTACCAAAACCGAAAGATGAATCTGTGTTGCAGGCATCTCAAGTTAAGGGGGAGTAAGATAACCAAGGCTTCTGAATAAATCAGTCCAGGACCCGTACTTCAACGAAGTTTGACTTCTAAACACAACAGTTTAGGACTCGCTCTTCAATGATCAATATAAATGATGCTCCCAGGCTGATAAGAGATTGTACTCTGAGATCCAAATGAGGAAATCAACCTTGAAGGTGGAGTACATATTTTTTCTGTTAATATGCATTCGGAAGATATGATGATCTACACTTCAGGAGGAGTTGTATCTGATATCTATCATGTGCTTTTTCACTGACATATTTTAGATGCATATTTTCAGGGGGGAGTACTGAATATGACTTTTGATTATTTCAGAGCAGAACTCGTACATTCAATGTTTTACTGCTTTATGTCATTTTACTTTTCAATAAAGTTGTGAATAAAGCTTTGCACTTTGATGATTTTGTGACTGTTTGCAAATTTGAGAGGAAGCTTAAATGATCATATTTTTATGACTTTGAGCTGACTTCATGAGATTTAAGACTGAATGAAAAATTTGTATTTCTATTCTTAATCTCATATGTGGTTGAAAGAAGGACGACTTTCAATCATAGAAAACATGTTCATAAACGTTCAAACCACTTCCTGATTCTTAAAATGATCTCATGATTTGGAAGTGTGATTTTAAATGTTTTCATAATAATTGTGCTTTAATTTCTTTATAAACCGTGTGTTTCCAAAGATTAATAGTTGTGTATTATATTTTCCATATACTGTCAAGTATTCACACACACCGGTGTAATATTTTGTTGAATTTGTTCTTACCATGTCTCTAAAGTGAAACAAATTTTCGATGGTAAGACACCACGATTGAATTTCATTAATTGTTGAGCGTGATTTCATTTCGAAACGTTCTTTCAACAATGTATATATTTTGGTTCATATAGACAACATCCAATTTTTGCTGACCTAAGCCTTAATCGATAAATCATTTCTATTTGATCTTTATCTTACAATGTCAGATTTTCAAACAAGTTTCTTGTATTCATTTCATTCTTTCAATATACTTGTTTGAAATATCTTCAATGTTTAAAATGCTCAAATATTCATGATTATTTTATTGAGCATACAAATATATGACTTGTATTTCATATTTGTGCTTTAACTGAAAAGTTAAACCATTTGTGCAACTTTGTGCATATAGGAAAACATGGGTTTCTTTTGTGAGAACTTAATTGAAACTTCTATGGATTCACGATAACCATTGTTTCCTACCCAAGAAGTTAATCCTTAGTGATCGAATGTGTGAGGAGTCAAATACTGAGTGTGGGTTGAGCGATGAGGTAAAATGTAAAAGAGAGTTTGGTTAGATGTGAGCTTGTTAGAGCACAATCTCATTGGATTCAAGATCATCCAATCTGAAGATTGCAATCTGAAGCTAAAGCAGAAAAGTCGACTCTTAAATATAAGTCTAATGTCGTTTGTAATAAATCGTCAAAGTTAGTTTAATTGTTTGTTTAAGTATGTTAGTTGTTTTATCTAAATATCTAAGTATTTAGATATTTGTTTTGAAATAATATCTAGATAATATCTAGATATTAGTTTTAGTTAGTTTATTATTATTATGTTAGTTATGTTTTGATATAATCGATCAGATCATATTGAACACACATAGTTAAAAACAAACCAAGGTGTAAAAAGAAAGAGCTTAAAAGATCAAAACCAAACCTTGTAATCGTTGAATATTAATCAAACAGGTTGGTAATCTTGTTATTGTTATTATCGATAAGAACTTGATCATATATATTGTGGACCGACAATTGGTATAAGAGCTAAACCAGATTCAAAAATCAAATTTTTATAAAACTCGATTGTGTTCTTCATATGCAAAACCATTTTCGTGTTTTAGGTTGTTTTAGGTGTTGAAATCGATCAGGCTGTGATCGATAGGTGTTATAGATCGATTGGGTATACTTTGTTTTCATTATTACACTTCAATCGAGTCCCAATTTTGTGAAAATTGTGTCTGAGTTCACGTTCAAAAGGTTCACTGTGCTATCGATTTAATTCTCAAAAACTGATTTTTATCGAGATCAAAGGGTTGAAATATGTTCTATAAGTGTTAGTGGTCATTTTATTACATATTGGGACTGCTAATCGTGCCAAACAGGTTAATATTGAGAAAAACATATCGTTTTTTCGAGAACAGGGACGAACTCGCGCAAAGTTTAATTTTTGCGCCATCATCATCATCAAGAACTCGCGAAGTGACTTTTGCGCCACCTCCTTGTAGCGCGAAGTCAGTTTTTGCGCCATCAACTTCTCACGCAAAAGTTCTTTCGCGCGACCTATCTCTCACGCAAACTTTGTTTTGCGTCAGCCTCTTCTCGCGCAAATCTTCAGTTCGCGCGACCCTCCTATTTCACGAGAAACTAACTTTCGCGCCAACCTCATCTCGCGCGAAGTTGTGATTTGCGCCAGACACTGCTCTCGCAAACCTCCTTTTACGCCACCTTAAGTTCGTGCAAGTTACCTTTTGCGCCACCCTCAGTTCGCGCAAATCTGAACTTTGCGCCACTGCCTTCTAGCGCAAACTTGGACTTTTACTTCAATTCTTGACTTAGTGATTTCTGAATCTAACTTTCAATATCTTTCTATATTCATTTGATTATCTGGACTAACGATCAAAATCAGGTTCTTATTGCACATATTAATCAAACAGGATGACATCAAGAGAGGCTCTAGCTATTGGAACCGACACGAAGCCACCAGTACTCTTCAGAGGAGAGTATGAGCAGTGGAAAGATCGGTTCATGGACTTCATAGAGAGACATGATTTGGGTATTTTCATTAGGAAATCAATAGAAGAAGGAGTAATGGCACCAGTTATGACGACTCGTATGGTTGGAACTGTACCGACACAGTATGAACTTAAGTATCATGAGCTCGATATGATAACCTAAAGAGAGCAAAAGGTGATAGATTAGCAAAGTCATACATTCTACAAGGAATTCCAAATGAAATCTATGTAAAGATTGACAGCTATAAAGCCTCGGGCAAAGATATGTGGGATCAACTAGAGAAGATGATGCTAGGTTCAAAGGTTGGGAACCAGCTCAAGATATCCAACTGCCTAAACAATTATGAAGAATTCAAAGGCAAAGTTGGAGAGTCACTAGACGGAACATACGACAGGTTTGTGACCTTGCTAAATGAGTTGAGCACGAACAAGGTCAACAAATCACAGATAGAGCTGAATGTCAAATTCCTCAACATCCTACAGCCTGAGTGGAAGAGGTTTACCAGGCAGATGAAGCAAATCAAAGATCTAAACGAGATTCCACTTCATGAGGTGTATGAAACCCTCAAACAAAATGAAGAAGAGGTGGATGAAATCTTGGATGAAAAGAGACAAGGTGAAACGACCGTTGCTGACTCAACTGCTCTTGTTGTGAAAAAGAAGAAGAAGAAGATGCTTATGTCTGAATCAGAAGAGATTGAAAATTAAGCAAACTCTGACTCGGATGACTGTGAACAACTGAAGCAGGCAATGCTTATGCTAACAAAGGCTTTTCAGAAGAAGTTCTACAAGAAGTCAAGTTCAAACAGTCAGAGGTATTCTTCTGGTCCAAACAATTATGTTCATAAAGAGAGAGTAGAAGGGAAGAGAATAGAGGAGAGGTCAGAACCTCCAACGTGTTACAACTGTGGCAAAACAGGTCATTTTGCCAAAGAATGCCGAAGACCCAAAGTCAGAAACTCCGACTACTACAAGAACAAAATGCTTCTTGCAAAGCAACAGGAGGCGGGTAAGGCATTGATGGTAGAAGATGTATACTGGCTAGATCATTCAGACCAGGAAGATGAAGAGAAGGACGAGACAACAAACATGTGCTTGAAGCTGATTCTGATGATGAAGAGAATGAGGTATGTGATTTAACTCAATCAGATTTCATGAATAAACAACATGCCATGTTGACTAAACTCGAAGAGTTAGAGTTAAAGCTTAAGCGAGAAAAAGGAGTTATCAATGACAAAAACCAGTCAATACAGAAACTCAGCGAGAATATTGCTGAGAAGACAGTATTGATTGAGACAATGCATAAAAACTTTGATAATTGCGCTAAAGAAAAGACAATAATTCTCAAAGAAATAACTGAAACAAATTCAAAATTAAGAATGTGTGAGTTTGATTTTGAAGAGCTTACAAAGTTGTTTTCTTCATGTTCTGAAGAAAACAAATCTTTACTTGCAAAACTAAATGCTTTAGAAGGGAAGTTATACTCATTGGGTCAAACTGAACAAACCATTCACCTAAACAAACCCAAAGAGAATAGAGAGAATTGGGGAATTGGTTATGAGAATCCTCATTACCTTAAAAACGGTATATCTGAAGTGCCTTCACTTTATGATTTTACATTCCTAAGACTTTCTCGACGATGCCCTGAACTTAAAGTTTTCTGGACTGGACTGTCTGAAGATGATGAAGCCAAGGAAACAGAAAAACGAAATAACACATCTAAAGTTCAACTTCCATTTCGTTATGCGAAGTTGAATAATAGTTATGATGATGTTCAACCAAAATCTCTTTCAAATGACTTTTTTCAAAGTTATTCTGTAAAAGAAATGGAGGCGAAACCTATCAAAGGTAAGCTTTACGTTCCTCCTCTGGTCTTGGAAAGTAAAATTTCTGAACTAGAGAAATCTTTAGAGTATGAAAGAATTTTGATTGAGATTGAACAAAATGTGTTTTCAACTGTTCTTAAGAATTCTGTTCTTTCTAAATCAACCAAGGCTTCAAAATCTAAAGATATGTTTGGTCTACTTGATGAAGGGCTAGATTTTCTAAACTCTGATGGTGTTTTAGATGATTGCATTGATCAATTTGATTTTAGTGCCAAACTTCATAATCATAAGTTATTTGTTGTGAACTCCTTTGGATTAACCAGTATGCCTGAAAAAGGTAAATCATCAACGAAAGTTGATAAATCAGCTTCTGTGAACGCTAAGAATGTGAAAGGTAAGAAGAAATCTCAGCATTCACAGAAACCGATCACTACTGGTAATCCAAAGAAGATGCATTCAGTTGTTGGTCAAAAGTCTAACTCACAAGTTTCAAATGTTTCAGATTTGAGCCAGAAAAGGCAGGGAGTTAAGTCTGTATGGCAGCCAAAACAGAAGCTAGACGAGAATACAAAATCTTTTTCAAGTGTTATTTGTAATAAGACTATGTATAGTAAAGATGTTTTGAATTCGAATGTTGCTACTATTTTGAAACCAAAACTTGTCGTTTATCGCAAGAAATATTCTATGAAGCAATTATTCGAATTATCTTTATCTGCTAGAAAGTTTTCCAATTATGATAAACATGCTTATGCTTCTCGTAAAGATTCTGATGTTTGGTTTGGAACTTATCATGTGCACTCTACTCATTCTAATGCTTCCAATGAATTTCAAATGAAAAACGGACCCAAATTTCAATGGGTACCAAAATCTTGTGCTAACACAGTTGGACCCAAATACCAGTGGGTACAAAAAGCTAAATCTGTGTTACAGGAACTCAAAGTTTAAGAGGGAGCATAGAAATTAGGCTTTTGAACAAATCAGTTCAAAACCCGGTCTTAAATGTCAAGATGGAGGCTTCTAAGCATTTCAGCTTAGAACCCATACTTCAACGAAGTATGACTTCTAGACAAAACAGTCTAGGACTCGTACCTCAACGAACAATGGCTCTTGAATTCAACAATTCAAGACCCGCACTTCAATGCTCAAAAGTCTTTACTCCAATTTTGTTTCGTTTCGTAATTTCTCTTGTGCAGATCCGTCATATGTGGTATTTGGATAGCGGATGTTCCAAGCATATGACTGGACAAAAAGGTATGTTGACCAACTTTACAGAGAAATATTGCGGAACAGTTAGATTCGGCAACGACCAGTTTTCACCAATACTAGGTTATGGTGATATGGTACATGACAAAGTCACGATCAAGAAGGTGAGCTATGTTGAAGGCTTAGGACACAACCTGTTCAGTATAGGTCAGTTCTGTGACAAAGGCTTAGAGGTCAATTTCAAAACCAAGAGGTGTTCTGTTCAAACTAATGAAGGCGAAGAACTCTTGGTCGGCACGAGAAAGTCCGACCTCTACACAATCAATTTGTCAAAGGTCCATACTGACAATCAGGTATGTCTACTATCCAAAGCCTCGATGCAGCAAAGCTGGCTATGGCATTGTAGGCTCTCTCACCTCAATTTTAGGTATCTAAACAAGCTGGTCAGTGGAAAGCTAGTGAAAGGACTTCCAGAGCTCAAGTACGAAAAAGAACTACTGTGTGCAACGTGTGAAAAGAGAAAGATGAAGAGGGCTCCACATAAACCAAAGCCTGAACCGAGTACAAACTCTCCGTTAGAATTGTTGCATATGGACTTATGCGGTCCGCTGCGAACACAAAGTCTAGGCGGAAAGAAGTACATACTCGTTATCGTGGACGACTATTCGCGATACACTTGGGTCAAATTTCTACGTTCAAATGATGAGACACCAGATGTTCTCATTACATTCCTGAAGATGACCCAGGTAAATCTGCAGAAACCAGTAAAGCTTCTAAGAACAGACAACGACACAGAGTTCAAGAACAAAACAGTTCAAGAATATCTCGATTCAGTCGGGATATCACATCAATACTCTGCTGCTCGTACGCCTCAACAGAATGGAGTGGTCGAAAGAAGAAATCGTACGCTAGTTGAGGCTGCTCTTACTATGTTAAGTCAATCTGACTTACCTTTATTTCTGTGGGCTGAAGTTGTATCGACTGCGTGCTACACTCAGAATCGCTCCATGATTCACCACAGATTTAAGAAGACTCCTTATTCGTTGATCAACAACCGAACACCGACAATCAAATATTTCCATATATTTGGGTGTAAGTGTTTTGTTCTAAACGATAGAGAGAGTCTGAACAAGTTCAGTGCCAAGGCGGACGAAGGCATCTTCATTGGTTATTCATCTACATCAACTGCATACCGTGTATATCTGAAGAAGTCAAAGACAGTTATTGAAAGCGTCAATGTTACGTTTGATGAAGATATGGCTTCTGAACAACACAGTTCAGAACCCGTGATAACCGGAGTACTAGCTTCTGGGCAAATCAGTCCAGAACCTGCGTCTCAAGCGATCAAATCATATGAAGCATCAACGTCTACTAATCATTTAACTGATTTAGATATATTATTTGAATTGTTTTATGATGAATTTCATGGATCTAATGTGAAGAAATCTGTTGTGGTTGACAGGATGGAAGACTCAATGACTAATCATCCAACCAGTTCCGATATCTCTATTGAAATTCCAGTTCAAATGCCGACTCCAACAGTTGAAGTTGTGACAAATAATGAAGAGACAGAAGTTGCTGTATCAGCAGGATGTTCTGTACAGACTAATCTATAGCCAGACCAAGTTGTACCTGCTGAGACTTCTGCACCTACTACTTCAACTGTAACCATAATTCCTCCTGAACTACCAGAAGAAGGTACCAGTGGATTCATAGATGATAATATTGATATATATTCATATAATCCACTCCCTCATGAACATAAATGGACCAAAGAGCACCCGACAAGCCAGATCATTGGCGATCCAACAAAACCGGTGCAAACTAGGTCAGCATCAATGAATATGTGTATGCATGAATCCTTTCTGAGCAAGATCGAGCTAAATCGCGTATCAGAGGCTCTTGCTGATCCAGAAGGGGTGACTGCAATGCAAGAAGAACTGAACCAGTTCGAAGAACTTCAAGTCTGGAGACTCGTACCCAAACCTCAAGGTAAAACTATTATAGGTACGAAATGGGTTTTCAAGATAAAGAAAGACGAAGATGGTACCGTTATCAGAAACCAAGCAAGACTTGTAGCCAAAGGATACAGACAAGAGGAAGGAATAGACTACGATGAGACTTATGCTCCTGTGGCACGTTTAGAGGCAATTCGAATGTTTCTAGACTACGCAGCCCACAAGAACTTCACGGTCTTTCAAATGGACGTGAAGACAATATTTCTGAATGGAATTCTGAAAGAAGAAGTCTACGTATCACAGCCAGAAGGCTTTGTCAACCAAGAGAAACCGACTCACATCTACATTCTCGACAAAGCACTCTATGGACTCAAACAAGCTCCTCGTACCTGGTATGATGTCCTATCTCAGTTCTTAGCCAAGTCTGGTTTTACAAAAGGTACGGTTGATACCACTTTGTTTATTAAAAAGGAAAAATTCGGTATCATTCTTATTCAAATCTATGTGGCTGATATTATTTTTGGCTCTACAAATCCTAAGTACTGGAAGAATTTTTCAAACCTTATGGTGTCAAGATTTCAGATGAATATGATGGGAGAGATGAATTTCTTTCTCGGATTACAAGTCAAACAATTTTCATCGGGGATTTTTATCAATCAATCAAAATACATTCTTGATATTCTTCGGAAGTTCAAAATGGAAAATTCTAAACCGATTGGTACCCCAATGGCACCAGGTACTAAGATTGGCAGCGATCCTTCTAGAGAGGCTGTTGATGTTAGGACTTATAGAGGGATGATAGGTTCTTTGATGTATCTTACGTCGAGTAGGCCAGATATAATGTTTTCTACTTGCTTATGTGGAAGATATCAGGCCAATCCCAAAGAATCCCATTTGTCTGCAGTTAAGCGCATTTTTAGGTATTTGAAGGGGACTGCAGATCTTGGTCTGTGGTATCCTAAAGATACTAGCTTTGAACTAACAGCATAAACAGATGCAGATCATGCTGGTTGTATGCTAGACAGGAAGAGCATGTCAGGTCATATACAGTTCCTCGATGACAAACTCGTAAGTTGGGCATCGAAGAAGCAACTTTGTGTTTCAACTTCAACGGCCGAAGCAGAATATGTAGCTGCTGCTAGCTGCTGTTCTCAGGTCTTATGGATAAGAACACAACTTTGCGACTACGGTTTTCACTTCGACAAGATCTCGATCTACTGTGACTCAAAGAGCGCCATCGCGATAACAGCGAATCCTGTTCAGCACACCAAGACCAAACACATTGATGTCAGGTATTACTTTATAAAAGATAATGTCGAAAAAGGAACAATTGAACTTTTCTTTGTAAAAACTGAATATCAGCTTGCAGATTTGTTTACCAAACCTTTAGACGAAAAGAGATTCAACTTTCTTATCTCTAAGCTTTTTGTCATTTTAATTTAAGTGAATAAATTTTCTTTGACTACGACATAAGACTTTTGCAGTTTTTGAGATACGCTTACATGTTCATATCTTTATGTCTTTAAGCTTAGCTTCATGAGATGTAAGATCACACGTTAAGGTATAATCCTTTATCTTAATCTCATATATGTTTGAAAGAAGGACAACTTTCAATCATTGAAAACATGTTCTTAAATGTTCAAATCACTTCCCGATTTTTCATCAGATTTTATATTTTGGGAGTGCACTTTAAATGTTTTACATGAGCTTACATGATAAGCTAAACCAGTTTGAGAAACATATTCTTTATAGGATATACGGGATCAGTGTGCTAGGACTTACAAGAAACTTCTATGGAATCACGTTAACTAGTGATTTCTACCCAAGAAGTTAATCCATAGTGATTGAGTGTGATAAATCAAAAGAAACGAGTGTGGATTGGATAATGAGCTATAATGCAAAGAGAGTTCGGTTAGCAGTGAGCTAAATGTTTAAAAGAAAGAGGGTGTGAGAACAGAGTTAAAAGAATATCAGAACTCTGCACCAACTACTTGTTGAGCCGGGCAGCCACATTTCTAATGTTTCACAATTCTTTGGTGATCATTATTGAAACAGGCAACTAGCCCATGCCAACTCTTGATCAAACCTCACCAACTACTCATTTTCTTCTTAACAAGAAAGTGTTTCTCATTTTCAAAGGGGAAGCAACACATTTACTATCTGATTTTCATTTGGAAAATCTGGATATTGAAAAGAAGGAAGTCTGCCCCACCTTCGCACTTCACTCATGCACATTGAGTCTGTGTTTAACTTACTGTTGTCTCAGTGGTTTACACACTTTGAGCCTTATAAGCGATCATCAAGTGCTTAATTATTTCTATCACAATCACAAACACACAAGGAATTTGTTTCTTTGTCATAACGTTTATAGAAATAACCTTTGTGGTGTTTTCGATGATTAAATGGAAGCCCTAGGGGAGTGAATATCACAAAGCTCCTTTCCAATGTGTATTTGTTACACACAGTGACTTAGTATTACTGACAGACATTTTTAACTGATTCATTTGTTGATACAGGTGTTACACAACTAATTTGTCTGGATTTGCAAAGATCTAGATGAATCTCTTATGAATTGACGAATCAGAGGCTACGAAAGATAGACATTTCTTGACATTAAATTTTAATGAACTCGTTCCTCTTTTCATCAAAAAGGGGGAGAAGCGCCAAAGAGCTAACCAAGAAATAGGGAACAACACAAGATTAGAGCAAGTATTCTGAAGACATGATGAATTGCAAGAAATTCTCTTTGAAGATACTTTGCTACAACAATCTGAGCTACAACTATAGATAATTTCTTCCCAACATCTGAAAGAGATTTTATCTACATCAAAAGGGGAAGATTATTATATTCTGAAGACTAAGAAGGAGATTGCATCTTCTGAGCTGAAAAAGAAGAAGATTGAGTTGCACAGATCTATTGGATAAATCTTTTTCAATAATGATCTTGATCCAAAGGGGGAGATTGTTAGAGCACAGTCTCATTGGATTCAAGATCATCCAATCTGAAGATCGCAATCTGAAGCTAAAGCAGAAAAGTCGACTCTTAAATATAAGTCTAATGTCGTTTGTAATAAATTGTCAAAGTTAGTTTAATTGTTTGTTTAAGTATTTTAGTTGTTTTATCTAAATATCTAAGTATTTAGATATTTGTTTTGAAATAATATCTAGATAATAGTTTTAGTTAGTTTATTATTATTATGTTAGGTGTGTTTTGATATAATCGATCAGATCATATTGAACACACATAGTTAAAAACAAACCAAGGTGTAAAAAGAAAGAGCTTAAAAGATCAAAACCAAACCTTGTAATCGTTGAATATTAATCAAACAGGTTGGTAATCTTGTTATTGTTATTGTCGATAAGAACTTGATCATATATATTGTGGACCGACAGAGCTCAATGTTTAAAGAAAGAGGGTGAGAGATCAGAGTAAAATAATATCAAACTCTGCACCAACTACTTTCTGAGTCGGGTGGCTACATTACTAGTGTTTCACAATTCTTCGTGAACATTATTGAAACAAGCAACAAGCCCATGCCAACTCTTGATAAAAACCCCACCAGTTACTCATTTTCTTCTTAACAATAAAATGTTTCAATATTTCAAGGGGACGCAACACATATGCTATCTGATTTTCATTTGGAAAATCTGGATATTGAAAAAGAAGGAAGTCTGCCCTACCTTCGCAGTTCGATCATGCACAATTGAGTCTGTGTTTAACTGTTGTTATCTCAATGGTTTACACAATTCTGAGCCTTATAAAAAGAAATCATCATGTGCTTAATTCATCCTAACACTTGCACGAACACACAAGGAAATTTGTTTTTCTTGTCATAACGTTCATAGAAATATCTTTGTGGTGTTTCGATGATTGAATGGAAGACCTGGGGGAGTGAACATCATAAAAACTTCTTTCCAATGTGTATTCGTTACACACAGTGACTTCGTGTTACTGACAGGCATCTTAACTGATTCATTTGTTGATTCAGTTGTTACATTCCAATTTGTATGAATTTGCAAAGATTCGGATGAATATATTCTTTGGTTCGGCAGATAATCAGAGGCTCTTGGTAAACATCAATGGTTAGAAAAGATTTCGAAAGACATTTCTTGCTGAAAGTTTTGATGATCTCAATGCTACAATCATCAAAAAGGGCGAGAAGACAACGTTAAAGAAATGTCTGGAAAGAAATGTTTGTATCAGATATGGGGAGAGATATTCAAGAAGTGTTATAGATGGAAGAAAAGATCAAGAATTGTTAATTTGATGAGGATCTTACTGAAATTTTGTTTGAAGATAAGTTTGCTGAAGCAAATCAAGCTGAAACTGAAGATAAGTTCTTTCTAGTGTCTGAAAAAGTTTTATACCAACCTTGGGGGAGAATGTTACTACTTTTGAAGAATAGACTTTGGATGTATATTCATTCTAGTGAGAGAGTGTAGAGAGAGAAAGTGAAATTGTAACATGTGATTTCTAATTCAATGACATGTGATTTCATTGTTGAATCGTCTTGATTTGTTAATGATTAGAACTTGAAACTGGGAAAATATCATAATGTTTCAGATGTTGCAAACTAACGGCCAGTACATTGGTTTGCCAGCTAAAGATCCTCATTCTCACCTCCGGTCTTTCATGGAAATTACATATTCTTTTAAACTGCCTGGTGTACAAGACGATGCTCTAAAATTAAAACTTTTTCCATACTCTCTAAGAGATAGAGCACGGTCTTGGTACAACACGTTGAAACCAGATTCTATGATAACATGGAACCAAATGGCAGAAAAATTTTTGAAAAAATATTTTCCGCACACGAGGAATGCTAAGTCCAGAAATGAAATATGTACTTTTAAACAATTGGACGATGAAGCAGTTCCTGATGCATGGGATATGTACAATGAGCTATTGAGAAAATGCCCTCATCATGGCATTCCATACTGCATACAACTAGAGACGTTTTACAGTGTTTTAAATACCACAGCTAAACAAATGCTCGATGCTACTGCACACGGAGCATTCACAGCTTGTACCTACAATGAAGGATATGAAATCCTTGAAAGAATTTCAAACACCAATGGTCAATGGGTCGATCCACGTGCATTGCCTAGAAAGGCAGCAGGGGTACAAGACACAGATGTCTATGCACTATTATCTTCACAGTTGGTCGACATGGCATCTTTAATTAAATATCTTAATGTTGCGCAAGTTAATACTGTAGCACCTACCCCTACTGTGCAGTCTATACAATGAACCTACTGTCGAGAGGGCCATCAATTTGAACATTGTCCTAGAAATCCCGAAAGAGTTAATTATGTCAGCAGTAATAACAAGGGTGGACCATTTTCTCTAACTTACAATACTGAATGGAGAAACCATTCGAATTTTTCTTGGCACTATCCTGCTAAAAATCCACCACCACCAAAATTGCAAGGACAAGCAAATTTTCACCAGCAATCTCATCACAGGCCACAAAATAATCAACATGCAAAATTTTAGAATCATCAACCTGGTTTTCAACAAAAGTCAAACCAACATGCCAACTCATCCACTTCTTTGGAAGTAATGATGAAGGGGTTCATGACCCAAACACAAACATCAATTAAAAATCTGGAGACCCAAATGGGTCAAATGTGTTAAACCCAGAATACTAGTTGATAAACAATCACACAACACAATACATATCAAGAGATGAATAAATCATAAATCAGAATAACATACCACGATCCCTTGATTAATCAATTAAAACCTTGTGTGTGTTCTTGGTACCTTGATGCGCACAATTACAGAGAAAATGTATGGCTGCCTTCTAGACTATAATTATGATTATTATTATTAAGGATTAACCCTAAAACCTAGTAATTAAAACCTATATATATGAAGCCGTGTAGGGATAATGGGCTTGAGGCCCAATAATAAACTAACTATCAAATAAATACAAATTAGACCCCCTTATTAACTTTAATCTTGAATACAATTTATGATCCAACAATCTCCCCCTTTGGATTCAAGATTAAAATTTTTTTTGGCAATTTGCTTCGGGTCTTCACTTTTCTAGAAAACTTCAGATACAATCTTCATCTTCCTCTTTCTTTTAAATGAAGTGTCCTTCTGACGATCATCTTCAATCAGACTTTTGATGAATCGAATAACAAGTTCAGACACTTTGACATCTTTAAAATCTTCAGTCAAAATTTCTTCTTGTATTATCCCTTTTTGATTATTCTCCCCTTTTTGATGAGTGGTGAGAATCTTCATCATCAAAACATAGTAAAACAATCTTCCCCTTTTTTTTATAGACATCAATTAAGCACTGTCTTCATGTATGATTATTTCAATCTTTTCAGATTCAAATAAAATAAATATGGTAACCCTGAATCAACAAATGACTCAGTTTGGAATGCTTGTCAGTAACACAAAGTCACTAAGTAACACAAAGTTACTATATAAGGAGCTGGTTTTGATGTTGACTCCTCAGGACTTCCATTCAATCATCGAATAACACATGGTTATCTATGAACGTTATGACAGAAAAAAAAATTCTGTGTGCTCGTGCATGTGTATGAAAGAATTAAGCACCGATGATTGCTTTTCAATTTAGGCTCAAAGTATGTAAACTTGTTGAGACAGCAACAAATTATACAAAGACTCAAAGTGCATGAGAAAGGGTTCGAAGGTGGGGCAACTTTCCTTCTTTTTCAATATTAGTATCTTCCAAGTGAAGAACCAATAGCATATGTGTTGCTTCCCCAGAAAATGTGAAACATTCTCTTTTTGAGAAAAGAATGAGTAGCTGGTGGGGTTGTATGCAAGAGAAGGCATGGGCTAGGTGCCTTTTTCAATGTCATTCACGAAGAAATTTGAAACAACAGATAATGTGGCTGCCCGACTCAGAAAGAAGTTTGGTGCAGAGTTTGATATTCTTTTACTCTGTGTTAGAGCACAGATTTATTGGATCCAAGATAATCACTTTCTGAAGATGGAAATCTGAAGTCAAAGCTGGAAAAGTCGACTCTCAACAAATAGTTTAGGTCCTTTGTAATAAATAGTCAAAGTTTGTTTTTGTAATTTCGTTTTTAGTCCTTTTCCTTAAAATAGGTTTTAGGTTTTAATATTAGGTAATTAGGGGTTTGTTTTTCGGTTGTTGTTGAATCAGTAGCCGCCGTACAGAATTGAGAGAGAATAGAGAGAGAGCTGCGACAGAGAGAAAAGAGAGAGAGAGCTTGATTGAGTTTCAAACTGTGTAACCATTCGATTCGATTGAATAATCATATCAGATTTGCGTAATCTTATTGCTTAATTGTTTTGATTGATTGAATCGTGAATCATAGGGACACACAATTGGTATCAGAGCCTAAAAGATTGAAATCAAAAAGAAATTTTTTTTCTTTTCGGTACTGTTCATCTGTCAAGATTCAATTTTTTTTATTGTGTGATTGTTCTTTCAAGTTGTTATTGATTGGGTTGTAGTCGATTTGTTTATACTAGTGAATTGGCATTGATTTATGTGAGTATAACATTGCTTTCGATTGTGAATTTTCTGATTTTGGTATTGTTCGGTTTTTCACGAGCACAACACTGTTTCATTGATTGATTTTTACTAAAAGTGCTTGTTTTTGAAATTAGTTGTTTGCAATCAGTTCTAGAGGATTACGAGATCGATTTAGCAAAGTTTCGTAGTGTAAATCGAAGTCTAGATTGGTTTTTAGGATTTTCAGGGTGGTTTTTCGAAGTACAGGGAAGAATAGCGACTTTGCGCCAGTTCATCAATTTTGCGCGACTTCATCGTGTGCTTCTCTCAGGATTCAAAGTTTACTTTTGCGTCAACTCACCATAGCGCAAATGTGACTTTTGCGCCATTGCCTACTAGCGCAAAGGTTCTTTTGCGTGACCTTCATCTCGCGCAAAACTTAGTTTGCGCCACAGGCCCCTCGTGCAAAATTTGTCACAAGTCTCTCGCCATCAATTCATTGCGCAAAGTCTATCTTGCGCCAACCACGTCTCGCGCAAAGTCCATATCTCGCGACTTTCATCTTGCACAAAGATAGTTTTGCGCCACTAACTCTTCACGCAAAGGAGTACTCACCAGTTTTTCTCCAACCTCTACTCGCGCAAAACGCATGGGAGTCAAAGTTCACGCGAAGTCCATTTTTGCCCGACCTGCTTCTCGCGCAAAAACTCATCAAGGATCGTTACTTCGCTCAAAGTTTCATTTGCGCCAACTTCTCTTCGCGCAAAGTTTTGGTTTGCGCCACCTGGTGTTCGCGCTAAACTCCATCTTGCGCCAGACACTATTAGCGCAAAATCTTCTTTTTGCGCCACTGCCTTTTTGGCGTATTCCTGTCTTTTTGCTCCAGATTTTTTTTTCCTTATTAATCTGTATTTACTTTTTTTATCTGGACTAACGATCATTTCAAGTTTCTTATCAGTTCTTTGCTAAATCATATCAGTAAGGATGTCATCTCGGGAAGCTCTTGCTATCGGAACCGATGTGAAGCTATCGGAACCGATGTGAAGCCACCAGTACTCTTCAAGGGGGAGTACGAGCAATGGAAGGACAGATTCTTGGATTTCATCGATCGAAATGATTTGGGAGATTACATCAGAAAATCTCTAAAAGAAGGAATCATGACACCTCCAACCAAGGTACTCACTGTAGCTTGAGAGAATGGTAAAGAAACAGAGAGAGAGTATCCATTACCGCTTGGTGAATACTCTGATGAGCAGAAGAGAAGACACAAGGGTGACAAATTGGCAAGATCATTTATGTCAAGATTGAAGCTACAACGCTACCGGCAAGAAAATGTGGGATCAATTAGAGAAGATGATGATCGGATCTAGAGTCGGCAACCTACTTAAAGTATCCAACTGTCTGAACAATTATGAAGAATTCAAAGCCAAAGTTGGAGAATCACTAGAAGCCACCTATGACCGATTTGTGACATTGTTGAACGAGCTAAGCAAGAACAAGATCAACAAATCTTAAGTTGAGCTGAATGTGAAATTTCTCAGCAACCTCCTGCCTGAGTGGAAGAGATTCACCAGACAGATGAGGCAATTGAAAGATCTTAATGACATTCCACTTCATGAAGTCTATGAAATCCTCCGACAGAATGAGGAAGAGGTAGATGAGATCAAGGCTGAGATGAAAAAGGTTGACAAAGCAGTTGCTGATCTAGTTGCACTTGTGGTCAAGAAGAAGTCTAATAAGAAGAAGATGATAGCATCTGAATCAGAAGAGGCTGATAGTGAGGCGAATTCTGACTCTGACGATTGTGAAAATCTGAAGGAAGCTATGCTAATGTTAACCAAGGCCTTCCAAAAGAAGTTCTATAAAAAGCCTAGCTCTAAGAGTCAGAGGTACTCGTCTGGTCTGAATAACTACAAGCACAAGGAGAAAGTTGAAGAAAAGAGACCAGAAGAGAAGAAGAAGTATAGAGCCGAAGAGCCCAAGCAGGAAGAACCGACTAAGTGCTACAACTGTGGAAAACTCGGTCATTTTGCCAAGGACTGCCAAAAACCTAAAGTCCGGAACTCCGAATACTACAAGAATAAGATGCTTCTAGCCAAGCAACAGGAGGCTGGAAAGGCATTAATGGCCGAGGATGAATACTGGCTCGACCATTAGGACCTAGAATCTGAAGAAGGAGAGAAGTATGAGACAACACATCTGTGCTTGATGGGTAAGCAGCAGTCAGAAGCTGAACCTGATTCTGATGACGGAGATAATGAAGAGGTATGTGACTTAATTGAATCTGATTTTCTGAATCAAATGCATGCCATGATGTCTAAACTCCAAGAATTAGAGTCCAAACTTAAGCGTGAGAGAGGTGTCATTAATGACAAAAATCAATCTATACATAAACTTAGTAATGATATTGCTGAGAAAAATGTATTAATTGAAACTTTGCACAAAAATATAGACACCAACGCGAAAGAGAAGACTATAATTCATAAGGAGTTATCTGAAACTGTCTCCAAATATAAAACGTGTGAGTTTGAGTCAAAAGAGATTTCTAAAATAAATTCTTCGCTTTCAAAGCAAAAGAAATGTTTAACTGACAAGGTGAATGCTTTGGAAGAGAAATTATATACTTTAGGTCAAACTGAACACACTATTCATTTGAACAAACCTAAGGAGAAACCTGATTGTTGGGGACTTGGTTACAAGAACCCACATCACCTCAAAAAGGGTATATCTGAAGTGCCTACGCTGTATGACTTTGGATTTATGATATTGGCTCCTCAATATCCGGAACTCAAACCTTTTTGGACTAGTCTGTCTAAAGAGGATAAAGCCAAGGAATATGCTAAAAGAAGAACACATCTAAAGTTCAACTTTCGTTTCGCTATGAGAGGTTGAATAACAGTTATAGTTCTGATAAATCAAATTTTCTTTCAAATGATTATTTTGAGAGTTACTCTGTAAAAGAATTGGAGGCTAAGGCCATCGAAGGTAAGCTTTACGTTCCTCCTCTAGTTTTGGAAAGTAAAATTTCTGAACTCGAGAATACTCTTACAAAAGAAAGAATTTTGATGGACTTAGAACAAACTGTTTTTTCTACAGTGTTCAAAAATACTGAGTTTTCTAAATTTTCCAAGGCTTTAAAATCTGATGATAGATCTGGTTTACTTGATAATGAGCTTAATTTCTTAAACTCTGATGGTGTTTTAAATGAATGTGTTGCTCAATTTGACTTTTCTACCAAACTTCCGGATCATTCATCTTGTGTTGTTAATTCTTTCGGTTTACCCAGTGTGTTTGAAAGGGGTGAAACATCAACGAAAGTTGATAAATCAGTTTTTGCGAAATCGAAGAATGCAAAAGGTAAGAAAAGAAAATCTCAGCTTTCACAGAAACCGATCACCACTTGTAAGTCCAAGAAAAGCATTCTTTTGAATCTCACAATTCTAACCCAAGAGTTTCAAATGTTTCAGATGTGAGAAAGCAAAGGCATGAAGTTAAGTTGGTATGGCGACCAAAACAGGAGATTGACGAGACGGCTAAATCTAGTTCTAGTTTTAATTTGAATAAAAAGACTTCTAGTAAAGATGAATTAATTGTGGATGTTGCTACTTCTAAATCTAATCTTGTTGATTCTCGCAAGAAATATTCCTTAAAGCAATTATTCCAGTTAGCTCCATCTAATAAAAAGTTTTCAAATTTTGGTGGATATGATTATGCTTCTCGTAAATATTCTGATGTTTGGTATGGCTTATATAATGTTTCCTCTGATCGTTATCATTCTTCTTATCATTCATATGGTTTTAAAAGACAAAGCAGGCCCAAATTTAAATGGGTGCCAAAATCATGTACTGACACTATAGGTCTCATTTATAAATGGGTACCTAAACCTCTTATTTCCTGATTTGTTTTGTGCAGACCCGTCATATGTGGTACTTGGATATCGGGTGTTCCAAACATATGACCGGGCAGAAGAGTATGTTGTCTAATTATACAGACAAATACTGTGGCACAGTTCATTTTGGAAATGATCAATTTTCACCAATTCTGGGATATGGTTATGTTGTACACAAAAATGTTACGATAAAGAAGGTGTGCTAAGTTGAAGGCTTAGGACACAACCTATTCAGTATTGGCCAGTTCTGCGACAAAGACTTAGAGGTGAATTTCAAGGCCAAGACATGTTCGGTACGCACTGAAGACGGGAAAGAACTCTTGGTCGGTACTCGCAAGTCAAACCTCTACACCATCAATTTGTCAATGGTCCAGGCTGACAATCAGGTATGTCTACTCTCAAAAGCCTCGATGCAACGAAGCTGGTTATGGCATCGACGACTCTCTCACCTCAACTTTCGGTACATCAAAAAACTGGTCAGTGGAAAGCTAGTGAAAGAACTTCCTGAGCTGAAGTATGAAAAAGAACACTTGTGTGCAGCATGTGAAAAGGGAAAGATGAAGAGAGCTCCACACAAACCAAAGCCTGAACCAAGTACCAGCTCTCCCTTAGAGTTGTTGCATATGGATTTATGTGGTCCAATGCGAACACAAAGCTTAGGCGGAAATAAGTACGTGTTAGTTATCGTGGACGACTATACGCGATACACTTGGGTCAAGTTTCTACGGTCTAAAGATGAGACGCCCGAAGTTCTCATTAAATTTCTGAAGACGACCCAAGTCAATCTGCAGGTACAAGTCAAGATTCTCAGAACTGACAACGGCACAGAGTTCAAGAACAAAATAGTTGACGAATATCTCGAATCGGTCGGGATATCACATCAATACTCTACTGCACGTACGCCTCAATAGAATGGAGTCGTCGAAAGGCGAAATCATACACTAGTCGAGGCCGCTCGAACTATGCTCAGCCACTCTGAATTACCTCTATTTCTATGGGCTGAAGCTGTATCGACTGCGTGTCACACTCAGAATCGCTCCATGATACACCGTAGATTCCAGAAGACTATGTATGCGTTAATCAACAACCGGACACCTACAATCAAATATTTTCATATATTTGGGTGTAAGTGTTATGTTCTAAACGACAGAGAGAATCTTAACAAGTTCAGTGCTAAGGCGGATGAGGGCATCTTCGTTGGCTATTCCTCTACATATATTGCATACCATGTTTACTTGAAGAAGTTGAAGACTGTGATCGACAGCATCAACGTTACATTCGATGAGGAAATGGCTTCTGAGCACGTCAGTTCAGAACCCGTAATAACCGGAGTACTAGCTTCTGGGCCAACCAGTCCAGGACCTGCACCTCAAGAGAACAAATCAGATGGCGCTTCATCGTCTATTTCTAAATTATCTGATTTGGATTTATTATTTGAACTGTTTTATGATGAATTTCTTGGATCTAATGTGCCTAAATCTGTTGTGGTTGATAGGATGGAAGACTCGATGACTACTCATCCAACTACTTCTGATATCTCTACTGAATCCAACTCCCCGATTCGGCAAGAAGTTCCAGTTCAAATAACTACTCCGATAGTTAAAGTTGTGACCAACACCGAAGAGACAGAAGTAGCTGACTCAATAGGATCTACTGTAAGGACTGATCAACAGACTGACCAAGTTGTACCTACTGCAACTTCTACAACTACTACTTCAACTGAAACCCCGATTCATTCTGGACCATCTGAAGGAGATAACAGTGGATTCCTAGATGCTGAACATGATCAATCTACATCTAATCCACTCCCTCATGAACACAAGTGGACCAAAGAGCACCCGATAATCCAAGTTATTGGAGATCCGTCCAAACCGGTGCAAACTAGGCCTGCCACTTTGAATCTGTGTATGAATGACTCCTTTCTGAGCAAGATCGAGCCTACTCGCGTATCTGAGGCCCTTGCCGATTCAGATTGGGTTACTGCAATGCAAGATGAGCTGAATCAATTTGAAGCACTAAAAGTCTCGAGACTCGTACCCAAACCTGAGGTAAAACCATCATTGGTACGAAATGGGTGTTCAAAAACAAGAAAGATGAAGATGGTACCGTTATCAGAAATAAAGCACGACTTGTTGCCAAGGGATATAGTCAAGAGGAAGGGATAGACTATGACGAGACTTATGCTCTAGTGGCGCGTATAGAGGCAATTCGGATGTTCTTAGCCTACGCAGCCCACAAGAACTTCACCGTCTATCAAATAGACGTGAAGACAACTTTTCTGAATGGTGTACTTAAGGAGGAAGTCTACGTCTCGCAGCCAGAAGGGTTTGTGAATCCAGATAAGCCTAATCACGTCTACATCTTGGATAAAGCTCTTTATGGACTGAAACAAGCTCCTCGCGCCTGGTATGATATCTTATCTCAGTTCTTGGTCAAGTCAGGTTTTACAAAAGGTACGGTCGATACCACTTTATTCATTAAAAAGGAAAAAGGCGATATCATTCTTATTCAAATATATGTGGATGATATTATTTTTGGCTCTACAAATCCTAAGTACTGTAAGAATTTTGCAAACCTCATGGTGTCACGTTTTCAGATGAGTATGATGGGAGAGATGAACTTCTTTCTCGGATTGCAAGTCAAACAATTTTCAATGGGGATTTTTATCAATCAATCTAAATACATTCTTGATATTCTTCGGAAGTTCAAAATGGAAAATTGTAAACCGATTGGTACCCCGATGGCACCTGGTACTAAGATTGGCACCGATCCTTCGGGAAGGGCTGTTGATGTTAGAACTTATAGAGGAATGATAGGTTCTTTAATGTATCTTACTTCCAGTAGGCCGGATATAATGTTTTTTACATGCTTATGTGCTAGATATCAGGCCAATCCTAAAGAATCTCATTTGTCTGCTGTTAAGCGGATTTTCAGGTATCAGAAGGGGACTAAAGATCTTGGTTTGTGGTATCCTAAAGATACCATCTTTGAACTAACAGCTTATTCAGACGCAGATCATGCTGGTTTCATGTTAGACAGGAAGAGCACCTCGGGTCATATACAATTTCTCGGTGATAAACTCGTCAGTTGGGCATCGAAGAAGAAATTATGTGTCTCCACATCAACGGCTGAAGCAGAATATGTCGCTGCTGCTAGCTGCTGTTCTCAGGTCTTGTGGATGCGAACACAACTGCGAGATTATGGTTTCCATTTCAATAGAATCCCGATGTATTGTGACTCGAAGAGCGCTATCGCGATTTCAGCTAATCCTGTTCAGCATACTAAGACCAAACACATAGATGTCAGGTATCACTTTATAAAAGATATTGTAGAAAAAGGGACAATTGAACTTTACTTTGTAAAAACGGATTATCAGCTTGCTGATTTGTTTACCAAACCCTTAGACGAAAAGAGATTCAATTTTCTTGTCTCTAGGCTTGGTATGCTAAATCTTAAGACATAATCAGTGGTTACCTATTAAAGTTTTATTATTGTGTCTTTTCAGCATTTTCTTTATCATTATTTCTGAAAGATATCTGCACTTTAACAGTCTGTTCATGATCTCAGGGGGAGTGTGAGAAGTACCTCATAGATGGTCAATGTTATTTTGAGGGGGAGCATATCTAAATGCATTGTGATTACTGATAACTTGTTAGTGATGCATTATTTTAGGGGGAGTGTACAAGTCAAAGGAGTATGGCTATGACTTCTGATTACTTCTGATCAGAACTCTTATTTTAATTGTTTTACTGCTTTATGTCATTTTAATTTTTCGTGAATAAAGTTATTTTGGCTAGACCTTTAGACTTTTGCAGTTTCAGAGATGCTTAAAAGATCATATCTTTATGACTTTAAGCTTGACTTCGTGAGATGTAAGATTGCACGCAAAAGGTATAATTCTTTATCTTCATCTCATCTATGGTTGAAAGAAGGACAACTTTAAATCATAAGAAAACATGTTCTTCAATGTTCAAACCACTTCCCGATTCTCAAACAGATTTCTTGAATTGGAAGTGTGATTTTAAATGTTTTCTGACTCATCTTTGAGCTTTAACTGATCAAGTTAAATCATCTGAGCGACATATGCTTTATAGGATAACAGGGGATCAGTGTGCTAGGACATAAATGAACTTCTATGGATTCACGTTAACCAGTGTCTCCTACCCAAGATGTTAATCCCTTAGTGATTAAGTGTGAGAAGTCCAACAGAAATGAGTGTGGGATGTGTGATGAGAGAAAATTGAAAAGAGAGTTTGGTTAGTTGTGAGCTTAATGATTAAAAGAAAGAGGGTGAGAGATCAGAGTAAAAGATTATCAAACTCTGCACCAAATACTTTCGGAGTCGGGCAGCCACATTTCTAATGATTCACAATTCTTGGTGATCATTATTGAAACAGGCAACTAGACCATGCCAACTCTTGATTATAACCCCACCAGCCACTCATTTTCTTCTTAACAAGAAAATGTTTCATTTTCAAAGGGGACGCAACATATATGCTATCTGATTTTCATTTGAAAAATCTGGATATTGAAAAGAAGGAAGTCTGTCCCACCTTCACACTTCACTAATGCACATTGAGTCTGTGCTTAACTACCTGTTGTCTCAGTGGTTTACACATTTTGAGCCTTATAAGCAATCATCGCGTGCTTAATTCTTTCTATCACTTGCACGAACACACAAGGAATTTGTTTCTTTGTCATAACGTTCATAGAAATTGCCTTTGTGGTGTTTCGATGATTGAATGGAAGCCCTGGGGGAGTGAACATCAAAAAGCTCCTTTCCAATGTGTATTCGTTACACACGGTGACTTCGTGTTACTGACAGGCATTTTTAACTGATTCATCTGTTGATTCAGGTGTTATTTTCCAAATTTGGTCTGGATTTGCAAAGATCTTGATGCACATCTTTATGAATTGACGGATAATCCGATGTTCTGTATGCAAGATCAGTGGTCAGACATTTCTTGAAGAAGAGTTTTGATGAATTCGTTGCTCTTTTCATCAAAAAGGGGGAGAAACATCAACCAAGAAATGGGGAGAACACAAGTTTTTGGAAGAATTTATGAAGATATGCTGTTTTTGAAGAAAGTTTTCTTGAAGATGATTTGCTAAAGCCTTCTGAGCTGTAACTGGAGATAATTTCTTTCCAAGAGATTTTATTCTCATTGTTTGAGAAGATTGCTACTTTCTGAAGACAAAGAGGGAGATTGCATCTTCTGAGCTTAAAAGAGAAGATTGAATTGCTAAATCTTTTTAGTAATAATCTTGATCCAAAGGGGGAGATTGTTAGAGCAAAGATTTATTGGATCCAAGATAATCACTTTCTGAAGATGGAAATCTGAAGTCAAAGCGGGAAAAGTCGACTCTCAACAAATAGTCTAGGTCCTTTGTAATAAATAGTCAAAGTTTGTTTTTGTAATTTCGTTTTTAGTCCTTTTCCTTAAAATAGGTTTTAGGTTTTAATATTAGGTAATTAGGGGTTTGTTTTTCGGTTGTTGTTGAATCAGTAGCCGCCGTACAGAATTGAGAGAGAATAGAGAGAGAGAGTTGCGGCAGAACGAAAAGAGAGAGAGCTTGATCGAGTTTCAAACCGTGTAACCATTCGATTCGATTGAATAATCATATCAGGTTTGCGTAATCTTATTGCTTAATTGTTTTTCTTGATTGAATCGTGAATCACAGGGACACACATTATGTTCTTTCACCCTCTTTCTTTTAAACTGTTAAATCTCACTTCTAATAAATCTCTCTTTTCCATTTTACCTCTTCACACACCAACATTCAAATCTTTTGACCCCTCTCCCCTCAGTCACTCAGGGAATACTTCCTGGGTAGGAAACACTGGTTATTGTGAATCCACGGAAGTTCTGTTAAGCTCACACATTGAATCCCTTATATTTTCCTAATAGAACGTGCTGTTCAACAGCCTTTTGTACATGTAAGCACAAAAGAATACAAACATTAAGAATAAAATGTTGGAGAAATCAAAAACATAAGTTGTTTTGACAATGCTATTCTCCCTCTTAAACTAAAGGTAGTTGGCAATTAAGCTCTTTGACAATTAAGCTCCCCCTCCACTTGATAATAATAATTTTTTATTTATTTATTTTTTATTTTTTATTTTTATTTTTTATTAAACATAAATAGAAAACAAAACACTGAAGTGCGGGTTCAAATCAGATGTGATTAGAGGCCATAGTCACTTGATCAAACCTGCACATAGAAGAAATTTTGGTAATCATTTGTGAAAATGATTCCTCTATTGATAGCAACAGTTGTAGAATAAAACACAAGATTAAAAACTGAGAATACTCCCCCTAGAATCATGAGTAAGGCTTAGAAGACATGTTCAACATACCAAGTTTGCTGATTAGAAAATGGAACCTCTTTTCATCCAACGTGTTGGTGAAAAGATCAGCTAACTGGAAATCAGTATGAACAAAGTGCATTTCGATATCACCTTTTTCTACATGATATTTGATGAAGTGATAGCGTACATCTATATGCTTGGTCTTCGAATGCTGAACCGGGTTAGCAGTTATGGCGATTGCGTTCTTGGAATCACAATAAATAGGGATGCGCTTGTAGTTGTACCCAAAGTTCCTTAACCGTGTCTTCATCCAGAGGACTTGTGAACAACAGCTAGCAGCAGCTACATATTCAGCCTCAGCAATGGATGTTGAAACACAATTTTGTTTCTTTGAGGTCCAACTCACAAGTTTGTCACCTATAAATTGACCTGATACAGAGATGCTTTTCCGGTCTAGCTTACATCCTGCATGATCAACATCTGTAAAGGCAGTTAGATCAAAACGAGAATCCTTTAGATACCAAAGGCCTAAATTAGGAGTTCCTTTGAGATATCTAAGGATTCGCTTAACAGCATTAAAGTGCGACTCTTTAGGAGTAGACTGATATCTCGCACAAAAACATGTGGCAAACATTATATCTGGGCGACTGGCAGTCAGATAAAGTAAAGAACCAATCATGCTACGATACACCTTTTGATCAAAAGGTTTACCAGAGGGATCTGTATCTAAGAGTGTACCAGTAGCCATTGGTGTTTTCATGACCGAACTATCTGACATATTGAACTTTCTTAACATGTCTTTTATATATTTAGCTTGATTAATGAAAATGCCTTCGGGTAACTGCTTTACTTGTAAACCAAGAAAGAAGTTTAACTCACCCATCATCGATATTTCAAACTTTGTTTCCATGATTTTAGAAAAGTTCTTGCAAAATTTCTGATTTGTCGACCCAAATATTATGTCGTCAACATAAATCTAAATGAGAATCAAGTCCTCACCTTGCCTTTTGAGAAATAAGGTGGTGTCAACCGTACCTTTCTTGAAACCAGAATCTAAGAGAAATTTAGTTAGAGTTTCGTACCAGGCTCTTGGTGCTTGTTTAAGACCATACAATGCTTTGTCTAGAACGTAGACATGATCAGGGTGATGAGGATCAATGAAACCTTCAGGTTCTGCCACGTAGACCTCCTCATGCAGAACGCCATTTAGGAAAGCTGACTTTACGTCCATTTGATAGACTGTAAAGTTTTTGTGCGTTGCATATGCTAAGAATATTCTGATGGCTTCTGTGACACCCCAAAATGAAGTAAATAAATAAATATGAAAGAAAAAAAAGGGAAGGAAAATAAAATATAATCGGTTTTTATTTTATAAAAAAAAGAATATGAAGGAAAACGTGAAAAGTGACGAATTATGCCGTTTAATGAAAATGGGAAATGAATATAGGGGTTTATATGCATTTGGGTTAAAAATGAAAGGAAATATCATATTAGGGGTGAAAAATGTAAATTTGGACAAATCTCTAAAGATAGGGGGCCGAATGTAATTTTCTGATAGTTGAGGGGCGGTGTCAGTTTAGAACAGGCCCAAACCAGAAAGACCTGTTTCGTAAATATGCCAAACCTTCACATTTGAAAGAGATGTGTCGATGGTTGTACTTTGAGGCCTCTTATTGGCTCTTCTAGTCAACAAAAAAAGCCAAAAGATTCCATATGCATATAGTTCTTACACCAGATAACATTTTTCGTTCAAAAAACTTATGAAATCGTGGAGAAACGAGGGAGAAATCGGAGTTCGAAAGTCCATGTTCGAAATTTCGATTTATCGACGATTGGAGGTAAAATACTCAACCAAATTTCGAGTTCTTTATATGGTTAGCTTCGTTTTTAAGTCATTTATCGAACCTTAGTAGTCTTATATCTCAGATTTTAGTTTAGAATGTCCGATTTCGAGTTTTTCTTTGGATTTTCGAGTGGTTTATAAACTGAAAATTTAAATGATGAAATGACACTAAATACTTGATGGTTTTCGTCGATTTTTGTTCCTATGGTTGAGGAGAATAGTTTTCTAGAGTTTTTCCAAAAAGAATCGATAAAAACGGTTGAAAAATGGGACCAAACGGCTTGAGCAGCTGCTGTCGGCGTTTCAAATGTCGCCGGCTGGAAGTCGATGTTGTCTACCGACGTGAACTGATTATTTGGGCCAAATAGTTGGCTGGGCCAATGGTTTATGTAAGAGTGTAATATTGATGGGCCCATGTCTTTATTAACAACATAAACATGGTTAGTGGACCATAGAAATTGAGAAAAGAAATTCATTGGGTCCTTAAGCCCAACTAACAGAAGTGATTTCTTTTAATTTTATTTAAATTAGCTAAACTAGTTGAATTATATATATATATATATATATATATATATATATATATATATATTACGTAAACTTTCTAAGGTTCTTAATATATTAATTTTAAATTGTTATTTAAATAATATATTAATTTACTTAAGAAAGTTTATATTACGTAATTAATTCTTGAGCTATTAAATATTAACTAATTTAACATTTCTTAAGTGACTTGTTAAATTATTTAGTAAATTAATAAGTGTTTAAAGGATGTCGTAATATGATATTACTAATTGGAGGAACGTTAATATGGGATAAGGGTTTCTTTTAATTGTTAGAAGGATAAATCAATGTTAAGAGTCGTTATCAGGTATAACACTTAAAAGTTTATTAAATTATTTTGATGGTTCAATAATGGACTAAAGCGTCGTAATTTGAGTTAAATATTTATTGGTATGCTTTAATTTGGAGAGACGGATTTATAAGTTTATAGAATGATTATTTTGACGTTTTAGGACGTCATTGATATTTAGAGTTGGGTCTTGGCTAAAGTTAGTCGAGGTTGACCACGTTGACTAATGGTTGAATTTTACCTCGTTTGAACCACAAGTATTTTGACGATGAGATCAAATAGAGATATTTGAGTTATTAAGAGACCCGATTTTTAGAGTTTGACTTTAGGTTGAGTCGGGTTGACCATAGTTGACTTTTGCCGACTTTTGGAGAAAATAAGCCATTAATTGGATATGGTGGTATGAAATGTGTAGGTTTTCAGTTGAGAGCTATCAGTAGCCGATCTACATGGAATCAGGTGAGTCTTCATGAGACTTACACTGGGATGCATACATACGTACAAATTTATTTTCAGCATTATATGATTCATATGGTGATGTGTATGTATGCATGATGTTTCAATTTTCATACATTATGTATTATATTTTTCATGTATGATATTTACGATCAGTTGCATGCTATGTGTTTATGTTGTTTTCAAATAACTCTAGCATGCTATTTCATATGAAAGTTTTATGATTGGTTTTAACGGGTGGGCATTTGACTAGTAAGTCACATACAAGTGGCACGACCCAGTGAAGTGGGTGATCGAACAGAACAGAAAGTTCAACCCAGGGCGTGTCAGAGACAAGTGGCACGACCCAGTGAAGTGGGTGATTTAACAGAATAGAAAGTTCAACCCAGGGCGTGTCAATGACAAAATGACCCATACCCGACAAAACAGTTTATGAGATCTCTTTTCTTTCAGCGCTGCATGTTTTCAGAAAATGCATATTCTTTGATACAATGTTTTGAAGTTGATATGCATTATGTGAAATGATTTTATTCACGCAAACCGTGAACTCACTGAGCTTTATAAGCTAACTATAGTATGCATCTCAAGGACAGAAGATTTCAGGTTGGATAAAGGAAAATGGCACACATAGAGACTTGCCACTGCCATTTAAGTTCAGTATTTATGTTCAAGCATCTATTATGAATAAATATTGTAACGCAACTCGGTATGGGACGGGTTAGCATTTAAGTTACATATTTATTGTTTTAAAGTCTTCCGCTGTAAAAGGTTTAAAGTTTTATTTTTAGCCGAAATTTTGGAGAATTGTTTTAGATTTCGTAACACTTATCAAGGAGAAAATATGGGTGTTACAAGTTGGTATCAGAGCCGTAGTTCAAGAGAAATAGGTTATGATCTTTAGCCTAAGCTTGAACTTTTATGTGTAAGAGTAAGGCATCAGCTTTAGATACGAATCACTATCAGTACCGTACCTAGATCACTATCAGTATAACATATGGTTGACGTAGCATAACTTAACACACGTACGGTATAACATACCACTGCAATGCAGTAAGTTTAAATGAAGTTATAATTGATCTAGTTTTCTTCTTTTGGGTATGATTGATGTTAAGAATGCATGTGAGGTGCTTGGAAGTAAGCGAGTGCAGAGTATGACAGAATAACTAGTATGGTTTAGGCCCGAAAATAAGACATGTAATGTTCAGATTTAGAAATATCAAGGTAAATCTGATTTTAATAGCACGAGTTGTCTTAGTGAGAACTTGAGTTATTTCATATATTTATTCCAGTTGACGATCCCAGTCTCCGTTAGCTTTCAGACATGCATTTTAAGTTGGGTAGGTGTGTGAAGGGTCATGTACCGGGATACTGGTGATTCAAGCAAAACCCTGTAAGGATGTATAAATAGTATGTGTACCGCGAGGGTGCCTCTATGCACATGTCTATTCAGTTCAGCTAAATAACCTGCAGACATTGTGGTCAGTGTACATGGATGGTTTAAATAGATATATGAGCCTTACACTATGCCAAGAGAGACAAGATCTCAAAAGTTCCTAGCCGTGTTATTATGTTTAAAAACAAATTGTTTAGAACTTTTAGACATCAAATTCAATGTTACAAATCAACTTAATTGTTACATGCTTTGAAGTGACACTTGCCCATATAATTTTAGTCCAAAATCATGGGATTTAAGTAATGTCATTTGGGTTGAGAAACATGACAGTAGTGTTATGTACCTATCGAGTGTAATGTGTGGACCTTACTTAGAGAGGTTGTTATAGTAATTTTTTTTTAATGTGCTTAGTTATTTGAGAAATAAGACTAAACATGTATAACAACAAAAGTTGGTCCCACAACCGTTACGGAAGATAAGTTGTAAGAAACATATTTTTCTTTGTGTGTTATAGAAGCAAGGTTTCAGCTCTTTTTTTGTCACGTAGTTGACAAGATGGACATTTAAGTAAAAGTGTGACAAACTCAGAGGTTGCCTCGTGTTAAAACTGTCAAGATTAGTGGTTGAGATAAAAGTTTATTTTGATTACTAGATTATGTTCGGGGATTCATTTAGGGTTATCTACATTGCGGACTTTAATATCAACAAAGATCCAGACAACATAGTAAATTAGATTGAGGCCAGAACAGTTATTGAAAGCAAATGTAAAGTTATGAATAAATCTGATGGTTTCCAGAAGGACTAGAAAACCTTGTAGTTTTTCAGCGATACCTTGAATTTTGAATTAGACTTGTATTAATGCAATGAGACAAATTTATCGCCTATGCATTAAGTCAACTGTAGGAACATGAGAAGAATAGTACACCACATGATAGAGAGTTAACAATGTGGTAATTGCACTCGAATCTTGTGAGACATTACCAAGACGATTCAAGATGTATTATGTACATATATCACAATAGTTAAAAGCCCATGTTTGATTGTAAAATGATAAAGTTTGAGCTAGAGACGTTGATCAACATCGTTGAAGAATTTTGATGGTGAAATTACATTATCATCGAGACATGCAAGAAAGACCAGAGTTGATCAGATGGTAAGTTACAATGATTTACACCGCATTGAGTGCGGGTAATCAGACACAAAATAGATCAGTAAGAGATTCCTTGATAAGAGAATGATAAGAAATAAAGAATGATTAACCACCTTCAGTTTATAGTAATAGACCCAGATGAAATTTGGTAGGTTTTGGAACAAAATATGGGTTCCAGTATAAAAGGTCTGAGAAATATAATGTTAAACGGATTATGAAAATCCTTGTGTTTTGGGCATATCGATAGTGATAAACGTGCAACAACTTGAAAAGATGTTTTAGAATGTAAAGACAAAAAAAAACACGTTAAGACTTCAAATCAGTGTCAGTGAGTTGGGGGAAGCTCAAAGTTTCAGTAAGGACTAGTATATGCTTGAGGGTCTATGTACAAAGTCAATTTAGTAAGATAAGCATTAATGAGATTATCATCTTAGGTGATCCCTGAGAGCATGTAAGCAAAGTTAATTAAGTTTGCAACATGTGTTATCTACTACATAAAGAGATGGTAATGCGAGGTAAAGTATGTAATATAAATTATGCCACGATGCCTTGGCAGTTTTTAGTATGAATGTTAAATAAACATTAATGCTTTCATCAGTTATTAGTATATGCATAAGAGTATCAACAAGGACATTAACATTGTGCATCACTTTCGCTAAAGTATTCCTAGTAGTGCTCATCTATCCCAAGTTTGATGAGTGTTCCGCTCAATGTTCATGTTAATGTACACTATGTTTAAGCATTGCGTTTCAGCCAGGAGAAGTGTGTTTGCATGACTCATGTAGTAATACGCGATGTGCAGGAAGTTGTCTGACATTTGACAAAAGTGCACTAGTCAGATATGTTATCAGTATGGGTAAAGTAACGACATGAGTATAGTAGAAATGCATGATGCTTGGAAAGTTATGCTAATAAGCAGCATAAACCGCTAGAGATTCCGACAGGGGAAATGCGGATGTTAAAGACATCACCTTGAAATGACATAGTTATATACGGAAAGTAAGATAAATAAAATCCAAAGTACTTTGTACCAAAGAATTAGTTGCAAGAGTTGATAGAGTAGCTTATCAACCAAGTTGGCCAACAGAGTTATAAGTTAAATTATCGGCACTTTTCACGTGTCGAATTCGAGGAAATGTTTAGCTGAGAGAAAGTCAGCCGTCATAAGTTAGGAAGGCATCGAGGTTAACGACATGCTCAGTTATAGAGGGGATCGTCAAAGTGTTGGTCAGTAAGACGAAATGATTATGGAACAAGAGTACATATATGGTACTAGTGATGATGTTAGAAAAATTAGAACTCATAAATTTCAGAAATGACATGGTAGTCAAAGATTATACAAGGACTGAGAATCTTCAATAGTCTAACCAACACAAAATTTCGAGGACAAAATTCCTTAAAGGAGGGGAGATTTGTGACACCCCAAAATGAAGTAAATAAATAAATATGAAAGAAAAAAAAGGGAAGGAAAATAAAATATAATCGGTTTTTATTTTATAAAAAAAAGAATATGAAGGAAAACGTGAAAAGTGACGAATTATGCCGTTTAATGAAAATGGGAAATGAATATAGGGGTTTATATGCATTTGGGTTAAAAATGAAAGGAAATATCATATTAGGGGTGAAAAATGTAAATTTGGCCAAATCTCTAAAGATAGGGGGCCGAATGTAATTTTCTGATAGTTGAGGGGCGGTGTCAGTTTAGAACAGGCCCAAACCAGAAGGACCTGTTTCGTAAATATGCCAAACCTGCACATTTGAAAGGGATGTGTCGATGGTTGTACTTTGAGGCCTCTTATTGGCTCTTCTAGTCAACAAAAAAAAAGCCAAAAGATTCCATATGCATATAGTTCTTACACCAGATAACATTTTTTGTTCAAAAAACTTATGAAATCGTGGAGAAACGAGGGAGAAATCGGAGTTCGAAAGTCCATGTTCGAAATTTCGATTTATCGACGATTGGAGGTAAAATACTCAACCAAATTTCGAGTTCTTTATATGGTTAGCTTCGTTTTTAAGTCATTTATCGAACCTTAGTAGTCTTATATCTCATATTTTAGTTTAGAATGTCCGATTTCGAGTTTTTCTTTGGATTTTCGAGTGGTTTATAAACTGAAAATTTAAATGATGAAATGATACTAAATACTTGATGGTTTTCGTCGATTTTTGTTCCTATGGTTGAGGAGAATAGTTTTCTAGAGTTTTTCCAAAAAGAATCGATAAAAACGGTTGAAAAATGGGACCAAACGGCTTGAGCAGCTGCTGTCGGCGTTTCAAATGTCGTCGGCTGGAAGTCGATGGTGTCTACCGACGTGAACTGATTATTTGGGCCAAAGAGTTGGTTGGGCCAATGGTTTATGTAAGAGTGTAATATTGATGGGCCCATGTCTTTATTAACAACATAAACATGGTTAGTGGACCATAGAAATTGAGAAAAGAAATTCATTGGGTCCTTAAGCCCAACTAACAGAAGTGATTTCTTTTAATTTTATTTAAATTAGCTAAACTAGTTGAATTATATATATATATATATATATATATATATATATATATATATATATTACGTAAACTTTCTAAGGTTCTTAATATATTAATTTTAAATTGTTATTTAAATAATATATTAATTTACTTAAGAAAGTTTATATTACGTAATTAATTCTTGAGCTATTAAATATTAACTAATTTAACATTTCTTAAGTGACTTGTTAAATTATTTAGTAAATTAATAAGTGTTTAAAGGATGTCGTAATATGATATTACTAATTGGAGGAACGTTAATATGGGATAAGGGTTTCTTTTAATTGTTAGAAGGATAAATCAATGTTAAGAGTCGTTATCAGGTATAACACTTAAAAGTTTATTAAATTATTTTGATGGTTCAATAATGGACTAAAGCGTCGTAATTTGAGTTAAATATTTATTGGTATGCTTTAATTTGGAGAGACGGATTTATAAGTTTATAGAATGATTATTTTGACGTTTTAGGACGTCATTGATATTTAGAGTTGGGTCTTGGCTAAAGTTAGTCGAGGTTGACCACGTTGACTAATGGTTGAATTTTACCTCGTTTGAACCACAAGTATTTTGACGATGAGATCAAATAGAGATATTTGAGTTATTAAGAGACCCGATTTTTAGAGTTTGACTCTAGGTTGAGTCGGGTTGACCATAGTTGACTTTTGCCGACTTTTGGAGAAAATAAGCCATTAATTGGATATGGTGGTATGAAATGTGTAGGTTTTCAGTTGAGAGCTATCAGTAGCCGATCTTCACGGAATCAGGTGAGTCTTCATGAGACTTACACTGGGATGCGTACATACGTACAAATTTATTTTCAGCATTATATGATTCATATGGTGATGTGTATGTATGCATGATGTTTCAGTTTTCATACATGATGTATTATATTTTTCATGTATGATATTTACGATCAGTTGCATGCTATGTGTTTATGTTGTTTTCAAATAACTCTAGCATGCTATTTCATATGAAAGTTTTATGATTGGTTTTAACGGGTGGGCATTTGACTAGTAAGTCACAGACAAGTGGCACGACCCAGTGAAGTGGGTGATCGAACAGAACAGAAAGTTCAACCCAGGGCGTGTCAGAGACAAGTGGCACGACCCAGTGAAGTGGGTGATCCAACAGAACAGAAAGTTCAACCCAGGGCGTGCCAGAGACAAGTGGCACGACCCAGTGAAGTGGGTGATTTAACAGAATAGAAAGTTCAACCCAGGGCGTGTCAGTGACAAAATGACCCATACCCGACAAAACAGTTTATGAGATCTCTTTTCTTTCAGCGCTGCATGTTTTCAGAAAATGCATATTCTTTGATACAATGTTTTGAAGTTGATATGCATTGTGTGAAATGATTTTATTCACGCAAACCGTGAACTCACTGAGCTTTATAAGCTAACTATAGTATGCATCTCAGGGACAGAAGGTTTCAGGTTGGATAAAGGAAAATGGCACACATAGAGACTTGCCACTGCCATTTAAGTTCAGTATTTATGTTCAAGCATCTATTATGAATAAATATTGTAACGCAACTCGGTATGGGACGGGTTAGCATTTAAGTTACATATTTATTGTTTTAAAGTCTTCCGCTGTAAAAGGTTTAAAGTTTTATTTTTAGCCGAAATTTTGGAGAATTGTTTAAGATTTCGTAACACTTATCAAGGCGAAAATATGGGTGTTACAGCTTCGATCCTTGCGACAGGGGCGAATAATTCATCATAGTCAATGCCCTCCTATTGACAGTACCCTTTTGCAACCAATCGAGCTTTGTTTCTCACAACTACTCCAGCCTCGTCTTTCTTGTTTCTGAATACCCACTTTGTTCCAATAACAGTTTTACCTTTAGGTAGTGGGATCAAGCGCCAAACCTTGTTCCGTTCGAATTGCAGAAGCTCGTCTTGCATAGCAGAAATCTAGAAGGGATCACGTAGAGCTTCTGATGCTTTCTTTGGTTCTAGGGAACTAAGGAAGCTTGAAAACATGCAGAAATTAGCTGACGTTGACCGTGTCGTGACACCAGCTTGTACGTCACCTATCACGTTATGCAGGGGATGATCCTTAGTCCAACGATGTGTGCTTGGTAAGGATTCAACTGTTTATTGCGTATTTGATGCATTGTACCCATCATGCACGGCAGGTAGATCCACAGATGTAATCGGGACATCTTGTACTGGTGTTTTTGATGCTGAAGCTTCAGGAATAGCGGTTGAAGTACTTGTCACTTCATTTCCAGAAGGATTATCTGCAGAGACAGATTCAGCATTAGTAGAGTCAGAAACTAACGGTTTAGTTGTACCTGATGGAGATGCAGTTTCAGTGACTTCTCTGGACGGTCCAGACATGTCTTCAGAAATAGTAGGGACCTCCGAGCTTGTTATTGATGTTGATATGCCTTTGTCAAAATCTGCACAAATATCATCGATTGCATCAATAAACAGCAAATCTAACTCAGATGAAGTAGAGTTAGAGTTAGAAGAAGTAGATTCTTTAGAAGCTGGTTTTATTCTGGATTGAATAGAATCTTTGTTCTTAAGTCCGAGTTCTGAACCGTTGTGTCCAGAAGTCCGCGTAGAGTTCTCATCAAAGGAGACATTCATGCTTTCAACAATCGTCTTGGTGCGAATGATGTAGATTCGATAAGCTTTGGATATTAGTGAGTATCCGACTAGATATCCTTCATCTGCTTTCTTATCAAATTTTGATAGACCTTGACGCTCACGTAGAATGTAACACCTGCAATCAAAAACACGAAGGAATTTGATGTTAGGTTTACGATTGTTGATTAACTCATATGCAGTTTTGTCAAAACGTTTGACCACAATGGTACGATTCTGTGTGAAGCAAGCTATTGCGACTGCCTCGGCCCAAAGATACATGGGTAGATCAGAATATGCAAGCATAGTACGAGCAGCTTCAACAAGAGTGCGGTTCTTCCGTTCAACAATGCCATTCTGCTGTGGAGTATAGGCTGCAGAGAAGTTATGTGAAATTCCCACAGAGATAAGATAACTCTGCAAGGTGTCATTCTTGAATTCCGTGCCGTTGTCACTGTCAAGAGTTCGGACTGGCAATTGAAGACGTACTTGAATGCGCTTAATAAAAGCGATAATCAATTCGGGCGTATCTGACTTGTTGGAAAGAAACTCGAGCCATGTATACCTGGAATAGTCATCGATCATTACTAAGACGTACTTCTTGCCGTTGATAGACGCTGTTCGCATTGGGCCACAAAGGTCCATATGAAGAAGTTCCAGTGCAGATGAGGTCGATGATTCAGTTTTGGACTTGAATGAGCTTCGCTTCATTTTGTCCAACTCACATGCAGAACATAGTGAGTCTTTTTTGAACCTCATTTCTGGTAGACCTTTGACCAGACCTTGTCTCTGTAGCTTGGCTATTGATCTGAAATTCTGATGAGATAAGCGGCGATTCCACGTCCATGATTGTGCTTTAGTTGCTTTGGCTAATAGGCATACTGGACGTGTGGCAGACAGTGTCGGAAAATCTACATAATATAGATTTCCATGGTGTTCAGCTTTGAAGACTTCGTAACCATCTGGATCTTCAAGATAGCAATGAGTTGTTGTGAAGAGAACTTGATATTGCATGTCACAGAAGTGACTGGTGCTAAACAAATTATGATCAAGGCCCTCAACATATAGCACCCTTTGTATCTTCACAACACCATTATCAAGTATTCCATAGCCTCTGACGTGTCCTTCTACTTCTGAATTTGCAAACCTAATTGCTCTGGTAGGCTCCTCCACGTAGTTATGCAAGAGGTGCTTGAATCCTGTCATGTGGCGTGGACATCCGGAATCTATCACCCACAATCGACAGGCCTGCAAAAGAAACAATTAGTTTTGCTTAGGTACCCATATCAAGATGGGTTCTTCGCGGTCAGTTCCAAGCAATTCAGGAATATCAGCAGGTTTAACTTTTACTCCCCATTTATAACGGGGTTTTGGAACCCATTTCCAAACCATTTTAACATTTAATTCCTGAAAGTGCTTTTTAGAACTTGGATTGGGAACCTTAGCTCGAAACACTTTGGGTTGTGTGGAAGAATTAAAATTAAGGTTCAGTTTAGCTTTTCTTTTACTCTTTTTGGACTTAGGAGGGGAGTAGTATTTGAAAGAGTTATCCCAACAGTGTTTACAATATAGATTCTTTCGAGCAAAATTCATAAATTTAGATTTATCGGAACAAATCTGACATTCATGTCCATCAAAAGAATTACTTTTCAAAATATCACTGTCTGAAGTACAACTGTTTGTAACAAAAGATTTACTAAAATTCAAACTATCATTTTTATTCAAACTAGCATCTTTGTTCTTCTTACTCCTCCCAACTCCATTTCCTTTTATATCTGAAACAGAAACAGGAACCTTGTTAGTCTCTATCTTAGAGGGTGATTCTTTTATAGAGTTACTTGAAGTCTCACCCTTCTAAAAAATGCTAGGTGGATATTCAGGACAATCAGAGTAAACAACTGAAGGTTTTGCAGGAGCATCAAATTCTGGATTAGTTCTTACCTTCCAACTTAGATCATTGAACATTTGTTTATCATTTGAAGCATTCTTAAACAAAGTAATTTTCAAATCATTGATTTTTGTGCAAAGCTCTTGATTTTCTTTCAAAGATTTTTCAAGTTTAAATTTGAGATCAAAGTTTTCATCTTCAACCTCATCAAGAGACTGTTGCAACATATCAATTTGCTTCATCAATTCAGATGTATGATCATTCACAGAATTTGACTCCTTTAGATTACAAACAAGATCAGAGTCTGAAGCATTCATCATTTCAGAGAACCTTTCTTCAGTCATGTTCTCAATAAACTCCATTTTGTCATTTTTAGAACAAGATCCATTCGTGATGACAGTTTCTTCTTCAACCTCTTCAACAAGTAAAGGTTTAGAAGCAATGGGATTTCATACTGATGGTATAGTTGATGTGGTAAACAGTGAATCAAACTCAGCCAATTCGATCTTTCGTGTCTCATAGCTTTTGTTCAAATCACTATATTTAAAACCAACTGATTTAAAAGAATTTTGAGAATCAGTGTCACAATACTTGTTTTCTCCCATTTCTTATTTTCCTTTGTTCTCTGTAAAAGGTTTAGAAGTACTTGCTTCAACAAAGGTTGCACGAATGTTAGGAATGGGTCTAATTGTGGAGCCAAGTTTATCAAAATTATACAAGTGCTCCGGTGCCTTTTTCAAAACATCGTTCATTGGCAAACCCAATCCTGGTTTGAGTTTATAAAACCTTTCATCTTGGAGTTTAGTGGTTAACAGATTTAAAGTCTGCTCAGTCTGACCTCGTTTCATGTTAATATCCTCCAATTGCTTAATCTTGGTGTAAGCTTCATTTCTTTCTTGAAAACAGACTTCAAATTTGATTTTAAATTCACCCTTTTCAGCATTGAGATTTACAAGATCCTTTTCTAAGCTAGATATTTTTCTTTTTAAAGATTCCTTTTCAGCTTTTAAACCATCATTTTCTTTTTCTTTTTCTTCCACAACAACTTTCAGCAAAGCATTTTCATCACGAAAACTCAAAACTGATTGATGTCCGGAGCTAAATTTACCTTTCAATAAAGCAAATTCATCTTTCATATTATGTATTTGGGCCATCAGAGATTCAATAAGTTCAGAATTATCACTTACCTCCGAGTTTGCATCTTTGTAATGTGCCTCAGAAGCTTCATCGTCACCATCCAGTTTTGCCATGTAGGAAACTTGGGTGAAGTGCGCCTGCTCCTCGTCATCAGAACTTTGGAACAGCCAGTTTTCCTCTTCAGCCATAAGCACCTTTCCTTCTTCAGCTTTCTTGGCAATGAGTGACTTCCTTGCATAATATTCTGAGTTCTTTACCTTCTTGAACTTGCAGTCTCTGGAGAAGTGCCCAAATTTGCCACAGTTGTAGCATCTGCCCGGTTCATCATTTCTCTCTTCTTTCTTCTCCTCTCTCTTTTCTTCTCTTCTGTCATCTTTCCTTTCTTCTCGTCTTTCCTCTCTCCTTCCATGCCTCGGCTTGTATCTCATTTCAGACTTCTCTTTCTTGTGCCCTTCGTACTTTGGCTTTGAGTAGTACTTTTTCTTGCCAAAGCTCTTCTTGAATTGACGAGTTATCATGGCCAAGTTCTCAGAGAACCTTTGTACATCATCATCAGAGTCAATCTCCAGTTCTTCATCACTTGAAGCAGAATCGGACTCAGTAACCTCTGAAACAAAAGCTTTAGATATTTTCTTCTTTGACCTTGAAGCAGATACTGGACCAGAACTTGAACTTTTTTCTTTGCCAGCTATGAGAGCCACAGAGTCCTTCAGATTCTTGGACTCATTGTTGATAGATGTCACCTCTTCTTCATGATGAGAAAGAGTAGAGAAAATGTCAGTTACGTTCTCTTGAGCCATGTTCTTTGACATCTGAAGGTTGATGGCAAAGTTCTTCCATTCAGGATTCAAGTTCTTGATAAACTTATAGTTTATCTCTGAAGCAGATTTAGAGATATTGTTCCTCCTCAGGTCATTCAGAATGATGTTGTATCTGTTATAGGTATCAAGCAGTGTCTCTCCTTCCCTTGCATGGAATCCCTCATAGGCATTAATGCACAGATTTTGCTTGGCCTGTATTGAAGCTTCACTTCCCTCAAATTGTCTTGTTAGTTCATCCCAGACTTCTTAAGCAGAATTTCGACTGTCTACCCGATTGTAGATGTCATTTGGGATGGCCATCGTCAGGTAAATGAGAGCTTCTTCATCTATCTTGTACAGATCTTTCTCCTTTTCACTGAAGTACTGATATGGTTTAGGAACAAATCTGTCAGGGATTTCTGGAGAGGTTTCAGTTTCTGCTTGACCAGGTACTCTGATCATTGGATTTACTGGACCAGAAGTGATTGATTCCATGTATTCTCTGTTCTTGTGATTCAGAAACTGGATCATTCTCTTCTTCCATTGCTGTTACTCATTTGCCATGAGGACAGGAGGTTTGGACTGAGAGCCCATGGAGAGAATTTGGTTCGACATCTTTAGCTGTATGGTTAGTAATTAAACTTATCTGTACCAATAGAATCAACTAGATGAGATCTTTAGAATCAAGAATTGGATAAAAACTACACTAAAAAAAATTTAGAAAAATAAATTTCCAAAAATAATCAAATGCAGATATCGCAAACAGTATTAAACTCAAACAAATTAGCAAACAGAAAAACTGGCGAAAATCACAGATATGCGCTAAAGGACAGAGGCGCAAAAGACAACTTTGCGCTAAGTGAACCTGGTGCAAAAGAGTTTTGCGCTAAAGGAGTCTGCCGCAAAAGTCAACTCGCATTAAGAGGTTTTCGTGAGAAGTGGGTCACGAGAAGTTAGACTTTGCGTGAAGAGCGAGTGGCGCAAAGAGAGATTTGCACGAGGTATGGGTCGCGCGAAATGAGTTTTGCGCGAGATACAGGTGGCTCGAAAAGGCGGGTTGCGTGAGTAACTGTTGGCGCAAAAGAAATGTTTGCACGATGAGTGGATGGCGCAAACCTGGGGTTTGCGCGAACAATAGATGGCGCAAAACGGGGTCGACCGGTGTCTTGCTTTACCGGTGTGATGCTCGACCGGTGTTCTGTCCGACCGGTGTGCCCTGCGACCGGTGTCCCGACCGGACTAGTGAATTGACCGGTGTCCTGACCGACCGGACCTGACCGGTATTTGACCGACTGGTGTTTCGACCGGACCTGACCACTGTAGAGCGACCGGTGTTGCGACAGGGACCAGAGTGTTGAATAACGACCGGTGTTCTTAAGAGTTCGACCCAGAACTCAATTATCAACCCAGAAACCCACTTGAAACACTCAATCTCAATGAAAAAAATATAATTTTGTATCCATAGACATGTATCGATTAAATCCCAATCAAAAACAATGATTAAAAAACACTTTTTATCAGTCAATTTGAATAACACAGTCCTCGACAGTTTATAAGCCCAGATACCAAAAATCATACAAAACCAATCTATTAATGCTTTAAAGTGCAATTAAAATATCAGGTAACATTCAATAACATAAACCGCACCTAAACAAATCGATTTTATGCATAAGGACACATTAAATCAACCAATCGATCTTCACACAGTGAACAATCGAGAAATACTGTTTTTAATCCAAAAAACTTGATTCTTTCGCTTTGATACCACTTGTTAAACCCAGAATACTAGTTGATAAACAATCACACAACACGATACATATCAAGAGATGAATAAATCATAAATCAGAATAACATACCACGATCCCTTGATTAATCAATTAAAACCTTGTGTGTGTTCTTGGTACCTTGATGCGCACAATTACAGAGAAAATGCATGACTGCCTTCTAAACTATAATTATGATTATTATTAAGGATTAACCCTAAAACCTAATAATTAAAACCTATATATATTAAGTCGTATAGGCCTAATGGGCTTGAGGCCCAATAACAAACTAACTATCAAATAAATACAAATTAGACCCCCTTATTAACTTTAATTTTGAATACAACTTATGATCCAACAAAATGGCTTTAGAATTAAGGAAACGTCCATCAGGTTCCCTCCCTAGTGACAAAGAGATACCTCAAAGGACCGGAAAAGAGCATGTAAAGGCTGTGACTTTGAGAAGTGGACAGGACTTGCCAGAAAATATGCAAAAAGAATTAAAAAAGATAAACAAAGTTGAGCCTGAAAAGAAAAACACAGTTTCAAATTCTGCTCAATCCAGTGTAAGCATTGGGCCTGAAAACAATGTTGGGCCCATTTCTACTACACCCATTCCTAAAGGGACATACTTTCCAACATTACTCCCAAATGAACCTAAGAATGGTCAAAAGACAAATGAACAGACTGTTGTGGATATGTCACAAGCTGGTGACAGTCCCAAAGTTCCTAATAACACTAAGGTAGACAACGTCTCACAAATAGTCCCAACACCAATTCCTCAAAAGACTACATCTCCTACTCCGGTTCCTCTCTATATTCCTTATCCCCAGAGATTAAGGAATCAAAGAGATGAAGTGCAATTCCAAAAGTTTTTAGATGTTTTTAAACAATTACATATCAACATACCGTTGGTGGAAGCCATTGAACAAATGCCAAATTATGCAACGTTTTTAAAGGACATTTTAAGCAAAAAGAAAAAGTTAATTGAGTATGAGACTGTCGCTCTAACTAAAGAGTGCAGTGCTATGTTGTCTAGAAAAATTCCTCAAAAGTTAAAAGATCTAGGGACTTTCACAATCCCATGTTTCATAGAAGGAAAAGAAGTAGAAAAAGCTCTATGTGACTTAGGAGCTAGCATAAATCTTATGCCTTTATCTGTTTTCAACACTTTGGGCATAGGAGAGGCTAGACCCACCACTGTTTCACTCTTATTAGCAAATAAGTCCATATCTTGGCCTAAGATTGAGGATGTCCTTGTCCAAGTTGATAAATTTATTTTTCCTACAGACTTTGTCATCTTGGATTTTGAAGCCGACAAAGACATTCCCATTATCTTGGGAAGTCCATTCCTAGCAACAGGAAGAACTCTAATTGATGTCCAAAAAGGTGAACTCGCCATGAGACTTCAAGACCAACATGTGACCTTTAATGTTTTGGACTCCCTTAAATTTCCTGAAGAGAGGGAGGAATGCTCTACCTTAGTTTTGATTGAATCTTGGTGTCAAGACCAAAGTTTTGGGGATGTCATGGGGATTGAAAAGTCTGATAGTGAGGAAGATATAACAGAATTTGAAGGATTAGAAGACATACATGTTACCTCTGTTGTTGAAGTTTTACATAGTGAGGATAGAAAAACACTTGTTCCTTCCATAGAATGTGCTCTAGACTTAAGGGTTGTTTGTTTTTTTAAAAAAACCTCTTAATGTCTCTTAAGTCTGAATCGTTCAGACCTTTTTACACATCACCTCTTATTAATCATAACTAAATTAAGACTTCAGACTTTAAACCTCTTAAAAAACAAACGGCACCTTAGAGTTGAAACAACTTCCCTCACATTTGAAATATGTCTTTTTAGGAGATCCAGGGAAGTTGCCAGTCATTATTTCATCATCTTTAGTGTCTGATCAAGAGGAAAAGTTGATTAACATGTTGAAACTACACACCAAGGCCATAGGATGGATAATTGCTGACTTGAAGGGCATAAGCCCTACCATCTGTCATCATAAAATCATTTTGGAAAACAAAGACTTCACCTCAGTAGAGCCTCAAAGAAGACTCAATCCAATTATGAAAGAGGTGGTAAAAAAGGAGATTTTGAAATGGCTTGATGAAGGCATAATCTACCCTATTGCCAGTAAATAGTAGTACATGTGTCAGTCAATTGCAATATGTACCCAAGAAGGGTGGAGTTATTGCGGTAACTAATGAGAAAAATGAACTTATACCTACTAGAATAGTGTCAGGTTGGAGAATATGCATGGACTACTGGAAGCTTAACCAAGCTACCCAAAAAGACCATTTTCCATTACCCTTCATTGACCAGATGTTAGCCAGACTAGCAGGAAAAGAGTTTTATTGTTTCTTGGATGGTTACTCTAGGTATAATCAAAGTGCCATTGCACCTGGATCAGGAGAAAACCACTTATACTTGCTCTTATATCACATTTGCAAATAGAAGAATGCCCTTTGAACTTTGTAATGCCCCTGCCATTTTCCAAAGATGTATGATGTCTATTTTTTCAGACATGCTTGAACAATCCATGGAAATTTTCATGGATGATTTTTCTGTTTACGGAACATCTATGACTCGTGTTTACAAAACCTTGAAAAAAGTCTTAAAAGATGTGAGGAAACAGATTTGGTTTTAAACTGGGAAAATATCACTTTATGGTTAAAGAGGGCATTGTGTTAGGGCATCTCATTTCCAGTAGAGGTATTGAGGTTGATAAAGAAAAGTTGGAAGTAATTGCAAAATTACCTGAGCCAACCACTGTAAAAGGAATCAGAAGTTTTCTCGGACATGCAGGTTTTTACCGGAGGTTTATAAAAGATTTTTTCCAAAATATCAAAACCTCTGTGCTCACTACTACAACATGACCATGCTTTTAATTTTGACGAGGATTGTAAAAAAGCTTTTAAAATCTTGAAAGATGCATTAGTCACTGCACCTGTAATAGTGACACCTGATTGGTCCTTACCTTTTGAAATAATGAGTGATGCAAGTGACTCGGTAGTTGGAGCAGTTCTGGGCAAAGAAAATATAAAATTTTCCATTCCATTTACTATGCTAGTAAAACCCTCAATGAAGCCCAAATCAATTACACTACCACTGAAAAAGGAATATTATATGTAGTGTTTGCTTTTGAAAAATTCAGATCATACATGACGGGTGCCAGAGTAATTGTGCACACAAATCATGCCGCCATCAAGTATCTTATTTCCAAAAAGGATGCAAAACCTAGGCTAATCAGGTAGGTCTTGTTGTTGCAAAAATTTGATTTGGAAATCATTGACAAGAAGGGTATAAATAATCAAGTGGTTGACCACTTGTCAAGACTGGAAAAACAAGATGAGAAAGCACACAGTGGTGACATCTATGAGGTCTTTCCTGATGAAAGAATTTTGGCCATACAACAAGATGCAACACCTTGGTTTGCAGACATTTGAATTATTTGGCATGTGAGATCATCCCCAAGGAATTTAACAAACATCAAAGAAAGAAACTCACTTTTGACTCCAAAAAGTTTCTGTGGGATGATCATTTTCTCTTTAAAATCTGTGCAGATCAGGTAATAAGAAGGTGTATTCCAAAAGAAGAGGTGGCATCTGTCTTTCATCATTGCCATACAGGACCATATGGTGGACACTTTGGAGGAGATAGGACTGCAGCAATGGTTCTACAATCAGGGTTATACTAGCCCACTTTGAACAATGATGCTCACAACTTTGCAAAAAGTTGCAATGAGTGCCAGCGGAGAGGAAATATCTCTCAGAGGAATGAAATGCCTTTAAATGGAGTTTTAGAAGTAGAATTATTTAACGTTTGGGGCATTAACTTTATGGTACCATTTCCACTCTCCAATAATTGTGTTTGACTATGTGTCCAAATGGGTGGAAGCTATGGCTTGCCACTCCAATGATGCTAAGACAGTTGTAAAATTTCTAAAAAAGCACATTTTCACCAGATTCGGCACACCTCGTGCCTTAATCAGTGATGAGGGCACACACTTCATAAATAACGTATTAGAAGAGGTCCATGCAAAGTATAACATAAAGCACAGAGTAGCCACTGCCTACCACTCTCAAAACAATGGCTTAGCCGAATTATCAAATAGGGAGATAAAGGGGATATTGACTAAAGTGGTAAAACCTCACCCGAAGGACTGGGCATCAAAACTATATGATGCCCTATGGGCCTATCGAACTTCATTCAAAACCCCCATAGGAATGTCCCCTTATAAACTGGTTTTTGGGAAGGCTTGTCATTTACCGCAGCACATGGCTTACTGGGCCTAAAGGAACTTAACGAGTTTGGACGATGATGGAAAAAGAAGAACTCTACAGCTTTGTGAACGGGAAGAACACAGGAATTTGTCCTATGAAAATGCTAAGTTATATAAAGAAAATACAAAAAGATGGCATGATAGGAAAATTCTTCCAAAAGAGTTCAGTGAGGGACAACAAGTCCTACTATTTAATTCCAGGGAAATTAAACTCTAGATGGACGGGACTGTATCAAATTGCAAAAGTATACCCCTATGGTGTAGTGGAATTAATTGATCAAGATAGGGGTACCACATTTAAGGTGAACGGACAAAGGGTAAAACCTTTTCTTGAACCCTTAGCATTGATACAACAACCTCTTGAGGTTGTTCATCTTTGAGAGTAAGGAACCGTGTGAATTTTTGGGTTTTTAACTAAATCCAAGAATGTGTAAATATCCTATTATAAAAAGAAAAGAAAACTTTATATATATATATATATATATATATATATATATTGTAAGTTTGGCAAAACTTTGCGGTGGTGATTCGAAAGAAATTACGCGGCATTCATAAAATAAAGATTTTTATTTTCTCGACCAAAAGATGAATTTTAAAACACAAAATCCCGTTGGGTCAAAATTTTTGCTTTATGATGCGGCCCAAGTATTTTAATGATAAACAAGAGTTGGATTGGGCCTTAGAATTTTTGGCCCATAAAGATTGAATGGGGAGTCATGACCCAACTAAATCAACCCAACTAAATCGGTCCAATCTAGGTTCCAGAGATATTTGTTTCACCTTTTTTAATTTTTTTTTCTATTATTTATTTTATCTGAGTGTTATTCTGATTTCCAATGCAGTGTACCCATCTGAATTTTTCTGCAAGATTGGACTTCCTCGTACACACAGAAGCTTCTCCTCTCTATAATTCCAACGGAACTAGCGCCGGAGAGTACTTCTCTCCCATCACCGAGGCGACGTTGACATCCACCCATCAATCTATCAGTTCAGTTCATTTTGCAGGTACCTGCCCTTTCATCTTCCCAATTTAAAAACCTAACCATGGAGATCAAAAATAAAGCCAACCAAATTTATTTCTTGGATTTACTTCCATCTGCAAATCACAAGAATGAAGAAGATAACACTCTCACCCTCACCTCCTTTCATTTCTTCGGCTACCACCGAACCATCCCCACCGCTAATCGACGCTACACCCAAAATTTCACCAGTCCAAACCCTCGCCCAAGTTGCTGCCGTCCAAACCCTCGCCAACCTAAAACCAGAAATTTCCCCTTTTGCCACCGCCGCACCTACATCAAGCCTATCCCCGGTGTCGTTCAAAGCTCTATCGCTGACAATCATCGACATGCATCGACGATCAATAACCCCTTTGCCACCACGCCTCCTTCGCCGGCTCCACCACACTCAGAGGCGGAAACAGAAGTGGGTCGACAACCACTGCACCCAGAGGTAAATTTTTTCGCTTAAACCTCACCGGAGAACCAACCCCAACTCGGCATTGGTCTGGACCGTACGTATTCGACCACCATCGACTTCCTGAAAAGGTATGACGGTTCTTACTCATCTTCTTCTCATCGAAACCACACCCCACCGCCAGGATTCTCCCATCACCCATACCCTAATCAACATCACCGCCTCCATTTTCGACCACCACAACAACCACCTTTCCGACCGGCGACTGTAATACCCTAAAAATTAGAGTAAATTTAAAAATTGAAAAATCGGCGATATGACGTTTGTATTTGGAGTAAGCCACCCAAAATGGGCAAAAGTGTGATAGTGTTTACATAACCTGTGAAGAACTATGAAATCAACGACAAACTAGTCTAAATAACTTCTATCTAGATTACATCGGTTGTCAACCCAAATTTCCAAAATGAAGTAATTGTTTATACGCTAAACTCCAAGTATGTATCATTCCAAAAATGCCTCAAAAACCCACGCTCGTCACCCAAACCTTCGACATCCCACCGCTAAGGGAACCTGTTATACACATCATTTGAGAAAAAGTGTTAGGCTTAACGCCTAGTGAGAACATACAATTTATATAAACGATTTGGAAATAAATAAAGGTCAACAATAAGTAACTTTTCAAAGACAATGGGTTAAGATAAGTAATGAGTTTCACATAGTGACCTTGCGGTCCAAAATAAATCTTGTGATGACGGGGAATACCCGATTTCCCAAGGATTGTGGCGGAACACAAAAGTAGGCCACTTTCCAAGTTATTGAGCTCACCATACTAGGATCAAGGCCACAAACACGCCGACTCGTACTAAGATGTGGGGGAGGGCACCCAATGATCCTAATCATGCTCATTCGCTAGGATTTATATTTACGACCCACGGCTAGTATCCGGTCCCACATAACCGTACCAAGTTGCCACCCTAGGGTCCAATGTCTCAACTAGCTACAAACGGGGTTCAACCCAAAAATAAGCCGATTTTATACCTATGGATCCACTAGTATTAGTCTAGACTTGTCACAATTACATTTGTGACCGACTATAATCAAACATATAGTTCTTAGAAACAATTATTTTCCCAAAATGCTTTTTCTTGTATAAACAATCACCAAGTAAAACCAAAACCATCCAAGAGAAACATAATGACCATTTTCATTCATTAACATAGATTCTTTTCATAATACTTTCCTCAAAGATCATATCATTTTATGACGGTCATTGACCCAAACATCAATGATATATTTCTTTCTTCACAAATATTCATTTTATCAAATAACTTCACCATAATATGAACTCAATAATATAGCAAAATAATTTCTTTCAAGTAACCCGTCATAAATATGCATGTGAAACCACATTTTACATCCCATATGGTAAAATCCCTTTATCTTAGTAGCAAACGATGAGAACCCTAAAAATCTCCAAAACCCTAGTTTAGGTCAAAACTCTCCAACAAGAAAATATAAGTAAGGAGATGATTAGGACTTCAAAAATGAAGTTTTGATATGTATAAAGTTTTTAAAAGTAGGATGAACTCACAATATGGGTTTTATTCAAACCCTAACAAAACCCCAAGATATGAGAGATTGGATTCTTGAACTTGAGAGTTTGAGATCTACTTACTAAATGCTTGACAACCCTAGAAGTAGCAATAATTGATCTTAAGGATCCATTTATTAGGAATGAATGAAGAGAGAGGGTAAAACTCACCTAGAGCACACCAAAATTGCCCCAAACTGATCTGCAGATGAAATAAATGAGCAAATGGTCAGCTGGGTTGTTTTTATACCCACGATCCCCAACCACGACCTTGCCCGGCGAGAGTGACAAATGTCACAATCACCGGCAATGTTGCCCGCTTAGAGGGGCTCTCGGTACCTTCCTAGCGAGAGTGCCCGGCGAGAGTGACCTCTATCACAATCGCCGGCACTATCGCGCCATCTATACCACGGGGTCTCTCCTGCATGGCGATTGTGACCTAGGACCTTGACATTATGTCATAGTCGTGGGCACTATCGCCGACCTCGTACCGAGGCTCGATTTTTGCTCCCGGCGATGCTTAACCCCTCGAATTATAATGGTTATGGCACTGTGGTTAAGGGTTCCACTTATAACCAATGGTAAAACTATGAAATGGGGTTCTAACATACGCAAAGGATAAGACAATGTTCATGGAAATGCTTACCGAAATTCCGGGTGTTACAATCCTCCCGGACTTGGAAATGATTTCGTCCTCGAAATCTTGGTTACACGAATAAGTGAGGGTATCTCCGCTTCATGTCCTCCTCAGCTTCCCATGTCACATTGGCCCCACGATGATGCTTCCATTGTACCTTGACCATAGTGACCTCGTTGTGGCGAAGCTTCTTGGACTTCCTTTCTAGAATAGCGTCGGGTTCCTCCACACATCGGTTACCCTCGTCCATTCTGATTTCGGATAGAGGAATGATGCTTTCCTCTTCCGAAGGTAACAAATATGGAATGTGTTGTGGATCTCGCTCATTTCAGGTGGAAGTTCCAATTGATAGGCTTGAAATCCCATACGCTTGAGCACCGTGAACGGTCCAAGGAAACGGGGACTCAACTTCCTGCATTTTCCGAACCGGATAATGCCTTTCCAAGGTGATACCTTGAGCATCACACGGTCAGCCACTTGGAACTCCATCGGTCGCCTCTTCTTATCGGCATAGCTCTTTTGCCGATCTTGAGCCACTTTCAACCGTTCCTGAATTCCATTCACTTTATCGGCCGTTTCTTCCATGATTTTGAGTCCAGAGAATTGCTTTTCTCTCGCTTCAAGCCAACACACGAGAGTTCTACACTTCCGCCCGTACAACGCCTCGAAGGGTGCCATTCAAATACTCCAGTGGTAGCTATTATTGTAGGCAAAATCCACCAAAGGTAGGTGCGAGTCCCAACTACCCCCGAAATCGATAACGCAAGACCTTAGCATGTCTTCTAGAATTTGGATTGTTCTCTCGCTCTGACCGTCGATTTAAGGATGGAAGTCGTACTCAACTTCACTCGGGTACCCAGCTCCTTCTACAAGCCATCCCAAAAATTCGAAGTGAACCGATTGTCACGATCTAACACAATAGATAGAGGCACCCCATGCCTTGAAACCACTTCATCGATGTAAAGATTTGTAAACTTGTCCATCGGTAGTGTCTCGCGCATGGCCAAGAAGTGAGCGTTCTTAGTCAACCGATCAACTATTGCCCAAATGGTGTCGTGACCTCGAAGAGTTTTGGGCAACTTGGTCACGAAGTCCATGGTAATATGCTCTCACTTCCACTCGGGGATCTCTAAGGATTGAAGACTCCCATACGGTCGTTGGTGCTCGGATTTCACTTGTAAGCACGTCACACAACGCTCCACGTAACATGCCACATCAAGTTTCATTACCGGCAACAAGTAATGTAGCTTCAAGTCTCTGTACATCTTTGTACTCCCCGGATGAATGGAATATTTGGACTTATGAGCATCCTTGATAAGAAGTTCTCGATTGCCTCCAACCTTGGGTACCCATACACGGCCTTTGAACAATTTCACTTCACGGCTATCTTCCGTTAAGAGCAAACGTTGCTTTGTCATAACTTATTTTTAGATTCTCCTCCAATAAGGCTTATACTTGAGATGCCTTGATTCTCTCAATAAGGCTCGACACTAGCTCGATTCTCGAAAGGGTAGCCCGAATACTTCCGCTATAGTCCTTCCGACTCAACGCATCGGCCACCACATTTTCCTTACCGGGGTGGTAAAGCAATTTGCAATCATAATCTTTAAGTAATTCGATCCACCTTCTCTGCCTCATGTTCAACTCCTTTTTATCAAAGACGTATTTCAAACTCTTATGATCCGTGTAGAGTGAACATTTCGTGCCATAGAGGTAGTGTCGCCATTGCTTCAAGGCGAACACCATCGCCACCAACTCCAAATCATGGGTAGGATAGTTCTTCTCGTGAATTTTGAGTTGTCTTGAGGCGTAGGCGATCACTTTGCCTCTTTACATCAACACGCAACCCAAACCCATATTTCAAGCATCGCTATAGACCACGAAGTCCTCCGATCCTTCAGGTAGCGACAAAATTGGAGTTTCACACAATTTCTTTTGTAACGTTCGGAACGCCTTCTCTTGCGCTTCGGTCCAAACAAACTTGACGTTCTTCCGAGTCAAGGCCGTCAAGGAAGAAGCGATTTTCGAGAAATCTTGAATAAACCTCCGGTAATAACCCGTCAAACCCAAGAAGCTTCGGATCTCGGACGGACTCTTGGTAGACTCCCAATTGATCATGGCTTCAATTTTGGAGAGGTCCACCTTCACTCCGTCTCGAGTGACAATGTGACCCAAGAATTGAACCTCTTCAAGCCAAAAATTACACTTGGAAAATTTGGCATACAACCACTCATTTCTCAACACCTTTAGAAACTCACGAAGGTGTTGCTCGTGTTCCGACTCACTCTTGGAATACACGAGTATGTCATCAATGAACACAATGACCGACTTGTCGAGGAATGGTCGGGACATTCTATTCATCAAATCCATGAATACCGCCGACGCGTTAGTTAGACCAAACGGCATCACAAGAAATTCGTAATAGCCGTAACACGTTCTAAAGGTCGTCTTCGAGATGTCCTCACCTCTCACCTTCACATGATGATATCCCGAACGCAAGTCAATTTTCGAGAAACAACCCGCTCCTTAGAGTTGATCGAACAAGTCGTCGATCCTCGGAAGCGGATATTTGTTCTTCACCGTTGCCTTGTTCAGTTCACTGTAATCGATGCACATTCTCATTGTGCCATCCTTCTTCTTGACAAACAAGACCAGTGCTCCCCAAGGTGATAAGCTTGGTCTTATAAACCCCTTCTCTAGGAGCTCTTAGAGTTGAGCCATCATTTCTTGCATCTCCGATGGCGCCAATCGGTAAGGGGCTCGAGCAATCGAAGTTGCTCCTAGTACAAGATCTGTTCGAAACTCTACTTGACGATCAGGTAGTAAACCAGACAAGTCGTCCGGAAAGACGTCGGGAAACTCGCGCACCACCTTTACCTCTTCAAGTTTATTCTTCTCGAGCTTGGAATCGATTATGTATGCTAGGAAGGACGAACATCCCTTCACTAAGCATTTTCGCGCAATGGCCATGGTGATAACCGCTACATATCCCTTCCTCCTTTCGCCATACGATACCACCATCTCACCATCCGATATAGGGAGTCGTATCAGTTTCTTAGAACACAGGATATCGGCATGATTGTCCGCCAACCAATCTATACCGACCACCACGTCGAAACCGCCAATAACCATAGGCATCATATTGATTGAGAATTTCTTCCCTTCGATGTCAATCGAGAAATCCTTCAAAACATCGCAAATCACTACTTGACTACCATTTTCTATCTCTACCACTAAAGCATCAACTAGGCTACTAGTGGGCATGACAATCTTTTGGCAAAAAGAATCAAACACGAAAGAGAAACTAGCGTCGGAATCAAAAAGCACACGAGCAGGTACGGAGTTTAGAAGAAACATACCCGATACCACGTCGGTGGATTCCTTGGCCTCATCGGCCGTCATCTGGAAAGCTCGGCTAGGAACTCTAGGAGGGTTCTATTTCTTCTCCGAGGCACTCCCCGTCTTCCACTTTGGACACTCCTTCCGGAAATGTCCCGGCATCTTGCATTTGAAACATACAACTCCCTTGATCGGGCAATCCCGAGTACTATGATATGATTTTCCACACTTGGCACAAGAGGTGGGGTTGGAGTTACAGTTGTCGTGGTGCTTGTTTCGGTATCTAGGGCACCACCGCGCCTCTTGGCGGTTATCAAAGTTTCGATTTCCGATAAAAGGTCGAGGCCTCTTGGGAGGTCCGGAATTACTTTCCCATTTCCGTTTCTCTCCTACCACCACCACAACCTTCTCCACCTTGTCTCTAGCATAAACATCCTCCATGATCTACGCTTCCTCTATGGTCTCACAGAGGTTTGAGGCCTTAGAGTTGCGGACCATTGACATCATATCCGCCGGTAGGCCCTTGAGGTAGGCCTTTATCTTCTCCTTCTCTGTTGGGGCCTCAATTTCTCCATGAATCGACGGGTGTACTCCCTCACCGTGAAGTTCCCCTTCTTGAGAGATCGGAAATGTTCTTCAATGTGATCCAAGGCCCTCTCATTGCAGTACTTCTCCAGAATTTTCTTCTTGAATTTGGCCCAAGTCAGTTGAGCCAAAACAGTATGGGAGAGGGTGGACTAGGTGATATTCCACCACGTGAGTATCATGTCCCGAAGCATTTGGGAACCGAACTTCACCCTCTAATCTTCCCCGTGCCCAGATGAGTCAAAGGCCTGCTCGATCCCCTGAATCCACTTCATACAAGCAACAGGGTCTTTAGAACCGGAGAACTCCGGTGGCCTGCAACCTAGGAAGGATTTATACGTGCAAGCTCTCTTATCCTGCCTTACTTCGGTAATTATTGGTTCGTTAGTCCGGTTCACGTGTCCCGTACCACCGGACCCAATCACCTCAATGTTCTCTGCAATCGTTTCATTCCTCTGGTTGCTCACATCGCGACCCTCAAACATTTTTAGAAGTGACTCCTACTGTTTGGCCATTGCCCCATTCATCATCAGCATCAGGTTGTCCATCATCTCAGATTGGGGAGTTACCTCCCGCATAACCGGGTTGGACGAAGTCAGGTCCACCCGGGGAATGATCTCAGACCCTCCGCCTAGAAATGGTTGGTCAGATGGGCGTACAGCGGCCTCAAACCTCTCCGGCTGATCAGCAGTTGAGGTGGTCACCTCTACACCTCCCACCCATGTACGCGGTCTACCGCGCATACTCACCATCTTGATCTGCCACACACGACAAGGACAAGGAGTAAGAGAGAGAGAAATAGAATTAAACACGAAGGAAACGTACTAATACATTACCAATTGTCATAACAACAGTACTTCAAGCACACTCACATAAAACATCCTCATAATAACATTTTGAATGTATAAGTATCACAAACTATTAAAATGATTGGCTCACATTGGATCTCACAGTTATCACAAACTACGGAGTTCTCATTTTATTAGGCCTATATATATATATATATATATATATATATATATATATATATATATATATATATATATATATATATATATATATATATATATGTTTTGAATGTATAAGTATTGATTCAAGATAAAGTATAAATCCTTTTCCATTACTGAAAAGTAGTCTTTGTGCTTCGTAAGTATCTTAAAGATGCATATTTTGCTTCTTTTGTTGTTGTACATTATCTTCAAGTTCCACATAAGTTGTATTTTATATTTATGATTTTTATATTATACCTATGTAGTCTTATACTATGGCCTATTTAATCGTAATATATATGTAAATAGAGTAGCAAAAATCTCACCTACAAACTTGTCGGCATTCAGATGGAGAGAAATTCTCAGCAAAAAAAACATTTAAACATTTAAACAAAAGTTACAAAACATTTTACAGAATATATCAAACAAAATTTACAAAAAACGATATATACTTGAAGTAACATTTAGAGAAGGTTTTGAAATATATTACTACATGTTTCCCGTATAAAATATGTTTTTCATAGCCATAACACTAATTTTGTTAGCTTTTTTACTCACATTCATGCATATGTTTATTTGAATTTTACCCCCTGCAACATTATACGGGTACACAACTAATATTTCTTTAAATTGTTTTAAACTATAAATATAAACATTTATCTTTTGAATTAAAATATTTTATAGATTAAAGTAAAATATTTTTTTTAGATAAGTTATTTTATTTCATTTTATAATAATTATTACTTATTTTATTTTTATGATTATTTGATTAAAATATAATTTTTATAATAAAGTGTCGAAGTGCCTATTTAAACTTATCATAATTTAAAAAAGGAGAAATTGCACAAAAATAAATCAACTTTGCCATGATTCCTAATTTGGGGAACTAACTTTCATAATCACCATTCAAGGGTCTCAAACAAACTTTTCATTATTTAAGGACCTAATTTACCTGCTTAGCAGGTAACCGGTTAAATAAAATGATATGGAAAAAAACAAAAATTTGTATAATATCCATGTCATTAATAAATTCCAAATCACCAAAATACATTAATAATAAAAAATGATGGATCTTATTTTTTAAAGATGGATGGTGATGGTTTTGCTGTTGGGCCGATCTCTTGGTTTATTTATGATGATTGGGCTCTTTGGAAGGCTATCTTTTTGGATCAGCACAATTGGGCTTCTATAAACACTTGGGTGTAGAAGATTTTGGGTTCCAAAAGTTGTTTTTGGATTTGGTTTTTTTGGGTTTGTAAGGCTTTTAACTCTCTTATTAGTTGTAGAGTTAGGTCGTTACTTGTGTTTTTTCCGAAGCATTTTTAGGTCGGTGTTTTGTCTTGGGGTATGCCCCTCGTATTTTGTAGCACCTTTCTTTTTCTTTGAATAAAGTTTTTCCTGGGGTTCCGTCCCCTTTTTCCAAAAAAAAAATCTTAAAAAGAAACATCAGTGTCCTTCCCAACTCCATGATCACGTTCCTCCCCATGGCCATGCCTCATCGTCTTTCCAATTGCCCCCATCATTTTTAAGCTTATTGGAATGAATTAGACGTGTTAATCTCCAACAATGAAGGAGGGGGAAGATGAAGATGCTGGGAAAGAGTTAAAAAGTCGTCGGATATGCACATCATTTCTCTCCGGCAATGAAGGAGGGGGAAGATGAAGAGCAAGGAAATAGTTAAAAAGTCGTCGGATTTGCATATCGTTTCTCTCCTATAATGAAGGAGGGGAAGATGAAGATGCATGGAAAGAGTTACAAGTTCGACCGAGTTGCACACCGTTTCTCTCTGACAATGAAGGAGGGGAAGATGAAGATGCACAAAAGAGTTACAAACTCGCCAGAGTTGCAGGTTACCGGAGTTTGGGGTGTCCACGGTTCGGTTCAACTCGGTTAGTAAGAAAAATATGAACCGAACCACATAAGGCGTATACCTCATTAACCGAACCGAAACCAAACAACGGGATGACCAAACCCAATCGAAATTAGTCGGTTACCCGCGGTTTGGTTCACGGTTACCTAAATTTATATGAAAATATTATTTGCAATATAAAAATAATACTAAAATAGAAAATTTAAACCAATTAGATAACAAATACATAAAAATAATCGAAGAAAAATAAATTGAAATAAGTTTTATTGTTCAAAAATATCCACTATATAGTTGATGGTTATTTAAAAATTAAAAAATTAATATTAAATATAATATTATTAAGTGTTCTATATTGTAACACCCCCGTCCCGCGTGGCTAAGGACGGAAGATGCCACAACTAGATGTAAAACAAAACCCAGTCCACCCAAAGGTTCAAACAGAGCTATAATTTACCAAAATATAATTACAAATCACAAACAGGGATAACAGTTTGTACCAAAATAGATTCCCAAAATACATATGTATATCATCTACATTAGTTATAAAAAGCTTAACAAAGCATATCATAATGTGTTATCTTCACTCTTGTCATCGCCATAACTTTCATCCCAAAAGTTCTACTAAGTCGTTTCCCTTTCGAGGACAAAGAAAACCTCGGCTTAGCTTAATACTCAGTGAACAGATAATAGCAACTAAACAATATACATGAGATATCAAGTTCAAGATAAAATTAACATTTAAGATGATAGAATAGATTTACGATATTTCTGAAAGAAATCAAAGTCAAACGAATGTCCCGAAGACATGTTAAAGGTCTAAAAACCAACACGCATCACAAGGACGCTTTGTTCCAATAAAGGATGATCAGTCCGTTTGGGATTGAGTGAGGAAAGGGGTGCGGACACAACACGACAATCCTCTCCGTGGATTTAACCACGACCGCAACATATTCTCCGATAACGGTTCCTAGGATCGATCCATACGCCCTATATTTGACCGGTATCTAATCAGTCCGCTTTTAAGGACTATATATAGTGAGGACGACATGATCGTTTTAGCCACCATGGAAGCATCTCAACATCGGTGTCCCCAATGTCAAGTCTATAGACAAAAATCACAATAGATGCAATCCAACAAGTCAAGAAATCCATGTTCTAAATCTCAATTGAAATGATAATTGAAAAGGAAACATAATGTTCAATTGTATTTAACAAACATGAAGTCAATTTGGAACCAATATATCCGGATTAGGAAGCCTTATGCAAATGGCTATCCCCGTGTCAAGTAAAGTATGATATCCGTACCTGAAAAGCATAGGAAGGAATACCACAATCGGATGCCCGTAGTATTGATACTAGTCACACAAAGTCACCTTTACATAAAACAAGATACAATTACAATTTCGGTAGTAAACAATATATTTGTTTGACTAAACAAGTCTTAGACCCTTTTTTCTACTCATTATTATCTATAGAGTAGTTCTAGATAGTTTTAAGGTTGATTAGTATAAGATTCACTATATGGTACAAGACGAATGTGCACAAGGTACAAGCAACAACTGCAATTCAAGTTACTGCACATATCAGCTTCTGTCTCTCAAACCTTTTGCTGGCACTTTTACTTATAAATGAAAGTTGTAATACTATCTCTTAGGAACCTAATCGCACAAAATTCACCTTATTTGGATCTAATACCAATTTTATATGAATTTTACAAAAATAGTTTGCAGATCCCAAGTTTCAGTTGACCAGTTCTGGAAACTCACGGTTTTGAGCCATTTAGACTCCAAATCAGCTCTTAGTGTAAACTACAAAAATGTACTAGACTCTTCAAGGTTTCTAACGGTATATTGCACATCGCATTTAGACCAACCAATGATTTTATACGAATTTTTGAAACAAGATGAAATTTTTGATTAACCCTGTACACAGCAACTAATTTCACAACCAAAACCATTGAAGCTCATTCTATTCAATAGACAAATAACACCAATAATTATCATTATCCTAAATGATCTCTTAAGCATAAAATCAAGACTTTTTAACTTCATATCAACAATTCACCATTAAAGACCTAACTTAAGCTAAAATCTCAATCTAAAGCAATTCATACCAATAGCTTAACATACCTTGATTCCAATGGTGATTTTAATTCTCAAACAAACTTGAATCCTTCAGTCTTTTCACAATTTCAAACCTAAAACAGATTTGAAACCTAATGAATGAAAAATTGACCTAAGAGAAAATTCAACTTAGAACACTAGAAGATAAACACATACCTTTGAGTTCTTGAGTTCTAATCTTTATATCTTCAACTATTTTGACGATTTCTTCAATTAATTTGGTTCCCTCGATGGATGATCTTGAAGAGATGAGAGAAATCAGAGAGAAGGAAGAAATACGTATGAGGGTTAAATTTTTTAATGAATTTTAATAATTTGGGGGTATTTATATTTTCAACTTTTTCACTCTGACCCCTCAAGTCTAATTTCTCAACTTTGTGCCCTAATAGGATTTAACTTAACATTTTAAGTTAAGTTTAGTTTCATTTTGTATGTGGTCCCTTGTATAGTATTGTATCACAAATTAGTCCAAGGTACAAGTCGGTAAAGCATAGGGTACAAACATGTTATGCACATTTCTATCCAAAGTTCACTTAACACAACTTGTACGAGTTAACGGAACATGGGTGTTATAATCCTCCCCTCCTAAAAAGAAAATTTTGTTCCCGAAATTGAGAAAGGATTAGAAGGACTTACAAGAATCGAAGAGATACAGGTACTCCTTTCGCATAGACTCTTCTGTTTCCCATGTGGCTTCCCTCTCAGAATGATTTTGCCATAGCACTTTCACGAACGGTATTGTTCTTCGTCGCATTTTTTTCTCTTCTTGACTAATTATCGCCTCGGGTTCTTCAATATAAGAGAGAGATCTTTCAATTTTGTCTAACGGATAATTAATCACGTGAAGGGGGTGATAATGATATCTGCGGAGCGACGATATATGGAAAACGTTGTGGATATGCGATAGTTGAGGAGGTAATGTTAGGCGATACACCACCTCTCCAACTCATTTAAGTATTTTGAATGGTGTGATATATCTCGGACTAAGTTTACCTTTGGTTCCGAATCTGCGAATACCCCGCAAAGGTGAAACTTTTAGGAAGACATGATCACCTGTTTGGAATTCTAAATGTTTTCGATGCTTATCCACATAACTTTTCTGCCGAGATTGAGCTTCTTTCATTTTCTGTCTCGCAATATCAACTTGTTCAGTTGTAATTCGGACAACTTCAGGTCCTTCGATAGCTCGTTCCCCAACTTCATTCCAACAGGTTGGTGTTCTGCATTTCCGACCATATAAAGCTTCGTATGGAGCCATGCCGATACTAGCCTGCCAGCTATTGTTATATGCGAACTCCACTAGATGTAAATACTCATCCCAACCACCGGACCACTCAAGAGCACAGGCCCGTAACATATCTTCTAAGGTCTGAATAGTTTGTTCAGTCTGACCATTCGTTTGTGGATGAAAAGCTGAACTCATAGTCAATCTTGTACCCCAGGCCTGGTGAAGACTTTTCCAGAATTAAGAAGTGAATCGTGGATCTCGATCTGATGTGATGGAAACTGATGTACCATGCAATCTCACAATTTCTCACTGAAAAATGTCAGACAACTTACTAACCAGATACGTCTTTTGAATAGGTAGGAAATGTGCCGACTTTGTCAAGCGGTCAACTACTACCCAGATAGCATCATGTCGTCTCTGAGTTTTCGGAAATCCTGTCACAAAATCCATAGAAATATGCTCCCATTTCCAAACAGGAATCTCTAATGGTTGTAACAATCTGCTAGACCGTTGATGTTTGGGGTGTTCAAAAAAACCGTTAGACCGCTCAAACCGGTTGAACCAAGTCAATCCGGACCGTTTTTGGCGGTTTGAAGGGTCTGACGGTCCGGTCTAGTCTAAAAAATTGTCAAACCGAGCGGTCCGGTCCGGTCTGCGGTCTGGAGGTTTTTTTGGGCGGTTTGGACCAAACCGACCGCCAAATACATTTTTATTTTTTATATATGCATTTATATCCATTATCCAGTTCAATGTTATCTTAAATATATTTGGTTAGGCCCAATGTTATCTTAAATCTAGCGCATACATAAAATATATTTTGATTTGACATTTAAAACTTGAAAGTCCTAAATAACTACTATTCACTAACATCAACCGACTTATTGTGTTAACTTTTTTTCTGGATTTTGTTAACTTTTTTTGTGGATTTTGATTTTTAGTGTTTTGTTGTGATATTTTGTTTACTTTTTTTGTGGACTTTATTAATTTTTTTATGGACTTTGTTTACTTCAAATGAACTCAAACCAATGAAGCTTTAAAATTCAAAATTATATATGTTTTTTTAAGTTTAAACTTTAAAGCCCATAAAAGGCCCAAACCGCCTAAACCGGTTGGACCAAACCGCATAAACCGTTGTCCGGTTTGACCGGTCTGGACACTTGATGTCAAACTGCTCGGTTTGAAAATTTAATAAACCGCTACTTGCGATTTGGTTTGTGGTTTGAGGGGTTAAACCGCCCAAACCGGACCGCGAACACCCCTAGCTAATGTTCAATCTTCACTTTCTGACAAGACATTTCGCCACATATTCACCTGTATCCCGTTTCATACCGTTCCCCCAAAAGTACTGTTTCATATCTCAATACATTTTAGTGGATCCGGGATGAATCGTGAAAAGTGAATTATGGGCTTCACTCAATACTGCATCTTTGAGTTCAGGATTATCGGGTACACAAAGTCGATTACGAAACCAGATAATACCTTTATCATCAATTTGAAAATCTGACTGTGAATCATCTTTAGCCTTTTGTAAGATAGCCCAAAGTTCTCCATCCTGCTCTTAAGCCTTTTTGATTCGAGAAACAAGGGTCGGTTCAACCGTGAGACTAGCCAAAATTTCGTCTCCATGATAGCACAAAGCGATACCCATACGTTCCAGATCTGAAGCAATCTGGGGTTGAACGGTTAAAGATATATTACCAATGCTTTTACAGCTAAGGGCGTATGCGACTACATTTGCTTTGCCTGGATGATACTGAATCCTGACATCGTAGTCCTTAAGAAGTTCGAGCCACCGTCGTTGCCGCATATTCAGTTCTTTTTGCGTAAATATGTACTTCAAGCTTTTGTGATCAGTAAAGATATCACAAGTCTCTCCGTATAAATAGTGACGCCATATTTTGAGTGCAAAAATAACTGCTGCCAACTCAAGATCATGAGTAGGGTAGTTTACCTCATAGGGTTTGAGCTGGCATGAAGTGTACGCAATCACTTTGCCATGCTGCATCAGAACACAACCTAGACCACTTTGAGAAGCATCACTATAAACCTGAAAACCTTCTGACCCAGATGGCAATGTAAGAACTGGCATTGTAGTCAATCGTTTTCTCAGTTCTTCAAAACTCTTTTCTTGTTCTTCACCCCAAACAAATTTAACTTCCTTTCAAAGAAGTTTAGTCATAGGGAGGGCGATCCTGGAAAAAATTTCGACAAACCGTCGATAGTAACCTGCCAAACCCAAGAAACTTCGAACTTTTGAAACATTTGTAGATTTCGGCCATTTAGTGATGGCATCAACCTTGGCAGGATCGACTGTAATGCCTTCACCGAAGATAACGTGGCCCAAAAATGTCACAAGCTCCAACCAGAATTGACAATGAAAAAAACTTTGCGTACAACTTCTTATCTCGAAGAGTTTCTAAAGCAATACGCAAGTGAGTTTCATGATCTTCTTTCGAATTTGAATATATAAGAATATCGTCAATGAAAAGGATGACAACGTAATCCAAATAGTCTTTGAAAGCCCTGTTCATAAGATCCATAAAGACTGCCAGGGAATTAGTTAACCCGAATGGCATAACAATAAATTCGTAATGCCCATATCGAGTACGGAAGGTCGTCTTATGAATATCTTGATCTTTGACTCGAAGTTGATGATACCCAGATCTTAAGTCAATCTTAGAAAAATGTTTTGCTCCTTGAAGTTGATCGAAGAGATCGTCAATACGGGGTAAAGGGTATTTATTACGTACTGTGACTCGGTTCAACTCATGATAGTCAATACATAAGCGCATCCGTCTTTCTTTTTTAACAAATAGGACCGGTGCACCCCATGGAGATACATTGGGTCGAATAAAACCACGATTTGAGAGATCCTCAAGTTTCTCCTTAAGTTATTTCATCTCCGATGGAGACATACGATATGGAGCCTTTGAGATAGGGGAGGCTCCCGTGATAAGATCAATTGTAAAATCAACTTCCCTTTCCGGAGGAACTCCTGGAAGTTCATTGAGAAAGACGTCTGGAAATTCATTGACAACATGAATATCTTCAAGTTTAAGGCATACCTCTTCTGGGTCTTGTAGTCCAACTACGAACCCTTCACGTCCCTGCCAGATCATTGCCTTAACTTTTATTGTCGAGATAACACGGGTCCCCTTCTCAGATGAAACACCCTGGAACACATATTCGGGTTCATTGACGTCACCGAAGACAATTTGTTTGGCTTTGCAGTCGATGTTCACTTGGTGTTTTGACAACCAATCTATGCCGAGGATGATATCAAAGTGATACATTTTCATTGGAAGTAAAGTGACATCCCGAACTCAATCACCAATGAATAACGGACAGTTTGGAAATTCACCAAGTATACATACTGAACTACCCATAGGAGTAGTAATGTGTAAAGGGAACTCGGTGGATCGTTCATATGGTTTAAGATTTTCTTCAATGTTTTCAAAAACAATAGAGTGTGTAGCACCTGTATCGAATAAAATACATACATCTTTACCGTCAATAGAAAGGATACCAGAAACCATACCCGCAGTAGATTTGTCAGTAGACAGGGAAAACACTCGACCACCGGCAATATATTGCTTCTCTTTATCTTTAGCATTATCCTTTGGCCCTTGTTTACAATCATGAGCTAGATGCCCCCGTTGACCACAGTTATAACAGGCACCAATCATTCGAAGACATGGTCCTAGGCGATGTCTAAATCCACAATCTTTGCACCGTAACAGAGAAGTTGCATTCGAAAACCTTTACCAGAAGTCCCTTGAGATGAAACTTGAGATCGATAATCCGGTTGTTTCCACTGACCCGCCCGATTAGTTCCTCGTCCACTAGAACTTCCTTGAAACATATCTCGGTTTCTTTTCTTACCATTATCACCTCGGGAAAGTATAGAGTCTAAATAAGGGAGGAAAGAGAAAAGAGGGGGGCTGGTATTTAATTGTATCTCTAATCTTCTTTATTCCTTCCCAGGAGTATAGAGTCTAGTCGTTCCCTTTCAATGTTTCTCGCAGACAACTTGGGCAACACTTGTAAAATCTTGATTGATAAGCTTGGATCTAAATTTGTTGTTGAGGGACCATTTGAATGTATTAACCTGATTCCTTACTGTACCGGCCATAGCACCTGCAAAACTAGCCAATTGTAGAAATCTGGCTATTTATTCAGATATGGATTCATCTTCTTTTTGCTTAAGTGTAGAATACTCTTGAACATACACATCTTTGTCTGCTACAGTAAAGTATTGCTGATAGAAAATCTCTTTGAACCTAGACCAAGTTAAATTTTTAATAGCTATATCCCCTCCATAAGATTGCTTCCCATCTTGCCACCAACAATTAGCATCACCTTCAAGTTTATAAGTAGCCAACTCCACCTGAATTCTATCCGAACAACCCAAAACTCGAAATATCTTTTCAAGGTGTGATATCCAATCTTCAGCCTCAATCGGAGTGGCTGCTGAAATAAAATTACGAGGCTTTTGTTTGTGGAACCTCTCCAATCATTTATGGATATCAACCAGTTCGTTACCAATATCAGTTTCCTGATCCATGACTTCTGGCCCAGAGTTCCCGGTGATAGGATTCAGGTTTTCGCCAATTTGACGTAATGATTCCACCGTTTGTGCTATAATTCCAGGTAGCATCTCGTTATTATCTATAGAGTAGTTTTAGATAGTTTTAAGGTTGATTAGTATAAGATTCACTATATGGTACAAGCCGGATGTGCACAAGGTACAAGCAACAACTGTAGTTCAAGTTACTGCACATATCAGCTTCTGTCTCTCTAAAGTGTTGCTGTTTTACACATATTTAGAGGAGAAATGACACTTTTGATTATAAATGAAGGTTGTAATAGAATCTCTTAGGAACCTAATCGCACAAAATTCACCTTTTTTGGATCAAATACCAATTTTATATGAATTTGACGACCAGTTCTGGAAACTCACAATTTTGAGCCATTTAGACTCAAAATCAGCTCTTCGTGTAAGCTACAAAAATGTACTAGACTCTTCAAGGTTTCTAACGGTATATTGCAAATATCATTTGGACCAACCAATGATTTTATACGAATTTTTGAAACAAGCTGAAAGTTTTGATTCACCTCTGTATACATCAACTAATTTCACAACCAAATCCATTGAAGCTCATTCTATTCAATAGGCAAATAACACCAAGAATTATCATTATCCTAAATGATCTCTTAAGCATAAAATCAAGACTTTTTTAACTTCATATCAACAATTCACCATTAAAGATCTAACTTAAGCTAAAATCTCAAACTAAAGCAATTCATACCAATAGCGTAACATACATTGATTCCAATGGTGATTTTAATTCTCAAACAAACTTGAATCCTTCAATCTTCTCACAATTTCAAACCTAAAACAGATTTGAAACCTAATGAATGAAAATTTGACCTAAGAGAAATTGAAACAGTAAGTTAAGAGGACTAACTGACACTTAATGGATAAATGACTGAAAATGTCAGAAAACTAACAGACACTTAACGGAACTGTTCATCATCTTCTACCTCACATTCAAACCTGTAAAATCAATTATAAGTTAGATTTTTAAGATCAAAGCTCTTCGTTTACATTCCCTTAACGCCCCTTAATTGTTTAGAACATAAAACACCTTCTCAAACTCATGATTTGAGCTACCGAAAAATTCCGAAAAACTAATCGAAAGATTCAAAACTTGTCGCAACCAACTATATGAACTTATCGCAACCCACATGAAAATTTTATCGCAACCTACTCGAAAAACTTATCACAACCCACTTGAAAAACTTATCGCAACCCCACTTGAAAATTTTATCGCAGCCCACTTGAGGAATGTGATATATATATATATGTATAGAGGTGGGTTATTATGCAACCTTTTATATATATATATATATATATATATATAGGGGTGGGTTCAAAGGAGAACATAGTGTATTTAAAAGAATAAAGGGATAGATCTCGGCCCTTGATTAGATTAAATCAGTGGTTGAAATTAATCATGTCATTTTATGTAATTAATGACAACAAAATACCCTTTAAAATATGTTGGTAAATGACTTTAGGGGCAAAATTGGAATTTTTTTAATGAAATCAATCAGGCGATTTTTTAGGGATGTGATGATCATATCAAATGAAAAAAGAAATCTCTTCCTAATTTATCTCAACATGTCTCAATCTCTCCCCATTTTTCTGAAAATAAATTCAAAATTCGTTTATCATGGTAATCACAAGTGATTCGCTATTATAATGAATTCAAAATTGGTTTATCATGTTAATCATAAGTGATATGTTGGTATAATTAATTCAAAATTCGTTTATCATGGTAATCACAAGTGATTCACTGCTATAATGAATTCAAAATTGGTTTATCATGTTAATCACAAGTGATCTGCTGGTATAATGAATTCAAAATTCGTTTATCATGGTAATCACAAGTGATTCACTGCTATAATGAATTCAAAATTGGTTTATCATGTTAATCACAAGTGATCTGTTGTGGTATAATGAATTCAAAATTCGTTTATCATGGTAATCACAAGTGATTCACTGCTATAATGAATTCAAAATTGGTTTATATGTGACATGTATTGATTTTATGGAATATAATTATAAAATCACGAATGTTTTTGTCTCTATAACTAGTATGCATGTAAATCACAAGTGATGTGCTGAACATAATAGTATCAGCAATCTTCATACACTGGTACTGTTTTAAATCATATATGATTCTTATCAAATCATAGCCAATAGAAAGATAACAGTACCTTATTTACCAACCATGACATTCAAAAATCACATATGATCAATCAGTCGTCGTAGATTTATCATTCACTCATACATGATCCTTTTATAAAAATATGAAGATGGTAATACCAATAAACAACACAAAAGATGAATAAGACATGGAAAAATCAAATCAATGAACTAATAATACAAATTCCAAACAACTAAACTCCAATAAGTGAAAAAAGGTTCAACGAAAACAAATCATCCCTAAAAAAGGTAAAAACGACAAACCAATAGTCTAACTTAATCAATCACCTAATGAACCCAATAACCATTGCCATCAATCATCGAATCTGTCGGACATGAAACTTTTAAACGATTTACCTTCAACATCTTCTAGCACTTCATCTCTCATACAAGTGTGGTTTATTGCCGAATTCACTTCTTTGTCTCCAATGTTGACATGATTTGCAGGAACGAACTCCATGGTAGGTGTATTCACAGCCTCCATTGTCGGTGTATTCACAGCCTCCATTGTCGGTTCAATCAAATCCTCCATGGTCGAGACTGATAAAGTGTCATCATCAACCACATTAGATTCTATGACAGACTCCATGGTCGAAGGTAAAAAGCTTGAAAAATCTAACCCTATTCTTCAATTTGATCTGGGATCCTTCACCTGCGTCCAATGGAATCAAACAACTTGTCAAAAAAAATCGGGAATTGGTTGTTATTGAGTAGACGATTCATTTCAATTTTGATTGGGATTCAATTTGGATTGGGATGAAATTCAGAATCGCATGATTTTAGGATGGGTGATATACATTCCTAAATTATCCAGAATGAAATATGACGTTTTTACCCTTTTTAAAATACTTTTAAATTAAAATAAATAATGAGTAATTAATGAATTATGATTGGTCCATAACTGTTCCTTTATTCTTTTAAACTGATACCATTCTCGTATGATCCTCCCTCTCTCTCTCTCTCTCTCTCTATATATATATATATATATAAATATATCATGAGTTGCTAAATCACTCTCCTCCCATCTTCTTAATTTGATTCTTCAATCCTTCATCTCTTTTTTAGAGTTTCTCGTATTATATCCCTTACCTTATTAAAAAACGTACTATTCTTTATAAATCGGCCGCCGCTGCACATATCTTCTGGTGATTCCGCTCTCATCTCTGTAAGTTTTCTTTTTCATGTTGTTATTTTTCATGATTTTATGTTATATATATATATATATTCAGAAGGCTGCGATATTACTGAAACTTGCGTTATATTTTCAACAAAACCGAAGGCTACGATATTACTGTTTTGCGATAAAAAGAAGCCTACGATGGTCAACAAGTGATTGAAGATAGTCGACAAAGTGTGGATATGCAATATAATGCGATATATAAATGATGGAAAGAACCACAATTTTGGTCAACTATGGACGGCTACCGCATGCATTCCATTCGACATATATATGTATACATGAGATGTATGAAGCAAACTATGTATGTGTGCATAGCTAACATAAGTATATATGTAGCCATGGTCAAATTACAAACCCAATGGTCAAAGGTGACGACTACTTTATGTCGAAATTGAGAAAAGATGTACCCGGGAAAGATTGTGAAAAGTAGCTTACCCTGGAAATAGTTTCATTCGAGAAATATTAATGTCAAACCTAAAATCTACGGTCGCCACATGCGATACATGAAAAATTCATACCAAAATTCTCAATCATTTTATACTAACCTGCTGCTGCTGTCAACGTTGAACAAAATATACCAGAATTCTCAATCGATATATTTAAACCTTAAACTCTCAGATATGTGGCTCCACTTTTCTCAAATCGAACAAAGATTAAACCCTACTGATGTCTGATTTCTTTAACAATCTTCAAATCACCAATTCTGCTCTGATACCAATTGTGATTCTCAGTATGATCAAGTAACAACAATTCAAACGATTAATCTGTATTGAATGATTAGAGTGTTACACATAGGAATGAAACTCAAACTCTCTCTATTGAATTTAGCGGATAAACTCTACTAATAATCTCTTAACCCTAATAACCTAGAAAAAACACTTTAAATACTAAGGCCTCTAACATGCAGGGCCCAAGCGCATTATAAATTATTAAGGGGTTGTTTGTTTACCTCTTAATGGTTCCATTAAGAGGCAACCTCTGAATCGTTTAGAGTCGAATCTTGTTTGGCAAAAAAACTATCTGCCTCTTAATCTTAATGGTTCAAAAACCTTCTGAATATTTTTTGTATCTTGGTCCTCCCTTAACCATTTAGAGTCCTAATTTATTTTTGAACAATTAGCAAACAACTGTATTTTGCAGTATATCATAAGAGTTTTTTAATCATTCTACCCACTTAATCATTCTACACCAAACCATTCAGCAACTGCCAAACAGCCCCCTAAGTCCAATTAACATTGTAAGGCTTTTACAAATAATAAAATAATACTCTATAATTCTTTATATAACTTTCAATGCACTATGACATTTAGTCCTAACAAGCTTCCATGGTCCAGCCAGCACCGGAGGGACCTACCCAGGAAGCATCCCATAGGCGAGCGAATTCGATAAGTGTTCAGGTAGTTGGGGCTCCTAAACAAGGTGCGACGAGGGAAAATGTTATTTAGAGGGATATAGGTGGGGGAGGTCATTCATCCGTGTTTGAAGTTGAAGAAGAATCTGATTCCAACACTTCTTCAAATGCAAATGCCTTTGCTTACTCTATGCTTCATGATGTTCATGCTTCTATCATACCACCACATATTGGTGTTCTTCGGGATTCCTATGATGAAAATATCCCTAGCGTTGACATAGCAAATGATGACTCGGATGATGACAACAATGATGATGATGATGATGACGCTGAAGATGGTGCAGACATGATTATTGCTGACGATATAGGAGATATAAGGAGTTCTAAGAGAGTTAAAGTCGAAAATGAAACAAGAGTGAGCATGAGTGAAGGAACGTTAAAAAATGGTGAGAGTGTGTGAAGTCTTGTCGAAACCGTATACATCAGACGGGTGACGGGTAGCCACATCTGGCTACCAGGTATTGAAGAAGACGTCATGACCCAGTGACATAATTGCACACCCCTACCAGCCACTCAGATATCTCTCAACAGATATTTATTTCATTTTCACACGGGGAATTATCACAACCTCTATCTACCTCTCATTTGGAGAGTTTTGGTATTGAAACAGGAAGACTTCTGCCCCAGTCTCCAACTTCTTTCATTGCACTATTGAGTCTAGAGCCCAATACACTAATAGGTACATATGTTTTTGGAGCCTCTAGTGCTCAATCTGCATGTCTTCGTGACCTTGCCGGAACACTCGGAGTAGTACCTACTGTAGGTATTTTACGAGGACTGAGTGGAAGTCCTACCAGCACTAACAATATTCCAATGTTGACTGTAGGCCATGCGGTTGACTCAACAGCCATACAACTGGAATTCTGAGTGACCTATTTATTTCCAGGGATTTTATGAATGGCCCCCTAAAGGCCGTTCAAGACAGTTTTATAGAGGAGATTGCAAGTGTGAAAAGATTATTGAAAGGCAAGCGGTGACGACTGAATCTTAACCGTCACCGACTCCAACACCCACTCCATCTCTAGTTCATTCGGTACGACAAACTGAAGACCTTTCTATTGATGAACTGAAGTCGTTATTATTTGCAAAGCTTCTATTTCAACATAATGTTGACTCATCTGATGTTGACTTGATCGGGGTTCTCAAAAGTACCGCTACTACTCTACCGGCTCCATTATCTACAGTTTTTCTGATGAATTCAACTTATTCAAACATGATATTCTTTCCAGTATGTCAACAATTCACTCTTCTATTCAAGATGTTGAGAAGACATTAGTTGTTCTATCAAGAGGGTTCAATCATTAGAAAATACTTTCAAAACTCAAGCCCAAGGCAAGAAAAGAAAACATGATAACCAGGACGATCATGATCATCATTAGGGGGAGATAAAAGAGGCAAAAGGTGAATGAGCTACTCTTTTAAATCAAGAGGATCAAGTGCTTGAGGCAAATGAATCTGGGATGTTCGGTGAGGAAAGTGGTAAGCAAATTATTGTTTATGTTGCTCCTGATATAGAACCAAGGGTTGAAAAGCCTGAGGTGTCTGAAGTTGAATTACAGGAGATTGACAGTATGTTTGTTGAGATAATTGATGTTAATTCAGATGAAGAGGATCATCTGTTGTGAACGACTTTTGAAAAGTTAAGAAAGAGTTAGGTGATATGTTATCAGAGTTTGGGTATGATATTAAGGTGAATTTACCCAATGATATGTTTGCTCAAAGAAAGATACGATTTCTGGAACAATCCTTGGTTGATGAACCTAATTTTGATCACTTCACTCCTTCTATCAAAGCTAAGCCACAATCTATTCAAGGTGATCCAACTCAACCTATGTCTTCAGTGCCAAAGTCTGATCAACCTGGTTATTCAAATGTCAAATCCTCTATTTCTAGCCAACCTGATGTCACCCAAGCTCAAACTGAAGGGGAAGCAAAGTGGAAAAGAATTAGAATCGTAACTGCATTTCTGGAAGATGATTACAAACACATCTTTGTTCATAATATCATAGTGTTGGATATTGAAAAGGTTTTGGGGATTACAAAACAAAATGAGTTGTACAAGACATAGTATTTGTATCTGATGAGAGCCAAATGCCAGCCAAGACACCATGTTTATACCAAACACCTGATTGTTTCCATCAAAGAGGTATGTGCTAAAATTTTACAAACTCTTGTATCCGGTGTTTATTGTTAGGAGACAAGATGGTCACTTTTGGACCTTTTCAGAAGCTGATTTATGTAATATGAAGATTGATGATTTTGAATATTTGTATCATGAGTTCAGGAAAAGAACAACAAGGCATGAAAATATCATTCTTGCTTTGGAAGTTTTCAAGAGATTCATGCATAGACAAGTGAAGTATGCATACATCATTGATCTTCATATGGGTTTTGAAAGTAACCAGCTAAAAGTGAACTTGTTAAGACCTTATCAGAGCCTACCAGACGTTGAGAATTATCCATTATTCATAGTGTTGGAAGAACCAGAGTTCGGGGTAGTGTATAAGAAAGCAAAGAATGAGAAAACGTTTCTGAGATTTGGAAAGATTTCTAAGTATTCAGATGGTACAATAAAGGTGATAAGACTGAAGGTGGAACACAAGTTGAAAGAAGATTTCAAAAGAAATGTGAATGAAAAGGTGAACCTGAGAGAAATGGTGAAAGAAAGAGGGCTAGTTACTAGAGCTTTGGCTGAAATTGATGAAAGATTATGCTTGAGAAGAACTTTAAGAAGGATTTAAAATCTTCTTGGCTTAAGGATAAGACGAAGACAGTTTTTGAGACCTTAAATTCAAAGGGGGAGATTGTTGTGTTAAAAATGATTGTATTCAAGGTCTAGGGGATTATTTTGTTATTTCTTTAAAGTCCTTGCAAAATCAACGTGTTTGTACTCTGACGTAGATAAATTCGTTTGTTTTGTGAGACATATGACTAACTCTCCATTTTTAATACATTTTAACATTCTGCTCTCAACTCTCTCTCTCTCTCTACTGAATATTTCTCTCTCTAGATTCTTGATCTATATTGATTTGCTTTGATTGCATTGTACTTGAATCTAGGTCCACAGTGTTATTGCAAAAAATGAAAGTTGGGATGCATTAATTGCTTCACCTTGTTAAGTCATTTTGTCATGTACATAACGTAACGTAGTGATCCTACACTCGAACATCGTTATCAAGTAAATCTTCCTAAATCTTTTTCTTCTCGATTTATTTTCTTTTCAGGTACACAACATAGATATCCAGGACTTGTCTTCTTCCTACTTTAGCAGAGGGGCTTGGGCTCGTAATGAGCATAGTGATCATACACTTGAGCATCATTACCGAGTAGATATTTTTTATGAAGCGATTAATTGTCAATTAATGGAACTAGAACATCGTTTCAGTGATAGTTCAATGGAGATGTTTCGTCTTGCTTCAACTCTATACCCTAAAAATAAGTATGAGACGTCTTTTAGAAGTATTGATGTACGTGAACTAGTAGAGAGGTTCTATCCAGGAGATTTAAGTGATCATGAGAAAACAATTCTGAAAATGAAAATTCTATATCATGTTACTGATGTCGTTCAACATATAGTTTATAAGCAATTGACATTTATTGCATAATTGTGTCAATGGTTGGTAAGGACTAGAGGATAAACCACTTTTGATCTTATTTATCGATTAATCAGTCTAGTACTTACTATCCCAGTTTCTACCGCGACAATCGAGAGACCATTTTCTGCTATGAATACCGTGAAAACAAGAATACAGAATAAAATGGACGATGAGTCTCTAAATGACTCGTTGCTTTTGTTTATCAAAAGTTAAGTTGCTAAAAAGATAAGTTTGGATGAAATTGTAGAAGACTTCAAGGCCGGGAAAGATTGACGGGTTCCACTTTGATGAGTGATGTTTGACATTTTCATATTTAACGTCTAGTTTTAGAGTTTTTACTATGCTAGAACTTTGGATAATGTATTTTTTGTATTTTTGAAATTATATAATACATTAGGTCCGGCCCTGCGGTTGGAAAGCTTGTGTTATGCCCCTGCTACTATTTGACCATAAAAGAAGAAGATTTACATGTTTTAACGAAATCATATGTCTTAGTTGGTTAATTGCTTGAATTTCCAAGGAAAAGACCCAAGTTTGATTCCTTGATCCAAATTTGTCTTTAAAACAAAATCCATAAGAAAGATAACTCGATTAAAAGCTAAAAGAACAAGTATTTTGACATCAACAAGATTCAAACCCTACTCTCTATTGAAAGCAATAGTTCGATCATGCTCCATAAACCAACTCAAACTTAAATTTATGTGATAAATATAACTTAAAAAATTATAAAGGTATATAATAAAACATTTCGGTAACACCCTTCAAAAACTTAATCTTCTTCCATTATGATGGCCATGAGTCGGTGGCCCGTGCCACCGTATGCCCTTAAGTAGATTCGCCTACTATATTGACCATGACCAATAGTTCTTCAATTTCATTGATTCAATTCCGATGAGGGAACTCCAAGAGATACTCAAAAATTGTTTTACGTTATATGAATTTAATTTACGAGAGTCTACTACGTATATATTATTTAAATCATATATATTTATAGGTCTGATGCAAATTCAGTATGAGAGTTATATGGATAATGTCTCTTCGTTACAATTAGACCCGAATTCTTGGACGAAGGTATGTGCATATACTTGTTTTGTATTAAATCTCTAGTTAAATGGGCATGTTCAAATGTGAACCATAAATATTTTGAGAACCGAGGATCTACATGTTTCTTGTATTATATATTCATAATGAATATCCTGATAGATATTAATGATAAATGTCGTGATAGATATTCTAGATGAATATCGTGATAGGTATTTATGATTATTCAGGGTTATTCATCATAAATAATGCATGAAACAAGTGGTTCCCCGATTCTCAAAATATTTACGATTTTTATTTGAAACGGTCCCTAGTTAAGTTCATAACTAGTGTTGACTATATTGCAATAAAATCTCTTATGTGTGTAACACCCTCAAATCAGAAAGGAACAACTAATTTAAATTTTTTAATAATGCCTCAAATCAAGATAAAGTATCTTACGACAAGTCTATGCCTTTAAAACCATAACAACCTTTGTAGCAACAAACTAATTACCGTTGACTAAACTCCTTTCGATTCCGAGTATTCGCAACCAAGATGACTTTACCCGAGAGATAAGGAACCCGTATATAGAATTGTTGAGTCAGTCACCCGCTGCTGTTATAAAAACAATATTTCTAATTGCAATAAAACAAGATCTCCTCAATAAACGATTTCTACCTACGTTCTACCTCGACATATTCACCAAATTCCCAATAATCCATATCATAAGAGATTTATCGTCCCTTCCTTGATGAAGTTCCTAACACTAGTTTGGTCCGATCCAAACTACAAAATTAACATTCGCGGACAAAGAATTACTCCAAACCCCACGGTTATACATCTCCCGATATGCATTCAAGCATCGATTGTTAAATCAGCGAAAACCTAAAGCTTAACTCGTAGGATTCACCGAAACGAAAGATCACCACTTAAATGACTGGGAGAGTACATAATTCTAATACATCAATTATTCATGCGTACACTGGTTTGTAAAACTGCAATCCAAAATTCAAAACTAACCATGAATCAGATCCTACGACACTACGATTCCCAAGGATTCCTCTAGTCCTCAATTACAATCCTTTCACGATAGGGTTTTAAATCTATAGCCCTAATGAGTTCAAGGTTTTTCAATTGCTATGCCAATTTAAAATTTTATAAAACTCTCAAATACAATGGTTTTATTACAATCAATCGTACGTATAAAAATCCACTACCGTTTACTCGGTAGGTGTGCAAAGTGACAACAAACACCACACGTATAAAACCATTTCAAAAAGCCTCTAATCATTACTTACGCTAATAATGACAGTAAATAAGGATATATACAACAAGCTTTTCAAATGGACCACTATGGTCCTAGCTTACATCAATATACGCCATAAATGGGGAAATAATTTTGCGTACCAAAACAGTTTATAACAAGGTGTTTGAACAAAACTCCCAAGAGACAATTTACGTAATCGAGTTCCCAAAATTTCTCATTTGACTATATAAGGATATGGAATAAAATTACCAACAAGACCTACATATTGAGTTCGTTTCTCAAAACTTAGCGAGACAAAATATGCAGGCGATTGGTCAAACGTACAATAAATTTAAATCAATTTTCAAGCTTTAGGTCGTACAATAAAATGATTTCTCCGAAAATAGTGGCTACAATGACATGTATACCGATAACCCATTTAATGCATTACGTGAAACTATAACAACAAAATCAACAACTAAAGAAAGCGTAAAACAAAAGTTCAACTCGAACCATTAAAGATCTTTCCCCATGCATTACTCACGGAAAAATGTAAATCAATTCAAATACGAAACAGCGTACCACGAAATATTTGCATAAATTAAACTCAAAAGAGAAATCACATGATATTGTAACTTCCTAAAATAACATATGGAATATCATTTACTAAAAAAATAACTCTTAAGACGTCTCTTACGATTGTGAAATGAAATATGCAAAACTCGCAGGAAACAAAAGATTAAACTAAAACCCGTAAGTTAATGCACACAATAACTCAGTATAAACGTTTCAAAGTTCATCTAAGTGATGCAAAATGTCGTAAAGTAAAACTCCATAAGACCCCAACTAGATTCCTATAAATCTCAATGAGACTCAATGAAACTCAATGACACAAAAACAAATTGGTGCCAAAATCTTTGTCCCCAAAAATCTAAAAGCGTAAGACAAAGTTATGACGAAAATATCACAATTCCATGAATTTCCCTTTTTTTTCTCAACGTGGTATAAAGTGGTGTCTTTCAACAAAACTCGCAAGTAAAATCCCAATAAAACTCAAACACCAAAATAGTGGGAATAATTTTTTCCTTTAAAACCTTAACATATGTGGAGGAGATCCAATGTCAAGGTCATAAATCGCAGTTACTTGCCCGAGACCCTAAACAAGGTTAAATCATGAATACTTACAACATCCGAAAATAGCGTCCGACAAACAGGGATAAATAAGATCTGAACAAAGTTTACAATCATGTGCAACAAAACAATTTTTATGCATGTTCAACTCACGGATTAATATCTCGTGCGTATTAAACGCCTTTCCACGGATCTGAAATACGACCCACATGGAAATTTGAAAAAGTATGAAACACTTTATGCAAAATAATTCAAGAGTAAGTTTCGTGCATGAATTTTGGTCGAGACCCAAAACCTTAGGACCGAGCTCTCCAAGTCCAACGATCTCGCTACCGACACCTGGACGCTCAACATCTTAAGGTAATGATAGGCAACTAGACCGGTTAACCTCACGATTTCTCCTCGAAATAAAGTCGATTCAATAGACCTATGGTTCTAATTCAACCAATGATTGGGACCCGAAGCGGTCCACTTAATGCAATCACCATGCTTACCGTCACTCCAAGTGACGAATGCTAAAATCATCGACTCCTTCTAATGGTTACCCATTTATAAACTTTTTCACTACCCCAACGGTCATCATACCAAGTCAGTTCAAGCATACACATGTACCATGTAGGTTCACCATAACATTAGCCAGGTGCAATTATGAACGTACCGTACACGGTCATCCTTGCTACTCTTGACGTGATTCCCGTTCCTAGTGACTCCAACAACCTCAAAATATCATATCTTAAGGTACCTATTGGTGTAACTTCACCTTCAATTACTTAAAATAATGCTAGTTTGAGTCTAGGCATCCAAAATCAATACCTAATTCTCTCAAACTTAAGCTCTGATACTAACTTGTAACACCATCAAATCAGAAAGGAACAACTAATTTAAAATTTTCAATAATGCCTCAAATCAAGATAAAGTATCTTACGACAAGTCTATTCTTGAAATATTGTTTTAGATTTAATCATCAACAAGAAAAATAAAGTCTTACACATAGACTAATCAAAGGTCGGATGTTACTAGACCCAAATACAAATTGCTATAACCCAAGATAACGTAGGAGGGTTTCACCAGACTACTCATCCTCAAGCATAAGTCTATTCCTCACCTCTTCACAGAGTCGCTAGTACCATACCCAGCCGAGACCTGATGCACATGCCAACAAATAAAAAGGGTTAGGCTAACGCCTAGTGAGTTCAAGAGTTTTCAACAAGAATAAATATATCGTTAAAACGAAAGAATGTAATTTGAATCGTAATCTTTCAAAATGATTTATCTCAAATATGAAAAGACGTGTTTTCCAATAACATGCATTTTTAAGAACGAACGTCCCAATACAAAACATTCTTTAAAAAATGATGCCGCCCAAAACTCACTCAAACATGAATAGAAACTAGACTCCCAATTATAAAAACGCGGATAAGACTATATATCATGAAACACCCAAAACACGGGTGGAGCATAATACTCAACTCATAAATCATGGAAAACAATCCATATAATTAATACGCCATCGAAAACATGGAACTAAGATTCAATACTCACGCGACCATAAAAATGGAATAAAATCTAAATGTTAAGGCATGGACAATTAAATATCCAAAATACAGTTGGCCGACAACGGGGGAGACCCGTATCCGTTGAGAGTGGAGGAACACAAAAGTATGTCACTCATACAACGTTAATCGTATGACACTTCACGACATGCAAGCCCAAGTGCCCCTACGAGTCCCTTCAAGCTACACCCAAAGAGACAGCTGACCTTTGTGAATATTACCATGAATACCGCCAAAGGCCCGACAACATTCGAGGACTACAACCATGGCATTACCCCGAATGCCGGAGGTCAAAAACGCCCATCATCATGATAACACAATCGGATTCAGCCCTCCTAGTGTACACTTGAAAGGTTAAAGTCATAAAACATAGGTTCCGGAGTCCAACCCCGAAATACCCATTTAACCATCAAATAAAGACTGACTTACGTGCCTAAGGATCCAACATGACTACACATGAATGACCAACACACTCGAGCATGTAATTATCATAATTATGCAATAAGATGCATTAAGGTGTAAATCGTATATGGGCTCTACATAGAGCCATTAAAACTAGACAAGTGTCCACGGGACTCTATTAAGTCGAAAACCGATCTAAAATGCTCAAACCCCATTCGACCAACAAACATCGGTCCCCAAATAGAAAAACGCAATCTAACGGCGTTTATGCAGACACATATCTCAAAGATATGATTAACCCAAAACTTGTCACGGATTGGGACAAAAGGTATTCCAAATGGGTTCATACCCTTATGTTTTCCAAAATGTCTCATAACACGGAGACAATCATTTTCCAAATGATTTATGAAATCAAATACACCTAAATTCATAAATAATAGATTAGACTTCATGAGTACAAAATCATCAAAGATACATAAATCATAAAATATACTTCATTTGTGCAAAATTACCAAATGCATAAGGCATACTATTTATTTATCAAATATTCAAGTCCCAAATATGGCTTTTCATGAAATTCAAATAACCCAAGTTTAATAAATATGAAAACTTATCAAAATACTTAACACATTGACAATTATCAAGCAAAACATATTTTTACATCAAAATACTCATTTTGGCATGTACATAGTTTTCACAAAGCAACTTGATCAACTCACCTTGCTAGGTTAAGTTAAACCTAGGTTCCAAACTCAATCATTTGCCTCCAAAAGTGTAGATTCCACAATTTCTAAGTCATCATCAACAATAAGCTAGGGTTTCCAAACAACCCATTCCTTCAAGTCTAGAATAAACCATTAACAAAAAAAAACTTTAGATCTACGAAGATCCTTATACTAAAGCTTGGAATATTCAAATAAACTTACCACTTTAGATATTGAGACTTTCCACCCAAAGCTATTCAAGGAACCCATCCAACTCTTCAACACAAGCTTCCAAATACCAAACCTTTATACTTCGTTGTGATAAACCCACATTGTATGCTCCAAATATGAGATAAGAGCTCTCAAAAATCGCACCAATGGGGAGGAGATAAATGGGGATGGAGGCTAATGAGAGAAAACCCTAAAATTTGGGTTTTAAATCGATCAGACCTTTCCCGCGGCTTTGGCCGCGACCTCAAGTCGCGGGCCAAGCCTCACGTGTCTCTAAGCCATGGACCACAGTGAGTTGCGCGGGCTTATCTGCGGCTTGAAGCCGCACGTGTCCCTGTTGTGCCTCCTCACGTCTTATGTTAAACCGTTCCCCGACCGTTTCTCTCGACCGACCGCTGACCGTTTTCCTTGGTCGGTCGTTAATCGTTTCTTTAGGAAATTACGGGTGTTACAATGTGCATTAAAAGGTGGCAAATGTGATATATTTGGATGCACCGATGTTGATCAGATATTCATACACAAGAATCCTAGAATGCATTCATTCTGGTGACACATTATCAGTAGCACAAACCACAGAATTTCTAAGAAAGGTTGGTGGAAATTTAATAAGTGTAGATACATAGGTAATATTGAGAGAGGATTCTTATTGATGATTATTCATAATTCACTTTGTGTGGAATCATCCAAGGTTCTTAAACAATCCAATCTATGTCATTGGAATTTCGTATTCAGGATTGTTATTCCGATAATTATCGAGGAGTTGTATAATATTAACTTGTGTACTTCTTTCTTTTGTATTGGGTCTAATTCTTTATCAAATTTAGCGACAAATATTTTATGAAAGGAAGGGTAAAATGATCTGATTCGTTGGTTTTACTTTTCGTCATTTTAAAGGTAACGAAGAAGAACTAGAGCTCATTGTAAATATCCAAGAAAGTATCTTATAGTTGACAAGTAATTAATTTCGAACAGATTTTTACATACAAAACTTTGTATATAGAATATTTAGCACATAACCCGCAAAGCCATATAACACTAAGGGGTTGTTTGGCAGTTGTTGAATGGTTTGGTGCAGAATGATTAAGTGGTCAGAATGATTAAGAGGCTCTTATGATATAGTGCAAAATGATAAACGGTTGTTTTTTAATTGCTTAAAATGAAATCAGGACTCTTAATGGTTAAGGGAGGGTCAGGATACAAAATCATTCAAAGGGTTTTGGAACCATTAAGAGGCAGACATTATTTTTGCCAAACAAGATTTACCTCTTAATGATTAAGAGGTTGCCTCCTAATGGAACCATTAAGAGGTAAACAAACAACCCCTAAGGGGCATTTGGTTTGATGAAATGCTTTTGAGATTTAGATTTTGTGAATAGATTTGAAACTTTAGGTGTATTTGGTTTGTAGGATTTGGAATGGAATTAAATTCTATTCTTTATAGACAATTTATAGAAACAAATTATAAATAATTAAATTATATTTTATTAATTGATTATTACAAAATTAATGTTTTTAGCATATTTTAAAAGATTATTAGAAAAAAAATCCTATTAAATCCCCATTAATACCAACTATTCCATGAGATTTCTAAATCCAATGTTTGCGGGATTTCAATTATGGACTTTAATTCTTTAAACCAAACATTGGATTAGAATGGAATCTAATTCCAAATCCCTTCAAATCTCGCAAAGGAAATGGACCCGAAGGACATTGATGTGGGAAATTTTCACAGATACATGGGGAAATCCACTGAGTTGGTAGACAAACCTAGACAATGCAAACCAATAGGGAATAAGTGGATTTTTGAAGCTAAGATAGATGCACATGGTAAGATTAAAAGTTATAAAGAAATATTGGTGGCAAAGGGGTATAACCATAAGGAAATGTTTGATTATAACGAGACTAGCTTTCTCACCGGTCTCTACAAAAGATTAATTGAGAATATTAAAGGCATTGGTGACACATTTTGATTTGAAATTACATCAAATGGATGTGAAAACAACCTTTCTCAATGGTGATATGAAAGAAGACATTCTCATATGGTTTTGAAAAAGATCAATGAAAAGGATGCAAGCTCAGAAAATCGATTTATAGGCTAAAACTAGAAAGCAGACAATGATATTTGAAGTTTGATAAAATTGTGATTGATTTTGGTTTCAAGGAAAATAAGCTAGATGACTGGATTTATGTGAAGTTTAGTGGGAGTGATTTTGTGCTTATGATCCTTATGTGGATAACATTCTATAACAAGCAGTAGAATGTCATTATATCTTGAAACTAAGAAGTTCCTTTCAAGTCACTTTGACATGAAATATATGGGGGAAATACATTATATACTTTGTATTGAAATCATTATAAATAGACACAAAACAAATGTTGGGACTTTCACAAAGTGGTTAAATTGAAAAGATGATGGAAAGATTCAACATGCAAAATTGTAAAGGGGGAAGAGTCCATTGTCAAAAGAAGATAGGCTACATAAAGGATAGTATCCCAATAATTTATTGGAGGAAAAAGACATGCAAAATAAACCCGATTGTCATGGATTTGTCTCTACAAGATCGCGTGTGGCCTTAGTTCTCGAACTAAGTCAGCCAAACTCCCAAAACAGCCAACGATTAAGGTAAGTAAAGAGAACACAAGAGATTATTGGAATGCAAAGGAAACTTGTATTGCTTGAGAGAACTATTACAAGAGAGCTTAGATGAATACTTTAAGGTGTGTTGAGCCAAATGAGGCCACCACCTATTTATATTACTCAAGGGAACAATCTATAGAACAACTATCTAGATATGTACAAGGAGTATTATAGAACTATCAAGTAAGACTATATGCAAGAGGCTTCTACATCCTTCCATGGGAAGACCTCCTCCCTTCCATGTAGAATCTTCTATAAATGTTCCATAAGAGGCTTCTACCATTTTTCATGGAGAGTCTTCTAGAAAATCCTCCATAAGAGTCATAATTCTTCATGAGTAGTGTACAATGTTCCGGAATTTGGTTAACCTTTGGGAAACTCGTCTCATGCTTGGCGGGTCGTCACATTCTCCCCCACCTAAGTTCGCGACCTCCTTGTCGTGTCATCCTCATGATACTTCTTGATCTTGTCTGCGAATTGCCACAATGCGTCTTGAGCCTCCCAACTTGCTTCACTATCGGGAAAGTTTCGCCACTTGATTAAGTATTCCGTGTAGATCGGAACTCCTCATCTCGATACCTTCCGATCTGAAAGAATTCTTCAACCTCCCGATCAAAAGAAGTCACGACCGCATTTGGTGCCCTATTGGACACTCCTCGTTCCGGGTCTTCCATATCCTCGTGATAACGCTTGAGAAAACTTACGTGGAAAACCGGATGAATCATCAACTTGGGCGGTAGTTGAAGCCTATATGATTCCTTCCCAACACGTCTAATCACTGAGAAGGGGCCTTCATACCTTCGTATCAATCTCTTATGCACCTTCCTTAATGATTTGAATTGTTAAAGTAGGAGTTTTATCATTACTTGGTCCCCTGCCTTGAACTCGACGTGTCTTCCCTTCTCATCCACCCATTTCTTCATCTTCTTTGTTGCTTGGTCCAATGAAGCCCGAGCCATATCTTCTTGCTCGTGCCACTCATTAATGGTCTTGTATGCAGCCTGAATATTTCCATCGTAAGACGTGGCTAATGCATTCGGGGTCAACGATTGTCTCCCTGTAACCAACTCGAAGGGACTCTTCCCCGTAGCCTCGCTCCTTTTTATGTTGTATGAGAATTTTGCAACATCAAGGAGTTTCGCCCAATTATTTTGGTTGGCGCTCACATAATGTCAAATATAGAGCTCCACCAATGCATTTACCCTCTCCGTTTGCCCATCGGTTTGGGGATGGAAGCTCGTAGAGAAGTTTAAATTCGTCCCCATGATTTTGAATATCTCTGTCCAAAATCTTCACGTGAACCATGGGTCTCGATCGCTCACGATCGTATGCGGCACACCCCAATACTTTACCACATTTTTAAAGAAAATCTTGGCCATCTCTTCCACGATACAATCGAGTGGTGCGACTATAATAGTTCCATACTTTGAGAATTGGTCCACCACCACGATTATGCTTCCGTAACCCTCTGACTTTGGCAAGCAAGTGACGAAGTCCAGTCTTGAAGGAAGAATTATGTTTGAGCGATAGCCACAAACTCCGCCTTGCGAATCAACGCGTCTGCAACCATGTTAGCCTTCCCCAGCTTGTACTCCAAGTGGTAGTCAAACCCGTCTAAGAAGTCTTTCCACCATGCTTGCCTAAGACTTGCCTTCTTTTGGGTTTGGAAGTAACTTGTCGCTACGTTATCCGTCTTGATTACAAACTTCGACCTCAAGAGATAGTGTCTCTATGTCCTCAAGCAATGAATGAGTGTCGTTATCTTCTTCTCCTGCACCGTGTACTTCCTTTTCGTGTCGTTCAATTTCCGGTTCTCGAATGCTATTGGATGTCCTTCTTGAATTAGAACTTCTCCAATGGCAAAATCCGAAACATCTGTATGTAACTCGAATGGCTTGGTCACGTCCGGTAGTCTCAACACCGGATCTTCGGTCACCGCATCCTTTAACTGTCAAAGGCTCCTTGGCAACGTTCGTCCCACTCCCAAGCCTTTGTCTTCTTTAATCGGTCCGTTAAGGGTGCTGCCATGGCCGAATATCCCTTGATAAAGCGCCGATAATAGTTTACCAAGCCAAGAAAGGACCTCACTTCTGTAACCTTGGTTGGTGTTTCCCAATCTCGGATAGCCTTGACCTTTGCTCCATCCATCATTAAACCGCCGTCTTTGATCTTGTGTCCTAAGAATTCCACTTCCTCCTGAGCAAACGAGCACTTCCTTAATTTGACATAAAGTTCGTTGTCTCGTAGTACTTGGAACACCTGTTTCAAATGAGACACATGCTCCTCCAAGGTATGACTATAGATGACTATATCATCTAAGTATACTACCACAAACTTGTCAAGAAAGGGGTGAAATAGCTTGTTCATCAAAGTACAAAATGTAGCGGGAGCATTGGTCAATCCAAATGGCATGACTAAGAACTCGTAAGAGCCATACCTTGTGACGCACGTCGTCTTGGCTTCATCTCCCTCGGCTATCCGCACTTGATAGTACCCCGATCTCAAGTCCAACTTGGTGAAGTATCTCTCCTTCCACAATTGGTCAAACAAATTCGCAATAAGAGGAATTGAGTATTTGTTTTTTATTGTTACCTTGTTTATAGACCGATAGTCTATGCACATCCGCAAGGACCCATCCTTCTTCCTTTGGAATAGCACCTGTGCGCCATAGGGAGCTTTAGCGGGTCGGATGTACCCCTCATCAAGTAGCTCCTTGGGTTGTCTCCGCAAATCCTCTAACTCCGGTGGAAGCATTCGGTATGGAGCTTTAGAGTGTGGCTTCGATCCCGACTCCAACTCTATCGCATGGTCCACCTCCCTCCTAGGTGGGAGCTTCTTTGGTAACTCCTTGGGCCTCACGTCCCTGAACTCATCAAGAACCTTCTCGATCTCTTTTGGTACCTTCTCGATCTCTTTTGGTACCTTCTCCTTGCTTCTCCCACCATCATCCTCTTGCCTTGTAACCGCCAAATAGCAAGGCTCGTTCTTGTTGTATCCCTTCTTGAATTGCATGGTCGATAGAGACTTGGCACTACTCTTAGGGCCACGTTCCGTATCCACCATACAAGTATTTCCCCCCATCTAGGATACATAAAGAATTAGCAAATGGCATAGGGAAAGTGCGTACTTTATCGAGAAAATCTAACCCAAGCACCACTTTGAATTCGTCCATAGGTACCACCGAGAAATCGATCTCTCCTTACCGCTCTCCAATCTTAGCCCGAACATCTTTGGCTACACCATGGATTGGTTTGGCCGTAAAGTTCACCGCTTTGATAGTACCACTGCCCTTCGTTACGTTAATCCCTAGCCTTGAGGCTTCGTCAATGGAAGCGAAATTGTGTGTAGCACTCGTATCGATAAGAGCACGTACCTGATTTCCTTTTATGGTAACTTCTACGAATTGTAACCCCTTGTTGGCTACCTTGGTCACCTCCGTCTTGCCTTTGATTGCATTCAAGATCCACAACGACCCCATGCATTCATCCCCGTCTTAAGAGCAATCCTCATCTCGAGTTATAGCGTAGAACTTTGCTTTGGTTGGGCAATCTCTATCTCGGTGTGGACCATCACAAAGGATGCACCCATTATTCTTGTAGGCCGTCCTCAAGTCTTTGTTCTAACCGGTTGGTGGCTTTCGTGCCTCGTCATTCCTTACTTGGGTCGGCTTCTCTCCCCCACCCTTCTCATGGTTACCCTCCGATCTCTTGGCTTTGACAGTTCTTTCTTGCTAAAATCGATCAAGGTCTCCGCCTCGGCAATAGCCGTTGCAAGGTATTGTACCCCACGTCGCTTCAGCTCCGTCTTGGCCCATGTTTGCAAGTCATCAAGAAAGTAGAAGAGAGAGTCTTTTTCGAAAAGATCCGAAATTTCCAAGATAAGGTTGGTGAAATCCTTCACATACTCACGGATTGTTCTGAAATGCTTGAGCGTAAGAAGACTCCTCGACTTGTCCTCGGCATTCTCCGGATTGAATTGTTTCTTAAATTCACGAATGAAATCACCACAAGTAGTAATGTTACACGTACCTCGTTCGATATCTCCATACCGACGTTGCCACCACAAAGCTGCGGTGTCTTTCAAGTATCTTGTGGTCGTCATGATCTTCATCGCATCCTCTACGATGTTGACTCCATCCATATATTGCTCAATTTCCCATAGAAAATCATCAACCACCCTAGCATCTCGCTTTCCCACGAATGGTGATTGTTTGGGAAAATCTACCTTTGGAGCATGGTTGCTAGTGTTTCCACCTCCACTATCCATGACCCGTTTAGCCAAACTCACACCGGCTTAGATTTCTTCCAAATATTGGTGAATTACCTTAACCTCACCTCGAAACTTAGCTAGCTCGTTCATGCACATACCTCTGAATTCATGAAGCTCGTGTCGCAAGTCGCCATCCAAGACGTTGAGGGTGCTTTTGAAATCATCCCGCATATTGGCAAAGTCGGAGTCCAACCCTTCCACATGTTGGTTTGTCTTCTCCACTTGTGCCTTCAACTCGGCCACGGATGTCTATACACCCGTTATTCTCTCTTCCAAGCTAGAGAGCAAATCTTTGGACATACCTCGGTTCTCGTTAGCTCCTTCATTACGAGACTCTTCTTTGTCATGATTCTCCTCAATAACGGGTGCACCAACAACGTTCTTGCTAGACCCTTTCGCCATGCCTTTAATCAACCCGCTCTGATACCAAATGTCACGGACGTATCTCTACAATTAAGGCAAGTAAAGAGAACACAAGAGATTATTGGAATGCAAAGGAAACTTGTATTGCTTGAGAGAACTATTACAAGAGAGCTTAGAAGAATACTTTGAGGTGTGTTGAGCCAAATGAGGCCACCACCTATTTATACTACTCAAGGGAACAATCTAGAAAACAACTATCTAGATATGTACAAGGAGTATTATAGAACTATCAAGTAAGACTATATGCAAGAGGCTTCTACATCCTTCCATGGGAAGGCCTCCTCCCTTCCGTGTAGAATCTTCTAGAAATGTTCCATAAGAAGCTTCTACCATTTTCCATGGAGAGTCTTCTAGAAAATCCTCCATAAGAGTCACCATTCTTCATGAGTAGTGTAGAAGGTTCCGGAATCCGGTTAACCTTCGGGAAACTCGTCTCATGCTTGGTGGGTCGTCACACTATGCAAGGTTAGTTGGCAGCCTGGCATTAAGAATATGTTTATTTTAGAAATTTGATCAAGTATGAAACATAGGTTGCTGCAATAAAGTGATTCATACGATTATTTTACTTTTACTGTGATTTTGAAATATTGATAATTTTCTAATTCATAAACGTATCTCTTAATCCAGTTTTAGTGATTTAATTGACAAATATTTTGAATTAGGTTTTGTTATATTCCGGTACACAGTCAAGTATATTGTATCATGTTTGTCTTTGAATTCTGAATATTATTAAGTTCAGTGGGAGATTGTTATATCACCTTAAGAGCTTTCAATGTTCATATGATGATTCGAAAGTGTAGATACGATTAGTATAAGAATATGTTTGAGAACTTGTTGTATAAACAATTAATCTTTATGAGGTCTAATTATGCTATATAAATAAGCAATAATGTAGCAAATAGGAAGGCATAAAAGGATGTCAATTACATGACAGATATTTAAATGGCAATTATTGTCATAACACTAACACACCCTATAGATACAGAGCCTTTGTCTGTGTTTACGTATCAATCACACAGAAAAGTCTCATTTACTTTGGTGATTCTTAAGGCTTACTCACGAATAGATCAAAGCATGAAATTTTCAAGCAACGTGTCTTCTTGTAAGTTCTTATCCTTATATAGACATGCATATTGAATTCCACTAGAGATCAATATTTAGATTATATAGACTAACACTTAATTCATATAAAAAAAGAGATCATTATGACAGTATTCATTCTTGCGATATGCTTTTCGCACACAATAATATTTAAACATCCAAAATAATTACATGTATGCATTAATATAGCTTTTCTGGTTTGTATATCATTAATCACTTATTCTTCAAATTTCATAACATACCTCGTCAAATTTCTATTAATCACATAGCCATTTTTATCAACGATTTGTAGTAGAGGCCGGCCCAAAAAAGATTTGAAATATCCGACACTGACTATAAAAAAATGTTTATAGAATTTTTTTACAAAATTAATATAGATTTGTTAGTTGGTTAGTTGTCCTTACACAAAAGAAACTCGTGTTTGAGTCCTGTTTTCAAAATTATTTTTTTAAAGCACCAAAAGGTAGATTATAAATGGCCCAAACATTGAACTGGATTGGCCTCCTAGCCCAATTCTCGCTATGTTTTCGGAAATAGCCCAAGGGGCGCAATGGAGCCCAGGGGCGCAATGGAGCCCTAGGGCGCAATTGCTCCCGGACGCAATTGCGCCCTAGGGCTCCATTGCGCCCCTGGGCACGTGTCAAGCCCAGGTTAACCCTAATTAGGGTTTCTCCTTGGAATTTTGTTTGTTTGCTATTTTTCACGATTTCCAGTTGCTTTTTCATGTTGATTTTTACTGTTTTTTTCAAAAAGTTGTGATATCAAATTTATTTTAGCAGATAAATTGATTCCCTGTGTTTTTTGAAATTGATTCCCTAGATTATTGCTATAAAACCAACAACCACTGAAGTTGTAAACCACCATTTTCATCCACAAATTTCAGACAATTGTTTTGCTTGTGTATCTGTGCGTGTTTTTTTTGAAAATATGAGATCCGGAGATGATAAAGTCAAGTTACATCTCCTAAGCGGTGGTTCATGGCAGCAGGATGGTAACGGGTGGGAGTATGTTACCGATCAACCGATAACCCGTGTCAAGGTGGCACCTAACATTACGCATCTTTGGTTGGTTAATTGTATTCACAGAAAATTTCGTATCGATCCTGCTCTTGGTACGATTAGAATATCGTATAAGGTTAATGATGGTCTTTATGAGTTATGCAACAATGACGATGTTTTGTCTTTCATTCAATTTTTTGACGGTGAAAATAATCCACCAACACTCTGTGTGTTTGTCGATCCATCGATGTCCGGTGGAAGCGATCTCGGTGGTACTTCGAATGCCGGAGGCGGTGTGGATGAATCTGATGATACCCCATATGTTGTTCTCGAAACACAACAAGGAGGAGAAGCAGAACAACAAGAAGATGACGACGACGAAGTTTATAGACATGATGAGGAGTCTCATGTTTACCACTTGGGTTTATCTGATGTTGATACTGATGAAGACGACGACGAACCAGAAAGTAGTCCTATCAAATCATACGGTGGGATAAATGATTTCTTTGATATGCCCCCTCCACTTCCATCAGCGACCCCAGTCATCACACCCAACCTACCCCCACGTTATAGTCGTAGTAGAAGAGTAAGTTTGGGTCAAGTATTCCAGACGAAAGACGATCTTACACTCGCTCTCGGTTTGAAGTTTCTTGAAGAGGGTTTTGAGTTTGGAGTTCATCGATCAAACAAAACCAGATACGATGCCAGATGTAAGCAAGCCGGATGTTCTTGGCGTATCTATGCGACCTCTGTCGAAAATACCAATATGTTTCATGTTCGTATATTGGAAGACGTACACACTTGCTCGAGGACGCAGCTGCATCCCAACCACCATCAAGCAAACAGTAGAGTGTTGGGTAATTTTATTTACCCTAAAGTGAAGGATACCAGCAGGACATACCGTGGATCCGACATTGTCAACGACGTCAGATCGGATTTGAAAATAGATATTTCTTACTGGCAAGCCTGGCGCGCAAAAGCTTATGCACTCACGATGGTGCGTGGTACCCCTGAAGAATCGTTTACCCGACTCCCCTGCTTTCTCTATAATCTGGAGCTTCGGAATCCTGGTACCGTTACCTCCATAAGGACAGACAGTAGAGAACGTTTTGAGATGTGTTTCGCTGCCCTCGGTTGCGCGGTACGTGGTTATTTTAATAACTTTTGTGGTTATTTTAATTGAACTGCTATATTGAATAATGTTATAATATGAAAATGCCTTAAATATCTAGATTCGATCGTTTACCACACACTTGCGTCCGGTCATTATCATCGATGCGGCTCATTTGAAGGGTACTTACTTAGGCACAATGTTCTTAGCCGTTGCTATGGACGCAAATAACCAGATTGTGCCCATCGCTTTCGGAGTTGGTAGGTCTGAGAGTGGGGATGTGTGGACTTGGTTCTTAACCATGCTGAAGCGTTGTATCGGGGAACCCGAGGGGTTGGTTTTTGTATCCGACAGGGCTGCTTCAATTCACCAAGCAATTAATACGGTGTACCCGGGCGCCCATCATGCACTTTGTTGTCGCCATCTAATGATGAACGTAAAAACCAGGGACAACAGGGTCAGATACAGGAAGAAGTTATTTTGGAGGACGTGTAAAGCATATACGGTGGAGGAGTTTGAACTGAATATGACGGGTCTACGAGCTGTTTTACCTCTTGGAGCTCCGCTTATGGACCAGGTTGGACCGGAGAAATGGTCAAGGGCCCATTTCCCAGGAATGCGTTACAACATAATGACATCGAACAGTGCCGAGTCGGTGAATGCATTGTCTCGTTTTGCACGGAGCCTGCCTATTGTGGCCCTTATGGATTATTTCCGATGTTTTCAGCAAGAATGGTATTCGATTCGTCGGAGAAATGGAGGTTATCATCCTTGGATTTTTTACTGTTTGAATTTTATGTTTTCATTTTTGCAACACTAACGTAACCAATTTGTGTTATCGCAGAAGAAATGGTGAATCGTCTCACGCCTTGGGCGGAGGCCAAAATAGAAAAGAGAATTCACAAGTCGGCAACGTGGACTGTACATGAGATTGGTCGAGGTTACTGGGAAGTCCGCGATGGGGTTAGGGACGCAGAAGTTGACTTCAATAATCGTCTTTGCTCGTGCAGGAAATGGCAGTTATCAGGAATACCATGCGGCCATGTCATCGCCGTCGCAAGAAATCAACGGTGTACAGACGTCTCCCATCTGGCGACTGGTTACTACGCGTCGGATAATTTTCGACAAACTTACGCAGAGCTCATACATCCAGTCGGTCCAGGAGAAGGATGGGTTGTTCCAGACCACCCGCTTATGACCGTTTGACCACCGGTCGTAATAAGAAGGGCTGGTCGACCGAGTAACCATGACCGTATCCCGTCTCAGGGCGAGGATTCCATCCAGAGAAGATGTTCTCGTTGTGGACAATTAGGACACACTCGAGCAAACTGTCCATCTCCTGCACCAGTAAATGTGAGCCGACAAAGGGCATCTGGTAGTCGACAAACTGAAAGGGCATCCGGTAGTCGACAAACTCACAGGGCATCTGGTAGTCAACAAACACAACCAGTATCAACCCAAGAGAATTATGAAAGTTTTAGACATGGTACTTTTGATTTAAATGTTGATCTAAACGAGTAAACCATGTATGTAATAAACCTTTTATTAATATTATTATTGCTCTATAAAGTTGACTTCCGTTTTATCCACCTTATCGTGTTTTTTAAGTTGGAAGCTGTTATTTACAAAAGTATCCATCAAACTAAAATTTTATTGAAACCAAAGAAAACGGATGAAGTGCATCGATACAACAACCATCTTTGGAGGAGCCTACTACGGGTAGATTTCCTGGATCCTGATGATCCAGTCAGACTTTTCCTTAATCATGTCCTCCATGCCGGTGTAGCTGTCTTTGATTTCTATCACTTCATCTTCTAAGTCATTAATCTCTCGTTTCATCGCCCTAACCCTGCGCTTCATTTCTTCCAAGAACTCCTTCTTCTCCGCAATACACGCCTCTTTATCTTTCTGAATATCCATGTTGCTTAGCCACATCCTTCTTATGTTTTGTATATCTGCATTCGCCGCATCACATGACTCTCTCAACCTGGTAGGCAGTACTTGAGACATTGGTAGACCCGGCTGTTGGTGAGCTTGATACTCTGGTGGGGATTCTCCCCCATGAGCATGGTAGTATGCCTCTCGTGCATTGTTAAACTCTTCCCACTCCTGAGGCGTAATTGGACGATCGGCCGCAGTTCTACCAAACTGTGCCCACTCCTCCGTTGTCTCGGGTGCCTTCCAGTTAATCCTTCTTGATCCATCATTTAATTGTTGGATATATGCGGAGCCTGAAGCACCATTCGCTGACCTTCTACCCCTGGAACGTGAACCACCAGCCATTAAGTAATGAAAATGTAGAGAATGGTTGTAAACGGTGTGGAGGGTAGATAACAAGTTGTGAATTACTACTTCACCATAAAATCTACTTATGGTCGATGAGAAGATAGGGAGGGGCGCAATTGCGCCCCACTACTCAACTGCAAAGTGCCTGACAGGATTCACTGCAAAGTTATGGAACGATTCCCCTGCAAAGCCTGTTGTCAGGATTCCCTTGTAAAGCATTAAACGACAACGATTCCCCTGCAAATGTAGAGGGGCGCAATTGCGTCCGGGCGCAATTGCGCCCCTGTCCTTAGATTTTGGCTATAAATAACGGGGTTATACCAAAGTTATAGTTCACACCATACAACATTTTCATAGCATAATAGTCCCCTCTTTGACCAAACACATGGCTGGAAATGCATCATCGTCAAACCCACCGTCTTCACAAATAATGCCCTCCAGACTGAAAAAAGCGATAGAGAAAAGTGAAGCGGAGATCGAACAACTCACCGAAGAGTGGAAGGAAATGATGGCCAAGAAGGATGGCCACTTGCGAAGGATCGACGCGGACAAGGAGGAGATAAGAAGGTTGAAGAGGGAGATAAAAGAGAAAGAAGACCGTATTCGCCAGGACAACGTTCAAGTAAACAAGCTTATGCAAGATTTTGCAGTACTGCAAGCGCAGGTTACCCAGAAACAAAATTGGATTGATCAATGTAAAGCACTTTATCCTTAGCATTTTTGGATTTTCTATGTTGCTAGTTTGTACCCTTATTGCTATCACTTTCTTTCATGGTGCTTGTGTTGTTGTATTTCTTTCGTTGGTTGTTTAGTTCATATGCATTGTATCCGTTCAATGTTATTAGATATGTTCAATTTATTGAAATGATGCTTGTCTTGAAATTAACTAAAACTTCCAAAAATTTTATATACGTAGATAAATATACAAGGTCCTAAAAAGGTCCTAAAATGAATCATACATTTCGATTTGTCTGTATCATGGACCAAAAAACATCCGTCATATGACACCTCAATGCTGCCGCCCTTGTCGACTCATCCTCCTGGGCTCTTGGGACCTCGTTATTCGCTAAATGGGTGAGGAACATGCATGACAAAGGACCACAATCGCCCAAAGAACCCTGCTGTTGTGGTACCCCATCTGCGTGTACCCAAGTGAAGTCATGGCTTGCAGCTGCAAGTGATTGGCAAACAGCTAGGGTAAGAAGTTCCGGTAGATCGTTGGCGAACTTCGTCATCATTTCATTAAAGGTGTCCACATATGACGGGCTCCTGAAGCTATCATATATAACCATCTTCATGGTTTCTAGGTTTAAGTCGCCAACAACCCAATGCTTTTGGTCGATGCAAATGGGAATAAATACCTGAAATATTTGTTAAAAAACAAACCAACAGTGAATAACATTAAACTATACAGAAAGTTATAAATAACAAGTTTTTTTTAGAAATTGAAATTCATACATGTTCAACAGACCACCATGGTACACCATCCGGCTCCTTCAACATTTTGTAGACAGATTTCGGCCCCCCACCAAAGAGCAAGACATGCATGAAATCGGACGTCATCACCGTCCAAGTGGCACTGGGCGAACGCGACTCGCGGATAAACCGAACCCATCCGTCGATGTGCTATATAATAAATAAAAAAATGTTAAGTCATAAATGGACATTATGATAGACAAACTGAAATGACGTTTTAGTACTAACATCATTTTCGAGCCACCCCGAGCCCTGCAGACCGAGTAATAATCCCCACCAGTCCCGTCCGACAGCATGGGTGGGTATGCACCTAAGCCAATAATCCGGCAAATCATTATCATGCCACCTTTTGGCAATAGCGGATGAAGTGTAACTGGAAGCAGAATAAGTGGTGGCAGCATCTGCTTGCTGACGAGGATGAGGGACCTTCGATGGGCGGCGCTGGATAGGTGGGCGTGTAGTAGGAGGCAAAGCGGTGAAAGGAGGGCGCAATGATTTCCCGGGATATTTCTCGCCCTGCGGCCTCTGGATAACAACGGCCGACGGACGAAGCTGTGTGTCCTGGGACACTGCAGGATGAGGCGTATCCTGGAACAAAGCCCCAACAAACCCCTCCAAACCCATCTGTTGCGCTCCACTATCATGGAGCAACGCCCCGAATGTGCCCTGCAAAATATGTTGGGTCCTCACAACTTTGTTCTATTAAATAAATAGCAAATGTAACAAACAAATCTCTTAACTTACATGCTGAGTATGTTGGCCTTGTGTAAGCCCCGTGTACGCTGCCCCAGAGCCCTGCAAAATAACATTGAGGATATTCAGTTTCCATTCATAATATAAAAATCAAATTACCCACCAAATTGAATAACTTACATGTATAATTTGTTGTGGTGGTGTAACGAACTGAGATCCTAATAGGTCATCAAACGTGCCTAAGCCTGATGAACTCTGCACATTAATCTAAGTGATGTCATATGTGGTTTAAAAATGATGTCATATGTGGTTTAAAAACGATTGAAATAACTAACATTATCCGTGTATTGGGACGACCCTCCGAAGTACGAAGATCCGAACCCATGCGGTATGTCGTCGGGCTGGGAGGGCTGTCCACCCTGCTGCTGGGATGGAATCTGGCATCAAGCATATTAAACCACGTAAAGGTTCAAAAGATAACATTTAAAACCAGGTCCGTTAATTTAAGTTAAACACTTACCTGCCAAGCGCTAAACTGCCTCTCCATCTCGGCAATGCGTCTCTCAAGACTTTCTTGGTATGCACGATCAGATGCCCATTTCTCGGCTTGCCGTCTCTCAAGATCTTCATGCTCAATGCGATGAGAAGTCCGAAAGTCATGGTAATCATCCTTCCACCGCGTAAACTCAGACCACCGATCAGCATAGGGGTCAACATGCGGACTATGCTGATAGTGGCCTGCTGGACTATGCCCAGCACGGAATGGTGGCTCATCGTAAGAGTTGGCCCCATGTGGCCTGCTGACGCCTGCGTCATCGTCAGTCTGGTCTCCCTCTGAATCAGTTTTAACTTCTATACCAACAATTAAAAACATTATCATAAATATCAGATAATCTAAAACGACTTCTCTTTATAAAAAAAATTATACATATCGGATAACTTAGAATGACTTCTCACCCTCGTCAACATCCTGCGTAACTCTAGCCCTCTTCGTCTGTCGACGCCCCGCCGTACTACTAAACCAGCGATGGCTCTCCGTATACCATTCCTGACTCTCCTCCCACGGCGTCGGAACAAGGCGATCACGTGGCATCCTATCATCCTAATATATTGAAAAATAACCATGTTAGAAATCCACACGAGGGCCCCACTTATCACAATTTTTTGGTCGTAGTAGATGTAACTTACCGTCGAGACATCCATGAGATTATGGGCATGATAGCTACTAATAACTGTCGAAGACCTAGCCCAACGAACTGTACGTGGCATCCTGGTGGTCAATATATAATACGTCCTGGCCATAGGAAAGGTCTCCAAAATCCATATCTGTGAATTATAATACCCAGACAGTAGTAAATATTTTCTAGAAATAGGGAATTCGGGTAGGTTGTAAAAATATTAATTTGATATCAACTTACTAACCTTGAAGGCAAATAAAAAACCAGTTAACGACATCCTATATTTATGGTCCGGTCGTTTCTGGATCGCTTTATTCATCTGATTGTAGGTGTGCGCCCATATATAGGATCCCCAGGGATACTGATTAAACACGCTCATATCATCAATTGCCCGAAGTACAGGGTCGGGAATATGCTGGGACAACTGATGACCGAGGAAGAACGTCTCAACCATCATCATCAGACAAATACGGACGGCAGAATCATCATCGATATGGGCCCGCCCCTCGTCAGCAGTGCCGATAATATTGAATAAATCTGTGATGTGTCGCACCGTCAACTGGCCTTGCGGGAACATCCGTCTAACAAACCCACCGGACCGATTCTTATGCAACTTCGGGTGCGGTCCGAAACGGAGTGCTGTGATAAGACAGAACTCCTCACGGCCGAACCGAAGCGCGTGCTCACCAACCTCATAAATCATCTCGTCATCCCGTATATTTTCCGGGAAGACCTGTGTCTGCAAGAATATGTGGACCAAGGTCGGGTCGGCAGATGTATCGGTCAATTGCAACCAATGACCGAAACATGTCTCCTTGAATAGCTCTAATCACCGGGAGTTCAATTTCTGGCGAATCGAGTCCACCAGGGACATCTTACTCTTAATATTCAACTTTCCTGTGTAGAAAGTTCTTCCCTGCATAATAAGTGTCATTTTCTAATATTCAACTTTTCTATACGGACCTAAATTGTCAGTTTCTAATGTAGAGGGACCTAAAGTGTAAATTTCAAATGTTAAGGGACCTAAAGTGTATGTTTCTAAAGTAAAGGGACCTAAAGTGTAAATTTCAAAATTTTAGGGACCTAAAGTGTCACTATCTAATTTTAAGGGACCAAAAGTCTCAGTTTCTAAATTTTTGGGACCTAAAGTGTCAATTAATAAATTTCAAGGGCCTAAAATGTAAATTTAAAAAGTTAAGGGACCTAAACTGAATGTTTCTAAAGTAAACGAACCTAAAGTGTAAATTCCTTAATTTATAGGACCTAAAGTGTATGTTTCTCAAGTAAAGGGTCCTAAAGTCTAAATTTTAAAATTAAAGGCACCAAAAGTGTAAATTTCTAATATGTAATGTCTAATTTTTAAAAGTGTAATTTTTAAAAAAATTAAAGGATTATTGTATAATGTGTAAATTTTTACAATGTTCTATAATGTCAACATTAAATTTTAAAACTAGGCTATTACTAACTATAAATTTAAACCATACATAACAACAAAACCTATCAATGAAAATAAAAATATACCAAAAAAATTCATCCAAAACTAGGCTTTTAACTACAACCATTTAAAAGTATAAACCATACATAACAACATAATCTATCCATGGAAATGAAAATATACCAAAAAAAGTCATCAAAAATAATGTTTTTAACTACAACCATTTAAAACTATACAACATACACAATAACAAAATCTAACAATGGAGAAGAAAATATACCAAAAAATCATCCAAAATAATGCTTTTAAGTACAACCATTTAAGACTATACAACATACACAATAACAAAATCTAACAATGGAGATGAAAATATACCAAAAAATCATCCAAAATAATGCTTTTAAGTACAACCATTTAAGACTATACAACATACACAATAACAAAATCTAACAATGGAGATGAAAATATACCAAAAAAATCATCCAAAAAATTAAAATGATAACTACAACCATTTAACACTATAAACCATCCAAAATCTATTAATATAAGTGAAAAATACACTAACCTCAGCCATTTGTGGATTGAGTAATTAAAAATGTGCAAAAATGGAGTTTGTCGACGAGAGAAAATGACAGCTCCGGCAAGTGGGGTTGGATCGAGTAATTAAAAATGGAGCTGGTCGGCGTACGTTCAGTATAAAGTGCCCAGGGGCGCAATTGCGCCCTAGGGCTCCATTGCGCCCCTGGGCTCCATTGCGTCCCTTGGGCTATTTCCGAAAACATAGCGAGAATTGGGCTAGGAGGCCAATCCAGTTCAATGTTTGGGCCATTTGGGTCAATTTCCCTTATAAAAACACCAAAATTTAAGTTGGAAACTAACAATGGGATTCGAACCTAGCTTAGCCTTTTATACAAAGGTGGCAACATTTATTGGCTCCCCCATTAATAACTTATATGCTAATGGTTTAGTTTCAAAAATATAAGAGTACCTGACAAAGTAATAAGGTGACACCCTTCAAAAAAGTGATTCTCTTTCATTACGGCAAATCATGAATGCCACCATATGCTCCTACGTAGGTCCTTTCTTGATTTGTAGCCATTGATCTTTTTAAGTATCCTTCTTTTTAATGCATTATATGTACTTGTATATTAGCTTTTATATGTGTATATATATATATATATTATATTTTATATATATAATAGTTGATCAAACAAGAACACCGCCATTTCATAAAAATGTAGGAACACTCATATCACATGTAATATTGTATTTCATCACATGTAATACACAAACGATGCTAAATCAGATGCATGGGCAACCCTTATTGCTATATAGGTCACAAACCAAGTCGCTCGTATGCTACCGGGTCTCCACATGTATTCTCACATGTGATATAGGTGTTCTTGGTTTTTCGTAAAATGATGGTGTTCTTGTTTCAACCTCCACGCACTCACACATACATAGACACACACACACACCTATAGTTTGGGTTCTCGTGAGACCACAAAATAACACTGAACTTTCACAACAGCACACTGTGAAGGTACAAAAAAACACCAAAATTTCGCAGCAAAACACTGTGAAAGTTTAAATCTTCACGGTGTTTTACTGTGAAAGTCAGTGTTATTTTGTAGTCTACACACACACACATATATATATATATGAATTACATTGTTGGTCCTTATGCTTTGCTCAAAATTTCGTTTGGGTCACTCAGACAAGTGGTGCTCACGAGTTGGGTTGATCGGGTTAAAGGCATTTGAACAAACCAACCCAATATTGGCGTTTGAAAATTTTCAACCCAACTCAAGAAAAGTGCAACCCAACCCAACCCATTCGGCTTGGTCTGGTTGTGCTTGAACAAAGTAAAAACAACATTGAAAACATAATAATAAAGAACTATTCCTTCAAAATATGATCAGTCATTCAAGAGAATGTATGAGTTCATCAGATATTTAGGTATTACATATAACTTTCCAATAATGTTCTCTTATTAGTTTCATTGGTCGTTATTGCCGAGTTGTTTTTTGGTAACTTATATATTTAAAGAGAAATACAAAAATTTTAGAGAAGTCGCTACAACTTTTATCGTGTTATCGAGTTGGTCAGGTTACTCTAGGCCTAACCCACGATCAACCCAATAGATTCGGTTTGTCTTAATTTCGTATCGATTATATGTCGGGTTACCTGAGGTTGATTTATTTCGGGTTTTTTCGGGGATGGGTTGATCGGGTTGGTCGGGTTTTTGAGTGCCCCTAACTCAAACGGACTATCTACATTGAATGTCCTTAATTTTTCATTTTTCTTGCACTAGTTATCCCTCGAGTTAATTAACACCGTCAATGGAGTTTCGTTAATGTAGGTATGTGCCTCAAGTTAACATTGTTAACGGACTATCTATATATATTGTTTCGATATATATAGTCTGCTTAAGTGACCAAATCCTAATTTATAGCAAACCACAAAGACACTAGTACAAAAATAACTTTTTGTGATGATTTTGAAAAAACAGGTTTGTGACAGTTTGGTAAAAAACTTTTACAAAAAGTAAAAGAAAAAAATTAGAGAATTGTTTTACTGCCGGTTTTTATAAAAAAAACCGTTACCATTAATGAGTTACCAAAAACCGAGAAACAAGCAATGTTTTAGACAAAAACATCACTAAAAGGTCCTCTGTGGTAACTGTGTAGGACGGTTTAGAAAAACATTGCTTTATTTTGTGACGATTTTTGCCATAGAAGACCCTTTAGTATGTAACGCTTTTGTACCGTTGTTTTATCATTTATGTTAACTAAAATATATAGCAACATTTATCTGAACAATGTTTCCAAAAGTTACCTATTTCTATTAGGGGTGTTCATCTAAACCGCCAAACCGCACAAACCGCCCACACCGCACCGCACCGCAAAACGCGGTTTAGAACTTTCGTGGTGCGGTTTGCGGTTTGTACTTTTACCAAAGCGCACTATGCGGTGCGGTTTGCGGTTTTGAGTTTTCAAACCGCGGTTCAAACCGCACCGCACCGCATCTTTTATATTTTATATTTTTTAATTTTAAACATATATATATATATATATATAATAGTTTAACTTAATATTTATATAATTGGGCTTTGTGTTTTTAATTATGGACTTTAAGAGTTTAAGTTTTGGACTTTGCTAAATAACCCTTTTTAATTATAAGTCTCTTAAAAGTTTATGTCTCAACAGATGAAAAAATTCCCTAGGTTAGGACGTTCACGACTGGAAACGTCACTTTATCCGTTTATCGTATTGAAACAATTTATTTTTTTAGACTATTTTTAGTTATGCATTTTGGAGTTGGATGTATTCTAACTCTTTATTTTTTGGACAACGGTCACTTAATCGTTGATTTTCTAATATATTTTAAACTTATAATTTTTTGGTTTGAGGTATATGTGGTGCGGTTTGCGGTTTTGCCCCAAACCGCACCGCGAACACCCCTAATTTCTATGGCTTTTTGCAAAATTTGGATCACCAAAAGTTAGTTTACGGCAAAGTTTTTGAAAAATTCAAGTAATCATATGTCATGCCAAGGTAATGGTATTAAGACATTTATGTCGCCATGTCTCAAGCTACATTGACGGTTTTGAATAATTACATCATCATATGTCATGTTATGATGACGGCTTTGATTATGTTACCATATGTCATTCCAAGGTAATGGTTTTGAAAATAAATGTCATGTTTGGTGACAGTTTAAAAAAATAAATGTCACAACGGTGACGGTTTTGAATTATAAACTTGGTCATACATCGTACTATGGTTACGATTTCGAAAAATAAACGTGAATGCATGTATATAATCTGTTTGAGTGATCAAATTCTAGTGTATAACAAACCACAAGGGACCATCCGTGTAATTCACCCTCTATATAAAGGAAAATTTTAAATACAAACTATATAAATGTCACAAAAAATATAAATTAATTTTAGTCTACGATTTTATCTATTTAAGATTTTAGACAGTTACCAACTCAGTTGCTGAGGCTAAATTTCGAAACCAAATTAATCCACATGATTTAATAATTTATATAAATGATTAAGATTAATTTATACGGTTTATAAAATTTTAATAATACAATTATACAAACACCTTTTGCTACCATTTTCTTCTCTTTTCTTTTATTTTCTCTGTTTTCTGCCACTTCCAGAAAAGACACATGTGTCTCCCTTTTAACCCGAAACAGGTGATCATTCATCACTCCCGCCCTTATTTCATGCCACACAATTACTCCCTCTGTCAACCACTTGGCTGTATTATTACTACAGATATCTATAACAACCACCGACGTGTTAATCCTCTTTTTTTTATATTTATAGATTAAAAATATATATAAACATTAATTATATATTTATTTTCAACAAGGATCGTATTAATGTTAATAGTTCTTATTTTGATAGTACTTCGTATTAAAATCTTAGGGGCTTTTACCAAACGTTTACGTAGGTAAGCGTTTATCGATAAAATTCAATGCCATCACTTACTTATCGGGTAAGATTTTAGTCCATCAAAACGATATCGTATGCAACAATTTTTCTAGTAAACGTTAACTGTGATAAGAGTCTTTCGCACTCACTTACCGGTTAGGACTCTTGGACCTTGCGTTAGCTCTTACCAGGTATGATTCCTAGTCTTTACGATATTCATTCCGAAAAGGTAATATGATTTGATGGTAAGTGTTTCATAAACGATCCTTTATTCTCGTTTTGATACATCTCTTATATGTAATTCTCTAGCTAGTATATTACAATGTGTTTGTAAAAGTTCTTGAAAACAATTTAAATATATTGTATTTAAATGCATAATTTTTTTAAATTGAATTTTTATAACTTATTATTGTATATGTGATAAACGCTTATTCGAACCTATTTTTATATTGAATCCCTTGCATTTAATCATGTTTGAATAGCTAATAACCTCCGATTGATCTTGGTTGTTGATTGGTAATTGATAATTGTAAAAATGATGGATTTAAGTACAAAAGGAGAGATGTTTTGAAGTATTCTAAGATGGAGCATATTTTTCAAATATGACATGGAAGGAGCATGCAAAATTAAATGATGCTAATTAGAATCCATGGCTTATAATATTTTTAACTTGGTTTACTTTGGTTTTCCTTTTTGTTAGATGCTGGAAATCAAACAACAAACAATTGAAACAAGGAAAGGAAAAGAATTATATATATATTATCTATACTATATATTAAAATTCTATTACGGTTATTGAAAAAGGTAGTTTTTAGAAAAGACGGTTTTAGAAAAAATATTACATTTACCACTCTTATAATTAATTATTTAATTTATTTTATATTCCTTATTTTTTCATTTTTCATTTTACACCCTTATCATATTAACACACATAATTGTATATGAACAAAATTACAATGAAAAAATACGTTTCTTTTTTTACAAATTATACCATTATAATCGTCTCGTCAATACCTTCAAAACGAGCCCAATATTGAATATTTTTTAATTTAACCGTACTATTAAATATCGTGAATATCTATGAATTAAATTGTTTTATAGCACATTAAAAATACATAATCGTAAAATGTATTAAAAATACGTTTCATTCTTATTATAAATAAATCACGGTAATCTCTACTATATTATAAAAATTCTAATACAGTTTTTTACAAACCTTTGAAAGCCAAAAAAATTTTCCCAATGTTTCACTTCCTAATTCAATTAAATGTTACGTTTATCACCCTTACAATTAGTTATTTAATTTATTTTATATCTCTTGTTTTCTTATTTTCTATTTTACATACCTATCATGTTAACATAAATAATCATATATCTATATATACTATATATTAAAATTATATTATGGTTATTGAAAAATGTAGTTTTTGGAAAAAACGGTTTTTGGAAAAATATTACATTTACCACTCTTATAATTAATTATTTAATTTACTTTATATCCCTTATTTTTTCATTTTTCATTTTACACATTTATCATATTAACACACATAATTGTATATGAACAAAAATACAATGAAAAAATACGTTTCTTTTTTTACAAATTATACCATTATAATCGTCTCATCAATACCTTCAAAACGAGCCCAATATTGAATATTTTTTAATTTAACCGTACTATTAAATATCGTGAATATCTACGAATTAAATTGTTTTATATCCATACATTTTATTTTTTTCAGCGTTAGCACATTAAAAATACATAATCGTAAAATATATTAAAAATACGTTTCATTCTTATTATAAATAAATCACGGTAATCTCTACTATATTCAAGGTTCTAAATGGCGTGAGGCGTGGCGTGGCGGCAAGGCCAAGCCTCAAGCCTTAGGAGCCATGGCGTTTTGAAGGCTTGACTTATGACGTCAAATTTCTAGTTAATATATAATTGTATATATAAAAACATATGTTTTGTTATTGTTACTCAATGAGTCAATAGTAATAAACAAGTTAAATTAGGTTATATATTAAAAACTTACAAATAAAACATTAAAAACGTAAATGAATATCAAATATCTCATTACGATAACTGCGCATTAGGCCATGGCGTGCCATGGGCTTAACGTGGCGTGACACACAAGCCTTGGTGCCATGGCGCGCCATGGCGGCTGTGCGGCGAGTTTTTTAGACATTGACTATATTATAAAAATTCTAATACAGTTTTTCACAAACCTTTGAAAGCCAAAAAAATTTTCTCAATGTTTCAATTCCTAATTCAATTAAATGTTACGTTTATCACCCTTACAATTAGTTATTTAATTTATTTTATATATCTTGTTTTCTTATTTTCTATTTTACATACCTATCATGTTAACATAAATAATCATATACGGACAAGAATGGAATAAACAATACGTTTCTTCTTTTTACAAAATATATCATTATAATCGTCTCATCAATATCTTTAAAACGAGCACAATATTGAATATTTTTTTAATTTAACCTTACTATTAAATATCATGAATATCTACGAACTAATTTGTTTTCTATCCATACGTTTTACTTTTTTCCACCGTTAGCACATTAAAAATACATAATCGTAAAATACGTTTCATTCTTATTATAAAATATATCATTATAATTTTTTTCGTCAATAATTGTAATATAAATTAATTATTGAATATTTTTATGGGTTTATGATTTCATAAGTTGTGATTTTTAGGTCATGGTTGATTGTTGATGACATGTCTATAAGGAAATAAAATTAATTGTTCGTTCTTTACTTACATTCCGCTGCATCGCACGGGTATGTGCCTAGTATATATATTATATATATATAAAAAGGAAAACATCTCTCACATGTGCATGTGGTTATGGCTTCATGTGGTTAAACTCGTTGCTAATTTTTAATTATTTATTTTTCGCTTTAATTTCATGTTTACTTTAGTTTATCAATCCACCCACCCCCCTTTTAAATAAAGCGTAGAAGTTTGACATCGATCACGGCCAATCCCTGTAGATTTGATCCTGCTTGCCACTATTACAATTTAGGTTGTAATTTGAAGCAAATAGGACTTTATTATTTGTTGGGCTCGACACCCGTCAATATGTGTATTTTTTATATTTTTTAAACTCTAAAACTAATTGATTAAAACGTTCAAATACATAATAAACGTTTTTTTTTTGGTAAAGGAGTATCCCAGACCACTTGTAGTCTGTCGGTCAAGGTGATTACCAACCGATTTCAGATGAAATTAACCATCAAAGCTAAACTGACCGTCGGTCATTGAAGGATGAAGCCTTTGGTAATGCATTTTTATGTATTTTTGTGCACCTAATTTTGTGTAGTTTAGTTGCATCTTTTCTGCATTTTAGTCCGTTAATTAGCCAACCCATCACGAAGTTCAAATCTCGGCTCATACCAACGACCCAATGTCTTCTTTCACAACTGAATCGGTGTTGGTTTTCGACGCCTACTTCTCAATCACGACTTCCTGATACGATAACAAAATGTGGTTAGTATTAATTTTTAAAAATTTCGACAATATAACCATTGTAAATTGAACATTATTTTACATGCATCACAACCTATCTTTAACAATTAAAATTAAAAATGATATTCACAATTTCAATCAATCAACTAAACTAAGGGTTTTATTAATGGGAAAATCCGTTGGTGAAAGTCGGATCATAATATGGTGGATGAAGCCATCACCGACGGTTCACACACAGACACCGACTGCCTATATTATCAACGAATCACCAATAACCATCTTTACCAACGGATCACCAACGATCGCCTTTACCGACAGATCACCGAGGGTTTTTCACTGCGGATCACCGACCCTTTTATTTTTACCGACGGATTTCCATCTGGAATTCTAATTTTCTTTAAAATGATAATTGAAAATAAACTATTTTCTCTAAATAAATTAAACCACTCAAATTGGGATGAAAAGAATCCAGAATCTATTTTTACAATTCAAAGTAATATTATTACAAAATGTCCATCAGGGAGGGTTTTCGTACTGAAACTGCTTCATTAAAACAGAAAAAATGCTACGTTAACGTCTTCTACTTAGCTAGCTCGTCAGCTGTCTCTTTTTGTTCTTACTCCAACGCTGCCCAAGTTTTCTGTTAAGTCACCAGGTGGCTTAGAAAGTCCTTGCGAATTGTGATCCTTCTCATAATTCGCTAGCTTCTCTTTTAATACATCTACCTGTAATTATTCAATATTTGACAAAAAAAAAAAAAAGCGCTCTGTTGTGATAAATAGTTAGAAAACATTATATATACTATATGAAACATATATTCGTCGATCAATTGTCGTACGAGCCCCCTACTGCTGGGATCACTTGTTATAGTATACTGGGGATCTTGACAAGTCCGAATCCAAACATGCAGTACCAGTTACCTATTTTTAACAAGTTATCCAATCATAACGTCTGCCCACCAACGTAAACCCAAACTAATAGTCATATATCTTATAAAAATGAACCAATCTTATAAAACAAACTAATAGAAAGAAAATTAAACTTAATTACCGTCGCTTTAGCCGCCGTCGGGTAAACTAGATTGGAGGCACAATAGGCGGACTGATCGCACTCAGAATGGCCTTCCAGTTGGAGCAGTGGATCCTCTTAGAGTCCTTAGCAGCAATAGGCTCACAGCCTAATGCATCTCTTTATAATAGACAACTTAAGATATTAGTAAACAACGAAATCATATACTATTTATATATATATATATATATTCAAAACTTAGTATAGTAGACTTAGTTACCGTGAAATCTAGATGTTGAACGACACTAATTGATCCCCTCGTGTGTGCTTGGATGACCAACCCTCATACTAGGTCGACCCTAAAATGACGCCTAAAAGCATCGGTATCCCATATCTATTAAGACATGATACACAAGTCCATATAAAACAAAATTACAAAACAATACAAATATTAAACCACGTACAAGATCAATAATCGCCAACCATTGTGGCTCTAGGATCCAGTGCGGGTGGTTTCCCCTAGGGGCATGAAGTCCTAACCGTAGGTTTAAATCATAGAGAGATGTTTTTATGTGACTTTAAAACCCCTTAAGTGAAATATTTTTTACTATTTGAAAGTCAAACCGTAGATTTAAATCAAATGATATGTTTTAGATTTTTTTCAAATCCTACATGTAATTGTTTGACTATTTGAAAATAAAACCGTAGGTTTAAATCTAAGATAGATGTTTATATGACTTTAAAACCCTAACTGAATTTCTTTTGACTATTTCAAAGTTACACCGTAGATTTAAATCAAAATGATATGTTTTAGATTATTTTCAAATTCTACGTATAATTGTTTGACTATTTGAAAATCAAACCACAGGTTTAAATCAAAGAGAGGTGTTTTTTGGATGAATTTAAAACCCCAAGTATAAATGGTTGACTACTTGAAAATCAAACCGTAGGTTTGAATCATAATTCCGGTATTTTTTATGACTTTCAAATTTTACGTGTAATGGTTTGACTATTTGAAAGTTAAATTTAGGTTTAAAGAAAAAAGAGATGTTTTAGATGACTTTCAAACCCTAAGTGCAAATGGTTTAACTATTTGAAAGTTAAACCGTATGTTTAAATCAAACAGAGGTGTTTTAGATGACTTTCAAATCCTACGTGTAACGATTTGAATATTTGAAAGTTAAAACGTAGGTTTAAATCAAAGAGAGTTGTTTTAGACGACTTTCAAACCGTAAGTGTAATTGTTTTGATAATTAAAAGTCAAATCGTAGTTTAAACCAAAGAGATGTCTTTTAGATGATTTTCAAACCCTATGAGTAATGGTTTGACTATTTAGAAGTCAAATATGTTTTTGATGACTCTCAAACCGTGTGGTGCAATGATACCTTTACCACTTGAAATAGTGAAAGTTATAATCTATTTTAAATAGTGTAGCGTTTTAGTATAACTTTTGGATAGAATATTTTATATATACAAAGACGGATCAAACAAGAAGCCAATTATAATTGATGAGAAATGGGTGAAGGACAAAATCACATATGATTGTTAGAAAATCACATGTGATACAAACACACAACATTGACCGGCCATTGTACGCCTTGTTGAACAAGTTTTCCTGGACGTGTTGTATCAGATATGATTTGGTCCTTCTCATACTATCTGTAAGTTGACCGCTTTGTCGGTTGGTTTCTTCTTAACATATATAAAAAAATATTTTATAGACTACGGTTTATTTTCTGGATTTAATTTGAGTGTGACAAGGTGCGTCCGTTTAATAAATACTTACAATATGAAGAAATCAAATATTGTAATATTATATTCCCCCCCCCCCCCCCCCCCCCCCCCCCCACTCTTGTCACAGAAGCAGTCCCGATTATGATGTATATGGCGTTCCTTCTCATCCTCCTTTTGGTTTCCTCCCCCCTCGTCACTTCTCAGACCATTGTGAAAACCTTACCGGGCTATCCTGGTCCTCTCCCTTTCAAATTGGAAACCGGGTATAATATACATATAGTAATATATATATATAATATATATATATACATATGTGTGTGTGTGTGTGCATCTCTCTCTCACAGATTGTAATATGCATATTTGGTGTGTGTATATATATAGCTCATCATCCATGCATTTATGTGGAAATTGATTCAGGTATATTGGAGTCGGAGAAGATGAAGTTGTGCAGCTATTTTACTACTTTGTAGAGTCACAAGGGAATCCTCGAGAGGATCCACTCATTATTTGGCTTGCCGGAGGACCTGGTTGTGGCACTCTCCATGCCTTCTTTTTTGAACTCGATATGCACATCAATCCATCAACTTACCCAAATGCCACATACATCATCTCTCTTCAAAATTAAATAAAAATTACCTACACCCTATATATGTTTATATATATATAATATGTATGTGTCGAGAACATAACCAAAACAAGAGAACACGATAACGATGAAATCCTGATTACTGAACACGGTCAACGCAAGGGTGTACCGACAACTTCAAGGCTACGTCAATCACATGTGATTTGACCTTTCTCATATTCTCTTATTTTATCACTATTCTCCTTTGAACCCATTTATATATATAGAGAGAGAGATTAAGGTTCAAACGAAAACAACAACAAAGTAAGAAAAAAAGAAAATGGTTAAATCATTTGTTAAATCACATGTGATTTAACACTCAAAGTCAACACAAGGGTGTGCGGACGACATACTGGCTACCTCAAGTTACGGCCAAAGTCGCATGAATCACATGTGACTTTACACGTCATTTTAGTGTAAAATCACGTTTGATTTAACCGTTTTTTTTATTATCTTATTTGATTAATGTGGCTAAATATATATGTATATATATTAATATATAATATATATATGTTGTTGGGTTTTTTCTTGCTTTAATTTCTTCTGTTAAATATTTCACCTGCGAGGGGTTGTGAATCCTGATCATCTAGCTGGGACCGTAGGACACTTAATTATAAAAACATATATAACATGAGTTGGGGTGATACGAGATTTATACATATTTAAAAAAATAAAATAATAATTCTAGACCAATTATTTCATTAAATAATACTTGTCATAAAAGAGTATATACATCATTTGTTGTATATATATTATATATGAAAACTCATTTATTTTTATATAGATTATGTAATAAATTTAACTAAGATATTTATTCATAGTTTTTTTTTATAATTTTCGTGATTTAAGCATGATTAATTTTTTATTTATTTATTTATTATTTTTTACAACATTAAAACAAGTGTCATTTAGTTTTCTCTTTCAAATATTTATTTTTATTAAATTATGTTATTAAAAAAATTTACAATTTTCGCTAAAAGTCACGTGTGATATCCATAATTAATTGACATTTTTCTGTATAAAAGACTCGCTAATTTCGTCAATATCTCATATGTGATATTGATTATAGTAGAAAATAAATATAAGTTATTTATAAAATTACAAATGATATGTGTAAATTATGAATTACGTTTTGAATTACATGTGATCTTATATATTTTAAATATGTTTATCATATATGATTCTGTTTTCATTATTTTTTTTCTTTTTCACTGTTTAATTTGAATCATTGTTTTTTAATTAAATTTTAAATCACATATGATTAGGAGAACATTTTGAAAAAAAATAATTCATTGTAAATCACATTTGATTTTGATGAAAAGTTATTAATTACGTTTTGAACTAAATGTGATCTTATATATTTTAAATGTGTTTTACTACATATCACATATATGATTCTTTTTTCATTATTTTTTTTTCAATATTTAATTTGAATTATTGTTTTTCAAACTTTAAATCATATATAATTAAGAAAACATGTTGAAAAAAAATTAATTCATTATGAATCACATGTGATTTGGATGAAAAATGTAATTTTTTTAAATAAAAAAATTGAATTTTTTGAATGAAAATTAAGTATGCTTGTCTTAAATGAATTAAATATAAAAATTAATTAAATAAAAAATTAAATCATATTAAATTCACAAAGATGGTAAAAATAAAATCTTAAATAAATAACTAAAATAACTTTTATATAACTAATTTACTTTTATACCCTTATTTATTTATTTTTAGAATTAATTATTTAAAAGATTATTTAATGAAATGATTAACCTACAATTATTCTCTTATTCTTTTAAATCGACATCATTCTCGTATGATCCTCTCTATATATCACCTTGACTCACTGTAGTTTTATTTGGTTCAGAACTCTAGCCTTCTTTTTATGGTATCCATGCATAGACGGAGATTCAGGGGAAAACGTCAAAAATATGGAAAACTGAAGAACACTTTGGTAGTCTTTCATCTGGACGATATGCACTTGTGCAAACAGTTAAATTATGTTATTTTTTGGTTTTTATGCACAAGTGCATTATGTACTTGTGCATATGCACGTGTGTATATTACAAATTACTTGTATGCACAAATGCATACCGTCTAGATGATGGGATACCAGAGTGTTATTCAGTTTTCCATTTTTTTAGGTGTTCCCTAAACCTGACCCTCTATGCATAACCTAAATCATCTTTCCGTATTTCAATTGATTCTCTTAAAATTTCGACAAACTGGCGAACAACGTTTGGTTGAGAAAGGGTGCTACTTACTCTGGATTCAACATTCAATACTAACCCACTCACTCATAGAATCTTAAACACGTTTTTTTTTAATAATTTTTAGAGTGAATTGCGGATTTGATTCCTGTGTTTTCATAACTTTTTTTATTAGAGTTTCTATGACATGTTTATTGTGGATTTGATCCTTGTAGTACTCAATTTGTGTTGGTCATGGTCTCTCTAACTAACGTCTCCATTAACTCCGTTAAATCAATGACCATTTTAACATTTTTGCCTAGTTTTTGTCTTTTTCGTATAAAAAAATAAAACAACACTTTAATATACACAAATATATATATATATATATATATATATATATATATATATAGAGAGAGAGAGAGAGAGAGAGAGTGTGTGTCATTCACATGCATACCTTATGTTTGTTACACCCCTTACAAACCAATCATAATCTTCCAAAATTTATCCAATGGTATAGATTAATAAGAAAGTTACAAATCAAGCAAGAAAATAGGAGAAAATCGGATAAACATGGCAGTTACAAGTTTATCCATAATTAAAACAAAAAAAATTTAATTAGAGATCAATGGTTAGTGTTGGTTTGTAAGGTTCTAGCTTCCAAAACTTGCTAATGATGAACAATCATTTGATTTTAGAAGGAAAAAACCTCAAAATATGTTAGGGTTCAAAGGAGAGGGTTGAAAGTCGATTTGGAAGAGAAAATGGGGAGAGTTTTGAGGGTTTAGTGAGAAATGAGGTTTGGGGTCGGTTTTCCCCTTTTATTGTGCACAGTGCTCGTGCGCAAGTGTTGGCGCGACCCGAATCGTGCGAAGCACTAGATAGGAGTATCACGCGAATCACGACCTGTTCGACCCGCGTGGGCGGTCACGTGGAACTCTGCCGCTATGTTTCGTCTCCTTTTCGACCAAGGATTTCGGGGTGTTACAATTCTTCCAACCTTAAAAGAGATTTTGTCCTTGAAATCAGACTCCGGCCAAACACCCAACGTTGCATTTAGCGAGATCAATTGGTTCTCTATCCCAAAGGGATACCTCCACGATACCTTGCCTCATATACGAAACTGATTACATCCCGTTTAAGGTTGTCACTGTATTTCTCATCACGAGTCATCACAAACTTAATCCCAAGATTCGGCGTATCTCACCGATGACGGGGTGAACGTCGATTCCTTATCAAATCACTTTCATATCATTAAGATCTCGGCTACCTCCCAACTTTAGGCTGCACATATCCCCAAGAGCGGTTTACGACCTTAATTAACCACTTCCACCAGGGATACCCCAAGGCGAACTTTACCTTTAAATACTTCTAATCACCCTTCATTGGGTTACGTTACAATCTTTTCTTTCCTTCCAAAACACAACAACCTTTGCAGAGAAAATCCAATTGTCGCCTTCCCATACTCCTTTCAATTTCGAGTATCCGCAACCCAAGTTGACTTTACCCGAGTGATAAGGAATGCACATAAAATTGTTGAGTCGGTCACCCGCTACTGTCATAAAACGATATTTCTACTTTCAACAAATTAAGGTCTTCTCAATGATCGATTTCTACTTGAGGTTTACCTCGACATTCTCACCCAATTTACCAATAATCCATACCATGAAAGATTAATCGTGTTTTCCTTGACGAAATCCCTAACACTATTTTGGTTTGATCCAATCCACAATAAATTTGTTCCTCAAGCTGACACAAGCACAACATCTACAGGTAGCGGATTACCTCAACCCCACGGTTACACAACTCCCAAAATGTATTCAAGCATCAATTGTTAAATCAGCGAAAATCTCGCTGATTACATAATTACCAATGATCGATCCCTAATTGCCCGTCATCTAATATCCTTAAAGTTACCACTTAACTTGTAGGCATACCAAATTCAACGAAAGTGCACTGAAGCACCCCAACGATCACTATCCTCCAAATAGAGGGTCGACACTTATCCTCAAAACAACTATCTGCAAAATAAGACAGTAGTAAAAACATCACAAATATACATAGTTTTAAAAAAATAATTTTACAAAATATAGATATGTACATTTCTTCTCCAATAATTTGTCCATCTCGAGAGTCAGGATTATTCAACAACCAAATTTATGACGCCTAATATGTCATGATCAAGAATCCGAGACGTATTATATGCGAGATCACATATAGCATATATTTTGGAGGTAGTTATTGCTTCGTACATAGTATAAGAGAGTCTAACCAAAAGCTAGTTAAGCGGGTTTCTAAATTATTTAAAATAAAAAAGTAATAAAGTATTAATTATATACAAGTTTTAATTAATTATAAACTTAAAAATAGGTCGGAAGGGTTTGTCCAAAAAAAATTTCCATCTCCTAGACCGACCCATTACTTTTAACGGTCTAGCCCAAGCCTACCGACTTTTTCAAAAATTATTGTTTAAACTTTCTTTTCTAATGGGTTGGGCGTGCTTAATTAGTTAATGAGCCATACTGTCAATGAACAACTCTAACATACACGTTGTAGCGAGAGGGAGCAATTGCTCCCCCTGATCTCTCCATTTCTTTTTTATATCATAGCTTCAAAAAAAGAGTTGTTTACTGTATGTCATAGGAAAACAGGCGAGACTGTGGGTAGGTAGTAGATAGAGTGATGATGATGATGACTAAGAAGGGCAAAATGTACACTTGAAGTCCTTGTATTTTGTTTAATTTTTTAAAATAACCCACAAATTTTTAAAACCATTATAAAGTAACCCAATTTATATATCTAAAAGTTTACTTCATGTAGTTCGATTTAGATCGATTTGCGAGCTTCATGTTAGCATGACAACTACTGATTAATGCTAGATTGTCATTGTTCTTGATAAATTTAAACTTTAAAATTGCTAACATTGGAGCAAAAATTAAAGAAAAAAAATATAGACCATACATAAATTAAAAGATTTTTAGTGTTAGACACAATTATGTTCTTAAGATATTCAGCGACTTCTGTCCATAATATTAATTGATTCGATATTAGGATTGTCCATTTATATATTACTAATTCATAATTGCTATTTGTTTAGTGATAATTTTAGTTTATTTTAGATTAACTAGTATAACATTTAACATCCATGGATAAGTATCTAATAAAAAGGAAAATGACCGGTGAATTGTCAGCTATGCCATATAAGAATAATTCTAAAAATAAGATGTAAATATAAATATTTTAGTTAGGTTATCTTAATTTTCCACTATCCTCCAAATAGAGGGTCGACACTTATCCTCAAAACAACTATCTGCAAAATAAGACAGTAGTAAAAACATCACAAATATACATAGTTTTAAAAAAATAATTTTACAAAATATAGATATGTACATTTCTTCTCCAATAATTTGTCTATCTCGAGAGTCAGGATTATTCAACAACCAAATTTATGACGCCTAATATGTCATGATCAAGAATCCGAGACGTATTATATGCGAGATCACATATAGCATATATTTTGGAGGTAGTTATTGCTTCGTACATAGTATAAGAGAGTCTAACCAAAAGCTAGTTAAGCGGGTTTCTAAATTATTTAAAATAAAAAAGTAATAAAGTATTAATTATATACAAGTTTTAATTAATTATAAACTTAAAAATAGGTCGGACGGGTTTGTCCAAAAAAAATTTCCATCTCCTAGACCGACCCATTACTTTTAACGGTCTAGCCCAAGCCTACCGACTTTTTCAAAAATTATTGTTTAAACTTTCTTTTCTAATGGGTTGGGCGTGCTTAATTAGTTAATGAGCCATACTGTCAATGAACAACTCTAACATACACGTTGTAGCGAGAGGGAGCAATTGCTCCCCCTGATCTCTCCATTTCTTTTTTATATCATAGCTTCAAAAAAGAGTGGTTTACTGTATGTCATAGGAAAACAGGCGAGACTGTGGGTAGGTAGTAGATAGAGTGATGATGATGATGACTAAGAAGGGCAAAATGTACATTTGAAGTCCTTGTATTTTGTTTAATTTTTTAAAATAACCCACAAATTTTTAAAACCATTATAAAGTAACCCAATTTATATATCTAAAAGTTTACTTCATGTAGTTCGATTTAGATCGATTTGCGAGCTTCATGTTAGCATGACAACTACTGATTAAGGCTAGATTGTCATTGTTCTTGATAAATTTAAACTTTAAAATTGCTAACATTGGAGCAAAAATTAAAGAAAAAAATATAGACCATACATAAATTAAAAGATTTTTAGTGTTAGACACAATTATGTTCTTAAGATATTCAGCGACTTCTGTCCATAATATTAATTGATTCGATATTAGGATTGTCCATTTATATATTACTAATTCATAATTGCTATTTGTTTAGTGATAATTTTAGTTTATTTTAGATTAACTAGTATAACATTTAACATCCATGGATAAGTATCTAATAAAAAGGAAAATGACCGGTGAATTGTCAGCTATGCCATATAAGAATAATTCTAAAAATAAGATGTAAATATAAATATTTTAGTTAGGTTATCTTAATTTTCCACTATCCTCCAAATAGAGGGTCGACACTTATCCTCAAAACAACTATCTGCAAAATAAGACAGTAGTAAAAACATCACAAATATACATAGTTTTAAAAAAATAATTTTACAAAATATAGATATGTACATTTCTTCTCCAATAATTTGTCCATCTCGAGAGTCAGGATTATTCAACAACCAAATTTATGACGCCTAATATGTCATGATCAAGAATCCGAGACGTATTATATGCGAGATCACATATAGCATATATTTTGGAGGTAGTTATTGCTTCGTACATAGTATAAGAGAGTCTAACCAAAAGCTAGTTAAGCGGGTTTCTAAATTATTTAAAATAAAAAAGTAATAAAGTATTAGTTATATACAAGTTTTAATTAATTATAAACTTAAAAATAGGTCGGACGGGTTTGTCCAAAAAAAATTTCCATCTCCTAGACCGACCCATTACTTTTAACGGTCTAGCCCAAGCCTACCGACTTTTTCAAAAATTATTGTTTAAACTTTCTTTTCTAATGGGTTGGGCGTGCTTAATTAGTTAATGAGCCATACTGTCAATGAACAACTCTAACATACACGTTGTAGCGAGAGGGAGCAATTGCTCCCCCTGATCTCTCCATTTCTTTTTTATATCATAGCTTCAAAAAAGAGTGGTTTACTGTATGTCATAGGAAAACAGGCGAGACTGTGGGTAGGTAGTAGATAGAGTGATGATGATGATGACTAAGAAGGGCAAAATGTACACTTGAAGTCCTTGTATTTTGTTTAATTTTTTAAAATAACCCACAAATTTTTAAAACCATTATAAAGTAACCCAATTTATATATCTAAAAGTTTACTTCATGTAGTTCGATTTAGATCGATTTGCGAGCTTCATGTTAGCATGACAACTACTGATTAATGCTAGATTGTCATTGTTCTTGATAAATTTAAACTTTAAAATTGCTAACATTGGAGCAAAAATTAAAGAAAAAAATATAGACCATACATAAATTAAAAGATTTTTAGTGTTAGACACAATTATGTTCTTAAGATATTCAGCGACTTCTGTCCATAATATTAATTGATTCGATATTAGGATTGTCCATTTATATATTACTAATTCATAATTGCTATTTGTTTAGTGATAATTTTAGTTTATTTTAGATTAACTAGTATAACATTTAACATCCATGGATAAGTATCTAATAAAAAGGAAAATGACCGATGAATTGTCAGCTATGCCATATAAGAATAATTCTAAAAATAAGATGTAAATATAAATATTTTAGTTAGGTTATCTTAATTTTCCACTATCCTCCAAATAGAGGGTCGACACTTATCCTCAAAACAACTATCTGCAAAATAAGACAGTAGTAAAAACATCACAAATATACATAGTTTTAAAAAAATAATTTTACAAAATATAGATATGTACATTTCTTCTCCAATAATTTGTCCATCTCGAGAGTCAGGATTATTCAACAACCAAATTTATGACGCCTAATATGTCATGATCAAGAATCCGAGACGTATTATATGCGAGATCAATATAGCATATATTTTGGAGGTAGTTATTGCTTCGTACATAGTATAAGAGAGTCTAACCAAAAGCTAGTTAAGCGGGTTTCTAAATTATTTAAAATAAAAAAGTAATAAAGTATTAATTATATACAAGTTTTAATTAATTATAAACTTAAAAATAGGTCGGAAGGGTTTGTCCAAAAAAAATTTCCATCTCCTAGACCGACCCATTACTTTTAACGGTCTAGCCCAAGCCTACCGACTTTTTCAAAAATTATTGTTTAAACTTTCTTTTCTAATGGGTTGGGCGTGCTTAATTAGTTAATGAGTCATACTGTCAATGAACAACTCTAACATACACGTTGTAGCGAGAGGGAGCAATTGCTCCCCCTGATCTCTCCATTTCTTTTTTATATCATAGCTTCAAAAAAGAGTGGTTTACTGTATGTCATAGGAAAACAGGCGAGACTGTGGGTAGGTAGTAGATAGAGTGATGATGATGATGACTAAGAAGGGCAAAATGTACACTTGAAGTCCTTGTATTTTGTTTAATTTTTTGAAATAACCCACAAATTTTTAAAACCATTATAAAGTAACCCAATTTATATATCTAAAAGTTTACTTCATGTAGTTCGATTTAGATCGATTTGCGAGCTTCATGTTAGCATGACAACTACTGATTAATGCTTGATTGTCATTGTTCTTGATAAATTTAAACTTTAAAATTGCTAACATTGGAGCAAAAATTAAAGAAAAAAATATAGACCTTACATAAATTAAAAGATTTTTAGTGTTAGACACAATTATGTTCTTAAGATATTCAGCGACTTCTGTCCATAATATTAATTGATTCGATATTAGGATTGTCCATTTATATATTACTAATTCATAATTGCTATTTGTTTAGTGATAATTTTAGTTTATTTTAGATTAACTAGTATAACATTTAACATCCATGGATAAGTATCTAATAAAAAGGAAAATGACCGGTGAATTGTCAGCTATGCCATATAAGAATAATTCTAAAAATAAGATGTAAATATAAATATTTTAGTTAGGTTATCTTAATTTTCCACTATCCTCCAAATAGAGGGTCGACACTTATCCTCAAAACAACTATCTGCAAAATAAGACAGTAGTAAAAACATCACAAATATACATAGTTTTAAAAAAATAATTTTACAAAATATAGATATGTACATTTCTTCTCCAATAATTTGTCCATCTCGAGAGTCAGGATTATTCAACAACCAAATTTATGACGCCTAATATGTCATGATCAAGAATCCGAGACGTATTATATGCGAGATCACATATAGCATATATTTTGGAGGTAGTTATTGCTTCGTACATAGTATAAGAGAGTCTAACCAAAAGCTAGTTAAGCGGGTTTCTAAATTATTTAAAATAAAAAAGTAATAAAGTATTAATTATATACAAGTTTTAATTAATTATAAACTTAAAAATAGGTCGGACGGGTTTGTCCAAAAAAAATTTCCATCTCCTAGACCGACCCATTACTTTTAACGGTCTAGCCCAAGCCTACCGACTTTTTCAAAAATTATTGTTTAAACTTTCTTTTCTAATGGGTTGGACGTGCTTAATTAGTTAATGAGCCATACTGTCAATGAACAACTCTAACATACACGTTGTAGCGAGAGGGAGCAATTGCTCCCCCTGATCTCTCCATTTCTTTTTTATATCATAGCTTCAAAAAAGAGTGGTTTACTGTATGTCATAGGAAAACAGGCGAGACTGTGGGTAGGTAGTAGATAGAGTGATGATGATGATGACTAAGAAGGGCAAAATGTACACTTGAAGTCCTTGTATTTTGTTTAATTTTTTAAAATAACCCACAAATTTTTAAAACCATTATAAAGTAACCCAATTTATATATCTAAAAGTTTACTTCATGTAGTTCGATTTAGATCGATTTGCGAGCTTCATGTTAGCATGACAACTACTGATTAATGCTAGATTGTCATTGTTCTTGATAAATTTAAACTTTAAAATTGCTAACATTGGAGCAAAAATTAAAGAAAAAAATATAGACCATACATAAATTAAAAGATTTTTAGTGTTAGACACAATTATGTTCTTAAGATATTCAGCGACTTCTGTCCATAATATTAATTGATTCGATATTAGGATTGTCCATTTATATATTACTAATTCATAATTGCTATTTGTTTAGTGATAATTTTAGTTTATTTTAGATTAACTAGTATAACATTTAACATCCATGGATAAGTATCTAATAAAAAGGAAAATGACCGGTGAATTGTCAGCTATGCCATATAAGAATAATTCTAAAAATAAGATGTAAATATAAATATTTTAGTTAGGTTATCTTAATTTTCCACTATCCTCCAAATAGAGGGTCGACACTTATCCTCAAAACAACTATCTGCAAAATAAGACAGTAGTAAAAACATCACAAATATACAAAGTTTTAAAAAAATAATTTTACAAAATATAGATATGTACATTTCTTCTCCAATAATTTGTCCATCTCGAGAGTCAGGATTATTCAACAACCAAATTTATGACGCCTAATATGTCATGATCAAGAATCCGAGACGTATTATATGCGAGATCACATATAGCATATATTTTGGAGGTAGTTATTGCTTCGTACATAGTATAAGAGAGTCTAACCAAAAGCTAGTTAAGCGGGTTTCTAAATTATTTAAAATAAAAAAGTAATAAAGTATTAATTATATACAAGTTTTAATTAATTATAAACTTAAAAATAGGTCGGAAGGGTTTGTCCAAAAAAAATTTCCATCTCCTAGACCGACCCATTACTTTTAACGGTCTAGCCCAAGCCTACCGACTTTTTCAAAAATTATTGTTTAAACTTTCTTTTCTAATGGGTTGGGCGTGCTTAATTAGTTAATGAGCCATACTGTCAATGAACAACTCTAACATACACGTTGTAGCGAGAGGGAGCAATTGCTCCCCCTGATCTCTCCATTTCTTTTTTATATCATAGCTTCAAAAAAGAGTGGTTTACTGTATGTCATAGGAAAACAGGCGAGACTGTGGGTAGGTAGTAGATAGAGTGATGATTATGATGACTAAGAAGGGCAAAATGTACACTTGAAGTCCTTGTATTTTGTTTAATTTTTTAAAATAACCCACAAATTTTTAAAACCATTATAAAGTAACCCAATTTATATATCTAAAAGTTTACTTCATGTAGTTCGATTTAGATCGATTTGCGAGCTTCATGTTTGCATGACAACTACTGATTAATGCTTGATTGTCATTGTTCTTGATAAATTTAAACTTTAAAATTGCTAACATTGGAGCAAAAATTAAAGAAAAAAATATAGACCATACATAAATTAAAAGATTTTTAGTGTTAGACACAATTATGTTCTTAAGATATTCAGTGACTTCTGTCGATAATATTAATTGATTCGATATTAGGATTGTCCATTTATATATTACTAATTCATAATTGCTATTTGTTTAGTGATAATTTTAGTTTATTTTAGATTAACTAGTATAACATTTAACATCCATGGATAAGTATCTAATAAAAAGGAAAATGACCGGTGAATTGTCAGCTATGCCATATAAGAATAATTCTAAAAATAAGATGTAAATATAAATATTTTAGTTAGGTTATCTTAATTTTCCATTTTAGAACATTAATATTTAAATTTTATTTATTTATATTTGTGCTCCCCCTAGTACGTAATCCTGACTCCGCCCCTGTATATTTATATATATATTTATATATATATACACCGTAAATACCCGCCCCTGTATATTTATATATATATATATATATACACACACCGTAAATACCTTTAGGGGGAAGTATCATCCTTCCCCCAGCTAAAGACTATTGAATATTTCACATTCTTTTATAGGTCCTATGCAATTTCGGTATGGACATTATATCAATAATGTCCCAGTATTACAATTGGACCCGAATACTTGGACAAAGGTATGTATTCACCCAACTTTTGTATTAAATCTCTTGTCGAGTTGATAATTGGTTGTGATCATATTGTGATTAATAAATTATTGTATGGGATTTTAAAGGTGGCTAATGTGATATATTTGGATGCACCAACATTAACTGGATATTCATATACAAAAACCTCAGAAGCTATACGTTCTAGTGATACATTATCGGCATCACAAACTGTTGAGTTCATAAGGAAGGTTGGTGAAAGTTTATGAAGTTCAATATATACCTATCGAATAAGTTATTGACATTTATGTACGATGCAGTTCGTTAGGAGTCATTTGAAGTTTTCAAAATAATCCTACGTATGTTACTGGAATTTCTTATTCTGGGATTGTTATTCCAATAATTACCGAAGAGCTATATAAAGGTATGATTTTTTTTGTTACTTGTTTCTTCAATTTGAACATCGCTTTAATGTTTTGAAAAGTTCACACATACATAAATTTTAAGAAGGAAAAAATGAAATGATCAAACTAATTTTTCTTTCTTTTCAATAGGTAACGATGAAGGTTTAGAACCGACGATAAACATTAAAGTAAGTAAATTATATATGTTCGAAAAATAATGGTTTTTAAATAAATTTCTTGTACTAGATTTTATGGAATTTTTAAGCATTGGATGTGCAAGACCATACTGAGGGAGTGCAAACTATAGGGATATATGGCAGGAAACCCATTGACAGATAACATTGGCTACATAAACTCCAGGCTCGAATATGCATATCGTATGGCACTTATATCCAAGGAATTATTTGAGGTAATTTAAAACTTCTAGTTCTATCACGTGTTTCATATGTTCTATTTGTAAAAGATAAAGTTGAAAGATGTTCATTTTGTGAATTATTACAGTCAACAAGAATTGATTGCAATGGAAAGTATGCAGAAGCCGATTCTAGCAATATGTTATGCATGTCTCATATTGACGAAGTCAACAAAGTAAGCATAATTCGTACAAGTGAATCAATTTATATATCTCTTTATGTTTTAGACATACTAACAATAAATGTTTGTTTTCTTTAATGCCAGCGTGTTAAAGAAATTAACATTCAACAAATTTTGGATCTAAATGCGAACCACAGACCAATTTGTTTAATACTGTAAATCCGAGAAGAAAGGGAAATCGGAGATCTCTACGGGCCAATCAAATTAAAATGATTCCTATACAATCTTCGGTCAATTATACGTTTTGTCGAGTACTTATCTCCCTCCTTCTCTCAAGTCTCTCCCCGCCCCTTTTGAACATTTATATACAATCTTTTTTCTCCACAGGATGAGTATTATAACTATGCGATTCGTTGGGCCAATGATAAAAATGTTATGAAAGCACTTAATGTACGAGACGTATGTATGCAATAATAAAATAGAGAAATATGTTGTTCCATTTTCATTTAGTATAGCCACTACAAAAATTCTTGTGATTTAACTAATAAGATGGCATTAACTAATATTAGGGAACAGTAAACAAATGGTTACCATGTAATTTCGACATGGAGTACAAGTATGGTTTACATTCGATGCCCTCATATGAATTCAATGTCCAAAGTAGTGTCATCTTCCACCAAAAAGTAAGAGAAATTGTCGAGCTTTAATTTTCAGGTATAAATTGAAAGTTTTTAATTTCTTTTATAGTACCTCTAGTAAGCATGCTTGTTTAAATTGATTAATATCTTATTTTACTATGAAACAGTGGAGATCACGACATGATGGTTCCACATGTGGGTACACATAATTGGATAAATTCTCTTAATTTGACAATCACAGATAGTAATTGGGATGCATGGTATGTTAACGGTCAAGATGTTGGGTACAAAACCACTTATGCTCGTGATAACTATTCTTTACCATTTGTCACTCTAAAGGTACAACACGTTACTTTTATATATACATATATAGAGAGGATCAAGAATGTACAAAGTTGATAAAAATTATTTTATTACCATAGGGAGCAGGTCACACCGCTCCAGAATTCTTGCCTGAAGAATGCTTTGAGATGGTTAAGAGGTGGTTTGCACATAAACCTATATAACCGATGGTTTAACTATGCTCCAAGTCGATGAAACAATCGTTTCCAATGATTAAGAGCCTATAATTTGTATTGGGATGTGCTGTTGTGATTAGGAATGATTGTCTAAGATGCTTCTAAGAATTGTTATAATGTTTAAGACGTTATCATCGTAATAAAGCTCGTACTATCATGGTTTCAAAAGGAACGTCACACTTTTTGATATTGAAGTACATTTTTTTCATGTGGTTGTTGTTGCACGTCATGGCGTGATGCATGCTTCTAATGTCACGTTGACCCCATATGATGGATGTGTAAGCCATGGAGCATGCCCAGTGGCGGAGCCAGAAATTTATACAAGGGAGTGCACCATATAGAATAAAAATAAAAGTTGACATTTTCAAAATGACAAAAGTATCAATATTATATTGATTATATTCGACATTTACATATTTAACAATGATCTCGACGAGTTTTCATTTTCTGGAACTTATCTATGATATCTTCATTATCAATCTCGCTAAAAAGATCTTTTTCAATATAAGCAACCAAGCAATCATTCATCCATTGATCTCCCATTCTATTGCACAACCTATTTTTCACGATATTCATAACTGAAAATGTCCTCTCAACGGTTTCAGTCGCAACAGGTAATATCATTGCTAGTTTTATAAGCATAAACACGAGAGTGAACAATTTATCCCTTTTTGTTTCAACCATTTGCTGTGCAATATCAATGACCCCTTTTAGGTTAGAAAACTTTTCCGTAGTCCGCATATCAATAATATAAGTCTCTAGTTGATCATCAAGTATCAAAAGTACCATTTCAGAGAAATCATCCGGATAGAAACGAGTAAGATGAATCAATTTGCGCTTGTCAAATGCTGAAAAGGAATCGCTTGGATTTAGGCATGCCATGGAAATAATCAACTCGGTGCTAGTCACAGAAAATCGATTCTCCAATTCCATAAGCTGCAAATCGATGACAGTGTAAAATAACTCAACACAATAGTAGTGCAAGTTTGTCATCAGTGGAACTTTTCGGCTCGATCTTCTAGGAAGTAAGAACATTTCATCCATGTTACAAACATCAATGTCATGTTTCTCACAAACCATGGTAACTTGATTGAGTAGAGAATCCCACTTGTCATTTTCAACCCTCAAATCCATTAGTCGTTGCTTGCAAACTCCAACCAATTTCATTGCAATATCTTGTTCTTTCTTTTGCAATGCTTGGGATAATTCGTTGGTGATCCCCAATATCATTTTCATAAAGTGTAGGCAAAACACAAAATCAAATGAGTGCAAGAAGTTGGATAAAAGACGAGCTTCTGACTTTTGTTCATAGGTGAATCCATCTTCTTCTATCATCCGAAGCACATCTATTACGGATGGAAACAATGCAAACAAACTGACCAAAATACCATAATGTGAACCCCAACGCGTGTCACCTGCTCTAGTGAGAGAAGTTTCTTGATCAAGGCCTCGACCACTTGAGATTTCACCAGAATTAAGCTCTTCAAAAACTTTGGCATTTTGTTGTTCTCAAAGCATATCACGACATTTACAAGAACCTCCAACAACATTTACAACATTGTTTACTAAGAAAAAGAAATCAGCGATCTTTGTGTGCTTTTTCGCGACCGCTATAAGAGTTAGTTGAAGTTGATGAGCAAAACAATGAACATAATGCACACTTTTATTTTCGTTCAAAATTAGTGTCTTAAGCCCACTAATGTCGCCTTGCATATTACTTTCCCCATCATAACCTTGCCTACGTAATATAGAGATGCTTAATCCATGTCGTGAAAACAGTTTATGAAGTGTCTCCTTAAGTGAGATAGATGTAGTGTTTGGAACATGGTTGATGCTTAAAAAATGCTTAAGTATACATCCTCTCATATCCACATAGCACAACACAACGCTCATTTGTTCTTTGATTGAAACGTCGCGAGATTCATCGACGAGCACCGCGAAAAAATCATCACCAAGATCACGTACAATAAGTTCCGTTGTTTTTGTTGCAACAACATTAACAATGTCCTTTTGGATATTCGTTGAAGTTAACTTCAAATTCTCGGGAGCATTATTAAAAGTAACTGCTTTGATGCTTTCATTATGATCACCCAAAAACTTCAATTGCTCAAGAAAGTTCCCTCTATTATTGGAATCTTAACTTCATCATGGCCTCAGAAAGAAAGACCATGTCTTAAGAGAAATCGAATGCAGTCAATCGATATGATCAAACGTAACTTATAATCCCTCTTAGCTTGGTCTGATTGTTTGATGATAAGAGATTCAATATGTTACTTTTTGTTCAACAAAGATTCACACTTTCCCCAAGCTTGGTTGCTTTTTCTTCAACAAATACCAATCACAGTTGCATTTTTTGTTAGTTGTTTCTTATTTCTCTTGTACTTTTTTGGTATGAAACTATGAGTTGTCCCATTCTATGTTGTTGTTTTGTATGAAAAGTCCCATTACATCCTGTATTTTTTGGGAATGGAGTTCTGTTAACGGAGGTAGTGGTCTAACCAATCCCAAAATCATAGTAATTAGTTTGTTTGTCAGGTTTTAGGATTTTGTAAGTTCTTGTTTCTTAATTGATATTATATATAATTAGTGTTCCAGTTGACAGTGTTGTAATTAGATTTTTAGCTAATCTAAATCGTTCAATCTTCTATATTTGGGGATTTTGTTTACCTTATGAGAGTTTTATATATTCAACTTGCTAAAGTTTCATTTATATAACTTCAACTGAACGGAGTTTTAGTAACTATAACATTGGTGCGTCCTTTCAGAGGCTGAAGGAATTTTAATGTTTGTTAACGAGTTTTGATTTTTTAGACGTGCGAACTTCGGTGAAAGGACATGAAGCAAATCGGAGTGCTGGAGCTGGAATTGAAAGTTGGGATTCAATTATTGTAACACCCCAAAAATTGGGACTAACAAAAATTTCCGAAAAAGGAAATGTGGTATAACAGTTAATGCCAAAGCACAAGCTTTCCTAAAAAGGGAATAATCACGCCCGTTTTAATTACAAGTTTGTAATAAGTAAACAATGAGGGGTAACAACCCTTTAATCTAAATCTTATCTAGGAAAGAGATTATATCAAGTTGTCAACCAAATCTCCCAAAAGGTGTGTCTTCTAAACTTGTCGTCCCAAAGATGCTCCTAAACTCACATCTAAGGTCCACTAAACCTCCTTGGCGGTCGCGCATCTAGAACCTGAGATACATATCAAACCAATCAAGTGTTAGGCCAAACGAGCCTAGTGAGTTGAATAATAACATGGCATAATCATTTAAACAATTACAAGCAACAAGAGACATAAAGGAATCAATGGGGGAGACCCATCACACCAATGAGTTTCACCTCAAGTCAATGTACCTTGATGTTCACTCGCATGACCAACATCCCGAAGGCCTAGCTCATTTTAAGACTACCTCCCAGGCATTACTCCAAATGGCGGAGGTCTAGGTTCATACCATCATGGTGGCACCCTAAGACTACATCCTCCTAGTGCCTACTCATGGTTCATCCAATACATACAACATCCATCACTATACATATCCCACATCAAGTAAAGATACATGTATAACACCCCATATAATTCCAATCCCAATTTAGGTCTAAAAACCCTAAATCATATGAGTTTACCAACAATATCCATCAACCTCATGTTATCATAGAAACATATCTCAAATCATGCCAACAATAATCTTAACAAAGCCCATATAATGAAAAATGACCAAAACTCCAAAAATTACCAAAATATAGAAATATGGGTTAAACTTATTAGGTGATTAACATGATGAGAAGGAACAAGATATGATAATAGAAAGCACATAAAGATATGTATCTCATCTCAAAATGGTTAGAAAACTCACAATCTAGGTTTTATAGAAAAATCCTAGAAACTTGCAAAAAACCCTAGAAGTAAGGATGGAGGAAGAAGATGATCTTGAGACTTGATATCCTTGGTTGAAATCTTTGATTGAAGAAACTTGATTCTTGCAATAAATGTGATGGATGATGGTTTTGATTCTTCTTGGATCGATCTTGAGGAGTATTTAGTGAGGAGAGACTTTGAGAGAAAGTAGATGGAGGAAGTAAATGAGAAAGAGGCTGATTTCTCCTTTAAATTCATCAAGGGCTGCGCGCGGATGGTGGCACGGTTGAACCCGCGCGGAGAGGCGCGCCGACCTCTGGAGTCACGAGGGAACAGAGCTCCGCGTGGCTCTTGGTGTGGCTTCACTCGCGCGGCCACCCGCGTGGAACACTGTTCTCTCCACTCTTTTTTCCTTAACCAAAAATCGGAGTGTTTCAATCCTCCCCACCTAATGTGGATTTCGTCCCCAAAATCTTATTCATCAAACAAATGGGGGTATCTTTTCTTCATGTCTTCTTTCGATTCCCATGTCACGTTGGCACCCCGGTGGTGTTTCCATTGGACCTTAACCTTGGTCACATCTTTATGTCTTAACTTCTTCGTTTTTGTCTCCAAAATAGCCTCCGGTTCTTCTACACAACTATTCCCGTTGTCTACCCGAATTTCCGTCAATGGGATGACGTTATCCTCCTCAGCTAGACACCTACAAAGGTAACACACATGGAAGGTTGGGTGAATCCCGTCCATCTCCGGTGGCAAGTCTAACTTATAAGCTTGTAGTCTGATCCGTTCCAGAATGGTGAATGGTCCGAGGAAGCGAGGACTATGCTTTCCGCGCTTCCCGAAACGAATAACCCCTTTCCTCGGGGATACCTTCAACATGACTCGCTCCACCACTTGGAACTCGACCGGTCTCCGCTTCTTGTCCGCGTAACTTTTCTGACGATCTTGGGCCATTTTCAACCGCTCTCGAATGCCTTTTACCTTGTCCGCCGTTTCTTGGACGATCATCGGTCCTGTAAACTTTTTTTCTCCCGCCTCAAGCCAAGATACCGGTGTTCTACATTTCCGTCCGTACAGTGCCTCGAATGGTGCCATCTCAATGCTCGAATGATAACTGGTATTGTACGCAAATTCCACCAACAACAAGTGTGAGTTCCAATTTCCTCCAAAGTCTATGACACATGAACGAAGTATGTCCTCGAGAGTTTGGATGGTCTTTTCACTTTGACCGTCTGTTTGAGGATGATAGGCCGTACTCAATTTGACCCTCGTGCCTAACTCCTTTTATAGGCCATCCCAAAATTTGGAAGTGAACCGACTATCCCGATCCGAGACTATGGATAGTGGAACACCGTGACGAGATACTACCTCATCGATGTAGAGTTAGGCTAATTTGTCCATTGGCAACGTCTCTCGCATCGCCAAGAAGTGCACGCTCTTTGTGAGTCGGTCCACCACCACCTAAATTGTGTCGTGACCCCTCAAGGTCTTCGGTAGCTTGGTGACAAAGTCCATCGTGATATGCTCCCACTTCCATTCCGGAATGGCTAGTGGTTGCAAGGTCCCATAAGGTCTTTGATGTTCCGCTTTGACTTGAAGGAAAGTGACGCATCTTTCCACATAATTGGCCACATCAAGCTTCATCACCGGTCACCAATAGTGTAACTTCAAATCTCTATACATCTTAGTTCTACTGGGATGTATAGAGTACTTAGACTTGTGAGTTTCCTCCAAGAGCAACATACAGTTTCCTCCAATTTTCAGTACCCAAGTCCTCCCTTGGAATAACTTAAGGCCGCAACTATCTTCAGTTAGTAGCTCCCGTTGCTTCACCATGATATCAGTTTTGTGGTTCTCTTCACGAAGTGCTTCGGCTTGACTCACCTTGATGTCCTCCACTAGGTTTGATATCACATCAATTCATCTTGACTTCGCTCCCATAACTCATTCAGCTCAAAGCATCCGCCACCACGTTGGCTTTACTAGGGTGGTATAGCAACTCGCAATCGTAATCCTTTAAAAACTCCAACCACCTTCTTTGTCGCATGTTGAGGTCCTTTTGGTCGAATATGTACTTCAAGATTTTATGATCGGTGAACAAAGTACACTTCATCCTGTAGAGGTAGTGTTTCCATAGCTTCGAAGCAAATACCACCGCCGCTAGCTCCATGTCGTGTGTTGGGTAATTCTTCTCGTGGTCCTTGAGTTGTCACGATGCATACGCGATAACCTTCCCCCTTTGCATCAAAGCACACCCGAGACCCAATTTAGAGGCGTCGCTATAAACCACAAAGTCTTCGGATCCTTCGGGTAAGGATTAGATTGGTGCCTCGCATAGCTTCTTTTGTAGAGTCCGGAAGGCTTTTTCTTGAGTCTCAGTCCATAAGAACTTCACGTTCTTCCTTGTCAACGACGTGAGCGGAAAGGCGATCTTCGAAAAGTCTTGATTAAATCGTCGGTAGTAGCCGGCTAAACCCAAGAAACTTCTTATCTCCGTTGGGCTTGTCGGTGGTTTCCAATTCATCATTGTTTCTCTCTTCGCCGGGTCTACCTTCACTCCATCCTTGGATACCACATGGCCCAAGAATTGGACCTCTTGTAAAGAAAACTCACACTTTGAGAATTTCGTGAACAACCTTTCCTTTCGAAGAATCTCCAAAACCTCCCGCAAATGTTGCCGGTGCTTGACCTCGTCCCGCGAATAGATCAGAATATCGTCGATGAAGACTATAACCGATTTGTCCAAGAAAGGTCGGCATACTCGGTTCATCAAATCCATAAATATGGTCGGAGCATTAGTCAACCCGAATGGCATGACTAGAAACTCATAATGACCGTATCTCGTCCGTAAGCCGTCTTCGAAATATCGCTCTCCTTCACCCGCACTTGATGGTAACCGGACCGTAAATCTATCTTGGAGAAACATCCGTTCCTTGCAATTGATCGAAGAGGTCGTCGATTCGAGGAAGTGGATACTTGTTCTTCATGCTGACTTTGTTGAGTTCACGGTAGTCGTACACATCCGCATGGACCCGTTCTTCTTCTTTACGAATAAAACAGGAGCTCCCCAAGGCGATGAGCTCGGTCGTATGAATCCCTTCTCGAGAAGTTCTTGTAGTTGTGTCATCATTTCTTGCATCTCCGTCGGGGCTAGACCATAAGGAGAACAAGCAATCGGTGGAACACCTAGAGTGAGGTCGATATGGAAATCTACTTGACGTTCCGGCGGTAGCCCGGGTAGATCCTCCGGAAAGACATCCGGGTAGTCGCGCACCACATCCACATCTTTCACTTTCTTCTTCTCTAGCTTCGCGTCGATCACGTAGGCCAAGTAAGACGTACACCCCTTGGCTAGGATCTTTCGTGCTTTGATTGATGAGATAATCATGTTGGCTTTTTGGTTCTTCTCTCCGTAGATTATTACTTCTCCACCCTTAGGCAAGGGTACTCTAATTATCTACTTGGAACAAAATATACCCGCATCATGCTTAGCTAGCCAATCCATTCCTACAATCACATCAAACCCCCCGATATCTACCAGTAGCAAATCTATTAAAAAGGATTCCCCATCTAAGTCTAAGGTACACCTAACGAAGCATTCTCGAACTAACAAGTGTTCCCCATTGGCTACCTCTACCACTAGAGCGTCAGACAACAAGCTAACAGGAGTAGTGAATTTTTTGCAAAAAGAGGTAGACATAAAGGAACGGTTCGCACCAGAATCAAACAAAACGCGGGTAGGAAGAGAGTTCACTAGAAACGTACCCGACACCACATCCGTTGTCATTTAGATGTCCCGACTTGGCACCTTCGGTGGGATCTTGTAACACCCTCGAATTTGGTAAGAGCAACTAATTAAAAATTTTAAACATAACATCAAGTAAGGGATGAAACTTTCTCTTGCGATCCAAAACTGTATATGCCTCAACTACAAATTCTATAATTAATCTTGACAATTATAAAACTCCAATAATATGTACAACTAAATTGAAGTCGGGTGTCACTTAACCCAAATACAAGTTGCTCTTCATAACCTAATGCGGAAGACTTCAACAAGCTACTCACTCCTCGAGCGCACAAAAGGCACTCCTCCCTTCACTTAGATACTAGAACAATTCCCAACTGGAACCTGTTGCACATGCCGACAAATAAAAAGGTTAGGCTAACGCCTAGTGAGCTCAAGAGTTTTACATGAGTAAATATCTTTAAAAATAATGAACTTCGCTTAAAATCATGACCTTTCAATTGATGTACTTTAAACGTAGAAACAACTCTTTTCCAATGTCATGCACTTTCAAAGATGGACACCTCATTTCAAACATGCTTTATAAATTGATGCAACTTAAACTAACTCGAAACATGAATATGAAATGACTCCCATTTAAGAAACATGGATAAAACGTTATATCCCAAAACACCCAAATACGGGTGGGGCAAAATACTCGACCCATGAATCATCATCAAAACTACATATATCGTACGTCCGAAAACATGGACGCTAGGTCCAATACTCACGCGACCGTAAACGAAAGGAATCTAACTACGAAAACATGGGGAAGACTTTCATTCAAACCTTAATATACGAGGATGAAGATCCAATATTAAGGCCCTCATTCACTGTCGACCATAAAGAACCAATGACAACAAAGTATGACATCCTTATATTTAAAGTACTGATAGTTGACAACGGGAGAGACCCGTATCCGTTGAGGGTGGAGGAACACAAAAGTATGCCACCCATGCAACGTTAATCGCATGACACCTCACGACATCACATCCAGGTGTCCCTACGACTTCTTTAACAAACGTCACCCCAAGTCAGTTGACCTTGATGAAACATTCCGAAGAACTCCATCCTGAAGTCTCGCCACACTTAAAGACTACCTCCCAGGCATTACTTCAACCGGCGGAGGTCCTAGCGCCTACTTACCCGTTAGCACTAACAGACTCAACCCTCCAAGAGATCACTTGTAAAGTTTCCGGTCATAAAACATGGGTACCGGAGTTTAACCTCACAGTACCCAATTGACCACCCAAAACAGACTAACTTACGTGCCTATGGATCTAATGCAACACAGTCTAACATTACATGCCTAACCCGAAATGACCAACGCACTCGTGCATGTAACCAACACCAAAATGCAACAAGGTGTATTAGTACGTACGTCATGATGGGGCTACTTGAGCCATTCAAAACCGGACAAGTGTCCTCAAGACTCTTTTAAGTCGACACTGAGCCAAAATGCTCAAAACTCCTTTTGACCAATGATTAACGCTTTTCACATAGTGAACGTACTCGACCCATGCCATGCAATCACACGCTCCAAAATAATTGAATATACTCTAACACAGTTTAAGTCATGACAAAAGGTTTTACAAATAGGTTTATACTCTTTATCCGTTCAAAACGTCCCATAACACAAAATTATACCTTTTACCCAAACAAGCACTAAAATGCTATTTTACCAAATAAGTTCCATTTAAGCAATAATTCGTCAAGAACACTTTAAAATGACTCCTTGTCCAAGATATCCCAAAAATCCCAAATATGGGGTTTTACAAGGTTTATGAAGCCAAACACTCAGATGATCAAAACCCACCAAATAACTCAATAAATAATAGTTTCATGTAAAACACATAAAGACTTTAAAATAAACATTTTGGCATGTACAACGTTTTAACAAATCAACTTGAACTCACCTTGCTAGATTTAGGCTAAATTTAGATTTTACCCCAACTTGAACTTACTTGAAGAATCTTCAATCCACAAGCCACATCTTCTATAAACCTAGATCCACAAGGTCCAACCGTAAATATTTATATTCAACCATTTAGAAACATCCCCAAACATTTTACATAAAGATCTCAACTTATGTCAAAACCCTAATTCCCACAAATGAAGAAAATAGAATGTTACCTTAACCATGACTCCAATCCACCAACCAAAATGCTTCTAGATCACTAAAATGAGCCATACACTCCCAATCTTCAACATGATCAAAAGGTTGGGTGAAAACCCTAGAAATTTGATGAAGGTGACAAAGAAGATAAGGGTGAGAGGACTCTAGCTCTAGATTCCAAAACTTTGGTAGAGGATGAAGAATCACATGAAATCCCGAGTTATGGTTCCTTAAATGACCAAAATCAACAATGGGGGTGAGAGGGTTCGGCTAGAGAGAAGAGGAGAAAGTATGGGTAAAGTGGTAAATGAGAAATGGGGAAGACAAAGGATTTAAAAGGCAACATTGTTCCATCGGTGACATTGACACGACGACTATGCCCTTGGCATAGTCGCAGGGCATACTCGCCTGCTTCCATGAGTCTGCGGTACCACTCTCGGGAGAGTGACACGGAGACAGTGACACTTGTCACTGTCGCGGGCACTATCACCCAACCTCCCTCGAGCCTCGAAACTTGACTTCTTCCAACCGCGACGCTCTCGACACTAATAGGGGTCAAAGGCAGTTTGTTCCAATGCACAAAATCGTAAATTGGAAGCCTCAAGAGATCAACAGGTGACTCTTACTTACCAAAAATTACGGGTGTTACAATCCTCCCAACCTGAAAGGAGGTTTCGTCCCCGAAATCCATTTCTCACACAAGACATTTCCTTACCACCTTTAGCGCTTTTCGGGTTTCCTTGGTCCCCCAAGGTGACAACTAAACAAACACCCTAATGATGTCTTTCCCACCACGACTGCCTCCCTTTCCCAAGGGTTGCCTATGATCCGGTCCATCCTCGAGCTATAACTGAGTGACTCCCGCTAAGACTTTCATATTGAGTACCCACCTTGACATGGCTCACTCATACATGAGTATGAATCAAACTATATTGCAGTAATTTCTAACCATACAATTCTCGGTTGTCTCCTGACCTTAAGGAACACGTATATGCTCAAGGGCCGCTCTTGACCTCCACTTCTTGTTGTCCAGGTCGATCTGACTCAACAAAATTCCGTATCCGTATCCCAATAACTAACATTAACCCAAGTAATTCTCAAAATTACCATGTCAAGAAAATCATACGGCTCAACACTTAATTACCACAATCTAACTTCCTTTAAGTCCTACCACCATGAGGTTAACATTTTCCACAATCCATAAAAAAAATGCTTCCAAACATTCCAAGGATTACTGACCTTGAATGAACAAGTCGGCTTGCACTGAGCCGATCCCCAAAAGATTTAAAGTTGACACCTAACATGGAACTAAATTCCGACAAACAAATCACCATAATTTCCTTATTCCTATAGACTCGCTCGGACGGTACACATCCGACCCATGCATGACGTCGAAAATCGACCTATCAGTTCATATGCCACCGAAATCAAGCAACCACACAATGATTTATCCCGAAGATTTACCGAAACAGAAAGATCACCACTTAAATATCCGGGGGAATACACAAACCTACTACTTCAATTATTTATGTTTATACCGATTCATAAACCGAAATCCAAAATTCGAAACTGACCACGGGTCGGTTAATCCGACGCTTCATTTTCCAAGGATTCCTTTAGTCTTGATTACAACTCCTTTCATGGAAGGGATTCAAATCTACAGCTCTAATGAGTTCAAGGTTTTTCAACTGCTATGCCAATTTGGAATTTTGTAAAGCTTTTAAACACAAAAGTTTTATAACAATTTATTATACGCGTATAACCCACTACTGTTTACTCGATAATTTCGTGAAGTGCCAATAAACACCACACTTATTACAAAAAAAAACATTTCAAAAAGCATTTAATCGTTACTCACGCTAACAATGATAGTAAACAAGGGTACACAACAAAACTTTTTCAAAGGGACCACCATGGTCCTAGCATGCATCAATCTATGCCGTAAAATGATATGAAAGATTAATTGTATAAACTTCAAAATAGGAACTTCATAATTTCAAGCTACAAAATTTATCCTTTTGACCATAAAATGACGTGGAAACAAATCCTCCCGACAAGAACCGCCTGCCTTAGATTATTTTACAATTTTGCAAGACGATAAGTGTTTGTGATTTGGTCAAACATAAGATAGTTCAGATCGACTTCAAACTTTAAACCACACGGATAAAACGCTCTTTGGCCAAAAATGGTGGTTATAATGCCACGAATATGAGTAAATCAATATAGTGCATTGCGTGGGACTATAACAATAAAATCCACAATCGAAGTATGCTCAAAACAACAGTTCAACCCGAATGTTCCTAGATCTTTCATATGCTTACTCACACACAAGTGTAAATCAATCCAAATGCCAAATAGTGTAGAAATATACTTGTATAAAACTCAAGATGCAATCATGCGACATTACGACTCTTAAGACATCCCGTACGGTTGCAAAATGACTCGTGCACCACCCGCATAAGACGATGATGTTAAACAACAACCCGAAAGTTAATGCACACAATAAATCAAATATACACGTTCCAAAATTTTATCTACGTGACACAAAATGTCGTAAAATAAACGCTATATAACCCAACTGAATTTTCATAAGACTCATTAACGCTAAAATCGAACGGTGTCAAAATTTTCATTTCCCAACATAAAAGCATAAAACGACCATATGTCTAAAATGTTAGAATTCTAAGAGTTTCCCTTTCGTTGCAATGTAATATAAAGTGACACTATTCACAAAACCTGCATGAGACACAATGCCTAATAACCCGTAAATTAATACACCATAAAACTAAAATTACGCATTTCAAGTTCATTCACGCGTAGCAAAAGGTCATAAAATAGTATTTCATAAAACTCGAAAAAACTCACACGGAATAAAATTTCCAAGAAAACTCCGACGTGAAAACACGGGAATAACTTTTCCTTTAAAACCTTAACATACGTGGAGGAGATCCAATGTCAAGGTTAAAATTTCTCAGTTACTTGCCCAATACCCTAAATAACATTAAACACGGATATTACAATGCCCCAAAAATAGCGTTAGACACGAAACGGGGATGAAGAGATTTTCAATAAAAATATTTGCAACCATGTGCAACAAAACAATTTCATGCATGCTTAAACTCACGGTTTAAAATCTGATGTGTACTAAATGCTTTACCAAGACTTCGTAACAAAACTCACTTTATGCTTTGAAAAAATGAGAAACAATTGATGCAAACTTATTTTATAAATAGATTTCATGCATAGATTTGGTCGGCACTCAACATCTTAGGACCACGCTTCTCAATTTTCCTAACCACACTATCAACATCCGGATGCATCAAACATCTCAAAGCAATAATCACGCTAATTTGATTAACTTACAATTTCTCCTTGAAATAAAGCCAATTTATCAAGTCTATGATTCTAATACCCCCAATAATGTCGACCCAAAAGGTCAACTTAGTGTATTCATCGTACTTAACCATCACTCCAAGGTGACAATACTATAAGCACCAACTCTTCTATTGACTACACGCTTAGAAACTCATTTACTACCCCAATGGTCATCATACCAAGGCAGTTCAAGTATACACATGTAACATGTAGGTTCACCATAACACTGGCCAGGTGCCATTATGAACGTACCGTATATGATCATCCTTGTTATCCCCGACAAGTTTCCCGTTTCTAGCGGCTCTATCAATCCCAAAGTATCTTATCTTAAGGTACCTAATGGTGCAACCTCAGTTTCTATCACTTCACTTTCGATCACTTTAAAGAACACTAATTTGAGTCTAGGCGCTAAAAATCAACACCTAATTCTCTAAAACATGAGCTCTGATACCAACTTGTAACACCTTCGAATTTGATAAGAGTAAATAATTAAAATTTTTAAACATAACATCAAGTAAGGGATGAAACTTTCTCTTGCGATCCAAAACTCTATATGCCTCAACTACGAATTCTATAATTAATCTTGACAATTATAAAACTCCAATAACATGTACAACTAAATTGAAGTCGGTGTCACTTAACCCAAATACAAGTTGATCTACATAACCTAATGCGAAAGACTTCAACAAGCTACTCACTCCTCGGGCACACAAAAGTCACTCCTCCCTTCACTGAGATACTAGAACTATTCCCAATCGGAACCTGTTGCACATGCCGACAAATAAAAATGTTAGGCTAACGCTTAGTGAGCTCAAGAGTTTTACATAGGTAAATATCTTTAAAAATAATGAACTTCGCTTAAAATCATGACCTTTCAATTGATGTACTTTAAACGTAGAAACAACTCTTTTCCAATGTCATGCACTTTCAAAGATGGACACCTCATTTCAAACATGCTTTATAAATTGATGCAACTTAAACTAACTCGAAACATGAATATGAAATGACTCCCATTTAAGAAATGTGGATAAAACGTTATATCCCAAAACACCCAAATACGGGTGGGGCAAAATACTCGACCCATGAATCATCATCAAAACCACATATACCGTACGTCCGAAAACATGGACGCTAGGTCCAATACTCACGCGACCGTAAACGAAAGGAATCTAACTACCAAAACATGGGGAAGACATAATTCATTCAAACCTTAATATACGAGGAGGAAGATCCAATATTAAGGCCCTCATTAACTGTCGACTATAAAGAACCAATGACAACAAAGTATGACATCCTTATATTTAAAGTACTGATGGCCGACAACGGGAGAGACCCGTATTCGTTGAGGGTGGAGGAACACAAAAGTATGCCACCCATGCAACGTTAATCGCATGACACCTCACAACATCACAACCAGGTGTCCTTACGACTTCTTTAACAAGCGTCACCCCAAGTCAGTTGACCTTGATGAAACCTTCCGAAGAACTCCATCTCGAAGGCCCGCCACACTTAAAGACTACCTCCCAAGCATTACTTCAAGCGGCGGAGGTCCTAGCGCCTACTTCCCCGGTAGCACTAACAGACTCAACCCTCCTAGCGATCACTTGTAAAGTTTCGGTCATAAAACTTGGGTACCAGAGTTTAACTCCGCAGTACCCAATTGACCACCCAAAACAGACTGACTTATGTGCCTATGGATCCAATGCAACACAGTCTAACATTACATGCCTAACCTGAAATGACCAACGCACTCGAGCATGTAACCAACACCAAAATGCAACAAGGTATATTAGTACGTACATCATTATGGGGCTACTTGAGCCTTTCAAAACCGGACAAGTGTCCTCAAGACTCATTTAAGTCGACACCGAGCCAAAATGCTCAAAACTCCTTTTGACCAATGATTAACGCTTTTCAGATAAACGTACTCGACCCATTCCACGTAATCACACGCTCCAAAATAATTGAATAGACTCCAACAAAGTTTAAGTCAGGACAAAAGGTTTTACAAATAGGTTTATACTCTTTATCCGTTCAAAACGTCCCATAACACAAAATTATAGTTTCATGTAAAACCCACCAAATAACTCAGATGATCAAAAACTCACCAAATAACTCAATAAATAATAGTTTCATGTAAAACATATAAAGACTTTAAAATAAATATTTTGGCATGTACAACGTTTTCACAAATCAACTTGAACTCACCTTGCTAGATTTAAGCTAAATCTAGATTTTACCCCAACTTGAACTTCCTTGAAGAATCTTCAATCCACAAGCCACATCTTCCATAAACCTAGATCAACAAGATCCAACCATAAATATTTATATTCAACCATTTAGAAACATACCCAAACATTTTACATAAAGATCTCAACTTATGTCAAAACCCTAATTCCCACAAATGAAGAAAATAGAATGTTACCTTAACCATGACTCCAATCCACCAACCAAAATGCTTCTAGATCACCAAAATGAGCCATACACTCCCAATCTTCAAAATGATCAAAAGGTTGGGGTGAAAACCCTAGAAATTTGATGAAGGTGACAAAGAAGATAAGGGTGAGAGGACTCTAGCTCTAGATTCCAAAACATTGCTAGAGGATGAAGAATCACTTGAAATCCCGAGTTATGGTGCCTTAAATGCCCAAAATCAACAATGGGGGTGAGAGAGTTCGACTAGAGAGAAGAGGAGAAAGTATGGGTGAAGTGGTAAATGAGAAATGGGGAAGACAAATGATTTAAAAGGCAACACTGGTCCGTCGGTGACATTGACACGGCGACTATGCCCTTGGCATAGTCGCGGGGCATAGTTGCCCGCTTCCATGAGTCCGTGGTACCACTCTCGCGAGAGTGACATGGCGACAATGACACTTGTCACTATCGCGAGCACTATCGCCCAACCTCCCTCGACCCTCGAAACATGACTTCTTCCAACTGCGACGCTCTGGACACTGATGGGGAGCAAAGGCAGTTTGTTCCAAAGCACAAAATCGTAAATTGGAAGCCTCAAGAGATCACCAGGTGACTCTTACTTACCAAAAATTACGGGTGTTATAGATCTCCTTCTTTGGCACAACCTCGCTGGAAGCTCCTTGATTGCCCCTTGCTAACTTGGGACATTCTCTCTTGATGTGCCCCAACTCCCGGCACTCATAGCAAACTCCCCGGGAGGGGAAATCTATACTCATGTGGTCCTTCCATCCAGACTTAAATCACTCCAAAGTGCTAGAGAAGGGTTTCGGATTACAAGGCTCGAAATGTTTACTCATACTCTTAGGATACCACCTCGGCTCACGTCGTGGCTACATGTTCCTCCCCCCGCTGAAGGGTTTGGATGATCGTGCGGGCCCGATTGGCCCTTCCCACTTCCGTTTCTCTCCTTGATGCCCTTTCTCTTCTCTCTCTTGAACAATGTCGTCCTCTACCAATTGAGATTCTTCGTTGACCTTTTGGTGTAATTTGTTTGATTAAAATATTAGTAATTTTTAAGATAATTTATTTTAAAGTTTAAGGGGGTAAAAAGTTTTTAATTACAAAATAAAATAAAAAGTCAAACAAGCACAACAAAACAGAGGCTTATCACCGACGGACGAATCCAACGGTGATCCGCCGGTAAATGTCCGTCGGTATAAAGGTGGTCGGCGTTCAGATCATCGACCGCTTACTTTTCCGATGGATCTCCGACGGTCAACGACGACGCGGGTTATTTCTGACGGATCACCGACTGTCTATCTTTAGCGACGGATTACCGGCGGCTATTCACCGACGGATTAATTCCGACGGATTTATCGACGGATTTCCGACGGATTTTTATTAAATAAAAATTAAATTACTAAATATTTACCGACGGATTACCGACGGATATCTATAAATACATAAACGTAGTATAAAAACGTAATCCTACGGAGGAGGAAAGGGGTGGTGATTGTTAAACTTGATCATGAACGCGTCAAACTGTGCCATTCATTCCTGCATCTGTCTCTTCTCTGCTTCATCTCTATCCATTCGCTCCTGCATCCGGATCCTCTCTGTTTCCTCTCTCTGTAGTCGCTCCTACAACTGGATCCTCTCTGCTTCCTCCCTCTCTAACCTCTGCCTCAGCTCCTACAACTGAAATTCAACATTTGACAAACATATATAGAACAATGTCAGACAACATTTAACAAACATATGATTAACAATGTTAAACAGCATTTGACAAGCATACATCCTCATCGCGACAGTCGCGCGTGCTTCTTCTCGAACTGGTACCTGAATCACTGGTCATAGCATAATAGGGATCCTGACTGGTCCCCCATCCAAAAATACGTCCCTTACGCCATCCTCCGACACTACGCTCCCACAACTCGGCGTCATTGGGAGGTACAGTGCCGGGAGGTAAGTCCGGGTACTCCTCCTCCCTACTCCGATGGTAGGCATCCTACAGTTTACCAAATTAGACATTGTCAAGTCAACTAACCTATAGAAAATTCGGCAGCATTTGAACTGTGATTTGAACATATATCCATGACCTGTTTTTATCAAAACAATCATATATATCGTCTGCCCAACAATGGCAGCCCAAACTAAGTTTGCTATAATTTATATCTATCTTATAAAACAAACAAATATCTAGTCATGCATAATTGAAATTACCGCCGTATGAGCCGCATTTGGGTAAACGTAGATCGGAGGATCCGTGAATGGACCAGTCGCACCTGGAACAAGCTTCCTGTTGGTGCAGTGTGTAGCCTCCCAAACCTCGTCGCTGGTAGGCTCACGACCCCATGCATCTCTCTACAATACACAACTTAAATTGTTAGTAGGTAATAAAATCATGTATATAGTACATATATTCATCAATTATATACATTTAGTCTAGTGTATGATAAATTACCATGCGGTCCCGATGCATAGCGGTACTAATAGATCCAGTACAGTGTCTGGATGTCATCCCCTCATACTCGGTGGCCCGATTGGCCGTATTGGCCGCACATACACGTCGGAATCCGTCGGTGTTCCATACCTGTTATAAAGAAGACATAAATCAATATAAATCCTAGTACAACCATATACAAGTATTCAAAACAAAACAAACCTGCTCAATCATCTGGACCCAAAACTCACTCCGGATCCACTCTGGAGGGTGTGCAGCAAGAATCGTGTAGTCACGTCCGTCGAACTGGGCACCATCAATGTCTAAAGCCCTGCCCTGGGCGAATCGACGGGCATCTCTCATCATGTCCGGGTATCTATTACTTAGGATACACCGGAATGCCGCTACTACGTCGACGTCCATCTCAGGAGGCCAACTATAATATAACTGCAAACACATTGTTTGGATTAAGTAAAAATAAATCCACTCAATAAGTTAAATAGAGTAAAATACCTATCCGAAATCGATCCAACATCAGTGGATAGTGCTCATTAGGGACATCCCAAAAATGATCCCAAGGACCATTGAACATGGACTTAAAAACGGCAAAGGCCCTCCGGACTGTCGACTTGTCCTTAAACCTTCACAATTGCAAAATATACAACATAAAAAACATTAGGATCGGTTTATTATGTACTAGAATAAATAATATATCACATCTACTTACCCGCCCGCTTTAGACAACAAAAGTGGCGGTCCCTGACTCGGCTGGGGCCTCTAACCCTCGAGCCCGTTGCTCCGTCATCAGACTAGATCTGATCTAGTGCGTCATCGGTGATCTCATCGGCCTGGGGGTCACCACACCCAGCGGAGCTGCTACTGCCCCTACCCCTATAACCCCTATAACCCCTACTACCCCTACTACCCCTAGAAGGGTGTCCAGACATCTAAAAATAGAGAATGGTTAACACAAAATGATACAAGTGTACATAAATCATAAGACCCAAAAATGTCTACATAAGAACGGAAAAATAAAGAATGTTTAACACGAAAAATGTCTACATAAGAACGGCAAAATAGAGAACGTTTTAACACGAAAATGTCTACATAAGAAAGACACACTGGTTATCAGACGAGTGATCAGATAACATAAGTTCGTCTTTGTTATCTTCATCATCATCCATATCTTCAAATTCTTCTTCCTCGTCGCTAGCTTCGTGATCTGATGCATCTTCCTCGCTAGCTTCGTCATTTGTGGCGACTATGTTGAGCTCCCCAGTGACAAGAGGGACGGAATCGAGGTCCTCATTTACCCAGTTGTTTATATTATGAGTTACCCATTCGTTGGTTTGAAAGAACGGTTCTCCATCCACGTTATCATCATCCAACACATCGTTAGCCCTTTCTATTAAGTAAAAATAAATCCACTCAATGGTTTGACTATTTAAAAGTCAAACCGTAGGTGTCAACGAAGTTAGACGTCTATTGAACACTACATGTAATGGTTTGCCTTCTTGGAAGTCAAACCATAGGTTTAGAGGAGTTTTAGATGACTCTAAAACTCTAAGTGTAATGGTTTGACTATTGGAAAGTCAAACATATGTTTTTTAAAATTTCGGCGGCATAACGGCTATAAAATAAATATTTCTGTATATCAACCTAATGTTTGCCCAACAATTGGCAACCCAACTAAAATAAATAAATAAAATCAAGTATAATCAAATCCTAAATCATACCAAATGTTTCCATTTATGAACCTAATGTTTGTCCAATAATTGACAACACAACTAATTAATATCACAAGTTTATCATACCAAAACATTTTCACAAAAACCAAATCATAAGTTAAACTCATACAAAAACATTATCACACAGATTTATACACACACAAAGATTATTAACAAACATAATCTCAAACATAAAGAAATATATATCCTAACAATATATATAACTAATCTTTAGTTATATAATCCCAAACATAACACAAGTAACCATCTGATTGTATTATCTTAAGTTCATATATATAGCTGGAATTAATGCATATCCAACATATGTGCAGTGTGTTTCTTTTGCTTTCCTGGAAGTGTTTTGCAGACCATATATACAATACAGAATATATATATATATATATATATATATATATATATATATGGTAGCACATATATAAAATTAAGTTCAAGATTCACAAAATAAACCAATATGGGAACTTTTAATTAACCAAGGCCTGAATCAACACCCATACCCAACTCAAAATTATAAGTAAATAACCAAAGCTACATAATCATTAATTATCAAAACAGTTTGTTTTACTCATAAAGTGTACAAATTATCGTCGGTGGAGGTCATCGCCGGTGGAGGGAGGTGAGGGACGACAGATGTGGAGGTCGACAGGTGGAGAAGGTCGCCGCTGTGGAGGTCGACGCCGGTGGAGAGATCGAGAGCGAGAGTGAGACTGACAGCGAGAGTGAAAGGGACAAACGGAGAGACTGAGAGCGAGAGTGATGAGTGAGTGAGTGAGATCGAGAGACTGAAATTAGGGCTATATGCCCGCTCGAAAATTCAGAAATTCACCGACGGATTTCCGACGGAAATTCCGTCGATATTTACCGACGGATTTCCAACGGATTATATTTTTTATTTTTTATTAAATAAATTACTTTTAAATTAATAAATTTTCCGCCGAAAATCCGGCAAAAAAATACAAAAAAATTAGTTAATTATTAATTTTCTTAAATTGCCGCCGAAAATACGCTGAAAATTATAAAAAAAACATTTTCAGTTGGGCTTTAATGGATCCGGTTGGGCTTTAACGGATTCGGTTGGCTTTAATGGATCTCGTTGGGCTTTAATGGATCTAATTGGCTTAAATGGATCAAGTTGGGCTTAAATGGATCCAGTTGAGCTTTAACATACCCAGTTGGGCTTTAACGTACACGATTGGGATTTAATGGATCTCGTTGGGCTTTAATGCACCCAGTTGGGCTTTAATATATATCCAGTTGCTTTTAATGGATCCAGTTAGGCTTTAACGTACCCAGTTGGGCTTTAAACGAATCCAGTTGGGCTTTAACGTACCCAGTTGGTTAATGGATCTGGTTGGACTTTAATAGATCCAGTTGGACTTTAATAGATCTGGTTGGGCTTTAATGGATTTAGTTGGGCTTTAACGTTACCAGTTGGGCTTTAACAGATCCAGTTGGGCTTTAATGGTTTCAGTGGGGATTTAACGTTCCCAGTTGGGCTTTAACGTATCCAACGGGGCTTTAACGTACACAGTTGGGCTTTAATGGATCCAGTTAGGCTTTAATGGACCCGGTTGGCTTTAATGGATCAGTTGGGCTTTAATGTTCCTAGTTGGGATTTAATGGATCCAGTTGGGCTTTAATGGATCTAGTTGGGCTTTAACGTACCCAGTTGGGCTTTAACGTTCCTAGTTGGGCTTCAATGAATCCAGTTGGTCTTTAATGGATCCGGTTGGATTTAATGGGTCAAGTTGGACTATAAATGGATTCAGTTGGCCTTTAACGTACACAGTTGGACTTTAATAGATCCAGTTGGCTTTAATGGATCCATTGGGCTTTAACTTCCACATACATGATCACATACGTACATATACATACATACATATTACATACATGATCACATACATACATATATACATACATGGTCACATACATACATACATACATATACACATACACACATACATACATAGATATATATACATAGATGATCACATATATACATACATGATCACATACATACATACATATATACATACATGATCACATACATACATACAATAATTTAATATATACACACATAAAAAAATTAATATTTATTAAATTATTAAATTTACCGACGGAATTCTAAATGCCGTCGGTAATCCATGACAAGTTACCGACGGATCACCGACGGACGTCAGAAAAAATTAATATTTATTAAATTATATAATTTACCGACGGATTTTCGACGGATTTAAAAATTAAAAAAAATAATAATAATAGTTTAATATCCGTCGGTAAATATATATATTTCTGACGGATTACCGATGGATATTCTATCCGTCGCAAATATTAAATTTCTGTCGGTGTTCCGTCGGTAATTACCGACGGATACTATCCGTCGGAAATGTTGGTCAGTGATAAGCATTTTCCTAGTATTGAAGGTAGGCGATGATTCCAATTTCCATTTTGTCCTTAATTATTTTTCAATTAACCTTATTATGTATTAACCATTGATTAGTTTTCTAAGTTTTGATCAATGGTTAAGATTTGTCCTCATGTGCACAATGAAATATGAGTTTTCCTTTGAACCCACCCCTGTATATATATGTATATATATATATATATATTGTTGGTTCTGAAAAAGTAATAACATAGAAAGTGTTTGTAGAAAAGGGTGTTGAATACAAAAACATCACACTTTCACTTTTTAATTCTGTATGTTTATAAAAACAAAGAACTACATATTTGTTGCAGAAGCTAAGGAGGGAAGACCTTATCGTAAATAATCTGGTTGGTGACAAATTTGCTTAGAAAGGAGAGAGTGAAGGAAATAGAAGAAAGTATTCTTTCACATTTGAAAAACTAAGATAGTCTTCAGATGTCGATTTGGTCTAAGAAACTATCGCTTACATTTTCTATCAAAATGGCTGAGTTGCAACATTGTGAAAGGTCGCTTTTTTAGCGACCAATACATTCATTTCAACTAGTCTTCAATCAGCTAGATCAAATAATGGGTGAGTTGCACCACTGTTTTTGAATTTATCTCGTATTGTCTTCAATCATCTAGATCATCTAGATGTCAATCTAATCCCCTTTGGTGACAATCTTGCATTCATTTCAACTACTATTTGATTTTGTTGAAGCCAATTTTCTTTTGGACTAATACTAATAATAATAAGACTTTTACAATAAAAGTCTTATTCTAATAATTTTCTCCGAAACATAAGTTATATTTTGGATTCCATGAAGATTACACAACATGCAGATCCAAGAAGACTTTTGGATAGGAAGCATGATTAAGATCCACAAACATATGGGATACCACTAAGATCATATCCGATGAAATTCTTTCGGATTACATTATGTTAATCGGATTTAAGAGTGTTCGGGATCCTAGTACATTTTGGATCCTTAGATGTTTATCGGATATCTGAGACCAAATGTAACACCCGTAATTTTCGGTAAGTAAAGGTCAACCGGACGTTTTTGTAACTTGTAAACGGCGGGATTTATGTATGGAAATCATTGTTATGAGATCCTTAGAGTATCGGGAGAGTTGGTGTTGAAAAAGTCGGGTTTCGGGGCTTGAAAAGGGTCCGGCTACAAAGCCCGGCGACTACGACAATGTCATAGTCGCACAAGTTGGAACACCCACGGTACACTTGGTGCGACTATGACACGCGACAATGACCATGTCATAGTCGCGTGGCAATGTAGCACCCTGGGGGCAGCTTGCTGATTAATCCGATTTTCAGCTCATTTCTTCATTTCTCACTTCCATTTCCTCCCAAACTCTCTCTAGAACAAACCTAAAACGTATATAGTGATTTTGGGTCATCTTTGGCTCAAATATTTGGGTATTATGGTGGTAAACCGTTATCAAGTTAAGAATTGGAAGCTAGGATCAAGAGTTTCCATCTTCATCTTCAACCTTAAGCTCCATGTTAGGGTTTTCTAGGTTTTCACCAAAACCTATGCGGTAAGTTCATTTCCCGCATTTCCAAACTTTTTATGAGTTATAAATGCTCCATTGATGATTTCCTAGTGTTTGGTTTCTCAAATTTCAGATTTGATGATTTTGGAGAATTTAGGTCAAAAATTATGGTTTTGGCCAAATTGGGGATTTTGATGTAAAATGTCTGGGGATCGATTCTACATGGTTGAATAAGCATATATTTATGGTTGGAAATTTATGCATATAGGTTTTGGAGGTTTTGGCTTGAGGATTCAAGTTTCTTCGAGGAAGCTCAAAGAGGGGTAAAATCTAGATTTAGCCTAAATCTAGCAAGGTGAGTTCAAATTTATTTGTGAAAACGTTGTACATGTCATTAATGTCTATTTTAAGGTGATTATGTGTTCACATAACTTTTATTAAAAATTGGAATATTTAAAGAGTTTTACTCATTTGGGTTATTTGGTTTTATAAATATTTTGAAATACCTGCATTTGTGATTTTTGGACATTTTGATAAATAAATCATGTTGATATGTTTCTTTGATGATTTAATATATAAATGGAGGCCATTTGATGTAAATGTCTTTTTAGTGTATTTGATTTTATAAACCGTTCAGAAAATGCATATTATTGTGTTATGAGACATTTTGAAAATACAAGGGTATGAGTTCATTTGGAAATTAGTTTGTCTCAACCAATGATGAGTTTCAAGTTAATCATACTTTTGGTCATTGTGTTTGCGTAACTGTTAGAGCATATTTGTTGGATACAAGATCATGGAAGCTGAATGTCAAAGTAAAGCATGTCAAAGCTCAAAGTCAACTCTCAAATTGAAAGTCAAAGTCCATGTAATAAAGTCAAATGTCAAAGTCAATTGTATTTTTCTTTTGTGTTTTAGTGCGCGTGTCTTTGTTTAAAAGACATATGACTAGGAGTAGAATTAGAAGTTAAGTTTTGTAAGTCAGAGTTGTAACAGTTAGAGAGAGAGAGAGAGAGAGAGAAAGAGAGAGTACGTTGAGTTGAAGTGAGAGAAAGTGACATATTCTGTGTATACGAATTCTTCAGTTGGAATCAAAGTTATAACAGGTTGAGTAATCAATTTGTGTTCATCTTGTTTGTAATTGTTTTAGTAATTAGAACTTGATAAACTGGGAATTAATAATTGGTATCATAGCAAATCCAAGTCGAAATCAAGAAATATGGTTGTCGGACTATGTTCGTGAGTTTTAGATTGAATTTTGAATTTTTGTGAGTTTTTGGAGTTGTAATTGGTCAGATTGTATGTGTATAGTATAGTAGATGAATCTTGTATAGGTTTGTGAGTTCATAGCACTGTAATATTCATCAATTTGATAATTTTTGTTGCTTTTAGAAACACGAGTCTGTATGCACTGTAAATTCGATCAATTCGTACTTCTAAGTGAATCTTGATGAAATTCTTTGGTCGATATCGATTCTAGGAGTGTTAGTGATTAATTTGTCAAAGTTTCAGACGAGAAATTGAAGAATTGATGGGTTTTGGAGCCAATCAGAGGATTTTTTCGATGAGATCTCAAGAACTCGCATAAGTTCTTGAAGAACTCGCATAGCCTTCAAGAACTCGCACGAAGATTTCGCAGATCCATTAGATTTCGCATAATCTTTAATTTTCGCATATGTTTGATTCTGAAAATTTCTTAATTATAGATTTCGCAGATGAGTGTTGTGCGTATCGCATAGAATTCGCATATGTGTGTGCGAAGAGTTATTCAGAATTCGCACGAGTCTAATATGTGAAAAGATTGAATTCACATAATTGTTTGATACGAAAAGTTTTCAGAAAATCTTTCCAAGGCAAGAACTCGCATATCACCTTATACGAATTCTTAGAATTCACAAAAGACTGAAATACGAATTCTTCAGAATTCGCAGAAGAGTGGTGTACGAATTGATAAAGAATTTGCATCAAAGTTTTTCAAAATTCTTCGAAGGATAGATTTCGCATAATTCATTTTTGCGAAAAGTTTACACGAAAAGTTTGTTTTCAAAAAATTTCCAAGTCCAGAACTCGCATAGAGTTGTATGAGATTTCCTAGAACTCGCATAATACTTCATGCGAATTCTTCTTGCATGCGAATTCTGAAGTTGTTCTTGCATACGAATTCTGTTGATTGGTGTGTATAGTGTGCGAATTTTTCAATTTGTGCGAATTGTACATGCGAATTCCATGTACTTCACTCTAGTGTGCGAATTGTACATGCGAATTCAATTTTGGAAATTTCATTTCTGAATTTCTTTCTACGTTTTTCTGTATTGCTTGATTTCATTTGGACTAACGATCATTTGTCAAGTTCTTATTGTAAACTTTGATAACAAGATGACTTCAAGGGACACACTCTCTATTGGTACAGATGTTAAGCCCCTAATTCTATTCAAAGGGGAGTACGAACAATGGAAGGACAGGTTCCTTGACTTCGTTGACAGACATGCAAACGGAGACAACATTCTACTTTCAATCACAAAAGGTCATATGAAACTTCCCACAATTGAAATTCCTGATGAGAATAATGGATCATCTTGTTAAGTCTAAATATTGTATCCAAGATTTAATAGGAAAGTCAAAGATGTAAAAGTCAACATTGTCATTGTCATAGAAAATCAAAGTATGTTTAGATTCCTTAGTTGTTAAGTCTTGCATTAGATAGGTGGTATAAATAGGTTTGCTTTGTAATCTTGTAGTAAGTATCCAGTAAGCACGTATAGTAAGATTCAGACTTGTGATTAGAGAATTCAAGATCGACTTTCTCTCTCTAGTTCTTGATCACTGTTACATCATATTATGAGAATTGCTTGATTGATTGGGATTTTATCATTCACAATTGGTATCAGAGCTGAAACAAACATTTTCAGGAATGATATGATCAGTAATTTGAATTGAAATCTTGATTTTTTTTAGATCGAAAAATTGATTTTTTTTTCGAATATTTTTTCAAGAACTCGAGTTTTTGTACTGTTCATCCGAATTTTGTTGGAAAAGTCGTTTTTGATGCAAGAAAATGGAATCATTGGATGCGATTTGTGTTTTGGATTGATTCTTGTATTGATTACATCTCATAATTCGATCATATCCGATGTTAATTTTTGATTTTTGAAATTTTCTTGAAACATCGAACTCGAACTCTGTTCTTGATCGAAAATGTGTGTTTTGGGGTTTTTAATCTGAAAATTGAGATTGAAATTGTATTCTAGTTGGTTAATCGATCAAATCTGTGCTTTATCATGTTATATTTGCAGGTTTTTTATCAATTTGGATCGATTTGTGAAAGTTAGAGCCAAGAACACGTTTGATCTATGCTTTGCGCTAGTTCATCTAGCTTTGCGCGAGTTCATCAGATTTGCGCGAGATTATCAGGGCTTTAAGTCAAAGATTTCGCCAAGTTCAGATTTTAAAATTCAGAGATTTGCGCCATATGTTATTCACGCAAATCAAAGTTTGCGTTACATACTGATTGCGCAAAGTTTAACTTGGTCCAATCACATCTCACGCAAAACACCAATCATTTTTCGCGCAAAGATCAGTGCATTACCTCAAGAAACCAAGTTTGCACAACTTTCGGCTCACCCAAATCTACTTTGCGTCATTAAGAGTTCACGAAAACCTAAGTTTGCGCCACTGGTGTCTCGCGAGAATCTTTCTTTGCGCTATTCTCTGCTCACGAGAAGCTCACTTTGCGCCATACACTGATAACGAAAAGTAAATTTTGCGCCATACATTGTTCACGAGAAGATAGCTTTGCGCCATACACTGCTCGCGAGAAGCTTACTTTGCGCCTTACACTACTCGCGAGAACCTTACTTTGCGTTATCCACTGCTCGCGAGAAGCTGACTTTGCGCCATATTCTGATCACGAGAAGTTTGGTTTGCGCTACCTACAGTTCACGCAAAACGCAGTCTTATGCCACCAACTGTTAGCGCATAACAAGTGTTAAAATTTTAAATTTTGCACAAGATTTCAATATGTTCTGATTTTTGATTTTCTGATTTACAGTTTGGGAACGATCTTTCATATCAAGCTGTTTACTCATTAAATATGGGATATTTTGCTGAGCTTGAAGAGAAGAATAGAAAGCTTGAATTAGAGAAAGTAAATCTGGGTTATGCTGTTGACTTTCACTCGAAAAAGTCAAAAGAGTATTTTGATGAAATCATTATACTGAAAGAAGAAGCTTGTACTTTAAAGTCAATCAATGAAGATCTTCAGAAAAGAACTTCTGGACTGAATGATGAGAAGATAACGAGATTGGAATATGATAATGCTGAACTTAGAAAGAATATATCTGATATGGAACAACAGCTTGCTGAAAATAAAGCTGATTTTGATACTGAAAAGAAAAGTTTTTCAAAGAAGTTCTCAGATTTCTCAAAAAAGTGTTTTGAAGAGAAGAAATCAATTGATCTTAAATGCATAAAACTTTCTCAACAAGTTTCCGATTTTGAGAAAGTACTTATTTTGGAAAGAGAGAAGTTTGCTAAAGAAAAGAAGGCCATTGAACAGAAGAATGTGGGATTCTTCAAGGAACTATCAGGCCAAAGAAACGTTTCAAAGAAAGGATTTGAAGAAGAACGATCCATCTTTGAGACTGAAATCAAAAAGCTGATTGTTAGCTCCACTCTCATTGTATAGAAGTATTAAAAAATAGGCTAAGTATGGAAATCGCAGAAGTCAGCCGCTGAACACCCAAGTACACCACAGAAGGTGCAAAGCTCAGAAGTTACTCCGCAGAAGATGCACCCAAGGTCAAACCTGATGATGATTCTCAGATCACAGAGCCTCTGTGATCACTCACAGAGCCTCTGTGAAGGCTAACCTCTAGAGATCAATGTTGAAGATTTTCTTAGAAATTTCAAGACAAGACCACGTGCAGAACACGTGAGGCCTGCTGTACGAAGATCCTCAAGATCAAAGTAATGGGTGTCCCACGATGTTTACTTTACAGGTGGCATTCCGTTTATGGAATGTCAGTTTCTGTCTTGTACTAAGGGGTGCATCCCTCTGCTATATTAAAGGAGCACCACCTTAGAGCACAATGTAATGAGAGCACACACAAAAATAGCAGTCTGTATAATCCTTGAGCATATTTGCACATACCAGTCCGTGTTCTTGGTGTTCTTGAGTAATTAATGAAACAGTTCTTTGAGTAACTTTCATATAATACTTTACTTCCTGTTCATTAATTACTTGTGTGTTTACTACCTTGCATGTTCAATCTTTTCTACACATCTTAAACGCTTCCGCACTCTATCTTATTAATCTGTGTGTAGTAAAAGGTTAAATCAAGTTAAAGAACATCATAATTGGGATCAACAATTGGTATCAGAGCAAACTTTGATTTTCAATATCAAAGGATCTTGTTCTATACTTGTTTCCAGTATTCAAGGTAGTAGTTTGAGTATGTTCTTCGTCCCAAACTCCATTTACAGTCACACTCTGTTTTCTGAAGCTATATCAACCTGCTTGGTATAGAAACAGGTACAAGTGTGTCCTTCATTCAAAGACAGATTCAAAGCTAGTTGGTTGGTCATCTGTTCTTACTGATTCATATTCTCATCTTTTCTAAAACCATTACCGTTATACTCTTTCTGGTTCGTGCCATACTCTGTTTTTCCTCTCTAAACTAAAATGGCAAACACTGTTAACTACTTCAGTGCTGGATCTCAGTCTAAACCTCCCACTCTTCTAAGGGATGAATATCCTCAGTGGAAGATCAGGATGGTGCACTTCCTTGAAGGTGTGGATCCTGGTCTGGTTGTGTTTCTTCACAATCCTCCTTTCATCCCAATGACAACTGTTCCTCGTGTTCCGGCCACTGCCAATACTCCTGAAATCCCTGAATATCAACATCCCAAACCTGTCCTTGAATGGAGTGAAGAAGAAAAGGCACAACATGAGCTTGCAAAGAAAGCCAAAAGATTAATCATAATGGCTATCCCAAACGATATCTTTCAATCTCTTGACTCATGTGAAACTTCAAAGGACCTATGGTTAGAGCTAGAGAAACAACTTGAGGGTGGTGCCAAAACCCTCAAGAACAATAGAGCCTTATGCATAAATGAGTATTTTGCATTCAAAGCTCTGCCGGGTGAATCCATTCAAAGCACTTACAATAGATACAATTCTTTGATAAACAAGTGCAAGAGGTATGGGATCCACAGAACCTCCGAAGAAAACATTGTCAGATTTCTACAGAGCCTGAATGATGAATGGCTTCATCTAACCATGTCCATGCAAGCCACATTGGATCTTGATGTTTGGTCCATATCTGATCTCTTTGGAACACTGATTAGCCAAGAGAACAAAATTTCCAAACTGACAACCTCTGTTGGAGGTCCTCTGGCTCTTGTTTGAAGTGCCTCAGAAGGCAAAGACAAGAGAAAGAAGGATAAGGCAGCTGGGGAGGCACAGAGGAAGAAGAAAAAGAAGGTACTTGTAGCAGAGAGTGAAAGTGAAGAAGATTCTGAGGAGGAGATTGACATGGCTGCTCTGGCCAAAACACTTGCACTTATGACCCGACAATTCAATCGAGGTCTCAAGAAGCCGGAGTACAGGGGGAGAGAAGAAAGAGATGACAGAAGCAGAAGATATGGTGAAGCGAGAAGACATGAAAGAGAAAAGTCTGGGGAGCCAAGGGAAGAAGAGAGGAGTGGACAGAGGTCAGACGGCAGAGGTGGCGTCAAATTCCCAAAGCAAACTGAAGGTTGCTTCAAATGCGGAAAACCAGGTCATTTCGCCGCAGAGTGCAGGTCCTCTGCCAACAAAGGGAAACCCATAAGGGACGCTGCTTTCTATAAAAAGAAAGCAGAGTACTACACTCAGAGATCCTTAATGGCAGAACAAGAGAACCTTATAACCGACGAATCTTCTGATGAAGAAGACAACACACTCTTCTGTGGAATGGCAGAAGTCCACTCTTCTGACAACGAGAGTGAGGTATCCACTTCTAACTCTTGTAACTCGGACTTTAAAAACAAGCTTCTTGAAATACAAAATGATCTTCTAGCTTATAAAAATACATGCTCGGATCTTTAGAAAAAGCTTGCCTTCTTTGAAAGAGAAACTAGGCTTCTCACAGAGGAGAAGGACAAGCTTTACCTTGAAAACAAATCTCTTACCTCTGAACATATTTCAACAAAAAAGGGTTTCAAGGAGAAAATCACAAATCTTGAAAAAGCCTTGAAAGATAAGGTCAAAGAGCTAAATAAATGTGAGAGTGATCATTTAAATGCCATTTCTTTCAAAAACTTTTTTCAAAAAGAAAGAGAAGTCCTTCATCAAGATCTATTCGACGGAGATCTCCAAATTAAGAGGTATCAGGATGCTCAAAAGGTTCATGAGAAGGTAAACACCCAGATCGGCAGAAGAGGATTAGGGTTCGAGGACATTGACCCTTACACAGGAAATAAAAGAAACAAATTTTTATCAAACATCTTCTGTCCTGGAAATTTTTTAAAACCAAGTCTTCCAAACCTTTTATCCACATTTAAGAGGCGCAGAACCTCCGAAGGACCAAATCTGAGGAAACCTCTGCAGATGGCAAGTGTATGGTATGAAAACAATGATTTACCATTTGCACTTTCATCTAAAAGAAAATCTATACCAAAGAAATATCTGTCTCAAAAACAGATAGGGGTCTTCAGATTTGGTCATCCAGAAACACAAACTCAAATGGCTTTTGTATGCATGATGACTCCTGAAAAGGAATTGTCCTCTGAAGCTCCAGAGTTTGTTCCGGCCTCGGTGGAAGAAAAACTTTTTAAAAGATTTATGGAAAATGACTTGAGAAAGACCTATGAAAACCATTTTCTTAATCATCCCGATATTATCTCTGAAATAAGAGAAATCTTTGAGCAAGATCTACAAAACTGTCTTAATGTTCCTATGGTCTTTCCTTGTATTTCAAAAATTCTAAATACTTCAGAGGACACCAATGGGCATGACAAGGCACTTACAGAAGGTCAGGCTCTCATTCATAGAGACTTTCTCGATTCAGATTCCGAGTCAGAATCAGAGTCCTCTGTCGACAATGGGACAAGTTCTGTTGAACTTGAGATACTCCCCTGTGGTCCAGAGAAGAGTAAACTTACCTCTGGCATTCTTAATAGAACAGTTCTTCCCAAAAGGAAAACCACAGGTGTACCTATCTGTCCTGATTTTCTGGACATGTGATTACAAGCAAAGACTTCTTTTTAGCTTAAAAATTCTAAAAAGAACAAGATCTCTCATATTTCAAAAGCTCCAAGACCATTAAAACCTTTTCAAGAAAAATTCACTTGGCAACAGAAGGACAAATGGCCTAAAATTGATAAACTTGATGCTTCTGTTGCAGTGAAAGCAAGGAAAGAAGATCAAGGGAGAGTACAACAACAGAGCCACTCAAGAGGAGTTTTTGAAAAAACTCAACCTAGATTAGACAAAGCTTTCTGTAAAAAGAAACCCAAATCTAAAATGGGTTGTAGTAAAATTTGCTCTGTACCCTCCTTTGACAAATTTAATGAGAATTTCAAGAAGTTTGTCTCTAATGTTCCTTATTGTAAATGCTTTGATCTTATGCATGCTTTGAATCAACATTTCTCGAGGCCCTCCGGTCTTATATCTCACCCCAAACCCAAAAATGCAAAATTCAAGGGTGAGAAGAGACAATCTGGTACCTCTGAAAATAAGGATAAATCCAAATCCAAAGATGCTAAGGCATATTCACAGCCTCCTAACAAAAATGGACCCATTTGGAAATGGGTACCTAAATCTCTCTAATCTGTCCACAGAAAAAACAGCATGTGCCCATTTGGTACCTAGACTCCGGGTGCTCTAGACACATGACTGGCGACAAAGGGTTGCTTTCCTCTTACAAAGAAAAACTTGGTGGAGGATCTGTGACTTTTGGAGATAACAAAAAGGGACAAATAAAAGGCTATGGAGTCATTGCCAAAGGAGACATCGATGTCAACAGAGTTGCTTATGTGGATGGCCTCAAGCACAACCTTCTGAGTGTAAGTCAACTCTGTGACAATGGACTCGATGTGATGTTCAAAAGACAGTACTGCTCTCTGTTGAAGGAAGATACAACCACAGAGCTTCTGCGAGCCAAAAGACGAGGTGATTTATACCTTATGGACTTTAAATCAACTAACAGAGAAGAAAATCTCTGCTTAGTCTCAAGTAAGAATGAAAAAGCTTGGCTCTGGCACAACAGGTTTTGTCATCTAAACTTTCACACACTTAACAAACTTGTGAAACTATAACTAGTAAGTGGTCTACCAAGTATTAGATTCGACAAGGATCATCTATGCTCAGCTTGTGAGATGGGCAAACTCAAAAGGGTTGCCCACAAAACCAAGTCTGACATATCTTGCACCAGACCTCTGCAGATGCTTCATGTTGACCTCTGTGGTCCTATATCTGTGCAAAGTCTTGGTGGCAAGAAGTACATCCTTGTACTCATAGATGAATTCTCTAGATATACTTGGGTTGAATTCGTTCGGAAGAAGTCAGAAGTTCCTGAAGTACTAATCAATCTTATGAAGAGAATACAAGTTCTTTATGACTGCAGGGTACAGAGAATCCGAAGTGACAATGGGACAGAGTTTAAGAATTCAACCATTGAAGCCTATCTCTCGACAGAAGGCATATCACAGAACTTCTCTGCTGCAAGGACTCCACAACAAAATGGTGTTGTTGAACGAAAGAACAGAACACTAGTGGAAGCTGCAAGAACTATGCTCACTGCTTCAGGGCTCTCTATTTCTTTCTGGGCAGAAGCCATTTCAACTGCATGCTTCACCCAAAATCGATCATTGATTGTGAAAAGACATGCAAAAACACCATATCACTTACTACACCAGAGGAAGCCGAACATTAAGTACTTCCATGTCTTTGGATGCAGGTGCTTTGTACTGAACGACAGAGACCAGATAGGGAAATTCAGTCCCAAAGCCAATGAAGCCAAATTTGTTGGCTATTCATCAAACTCCAAGGCATACAGAATCTATGTACTCAAATCCAAGCATATACTTGAAAGTATTAATGTTTCATTTGATGATTCTTTTCAGGTGACTTCTGAGCAAATCAGCTCAGGACTCAAACTTCAAGATGAAGATTCTGGTGGATCATCACGAATAAATGATCTTCATCATCTATTTGAAGAGATGTTCAATGATGATGAACCCTCTGAAGGTGACCGCAGAGCCTCTGAAGCCGAACCCTCTGAGGACCAAACAAGTACTTCTCTAACTGGTCCTAGTAATGCTTCACCCTCTTCCAGTAATGTTGCAGGTGCAACCATCGAGGGGGAGCACTCAGAGGACAATACAAATCAAGGCCCCAAGCTCAATCAAGATCATGGTCATTCTCAAAATCTCTCTGAAGGGTCAACACCAGATCAAGGCTCCACAGAGCTCTCTACCTCAACTCATGATGAACAACCAAGCCCTGTGGCAAGTACAAATGATCAATTTCTCTCAACAGAAAATGATCTACATCAAGACGAACGTGCTCCTGAATTAACCACAGAAGTTTCCAATGATCACCTGCCCCGCATGACAAAGTGGACCAAGAGTCACCTACAGAGCCAAATCATTGGTGACGCTTCTGACAAGGTCCAAACTCGATCGACTACTGCAAATTTTTGTTACTATATAAATTTTGTGAGTATCATCGAACCCAAAAAGATATCTGAAGCTCTTGAAGACCCAAACTGGGTAGAAGCTATGCAAGATGAGCTTCTGCAGTTTGAAAGAAACGAAGTATGGACCCTAGTGCCTCTGCCGAAAGGCAAAACCGCAATAGGGACCAAATGGGTCTTCAGGAACAAAAAGGATGAAGACGGTGTGGTGATCAGAAACAAAGCAAGACTGGTGGCCAAGGGATACTGTCAAGAAGAAGGCATTGACTATGAAGAAACCTTTGCCCCTGTGGCATGAATCGAAGCAATAAGAATCTTTCTTTCCTTCGCAGCCCACAGAGGTTTCAAAGTATATCAAATGGATGTCAAGTCAGCCTTTCTGAATGGGCAGATTCAAGAAGAAGTGTATGTCCAACAACCACCAGGGTTTGAGAACTCTAAGTACCCAAATCATGTCTATTTTCTAGACAAGGCTCTGTATGGACTGAAACAAGCCCCCAGAGCATGGTACGACAGACTTTCAAACTTCCTCCTTGCAAATGGTTTCGAAAGAGGTACTACTGATACGACTTTATTCTATAAGAAGAGAAAAGGTGAGATTCTGCTTGTACAAATTTATGTTGATGACATTATTTTTGGGTCTACAAATGATTTGTATTGAAAAAAGTTCGAGTCATTGATGAAAAGTGAGTTTGAGATGAGTATGATGGGAGAACTTACATTCTTCTTAGGATTGCAAGTCAAACAAACCACAGAGGGTATTTTCATAAACCAATCAAAATATGTCTCTGACATACTTGAAAAATACAAGCTCTCTGACTCTTCACCAATGAAAACTCCTATGGTCACTGGATCCAAGCTCCATGCAGATCCAGAGGGAAAATATGTGGAGTGTAAACTCTACAGAGGGATGATAGGATCTCTGTTGTACTTAACCGCGAGTAGACCTGATATAATGTTTGCCACATGTCTATGTGCAAGATTTCAAGCTAACCCCAAAGAATCTCATCTTTATGCTGTCAAGAGGATCTTCAGATACCTAAAAGGGACCAAAAATCTTGGTCTCTGGTATCCGGAGAACTCTAGCTTTGATCTCATGGCTTATACAGATTCAGATTACGGAGGATGCAAGCTCGATAGAAAGAGTACCTCTGGGAGTTGCCAATTCCTAGGAGGGAAACTAGTAAGTTGGACTTCCAAGAAACAGAACTGTGTCTCGACCTCTACGGCAGAAGCAGAATATGTTGCTGCTGCAAGTTGTTGTTCACAAGTTCTGTGGATGAGGACCCAACTCAGAGACTATGGATTTGATATCGAAAAAATCCCCATCCTCTGTGACTCCAAAAGTGCCATTGCGATCTCTGCCAATCCTGTGCAGCACTCCAAGACCAAACATATCGATATCAGGTATCACTTTCTGAAACATCATGTGGAGCATGGGACAATAGAAATGTACTTTGTACCCACAGACTACCAACTTATCGACCTTTTCTCGAAGGCATTGGATGAGAAAAGATTCACTTTTCTAGTTGGCAAGATTGGTATGCTCAACATGAGTTGACCACAGAGCCTCTGTACCCTCCCACAGAGCCTCTGTTGTACATATTTGTATGTAACATATCACTTGTTTGCAAATAATCTCTTCGGCTTTCTTTATCGTATATTCTTTTCTGCGAATCTATGTCTTGTGCAAATCATATATTTACTTGATCCAAGCATAGTTGGGGGAGCAGACCGAACCATCAAAGGCCAATCTTGATTATTCAAGGGGGAGCAAGACAGTTCTGCGCAACACAGACTACAGAGTGAGGTTAGTCCATCTGAACCAAGGGTCAAAACTCTTTCTCGAGCACTATGCCCTCAGAAAGATCACCCTCTGTACCATATTTTTGTCAAAACTTTGAAATGATCAAATCTTTGAAAATCCTTCCTAAAAAGGAAATTTTTGGTCTCAGAACCTCTGAGGTCGACCACAGAGCCTCTGCGATCTATCACAGAGTCTTTGCACCTCAACTGAGGATGTTCGACCAAATGTCCTTTAAAAAGAACTCGATCATTTCATCGCACTTTCCTCCCTCATAAAAAGCTCTTCTGATCACAACCTTGCCTATGACCTTAGAAGCCTCTTATCCACAGAGCTTCTGTCATTCCCATCACTTGAGAAATTCAGGTCATGTGCTGCGGGTTACTTTTTGAATCTCACTGTCACGTGAGAATAGTAAATGCCACGCGCGTGAGAATAGGGTGGCGCACGTCCTAGATCGTGCACCGCCATCATCTGACGTGGCAATATTTGATTGGTTCGTAACCTGTACCGTCGTTTTTAAAAAATGGCTTCTTATCCGTTACCACTCATCACGGATTTGAAAATTTTATCTTTTACCGCTCATTCTTATTACCCTCTCTCCTTATATAGAAACCCCTCTCATACCCCAAATTCTTTTTTACCTGTTATCTTCTCTCTTTCAAGAATCCCTTTGCAAAGAATTCTCGCTCTCCATATCTTTCCATGGCATCTCATTCTGCTTCTTCCAAGAACTCCAAGGGATCTTCTGCATAAAACCACTCAATGCATTCTGAAGCTAAAAAGAACGATTCCCATTCTGTTGAACAAGAACATGTCCTCGCAAGCAGAATGCTCTCCTTCACACACCATGATTATCACTCCAGGCAACTGAATCTCAAGCCTAACAATCACTATGTTGTCTTGGAACCAAAGGGATATCCTGAGGAAGCTGCTCCTTTAATTCAAATCCTAAAGAACCACATCCTCACAAAAGCCCTAACCCTAAAAAGAACTGATATTCTGGTTGAGTGCTAATCATGAAAAACTGGACCGTTATGGCTACTGTGTCATGGGCTATGCCACCTATCCTTCCACTACTCAAATATTGGACCTTGGTATAAACCGAAGGCAGGTCGCAGAGGTATTCGAGCTTCCCACCAAGACCCAGCTAAACCTAACAAGATACTCTGACGAGCCCTCTGACGATGAGATTTTGGAGTTCCTTAGGTTCATCGGGTACGCTGCACCAATTTTCAAAAGAACCGACTTCAAACGCCAGAACCTTCCACCTCTTTGGAGCGTTCTCTTCTCTATTCTAAATCGCTGCTTGACTTGCAAGGTAGGCAGTCCTGACCAATCTAGCCATACCATACTTGCAATAATGTATGGTATGTACTACGATTTGCCTCTGGACTATGCTACTCTAATATTCATGGAAATCAGAAACGCGGTCATAGCCAAGCAAGAGGACCAAGCTCGAGACACAGAGCCTAAAAACCTTGTCTTCAACAGATTTTTTGCCATTCTGTTAGGAGACGCTCTGATAGGAGAAGGGAAGTTATCTACAGAGGGTAAGATGATCAAGGTCTATGACATGAAGTCGCACAAGCCCACAGTTCTCAAATCTGGGTATCCGGGAGCAAGACCTCTGCCAGCCCGAATTTTAGCCTACCTGAATAGTGAAGATGGGATGAAAACTTACATTCGTAGGCACAGGACTCCTGAACCGAGTCCTGCAACCCTCCCACGTGTAGGATTCCAAGTGGGTGAGATAGCTGTTTTCCTTAGGACAGAGTTAGGTGAGGGAGCTGAAGTTAGAACAGAGGAGGCTGAAGGAGCTGAAGTGCGAACAGAAGATGTCGTTGAGAAACGAGAAAAGAAGCTTAAAAAGAAAAGAACTCCCAAAAAGAGAGTCGCAGAAGAAGAGGCTCCAAAATCCCCAACAGAAGTTGCCAAGCCAAAGAAGAAGGCTAGGAAATTAACCAAGGCAGCAACCTCTGAACCTGTACCCTCTCCAGACGTGAGTGAACCTGCAGAGTCCGAACAACCTCTGCAGAAGAGAACAAGAAAAGCCCAAGTCATTGAAAGCTCTGAGGAAAGGCCATCCAGCCCTCTCCAAGTCGCAATGGCCATAGCTGAGGAGATACAGAAGCTGCACTCTGGAACCTTAGGGGAATTCGCAGATTTTATAGTGCAAGACGTTACAGGGCTTTCAAGCTCTGATGATGAGGGTAACAAAATCTCAGAGGAGATAGGAGAAAAAGATGCCCTTGGCACACCACCAAAACCATCTCCCAATGCAACCCACACTTCTACCCCTGCAGTTCTAGTGCAGAGGGGTATTGAAACAGGACCGCACAGTCTGAACCCAGCCCAAGCCATCCGGACAGAGGATATTCCTTCATCCTCTGTACCACCATTCGGGGAAACCAAACCCACCTCACCCTTTCAAAAGGGTGAGAGTGTTGCTCTGCGTGTCCATTCGCCCCAGGACACATCTCTTCCACACACAGAGGTATTCGTTACCTCTGTCACACACAAGAGTGACACCCAAACCACCTCAGATTTGGTGGTGAAAGAACACGATGATTCTGTGACTCTAGAACAACCACAGGATTCATTCAACATAAGTCTTAAGGGAGTCTCTGAACCCTCCCCCAAAGAACGTGTTGACAGAACTTCCATAGGTGCTTCCTCTATGGAACATCGAGGATTGGAAGGAAATCCCTCAGAGCTCAACATCCCCATAGGCTCTATGGGTGCCAAAAACTCGTTGGCTAAATCTGGAACATGTGTTGTTCCAGAGGTTACCTCTGACACTTTTGTCACAAAGGGCGAGTTTCAAGCCTTTGATGACATTGTGCTCACAAAACATGACGAGTTGAAAAGCTCTGTCTCTGTGGATTCTCAATCCATCGCAGGTGCTCTTCAAGCAAACACCGCCGCCTTGACTGCTCTTCGTCAATCCTCAACTCAACATTCGGCGGCGATCAATGAACTACACACAAACTGCGCGAAAAAGGCTGATCTTCAAGCTTGTGGACAAACCATCATTGCACACTCCAATCAAATTCAGGTACTCGGGGATCTTTGCACAGAAGAGTTCCCAAAGTATGCTACACACGGAGTTCAGACTGGAGTGAATGAAATGGCCAAGCTTCGAGAGGAAATAAAGGACATAACTCGCAGTATTATGGTCCCATTCAATCCCCAAGCATCAACCTCTGTGCCTGACCCCTCTGCCTTTCCCACAAAAGCCGACCTAGAAGCAATGGGAAGTCAGTTTCTGAGCAACCTCAACCTTCTTCGATCCCACTTCAATGAACAAGGAGAAAAGGTGGCTGCAGACTTGAAGAAAACCGTAGCCACATTTCGGTTCAAATCTGACTTGGAAATCAACGAGCTATCAATGGCCGCAGGGGACGCTCTACAGAAGATCAATAAACATATTGATGAGCACCTCTGCAAAAGGAAAAAGAGAAAACCCACGGCTACTTGCCAAGCGGAGGCCTCGCAGAAGGTTTCACGGCATGAGGACCAGGATCCAGATGCCTCTGGCCCTGGCCTTCATGAGGGGGAAAAGGCATTAACACCAAAAGCACCTGTCATCTCAGCCACTCCTCTTCAAGCCCTACCCTTACAAAGAACATCTTCAGAGCCACACAAAACACAGAATCTCACGCCCTATGCCTCTGAGGACCCAATACCGACTTCAATTGTCCAAGGAACAACTTCTGCAGGGTCTCAGAAAGGGAAGGTTAGTGTGGGCTCTGAACAGATCGCAGAAGGACTCGCAAAGTTTCTAGAACCCTCAAGTCCTGAACTTATGCCCACTGCACCCACATCCGCTGTACAGTTTCAAAGACTTGATCCAGTAAACGCTGCAGATACTTCAGAGACCTCTCCACGGAAGAAACAGTCCTCAGAGTAGAACTCATAGCAGAAACGTCAAGAGGACAGAGTAAAAAAGATAGTTCAATCGATGAACGCGATGAGAGTTCCAATCCCAAGGCCTCCACCGAAAGAACTCAAGTTTCAAGAGAACATTTATACATATCTTTACAACGCAGAGCCCGAAGCCGTCTTCTTAGCACCAAATGTGCATCCCTTAATCAAAGAATACATCAGAAGACGCTTCGAGCGAACTGCACTAGAAAGGGATGAAGTATTCTCCACAGAAGATATCAAAACCGTGATGAGTATCTCTCTACACTCCTTCGCCAACAAGTCAATCATGTATGCAAAATACTTAGTTGAGAGAAAAGATGGCAAGCAACACACGTTCACAGATGCAGACTTAAAGAACCTCTGTGCCTACGATCTTCCTCAACTACATGCCTTCACAGAGCAAAGACTTGAAAAGCATAAGGAGTACATGATAAAGAATGGCAAGATCAAGGAGGTGATGCGCGAACATGTAAAATATCACAGCAAAATGGACTTCGAGGTTGCTCTACAACTCGGAGTCGACAAGCTGTCGATCACCAAACCACATGATCAATTCCCAGGAATCGAGAACGTTCCTTCCAACTCCTTATTCACAGAGCCTGAGTTCGGATTCATCTACAGAGACGATGATGGGCTTAAAAATATGTATCGGCCAAATCAAAGTCACAAGTATTCGAACAACACTCTGCAGAAGATAAAGAACACGATTCTGAGGAAGAAAGGATCTAAGATTGTGCAAGCAGGACATGCAGAGACAATGATAGGACAGATTAATGCACAACTGAAGTACAGGGAACTCATTCTATCGATGAGAAAAACTCTAGCTGAAAGCTTTACCAACCCGATAAATGATTTTCCCCGATGATTTCTGTAATCTTTTGTTGTTCATTCATGTATTTCGATGCTTAATGTAATTGCCTCTTGGCATTTTTCTTTTATGAATGAATATCACTTTTCAGAGGTTGAGTTCCTTTCACCTCTTTTTGTTTCCATCTTAGCCAACACCTCAATTTTCAAATTTTAGTTTTTCAATACTTAGGGGGAGATTGTTAGCTCCACTCTCATTGTATAGAAGTATTGAAAAATAGGCTAAGTATGGAAATCGCAGAAGTCAGCCGCTGAACACCCAAGTACACCACAGAAGGTGCAAAGCTCAGAAGTTACTCCGCAGAAGATGCACCCAAGGTCAAACCTGATGATGATTCTCCGATCACAGAGCCTCTGTAATCACTCACAGAACCTCTGTGAAAGCTAACCTCTAGAGATCAATGTTGAAGCTTTTCTTAGAAAGTTCAAGACAAGACCACGTGCAGAACACGTGAGGCCTGCTGTACGAAGATCCTCAAGATCAAAGTAATAGGTGTCCCACGATGCTTAATTTACAGGTGGTATTCCGTTTATGGAATGTCAGTTTCTGTCTTGTACTAAGGGGTGCATCCCTCTGCTATATTAAGGGAGCACCACCTTAGAGCACAATGTAACGAGAGCACACACAAAAATAGCAGTCTGTATAATCCTTGAGCATATTTGCACATACCAGTGCGTGTTCTTGGTGTTCTTGAGTAATTAATGAAATAATTCTTTGAGTAACTTTCATATAATACTTTACTTCCTGTTCATTAATTACTTGTGTGTTTACTACCTTGCATGTTCAATCTTTTCTACATACCTTAAACGCTTCCGCACTCTATCTTATTAATCTGTGTGTAGTAAAAGGTTAAATCAAGTTAAAGAACATCATAACTGGGATCAACACTGACTTCCAAGTTATCTGAACTATCTGCTAATGCACTGAAAGAGCAGAAAACGAAATCTGAGTTCTCAAAGAAGATTGACATGCTTCTTCAAGAAAGAGACAACTTCGCTTCAAAGATCAAAGAGCTTAAAAAGACTGTTTCAAGTTCAAATCAGAAATCTGTCTCTTCACAAAGGTCAGTTAAATATTTGGATCAGATTCGTCGAACTAACATTTTCTATGATAGATATTTAGATGGTTCAGATACATCTCCAAGAAGAAGAAGTTACAAGTCAGAGAAAATGGTCTGGAAGAAGAAACTAGTTAAAGATGAGATGTCAGATGAGCTGAAAGGAAAGACATCATGTGTACATATTCACAAAGCCAAGAAGAACAAAGCTCATAAAGGTAAACCTGACCATATATGCTCAAGAGATCAATTACTCAGGTTTTCAGGTAATAAATATTATTGTTCTTATTGTGGTACACATGATCATATTCACAAGACGAATGATCATTTCTGGTATGGTTCTTACTCTATCACCCCTACAAGAACTGCAACTAATATTCGTGGACCCAAATACCAATGGGTACCAAAGAAGAAAATTGATTCTGTGTTGCAGGCACCTCAAGTCAAGGGGGAGTAAGAGAACCAAGGCTTTTGAACACAGCAGTTCAAAACCCGGACTTCAAAGTTGAAAGACAATGGCTCTTGAATAATACAGTTCAAGACCCGCGCCTCAATGTCAAGATTATGGCTTCTAAGTACATCAGCTTAGGAACCGTTCTTCAATGGAGTTTGACTTATAAACACAACAGTTTAGGACTCGGACCTCAGCGATCAAAAGACCTTACTCTTGTATTTTGCATCCGATAAGATATGATGATCTACACTTCACAAGGGAGTTGTATTTATCTCTATCCTGTACTTTTCCATTGCAATATACTTACGATATGACGATCTACATTTCAAAAGGAAGTTGTATTGATCTCTATCTTGTGTTTTAACTGACATATTTTAGATGCCTAATTTAAGGGGGAGTAAAGGTGATGATTTCTGATTATTTCAGATCAGAACTCATACTATAAAATGTTTTACTGCTTTCTGTCATTTTATTTTTGAATAAATGATGTGAATAAAATGGCTTCTGGTCACATGACAGATCAGGACCCGTTTTTCAATGATCAGAGAAGGATATTCTGCTAATATCCAGGAGGAGCTTAAAAGATCAAAATCATTCTATCATGATTTGAGGGGGAGCTTAAAAGGTAAATATCTTCTAATCTAGATCTCTGATTGTTTGAAATAAGAACAACTTTTAAGCATGAAAAACAATTTCTTAAATGTTCAAACCACTTATCTATTCTCAAAAGATTTCATTAATTCAGAAGTGAGTTTTTAAATGTTTTTCAAATTTTGAGCTTAATGTTTAACTGACCGTGTGTTTCCAAAGATCAATACTCGTGTATTGTCTTTTCCATATACTGTAAAGTATTCACACACATCGGTTCAGAATTTCATTTGATTTGTTATTACCATGTCTCATAACGAACATATTTTTTGATGGTAATACCCTCGTTTGCTTTCAAAGTTGTTGAGCATCATTCATCTTTTTCATATTTGTGCTTTCATTGACAAAATTGTTTATATTTGTTCATATAAACAAACCATCCAGTTCTTTGATACCCTAACCATTTCATTTGATCTGATCGATACATTGTCAGATTCTCAAAACAATTCTCTTGACTTCATTTCTTTCATTCAATATATTTGTTTTGAGAAATCTTCAAAGTTCAATTGCTCAAATCTCATGAGCGTACATTTTGACAGTGTTATCTTATTTGAGCTTAACTGTTCAGTTAAATTGTTGAGAAACCATTCTTTTTAGGACTTACATGGGATTCGTGTGTGAGCTTATAAGAACTTCCATGGATTCACGTAAACCAGTGTTTCCTGCCTAGGAGGTTATCCTTGAGTGATTGAGGGGTGAGGGGTCAAAATTAAAGAGTGAGGGGGATAACTCATCCGGTTGAGTTTTTCTCATTGCGTGGAGCGGAAAAATGGAAAAGAGAGTTTGGTTAGAAGTGAGCATAATGTTAAAAAGAAAGAGGGTGTGAGATCAGAGTTAAAAGAATATCAGAACTCTGCACCAACCACTTTCTGAGCCGGGCAGCCACATCTTCTGATTGGTTCACATTCTTTAGTGACCATCATTGAAACAGGCAGTGAGCCCATGCCAACTCTTGCAATTACCCCACCAACCACTCATTTCTTTCCCGAAAAAGAAATGTTTCATTTTCATTGGGGACGCAGCACATCTGCTATCTAATCTTCTCTCGGAATATTTAGATATTGAACAAGAAGGAAAGTTGCCCCACCTTCGCACCTCTTTCATGCACATTGAGTCCGTATAATATCTGTTGTTGTCTCAATAGTTTACACAATTTAAGCCTTATGAAACACAATAATTGTGCCTAAATTCTTTCATACACAAGCACGAGCACACAGAAAATTTGTTTTTCTGTCAGAACATTCATAGATAAACCTTGTGTTTTTCAATGTTTGATTGGAAGTCCTGGGGAGTCATCTTCAAGCCAGCTCTTTAAATTGTACATTTGTTGTACACAGTAACTTTGTGTTACTGGCAGGCATTCCTAACTGTTTCATTTGTTGAATCAGGGTTACCACGTTCATTATATCTGAATTTGAAAAGATTCGGGTATATACAGTTCATGATTCAGTTACTCAGATCAAAGCGCGGCGACTGTCAAAGGGGAGATTGTTATTTGATTACAAAGGGGGAAATCAAAGTCTGTGCTGAAATTGATGAAGTTTTGATGATCATGATGCTCACAATCATCAAAAAGGGGGAGAATTTTACAAAGATTCAATTTCAAAGCCATGAAGAGTTGTCAAAGTGAAAAGACTTGTGAAGAAATTCTGAGAGTTCAAAAGTCAATTCAAAATGCTTCCGCTATTTCAAAGTCAAAAGATTCTGAAGAAAGATTGTTCAAAGATAAATCAAGATGATTTGTGAAAGTTTGTTTCTCTGAAGACAGTCAAGAGATCAATGTGATGAAGATACAGTTTTGAAAGATTTCTCTGAGATGAAAGAAGTTTTAAAGTTTCAAAGGTGTTTCAAGAATTCAGTTTCGCGTTCAAGACTTGTTGACTTTCAAAGCTACAAAGTGCAAAAGACTTTCCAAGATTCTTCAAATGCTGAAAGAGTAAAGACTGTGAAAGCTTCAAAGTTCAAAGTTAAAGAGACAAAAGCTGAAGAATCAAGAGCTGAAGATCAGTGTTAATTTTTTTATTAAATCTTGAATACAAAGGTGGAGATTGTTAAGTCTAAATATTGTATCCAAGATTTAATAGGAAAGTCAAAGATGTAAAAGTCAACATTGGCATTGTCATAGAAAGTCAAAGTATGTTTAGATTCCTTAGTTGTTAAGTCTTGTATTAGATAGGTGGTATAAATAGGTTTGCTTTGTAATCTTGTGGTAAGTGTCCATGAAGCACGTATTGTAAGATTCAGACTTGTGATTAGAGAATTCAAGATCTATTTTCTATCTCTAGTTTCTCTCTCTAGTTCTTGATCACTGTTACATCATATTATGAGAATTGCTTGATTGATTGGGATTTTATCATTCACACATCTGATGATGGAGGTGAGGATAGAGTTCAGAAGACAAAGACTGTTCCGAAAGACATTTCTCAGTTTACTGATGAGCAAAAGAACAGATACAAAGCTGACAAACAAGCCAGATCTCTACTCTTACAGAGCATTCCGAACAAGATCTATATCATGATTGACAGCTACAAAGCCACTACCAAGACAATGTGGGATCAACTCCAGAAAATGATGATGGGATCGAAGGTCGGGAATTTGATGAAAGTAGCAAACTGTATAAACTGCTATGAAGAATTTAAGGCGAAAGAAAATGAGAACCTTGAGGATACTTATGAAAGATTTATGCTTCTTCTGAAAGAGTCTTGAAAGAACAAAGTTACGAAGGAGCAAATCGAAACCAACGTCAAATTCCTCAGTATTCTCCATCCTGAGTGGAAAAAGCACACGAGACGAATGAAGCAGATGAAAGACCTGAGTGATATCCCACTTCATGAGGTCTATGAAACATTGAGCCAGAACGAAGAAGAGGTAGAAGAGAAAAGAAGTGAGAAGAAGAAAGTTGAGAAAACAGTTGACCCGATTGCATTAGTGGCTAGTCAAAAGGAGAAGGAGAAGAAAGAGAAGACGAAGAAGAAGAAGAAGAAGGTTGTACTTCCTAGTTTTGAAGAGTCTGGTTGAGTTTTTGACAGTGATGACGGGGAGAATCTCAAGCAAGCGATACTGCTGTTCACTCGAGCATTTCAAAAGAAGTTTTACAAGAAGTCGGGTTTAAACTCTCATAGATACTTGTCAGGCTCAAAGAATCATGAACATAGGGAAATAGTTGAAGGAAGAAAGTTTGAAGAAAAGAGATATGTGGAAAGAAAGCCCGAAGAGAAAAAGAGGTATGTGAATGACTATGGCAGTGCTGAGAAAAAGACTGAAGAGTTAATCAAGTGCTACAACTGCGGAAAGATTGGTCACTACGCCAAGGACTGTCGAAAGCCTACAGCCAGGAATTCTGATTACTACAAGCAGAAGATGTTGTTGTCCAAACAAAAGGAAGCTGGAAAGGCATTAATGGCTGAGGATGAGTTCTGGCTAGACCACTTCGACGAGGAAAAGGAAGAAACAACACACATGTGCTTGATGGGCAAAGAGGTGAAATATGATGAATCCGATGAAGAGACATCCGATGAGGTACTAAACATGTCGGAATCTGATTTCTTAACCAAAATGGAAGCCATGATGATCGAACTTCAAGATCTTCAATCTAAATTGAAAAAGGAAAAAAGCAGAGTTGCAAAGAAAATTCAAAGGATTTTTGAACTCAACAAGGAACTTGTTGGGAACAAAGATCTGATTGACTCTCTAAACAAATTTGCTTCTGTTTTTAAAATGCAAAAAGATTGTTTTGAAAGTAAGATTTTTGAATTTACTTCTAAGTTTTCAAAGTATGATTTAGAGAAACTAGAATGTGTACTAAAAGATTATAAGTTACAAGTTGAAAACAAGAGCTTAGAGAAAAAGGTAAATGGTTTGGAAGCAAAATTATATGCTAGAGGACAAACAGATCAAACCATTTTCTTAAATACACCTATTGAGGAAGCTGATGTGAAAGAGAAGTGGGGACTTGGCTATGATAACCCCCACTACTTAAAGAAAGCCATCAGAAAACAGCCAACTTTATATAACTTTGATTTTCTGTTTGCAGCTGCTAAATATCATCATTTGAAACCCAAATTTGTTACCAAATCACCTGATGAGGTAGAGGCCAAAGAAGATGAAAATATAAAGAATACAAGGAAAATGCAACTACCATTCTGCTATCAAAAGTTGAATGATAGTTATCTTTCAGAAAAGCCAAAGTTTCTTTCAAACGATTATTTTGCTAGTTATTCTACTACAAAGATGCCGATTTAAGCTAAGATTTACATTCCTCCACTCGTATTAGAAAGCAAAATAGTAGATCTTGAAAATGTTTTATCTGATGAAAGAATTTTGGTTGACATTGAACAAAATGTATTTTCTACTGTAATGAAGAACATTGTTGTTAAAACTAAACCCAAAGAGTGTTTAACATCTTCTAAGTTACCTCAAACTTCGAAAGATGATTTTGATAACTTATTTGCATCTGCAAATAATTTTCTAAATTCTGATGATGGGTGTGTTGAGGAAAGTATTGATATGTTTGACTTTAATGCTAAACTTCCAGATCATTCTTCTTTTATAATAAACTCTGAAGCTTTACCAAGGGTATATGAAGTTGGTGAATCATCGACTAAGGTTGGTGAATCAGTTTCTATGAGTACTGATTACTATGAGAAAGGTAAGAAGCAAAGGACACGGTGCTCACAAAAACGGAACAACACTGGTAAGCTTAAGAAAAGACAATCTCAGAAATCTAATTTTCCTAACAAATCTAAATCTTTTGTTTCAGATTTGAAAAAGAAAAGGTCGGAAGAAAGAACTGAATGGCGACCAAAACGGAAGATTGATGAGAGTTCAGAATCATGTCTTGAAAATGTTTGTAATAGACAGACTGATAGTAGTTTTGATGTAATTGGTAATATTGCTTCTAATAAACAAAACCTTGTAATTCCTTACAATAGATATACAATAAAGCAATTACTTCAATTATTTCGGTATGCTACCAAGTCTTCTAAATATAGACGGAATGATTTTGTTTCTCACCGATATTCTGAAGATTGGTTTGGTACTTATCATGTATATTCTTATAAATCATATGCTTCAAAGGTTTTTCAAAAGTTCAGAGGGTCCATATACAAATGGATGCCAAAATCTTGCACTAATCCGATAGGACCCACATTTAAATGGGTACCTAAAGTTATTGTTCTCTGATTTCTCCTGTGCAGACCTGTTATATGTGGTACTTGGATTCTGGTTGCTCCAAGCATATGACTGGGCAAAAAGATATTTTGTCTAATTATACAGAGAAATTATGCGGGAACGTGCGATTCGGCAATGATCAGTTTTCACCGATTTTGGGCTACGGTGACGTGATACAAGACAACGTCACGATTACGAAGGTGAGTTACGTAGAAGGATTAGGACATAACCTATTCAGCATTTGTAACATCCTAAAATTCAGAGTAATTTAAAACTTCTCAAAATAGGCAACATGACGTTTGTATTGATATAAACCTCCCAAAAAGGGGTATCAGTCTTTAAGACTTTACAAAAACCTGTACTGATATAGGGTTCATCAACAAACTAATCTAAATATAACTATCTAGATTACATTAGTTGACGATTCAAAATTCATCAAAAGAATGGGACTTAACAGATGCCCAACTATCAATACTTAGTCATCTCAAAATGCCTCGAGACCAAGCCCGTCTCTCAAAACCCTTGGCAACCCACCGCTAAGGGAAACCTATTATACATATCATTTGAGAAAAAGCGTTAGGCTTAAAGCCTAGTGAGAACATACAGTTTATCAATTTCAAGAGATATAAATATGTTCACCCAAACAGAAACCTTTTCAAATAAGCATTTCCAAGATAGCGGTTGTTAAGAATAAAATTCATTAAAACAAGGTCATAAACCTTCTTTCCAGAACCTCACAATTTAATGCACATATAGTTCTTCGTTTTGGTTACTATATAGAACCTCACAATTTAATGCACATGTAGTTCTATATTTTGTTAACGGTCAGAACCTCAAAATTTAATGCACATGTAGTTCTATAATTTGTTAACGGCCAGAACCTCACAATTTAATGCACATGTAGTTCTTCATTTACATTACTTGGTAACCTCAAATAATGAAATATAAGTCGACTCAAAACCTAGGGATCCACTAGTAATGGTACAGACTCGTCACAACAACTTATGTGACCAACCATAGATAATCATATGGTATAAACACATTTTATAAACAAAATGTCATTTCCAGTTCAACTTCTGGTAAGAATGAAAATCATTAAAATGAGTTCATAAACATTCTTTTACATATCCACACAATGTGCAGGTAAAACATCATTTTATTTCAATAAGATAAGATCCATCATTTAGTAAACAAAATGATCGGGAACCCTAAAATCTCCCAAAACTCAACTTATATCAAAATGTATAAATCTTAAAACTGAAATCATGGAGATATATAGGCATTCAAAATGTAACCATTTTGACATGTATAATGTTTTAGAGAGGTAGTAGGGACTCACCCAATAGGTTTAAGCGAAAACCCGAAGAACCAGATATCGACCCTCTTGACAAGACGAAGATTTCTACACCGAAACCCCGAGCAATGAACTTAATACACTCGATTAATGGAAGCTCGAAGATCCAACCAAAGCTAACAAAATTTAGAGAGAGAGAGAGATATCTAGAGAGAGAGAACGAGAGAGTTTTCTGAAACTCAAAATGAGATATTTTGTATTTTGAAACCCTTAAGTCGGTCCAGGCAATGTCGCGTTTATGCCGCGACTTCAAGTCGCGGTGCAACTCGCCCGTGTCCTCAAATCAAAACCCAAACAGTGGATGTCGCGACTAATGCCGCGACTATAAGTCGCGAGCAACTCGCGAAATGCCCAATAACTCAACCCAACAGTGAACGTTGCGGGTTATGTCGCGACTACTGTTCCCCATGCAACTCGCGACATACCAAAACCCACAATACATCAGTGAACATCGCGACCTATGCCGCGACTCTAAGTCGCGAGCAAGTCGCGGAACTTACTGGAACTTCACAATTTCACCGAAACCATAAACTCGAACGTTATACTGGATACGATGATAACGATAATAGTTAAACACGAGATTTATAACGATATATATGTATTGAAAATCCAGGGTGTTACAATCCTCCCCAACTTGGGAATGATTTCGTCCCCGAAATCCACACTTATACAAAAAGATGAGGATATCTTCGCTTCATATCCTCTTCAGATTCCCACGTCACATTTGCTCCCCGGTGATGCTTCCACTGCACCTTGACCAACGTGACTTCTTTGTGACGCAACTTCTTAGATTTTCTCTCCAAGATAGCGTCGGGTTCTTCCACACAACGGTTACCCTCGTCAACTGTCAATTCGGAGAGAGGAATAACACTTTCCTCTTCCGTCAAACATTTCCGAAGGTAAAAAGTATGAAACGTGTTGTGGATTTTGCTCAACTCGGGAGGTAGTTCCAATTGGTAAGCTTGCAAACCTAGCCATTTGAGCACTTTTAGAGGTCCGAGGAAACGGGGACTCAGCTTCCCACGCTTTCCGAACCTTATAATACCCTTCCACGGCGATACCTTAAGCAACACACGATCGCCCACTTGGAATTCCATCGGCCGCTTCTTCTTATCGGCATAACTCTTCTGCCGATCCTGCGCCGCTTTCAATCTTTCACGAATACGTTTGACCTTATCGGCCGTCTCTTGCACGATTTCAGGTCCAGCGAACTGCTTTTCTCCCGCTTCAAGCCAACACACGGGAGTTCGGCACTTTCGCCCGTACAATGCTTAAAAAGGTGCCATTCCAATACTCGAGTGGTAGATATTGTTGTAAGCGAACTCCACCAAAGGTAAGTGAGAGTCCCAGCTACCCCCGAAATCGATGACACAAGAACTCAACGTGTCTTCCAATGTCTGGATCGTACTCTCGCTTTGCCCGTCGGTTTGTGAATGGTAAGTCGTACTCAACTTAACTCGTGTACCAAGCTCTTTCTGAAATCCATCCCAAAAGTTCGAAGTAAACCGACTGTCGCGATCCGACACGATCGACAATGGAATGTCGTGCCTCGAGACTACTTCATCCATGTACAATTTTGCTAGCTTATCCATCGGTAATGTCTCGCGCATGGCCAAGAAGTGAGCGCTCTTTGTCAACCTATCAACTATCACCCAGATGGTATCGTGACCTCGAAGAGTTTTTGGTAACTTCGTCACGAAGTCCATGGTGATATGCTCCCACTTCCAGTCGGAAATCTCTAAAGACTGCAGACTCCCATACGGTCATTGATGTTCGACCTTAAGTTGCGAGCATGTAATGCAACGCTCCACATAACGCGCCATATCAAGTTTCATTACCGGCCACCAATAATGCAACTTCCATTCCCTGTACATCTTCGTACTTCCCGGATGAATGGAATACTTGGACTTGTGAGCATCTTCAAGCAAAAGATCACGGTTACCCCCAACTTTGGGTACCCATACACGACCGCTGAACAGTTTTACCCCACGGTTGTCTTCCGTTAGGAGTAAACGCTGCTTCGTCATGACTTCCTCTTTAAGATTCTCTTCTAACAATGCTTCAACTTGCGACGTCTTGATCTTTTCAATAAGACTAGACACTAGATCGATTCTCGAATGGGTATCCCGAATACAACCGCTATAGTCCTTCTGACTTAACGCATCGGCTACCATGTTTGCCTTACCAGGATGGTAAAGCAACTCGCAATCGTAATCCTTAAGTAACTCGAGCCACCGCCGTTGTCTCATATTCAACTCCTTTTGATCAAACACTTACTTTAGACTCTTGTGATTAGTATAGAGTGTACATTTGGTGCCATAGAGGTAATGTCGCCAAAGTTTCAGGGCGAACACCACCGCTGCTAACTCCAAATCGTGGGTAGGATAGTTCTTCTCGTGTATCTTAAGTTGCCTCGAGGCGTAAGCGATTACCTTGCCCCGCTGCATCAACACACAACCTAAACCCATCTTCGAAGCGTCGCTATAGACCACAAAGTCTTCTGACCCTTCAGGTAACGATAAGATCGGAGCATCACATAATTTCTTTTGAAGGACACGGAAAGCCTTTTCTTGCGCTTCAGCCCAAACAAATTTCACATTCTTTCGAGTTAAAGCTGTCAAGGATGATGAGATCTTTGAAAAGTCTTGAATGAATCTCCGGTAATAACCCGCCAGACCCAAGAAACTTCGGATCTCGAACGGACTCTTGGGAGGTTCCCAATTCATCATAGCTTCAATATTGGAAGGATCCACTTTCACTCCATCCCGAGTGACAACGTGACCCAGAAACTGTACTTCTTCAAGCCAAAAGTCACATTTGGAAAACTTGGCGTATAATCTTTCTTTTCTCAACACCTCGAGAACTTCTCGAAGGTGTTGTTCGTGCTCCAACTTGCTTTTAGAGTACACGAGTATGTCATCAATGAATACGATGACCGACTTGTCGAGGAACGGTCGGCACACCCTATTCATCAAGTCCATAAATATCGCCGGTGCGTTCGTTAGACCAAAAGGCATTACAAGAAACTCGTAATGGCCGTAACGCGTTCTGAAAGCTGTCTTCGAAACATCTTCTTCTCTTACTTTACTTGGTGATAACCTGAACGTAAGTCAATCTTGGAAAAACATCCCGCCCCTTGAAGTTGATCGAATAAGTCGTCTATTCTCGGAAGCGGATATTTGTTCTTCACGGTTGCTTTATTCAACTCATTATAATCGATGCACATTCTCATCATTCCGTCTTTCTTCTTGACGAACAGGACCGGAGCTCCCCAAGGTGACGAGCTCGGTCTGATGAAACCCTTCTCCAAAAGTTCTTGGAGTTGTGCCATCATCTCTTGCATCTCTGACGGCGCTAGTCGATAAGGAGCTCTAGCGATAGGAGCTGGTCCTGGCACGAGATCAATCTAAAACTCTACTTGACGATCAGGTGGTAATCCAGGCAAGTCGTTAGGAAAGACGTCTGGATACTCGCGCACAATCTTCACGTCGACCAGCTTTGACTTTTCTAACTTGGCGTCGATCACTTAGGCTAGGAAAGATGAACATCCTTTTACTAAGCACTTACGTGCCTTAGCCATTGTGATTATTGCCACATCACCTTTTCTCTTCTCACCATAGATCATAACGACTTCGCCACAGGGATTGGGAAGTTGAATTAACTTTTTAGAACACATGATCTCAGCATGATTGTTCGCTAACCAATCCATACCGACTACCACATCGAAACCTCTTATTAACATTGGCAGTAAATCAATCGAGAATTCTCTCCCTTCGACTCCGAGAGCACACTTCTTCAGAACATCACGGATCAGAACTTAACTACCATCAGCTATCTCTACTACTAATGCATCCTCAAGACTAGTAGTGGGCATAGCAATCTTTTGACGGAACAACTCAGATATGAAAGAGAAACTGGCACCCGTATCGAATAAAACACGAGCAGGTACAGAGTTTATAAGAAATGTACCCGATACCACATCAGCGGATGCCTTGGCCTCTTCAGCCGTCATCTGAAATGCTCGACTCGGAACCCTAGGAGGGTTCTCCTTCTTTGTCGTCGCGCTACCCGACACAAGCTTCGGGAAATCTCTTCTTACGTGACCCGGTGTCTTGCACTCATAGCAGACAAGTCCTCTGATCGGACGGTCACGGGTGATGTGATCAGACTTTCCACACTTATAACAAGACTGAGAAGTGGTATTACAGTTACCGTGGTGCTTGGTTCGACATTTTTGGCACCATCTAGCTTCCTGCTGACTGCTGAAGCTTCGATTTTCGACAAAAGGTCGGGATCTCTTGGGATGAGCAGAACTGCTCTCCCACTTTCTCTTTTCAGTAACTACCACCGCCTTCTCTAGTTTACTCTTCGCGTAAACCTCTTCCATAAACTGCGCTTCCTCAATGGTTTCCCGAAGGTTAGAGGCCTTCGAGTTTCGGACCATAGTCATCATGTCCGACGGTAGACCTTTCAGATAGGCCTTAATCTTCTCTTTCTCAGTGGAGGCCACTTGCCCCACTAACCCCAGCTTGTCCATGAATTGACGGGTATACTCCCTCACCGTCAAATTCCCTTTTACGAGAGCTCGAAATTCTGCCTCGATCCGATCAATAGACATCTCATTACAGTATTCCTCCAGTAATTTCACCTTGAACTCGCCCCAAGTCAGTTAGGCCAGAATGGTAGGAGAGAGAGTAGACTGGATTACATTCCACCATGTCAGTGCGGTATCCCTGAGCAGTTGTGTACCGAATCTCACCCGTTGGTCATCACCACACTCGGATGAACCGAAAGTCTGTTCGACCGCTCGGATCCACTTAATACATGCAACCGGGTCTTCGGAACCCGAAAACTCTGGTGGTCCACAACCCAGAAAGGATTTGTAGGAACAACTCTTCCCATCCTTCGATGTACCAATGACCCTATGCTCCTCTGATCTGACTCTGTTCTCGACACCTCTAGAGCCAACTACCACATTTTCTGCCACTGCGTCAGGCCTCTTAGAGCTCGGATCTCGATCCTCTAACATCTTTAGGAAAGCCTCTTGCTGTTTGTCCATGGACGACATCACCATTTGCATGACACTGGCCATCATATCAGCTTGAGGATTTGCCACTGATATAGACCTCCCAAAAAGGAGTATCAGTCTTTAAGACTTTACAAAAACCTGTACTGATATAGGGTTCATCAACAAACTAATCTAAATATAACTATCTAGATTACATTAGTTGACGATTCAAAATTCATCGAAAGAATGGGACTTAACAGATGCCCAACTATCAATACTTAGTCATCACAAAATGCCTCGAGACTAAGCCCGTCTCTCAAAACCCTTGGCAACCCACCGCTAAGGGAAACATGTTATACATATCATTTGAGAAAAAGCGTTAGGCTTAAAGCCTAGTGAGAACATACAGTTTATCAATTTCAAGAGATATAAATATGTTCACCCAAACAGAAACCTTTTCAAATAAGCATTTCCATGATAGCGGTTGATAAGAATAAAATTCATTAAAACAAGGTCATAAACCTTCTTTCCAGAACCTCACAATTTAATGCACATGTAGTTCTTCGTTTTGGTTACTATATAGAACCTCACAATTTAATGCACATGTAGTTCTTCATTTACATTACTTGGTAACCTCAAATAATGAAATATAAGTCGACTCAAAACCTAGGGATCCACTAGTAATGGTACAGACTCGTCACAACAACTTATGTGACCAACCATAGATAATCATATGGTATAAACACATTTTATAAACAAAATGTCATTTCCAGTTCAACTTCTGGTAAGAATGAAAATCATTAAAATGAGTTCATAAACATTCTTTCACATATCCACACAATGTGCAGGTAAAACATCATTTTATTTCAATAAGATAAGATCCATCATTTAGTAAACAAAATGATCGGGAACCCTAAAATCTCCCAAAACTCAACTTATATCAAAATGTATAAATCTTAAAACTGAAATCATGGAGATATATAGCCATTCAAAATGTAACCATTTTGACATGTATAATGTTTTAGAAAGGTAGTAAGGACTCGCCCAATAGGTTTAAGCGAAAACCCGAAGAACCAGATATCGACCCTCTTGACAAGACGAAGCTTTCTACACCGAAACACCGAGCAATGCACTTAATACACTCGATTAATGGAAGCTCGAAGATCCAACCAAAGCTAACAAAATTTAGAGAGAGAGAGAGATATCTAGAGAGAGAATGAGAGAGTTTTCTGAAACTCAAAATGAGATATTTTGTGTTTTGAAACCCTTAAGTCGGTCCAGGCAATGTCGCGGGTTATGCCGCGACTTCAAGTCGCGGTGCAACTCGCCCGTGTTCTCAAATCAAAACCCAAACAGTGGATGTCGCGACTAATGCCGCGACTATAAGTCGCGAGCAACTCGCGAAATGCCCAATAACTCAACCCAACAGTGAACGTTGCGAGTTATGCCGTTACTACTGTTCCCCATGCAACTCGCGACATACCAAAACCCACAATACATCAGTGAACATCGCGACCTATGACGCGAATCTAAGTCGCGAGCAAGTCGCGGAACTTACTGGAACTTCACAATTTCAACGAAACCATAAACTCGAACGTTATACTGGATACGATGATAACGATAATAGTTAAACACGAGATTTACAACGATATATATGTATTGAAAATCCAGGGTGTTACAGCATTGGGCAGTTCCGTGACAAATATTTAGAGGTAAATTTTAAGGCCAAGAGATGTTCTGTGTGTACTGAAGACGGTAAGGAACTCTTGGTCGGCATGCGGAAGTCTAACCTCTACACGATTAATCTGTCAAAAGTCCAGATTGACAATGAGGTTTGTCTACTGTCAAAAGCATCGTTGCAACAAAGCTGGTTATGGCACCAAAGGCTTTCTCACCTGAATTTTCGTTACATCAATAAACTGGTCACTGGAAAATAAGTCAAAGGACTTCCTGAGCTAAAATACGAGAAAGAACATCTGTGTGCAGCGTGCGAGAAAGGTAAAATGAAGAGAGATGCTCACAAGCCAAAGCCTTAACCTAGTACGAGTTCTCCACTTAAGTTGTTGCATATGGATCTCTGCGGTCCTATGTGTACGCAAAGCATTAACAGCAAAAAATACGTATTAGTTATTGTGGACGATTATTCGCGGTACACATGGGTCAAATTTTTGAGATCGAAGGAAGAGACGCCCGAAGTCATCATCAGTTTCTTAAAGACTACCCAAGTGAATCTGCAAAAGCCAGTCAAGCTTCTTCGTACATATAACGGCACAAAATTCAAGAATAGCACTGTTGAAGATTATCTTGAATCGGTCGGGATAACAAATCAATATTCTGCTGCCAGAACGCCACAACAGAACAGAGTAGTAGAAAGACGAAATCAAATGCTAGTCGAGGCCGCCGAACTATGCTAAGCCAATCGGATCTACCTCTGTTTCTATGGGCCGAAGCTGTATTGACTGTTTGCTACACGCAAAATCGATCCATAATACATCGCCGGTTTGGTAAAACACCTTATGCTTTGATAAATAATCGTACACCTAGCATTAAATACTTCCATATTTTTGGTTGCAGGTGCTTCGTGCTGAAAGATAAAGAGAACTTGAACAAGTTCAGTCCGAAGGCTAACGAAGGCATCTTCATTGGATACTCTCAAACATCTGTTGACTACAGAGTCTATCTGAAGAAGTCATAGACTGTAATCGAAAGCGTTAACATCACAATTGATGAAGAGTTGGCTTCTGAACAAAGCAGTTCAGAACCCGTAATTACAGGAGTTTTAGCTTCTGGACAAATCAGTCCAGAACCTGTGGTTAATTCGACTAATTCTGATAAAGCTTCTACTTCTACATCTCATTTATCAGAATTAGATTTATTGTTTGAATTCTTTTATGACGAGTTTCTTGGATCTAAATTGCCTAAATCTGTTGTGGTTGACAGGTCAGAAGATTCAATGAATCATCATCTAACCATTTCAGATGTATCTACTGAACTAATTTCCCCGGTTCAACAAGAAACTCAGATTCAAACAACTACTCCTTCAGTTGAAGATGTACATGACACTGCCGACACAGAAGTTGCTGATTCAGTTGGTTGCACTGTAACGCCTATTCAACAGGCAGGAACTGTTGTACCAACTAAAACTTCTGCACCAAATACTTCAACTGAACCACTCCCTGAACAAGAAGATACTGACAATGAATACTTAGATGAAAATCATGATCAATCTACATCAAATTCACTCCCTCATGAACACAAGTGGACCAAAGAGCACCCGATAAGCTAGATCATTGGAGATCCATTTAAACCGGTGCAAACTAGGTCTGCTACATTAAACATGTGTATGCATGACTCATTTCTGAGTAAGATAGAGCCATCTCGCGTATTCGAAGCTCTAGCCGACTCAGATTGGGTAACTGCAATGCAAGTGGAGTTGAACCAGTTTAAAGCATTAAAAGTCTGGAGACTTGAGCCTAAGCCTAAAGGAAAGACTATCATCGGCACAAAATGGGTATTCAAGAATAAAAAGGACGAAGATGGTATCGTGATCAGAAATAAAGCAAGACTTGTCGCTAAGGAATATAGGCAAGAGGAAGGTATTGACTATGACGAGACTTATTCTCTAGTGGCGCGTATTGAGGCTATCCGCATGTTTCTTGCGTACGCTGCCCATAAGAACTTCACTGTCTACCAGATGGACGTGAAGACAACCTTTCTCAACGACATATTAAAGGAGGAAGTCTACGTCTCACAGTCTGAAGGTTTTGTCAATCAAGAGAAACTGAATCACGTCTACATTCTCGACAAAGCACTTTACGGTCTGAAACAAGCACCTCGAGCCTGGTACGAAGTTTTATCTAAATTCCTAGTCAAGTCTGGCTTCTCAAAAGGTAAGATTGATACTAGTTTGTTTATTGAAAAGGAAAAAGTTGATATCATATTAATTCAAATATATATGGATGACATCATAATATTTGGCTCAACAAATCCAAAATACTGTAAGAATTTTTCAAACCTCATGGTGTCACGTTTTCAGATGAGTATGATGGGAGAGATGAACTTCTTTCTCGGATTACAAGTCAAACAATTTTCAACGGGGATTTTTATTAATCAATCAAAGTACATTTTCGATATTCTGAGAAAATTCAAAATGGAAAATTGTACACCTATTGGAACCCCGATGGCACCAGGAACTAAGATTGGCACTGATCCTTCGGGAAAATTTGTCGATGTTAGAACCTACAGACGGATGATTGGTTCTTTGATGTATTTAACTTCTAGTGGGCCAGATATAATGTTCTCTACATGTCTATGTGCTAGATATCAGGCTAATAAAAAAGAACCCCATTTATCTGCGGTCAAAAGAATTTTTAGATATCTGAAGGGCACTGCAGATCTTGGTATGTGGTATACTAAGGATACAGGTTTTGAACTGACAGCATATTCAGATGCAGACCATGCAGGTTGTATGCTTGACAGGTAAAGTACATCGGGGCACATACAATTTCTGGGTGATAAACTCGTGAGTTGGGCATCAAAGAAACAACTCTGTGTTTCCACATCAATGGCTGAGGCAGAGTATGTCGCTGCAGCGAGCTGCTGTTCTCAAGTGTTGTGGATGAGAACACAACTCCGAGATTATGGCTTTCAACACAACAAGATCCCGATATACTGTGATTCAAAGAGCACCATTGTTATATCTGTGAATCCTATTCAACATACGAAGACCAAACACATCGATGTACGATATCACTTTATCAAAGATAATGTCGAAAAAGGTACAATATAACTTTATTTTGTAAACACTGATTATCAACTTGCAGATTTATTTACCAAACCTTTAGATGAGAAGATATTTAATTTTCTCGTTTCAAAACTTGGTATGTTAAATCTTAAGACTTAATCTGTGTTTACCTACTAAAGTTTTCGTTATTGTTATTTTTCTTCATTTCTTTATTTTTAATCTGAAAGATATATGCACATTAAGTTTGTTCATGATTTCAGGGGGAGTGTGATAAGATAAAAAGATGATCTACATACTTTTGAGGGGGAGTTCATATTTCTGCATATGATTATCACTGATAAAAAATTTTGATGCATAAATACAGGGGGAGTAAGAGAAAAGGAGTACTGAATATGACTTCTAATTACATCTGATCAGAACTCGTACATTCAAAGTTTTACTGCTTTCTATCATTTACTTTTCAATAATTTTTTGTGAATAAAACTTTGTACTTTGACGACTTTGTGACTTTTTGCAGAATTGAGAGAGATCTTAAACGATCATATCATATATGACTTAGAGCTGACTTGATGAGATTTAAGACTGCGCAAAAGGTTTATTTCTAATCTTAATCTCATAAGTATCTGAAAGAAGGACAACTTTCAGATATGAAAACATGTTCTTAAATGTTCAAACCACTTCTGATTCTTAACCAATTTCATGAATATAGAAGTGTGATTTTAAATGTTTTCATTTTTATTTGTGCTTAAATGATTATAAACCCTATGTTTCCAAAGATTAATATTTGTGTATTATCTTTTCCATATACTGTCAAGTATTCACACACACCGGTTTAATTTTTTGTTGAATATGTTATCACCATGTCTCAAATTGAAGAAAATTTTCGATGGTGATACACCCCGCTTGTAATTCAAAGTTTGAGCGTTAAATCATTTCAAAACTTCTTTCAAGACTTGTCTATATTTTGAATCATATAGACATATTCCAATTTTTGCTGACCTAAGCCTTAATCGATAAATCATTTCTATTCTTATCTTTTTTATACAATGCCAGATTTTCAAACAAGTTTCTTGTATTCATTTCATTCATTCAATTATCTTGTTTGAAAAGTCTTCAATGTTTAAAATGCTCAAATCTTCATGATTATCTCATTGAGCATACAGACGTCTGACTTGTATATATGTGCTTTAACTAACAAGTTAAACCATTTTTGAGCAACATGTTCTTTTAGGAAAACAACATGGGTTCATTGTGTGAGCATAATTGAAACTTCTATGGATTCACGTTAACTATTGTTTCCTACCCAAAAAGTTAATCCTTGAGTGAGTGAATGTGTAAGGAGTCAAAATAATGAGTGTGGGTTGTGTGATGATGTAAAATGGAAATGAGAGTTTGGTTAGATGTGAGCTTAAAGATTAAAAGAAAGAGGATGTGAGAACATAGTAAAAGAATATTAAACTCTGCACCAACTTTTTCTGAGTCGGGCAGCCACATTTCTAGTGTTTCATAATTCTTCGTAGACATTATTGAAACAGGAAACTAGCCCATGCCAACTCTTGATAAAAACCCCACCAGCTACTCATTTTCTTCTCAAAAAGAAAATGTTTCAATATTTCAAGGGGACGCAACACATAATCTATCTGTTTTCATTTGGAAAATCTGGATATTGAAAAAGAAGGAAGTCTGCCCCACCTTCGCACTTCGATCATGCACAATCGAGTCTGTGTTATACTGTTGTTGTCTCAATGGTTTACACAATTTTGAGCCTATAAAAAGCAATCATCATGTGCTTAATTCTTTCAAACACTTGCACGAACACACAAGGAATATGTTTAATTGTCATAACGTTCATAGAAATTCCTTTGTGGTGATTCGATGATTGAATGGAAGACCTGGGGGAGTGAACATCACAAAAGCTCCTTTCCATTGTGTATTTGTTACACACAGTGACTTCGTGTTACTGACAGACATCTTTTGTCTGAATTTACTCATTTGTTGATTCAGGTGTTACACTCATATTTTGTCTGAATTTGCAAAGATTCGGATGAATATCTTTTTGGATCAATAAATAATCAGAGGTTCAATGTTTAAAAGATCAGTGGTCAGGACAGTTCAAAGACATTTCTTGTAAAGTTGTGATGATTTCATGGTTCATTCATCAAAAAGGGGGAGAGATAATAAAGAAATATTAAAGATGAGAGAGAAGATCAAGCAATGTTTGAAAAGTAATCAAGAATTGTGGATTTTGAGAAAGTAAAGTGGAAGGTGAAAAGAGAAAAGTTCAAAGATTAGTGAAATTTTTCTTAGAAGACTATTTTGCTGAAGCAGATTGAGCGAAACCTAAAGATAATTTCTTTCCGAGAGTATGAAAGAGGTTTTTACAACCTTGGGGAAATTGTTACTATTTTTGTAGACAGACGTTGGGGAGATTACAAAAGTCTTTGAAGACAGTTTTATCAAAGAAATGGAAGAATGTTTTGAGCATGAAGAAGAGACTGAGTTTCAATGTTTATTTTTGCTAAAGTTCTATAAAGGGGGAGATAAAATTGATCAAAGGGGGTGATTGTAAATTTTGTGCTTAAAGGGGGAAATTGAATTGCAAAATCTTTTAGAGATGATCTTGAATCCAAAGGGGGATATTGTTAGAGCATATTTGTTGGATACAAGATCATGGAAGCTGAATGTCAAAGTAAAACATGTCAAAGCTCAAAGTCAACTCTCAAAGTGAAAGTCAAAGTCCATGTAATAAAGTCAAATGTCAAAGTCAATTGTATTTTTCTTTTGTGTTTTAGTGCGTGTATCTTTGTTTAAAAGACATATAACTAGGAGTAGAGTTAGAAGTTAAGTTTTGTAAGTCAGAGTTGTAACAGTTAGAGAGAGATAGAGTACGTTGAGTTGTAGTGAGAGAAAGTGACATATTTTGTGTATACGAACTCTTCAGTTGGAATCAAAGTGATAACAGGTTGACTAATCAATTTCTGTTCATCTTGTTTGTAATTGTTTTAGTAATTAGAACTTGATAAACTGGGAATTAATAATAACCGTCGGCTAAATGCGTTTTATTGTTTATACTAACTTTTATTGTACGTTAAAGTAAATTGTTAAGCTTTTGGCTCGGTTTTGACTAAGATGAGTCTTGGGGATATTTGTCCGGTTTTAATAGCCCGTTGCGGAGTTTTGAGTATGATTGCGTTTATTACGTATCATTTGAGAATTACTTGTTTTGAGTGTTTTGGTCATTCAATTGGAGTCATGTAACATTATAGACTGTAATGTAATGGATCCATACGCATATGAGTTGGTCTTTAATATTTTAAAAAAGGGATATTGTTTCTATGATGGGACCAGGATTAGTCATGGGGTCATCGATAGAGCCTTATGGTGCGGGCTCGTGGAGTCAAGCATCTGCCATTAGCCCCGTGATGTAATTTCTGAGTCTGTTTTTTTAAATGATAGTCATTTCCCATTTGTAGCTAGTTGAGACATTGGTCCTCGGAGGCAAATTGGTACGGTTATGTGGAGCTGGATACTAGCCATGGTCCATAAATGTAATCCTAGCCAATGAGTATGATTAGGATACTCGTGTGCCCTCATCCACATCTTAGTACGAGTCGGCGAGCTCGTGTCCATGGGTCCTAGTATGATGAGCTCAATAACTTGGAATGTGGCCTACTTTTGTGTTTCGCCACTAGCCATGGAATTCGGGTCTCTCCTTCACCGAAAGGTGATGTTTAAGGTATTTAGTTTTATCCTTGTTTTTCGGTGACATTTTGAGTTTGGGGTATTCTCCATATGTTATAATTTTGAAGGCTCGAGTTTACTCATATTTCGTTCGTTTGGTTTACAAAGTTTTATTCAAATTTCAATATTTGAGCATTTACCAATATTTACGTTTTGAGTACGTGTTGGGTTGCATTTCTTCATGAAAGAATGTTTTGGCGTTGAGTCGTTCATCTACAAAATGTGTATTATTGGAAAACGGGTCATTCTCATATTTAAAGTAATTCATTTTGAAGGACCATGATTTAAGTTGCATAATTTCCGTTTAACGTTATTTATAATCATAGTAAAAGCTCTTGAACTCACTAGGCATTAGCCTAACCTTTTTATTTTTCGGCATGTGCAACAGGTTTCGATTGGGAATAGTTCTAGTGACACTGTGAATAGATGAGTGCTAGTTGTGTGCTCGAAGAAGTGAATAACATGGTGAATTCTTCCGCATTTACTTTGGATGTAGCGACTGTCATTGGGTTTTAGTAACACCCAACTTTAATTAGTCTTTATGTAAGACTTTATTCATTTTGTTGGCGGTTAAATCTAGAATTGTATTTCTAGTGAGAACTTGTCGTAAAAGATTTTATCCTTCTTTGAGGTATTATTGAAAGTTTTAAATTAGTCGCTCTTTCCAAATTTGAGGGTGTTACAAGTTGGTATCATAGCATAAGTTTGAGAGATTTTGGTATTGAATTTGGATGCCTAGACTCAAACTAACGTGTTACTAAGCAAAGGAAAGCGAGATTGTACGATTAGACACTTTAAGATAGGATATTTTGAGGTCGATAGAGTCACTAGATACAAGAATCATGATGCGGGTAGCAAGGATCTTCATGTACGGTACGTTCATGATTGTTGTAACACCCCGAAATCTATGGCCGAAAAGAAGGAAAAAAACACAACAGTGCCCCGCGCGACCCTTTGCGCGAGTTGAGCCGCGTCTAGAACCACGCGAGGCTCTGTTTGTTCGTGAATCCAGAGGCCCGCGTGACCCTCCGCGCGAGTCCATCTGCGCCAGGACCCGCGCGAACACTGTGTTCTTATAAAATGAAATAATTCGGCCTCCAACCCTATTTTCTCTCAAAACCCTAAAACTCCTACCCCTTTTCTCTCCCAAAATCAATCCCTCACAACCCCTCATAAAACCTTACCCATTTTGGAATTGTTCCTCCTAAAGAAAAGTGTTTCTTCTTCATCTAGCTAGTTTTGGAAAATCTAGAACCACAATCCTTCCACCTTCATCTTCTTCACCAAATTTTATAGGGTTTCACCCAACTCTTTTCACCATTTTTGAAGATTGGAAGCTTGGGGCTCATCTTGGTGACCTAGAGGTATCTTGGTTGGTGGATTCAAGTTATGGTTAAGGTAATCCTCTATTTTCTTCAACTATGGAAGTTAGGGTTTTGGTATCAGTTGAGGTTTTCATGTGTAATGTTTGGGAAGCGATTTTTATATGGTTGAATATAAATATTTATGGTCGGAATATGTGGATCTAGGTTTTGGAGGTCTTGGCTTTGAGGTGTCAAGTTTCTTCAAGGAAGCTAAAGTTGGGGTAAAATCTAGATTTAGCCTAAATCTAGTAAGGTGAGTTCAAATTGATTTGTGAAACGTTGTACATGCCAAAATGTCCATTTTAAAGTGTTTATGTTTTTACATTAAATTTACCAACTATTGAGTTATTTGGTAACTTTTGATTATTTGAAATGTTTAGCTCTATAAACTTTGTAAAACACTCACATTTGGGATTTTTGGGAATTTTTATGAATAAGTCATAAATGAAAATGTTTGTATGGATTATTGCATAAAAGGAGATTACTTGGTCAAAATTCACTTTTAGTGTTTGTTGGAAACAGGCATCATTTATGTAATGGAACGTTTTTGAAGGTACGAATGTATGAGTCTTTTAATTTTGGTTATTCCCGACCTTGGGAACATTTTGGAAATTGTAAACTTTTTTGTTTTGGTTCGAAGGCAAATTGTGAATTGAGAGTCAAAGATTTTGGGAAAAGATGTAATTTGGTTTATGTAAACACTTTGGCTCGCATATTTTAGCCAAACGTTCATTATGCCTTTTGGGGCTTGGTTTATACTCAGATGAGTCTTTCGAACATTTGTTCAGTTTTGGTAGCTCGTTAAGGAGTCTTTGACGTATGGTGTACTTAGTTGCATCTTATTTTAGAGTTACATCTTCTGAATGTGTTAGTTCATTCGTTTGAGTCATGTAACATTTTAGACTATAATGCATTGGATCGATCCATAGGCATATGAGTCAATCATTTGGTTTAGTTGGGAACTTTATTCCTGTTTTGGGACTAGAAATTGTTTGTGGCTAGCGGGAGCTCGAGGTATAGATCGTGGGTGGTTGAACTCGATAACCGTGTAACCTTTAGTGAAGGACTCGAGGTATAGATCGTGGGTGGTTGAACTCGATGCTCGTTTGTAATCCAGTCTAGTTATTCATCGTGGAATTTGGTGTCCGCGTTTGAAGTCTAGTGAGTGGTCCCCAAGTCATGTTTTTATGTAAGCTTGCGGTGGTGCTCTGTAGAGCCATATACGGAGCTAATTCTTGTTGTGGTGCCCATTGTGATCCAGATACGGGGACTTGTGGCTTTCGTGGTGACACTCATCTAGAGGTCGAGTAGACACTAGGGCCATTTAGGTATCTTGCGGTGGTAGCTCATTAGGGAGCCATATACGGGGATCCATGACTCTATGTGAAGCTCAAGAACATCGAGAGGTGGCTTAACTTTGTGTACCCGCCACTTTCGATGGAATTTGGGTCTCCCCTGTCACCGAAAGGTGTTGTTTTGGGTATTTAGTTTTATTATCCATGTTTTCAGTGACGTTTTGTTTATATGGGTTTTTTACCATGGTTTGTGGGTTGAGTATTATGCCCCACCCATGTTTTAGGTGTTTCATGATATAAAGTTTTATCCGCATTTCATAAACTGGGAGTCCGCTTTCTATTCTCATTTTGAGTGAGTTTTGGGTTGAAATTAATTTACAAAATAACGTTTTATATTGGGATCTTAGTCCTTAAAATAGTTTGGTTTGAAAACGTTTATGTTGATGTCTCCTTCGTTTAAAATGCATATTATTGGAAAATGAGTCGTTTTCATATTTAAAGCATATCATTTTGAAAGACTATGATTTCAATTGCATTCTCTCTTTTTATCGATATATTTATTAATTTTGAAAACTCTTGAACTCATTAGGCGTTAGCCTAATCTTTTTATTTGTCGGCTTGTGCAACAGGCTTCGTTGGGAATAGTTCTAGTGACACTGTGAAGAGAGGAGTGCTAGTTGCGTGCTTGGAGAGTGATTAGCTTGTTGAAGTCTTCCACCTTTGTTTTGGGAAGTGCAACTTAATGTTTGGGGTTAAGTAACACCCGACTTCGGTTTAGTACTTGTATATTATTGGAGATTATATTTGTTGAGGTTAGTTATATAATTTTAACTTGAGGAATGTACTGAGTTTTGAATTGTATGAGGAAGTTTTGTTCCTTATGTTGATATTTTACCAAAATTTTAATTAGTTGCTCTTACCAAATTTGAGGGTGTTACAATTGCACCTGGCCAGTGTTATGGTGAACATACGTGTTGCATGTATATGCTTGAATCGCCTTCACATGATGATCGATGGGGTAGAAGATAGATTCCTTGGTGAATAGTCATTTGAAAAGTTTATGTTTATAGCATTATCACTTTGAGTGACTATATAAGTATGATTAGTACATTAAGTGGACCGTCTCGGATCAGAATCGGGGGTTGAATTAGAACCCTAGGCTTAATGAATCGACCTTAATTCGAGGAGAAATTGTGAGGTTAATCGATGTTGTTTCAGATCATTGCCTTAAGAAGTTTGAGCATTCAGATGGCGATAGTGTGACTAGGAAGTTGAGATGTGTGGTTCTGAGACGTTGAGTGCCGACCAACTTCATGCATAAAATTTATTTCTGAAATAAATTGCATCAATTACTTCTTATGTTTCCAAATCATCATGTGGATTATATTACGAAATATTGGAAAAAAAATGTTTAGCACACACAATATTTTAAATCATGATTTTAACCATGCATAAAATAATTTTATTGCATGTGGTTGCAACCTTGTTGAGACTTACTTTATTCTCGTTTTTGCCCAACGCTATTTTCGGATATTGTGTTATCCGTATTTTGATATTGTTTAGGGTCTTGGACTGTGGTTTATGACTTTAACATCAGATCTCCTCCACATATGTTAAAGTTTTGGACGAAGAGTTACCTTACACTATTTTAGTGTTTGAGTTTTATTAGAAATTGTATTTCATGCGAGTTTTGTTGAAATGTGTCACTTTATATCATATTGCAATAAAAGGGAAATTTTTGGAATTATGACATTTAGTCATAACCTTGTCTTATGCTATTTGATTATTGAGAACGAAAATTTTGGCATCATTTGATTGTTTAGGTGTCATTGAGTTTTATGGAAGTTTTTTTGAGTCTTATGGAGTTTTATTTTATGACATTTTGTGTCGCATGGATGAACTCGGAAATGTGTATACTTGATTTGTTGTGTGGGTTGATTTATGAGTTTTATTGAACATTTTATTTCATGCGAGTTCTGTTCAGAAAATGTTAGCTTACGTCGTAATGAAAAAAAAATGGTAGTTTTGGAATTGTGAAACCGCACGATTTTCTCTTTCGAGTTTTGTGCTAGTACGTTTCATTATATACTACTTAGAGTACAAATTGGCTAATACTTATGGCGTGAGTAAGTGTATGAGGAGTCTACAATAGTTCATGCTAAATGATTCGTTTTATGCACTTCAGTTGTTGGTACTTTTATTATCGTTTCCTATGAGTGCATTATATTAATTTATTGGCAAGCATGACATTATAACCACTATTTTTTGAACTATTATGCGTTTCTTTTGTGCATCATGAAACTTGAAGTCGATTTAAATTATTTTACGTATATCAAACGAGTCACATGCACTTATCATTTTACTAAGTTTGGGAAATAAGTTGATGTATGTGGGTCTTGTTGGAAATTTTATTCCACGTCATTTTATTGTTAAATGGGAAATTTTTGGAACTTGATTACGTAAATTTATTCTTCTGGAGTTTATACAAACATTTGTTGCACATCGCTTTAGTGGGGCAAATTATTTTACGTACATGGCATAAAGTGATGCATATTCGGACCATAGTGGTCCATTTGAAAAGGTTGTTGTGCATATTTATTTTTGTCGTTATTAGTATGAGTAATGATCAAATGACTTTCGAAATGGTTTTATATGTGTGGCTTTTGTAACCACTTTGTACAACTGCCCAGTAAGCGGTAGCGGATTTTTACATGTATGATTAATTGTATAAAGATATGCGTTTGAAAAATCTTACGAAATTTTCAATTAGCATATTTGTTGATTCCTATAGTTGAAAAACCTTGAACTCATTAGAGTTATAGATTTAAATCCTCTTATGAAAAGAATTGTGATGTGGGACTAAAGGAGTCCATGGGAATTGGAGCGACAGATGATTTGACGGTGGTCAGTCTTAAACTATGGGTTTCAGTTTTTAATCGGTACACGCATGAATAATTGAGGTATTAGATTTATGCCTTCTCCCAGTTAATTAAGAGGTGATCTTTCTGCTTCGGTAAATCTGTGGGTTAAGGTCTTGTGTTGTTGCTTGCTTTTGGTTGGATATGAGTTGTTGGGTTGATTGTTCGACATCATGCATGTATTGGGGGTGTGCCACTCGGGTGAGTCTTCAAGAATAATGGAAATATTGTGGTTCGTTTGTTAGAGATGTAAGATTGGGAATTTTAGTGCCATGTTAGGTGTCAACTTTAATTCGGTAATACAAACCTGGAATGAAATATTTGACGGTATACCTATGTTTTCAGTATGACCATTTTCATTTTAGGCATCGACTTGTTCTTTAGAGGTCAATGAATGTTTGGAGTGTGGAAGTACTCTCATTGGACCATAAGGAATGTTAGCCTCCCAGTGACAGAACTTTAAGGAGATTAGATGTTGGTAATTAAGCATCGGTGAATAGGATTTTCTTGATATGGTAAAGATTTTATCAGACTGAACGTTTGATGTTTAAGTATAGTTTGGAGTTGTGGAATCTCCTGATTTGAATAAACCGACCCCCGTGGAGAACTTATTGGTAGGTCCCTTTAAGGATGGCTCTCCCAATAGCAAAAACGGATTACTAAGGAATTTTGGGGATTCCTTGGGTTTGGTGTTTATCATTGCAATACGGATCCAGAATCGTGTTGAGCTAGAACAAATTTGTCAAAGAGAGGTTGAGGTCACAAACTACTCTTGAGGTAGTACGTGTCACCCAAGGTTGAGAGGCAACCGAGATCACAAGGTTAGAAATTGCTCCAGTAAAGTTCGACGTTCACTATATTATTAGTGTAGCGTATCAAGGCAGATATTGGATGTGATATTCTTCACGAAAATCAGTATGGCAATTGCGTCAGGAAGTCATCAAGTTTTGGCAAAAGGATGAAGTGGATTAGAGACAATCCCTTGGGAAGGGAGACAATCGTTTTGAGAGAATGAAATCTTTGAGGTCTACGATTAATTCATCACCTTCTTAAGGACCGAGGAAACCCAATAAGTGCTAAGGGTGGTAATGAAATGTCTTGGGTGAGAAATAGATTTCGAGGACGAAATCGTTCTAAGGTTAGGAGGATTGTAACACCCATAATTTTTGATAAGTAAAGGTCACCCGAACGTTTTTGTAAATTGTAAATGGCGGGATTTATGTTGGGAAATCATTGTTATGAGATCCTTAGAGTATCGGGAGAGTTGGGGTTGAAAAAGTCAGGTTTCGAGGCTTGAAAAGGGTCCGGCTACAATGTCCGGCGACTATGACAGTGTCATGGTCGCATTGTCATAGTCGCATAAGTTGGAACACCCACGGTACACTTGGTGCGACTATGACACGCGACAATGACCATGTCATAATCGCGTGGCAATGTAACACCCCGGGGGCAGCCTGCTGATAAATCCGATTTTCAGCTCATTTCTTCATTTTTCACTTCCCCTTTCCTCCCAAACTGTCTCTAAAACAAACCTAAAACGTATATGGTGATTTTGGGTCATCTTTGGCTCAAATATTTGGGTATTATGGTGTAAAACCGTCATCAAGTTAAGGATTGGAAGCTAGGATCAAGAGTCTTCATCTTCAACCTCAAGCTCCATGTTAGGGTTTTCTAGGTTTTCACCAAAACCTATGTGGTAAGTTCATTTACCCCATTTCCAAACTTTTTATGAGTTATAAATGATCCATTGATGATTTCCTAGTGTTTGGTTTTTCAAATTTCGGATTTGATGATTTTGGAGAATTTAGGTCAAAAATTATGGTTTTGGCCAAATTTGGGATTTTGATGTAAAATGTCTGGGGATCGATTCTACATGATTGAATAAGTATATTTATGGTTGAAAATTTATGGATCTAGGTTTTGGAGGTTTGGCTTGAGGATTCAAGTTTCTTCAAGGAAGCTCAAATAGGGGTAAAATCTAGATTTAGCCTAAATCTAGCAAGGTGAGTTCAAGTTGATATGTGAAAACGTTATACATGTCATTAATGTCTATTTTAAGGTGATTATGTGTTTACATAATTTTTATTAAAAATTGGAATATTTAAAGAGTTTTACTCATTTGGGTTATTTGGTTTTTTAAATCTTTTGAAACACCTGCATTTGGGATTTTTGGACATTATGATAAATAAATCATGTTGATATGTTTCTTTGATGATTTAATATATAAATGGAGGTCATTTGATGTAAATGTCCTTTTAGTGTATTTGATTTTATAAACCGTTCAGAAAATGCATATTATTATGTTATGAGACATTTTGGAAATACAAGGGTATGAGTTCATTTGGAAAAATAGTTTGTCTCAACCAATGATGAGTTTTGGGTTAATCATACTTTTCGTCATTGTGTTTGCATAACCGTCGGCTAAATGGGTTTTATTGTTTATACTAACTTTTATTGTACGTCAAAGTAAATTGTTAAGCTTTTGGCTCGGTTTTGACTAAGATGAGTCTTGGGGACATTTGTCCGGTTTTAATAGCCCGTTGCGTATCATTTTAGAATTACTTGTTTTGAGTGTTTTGGTCATTCAATTGGAGTCATGTAACGTTATAGACTGTAATGTAATGGATCCATAGGCATATGAGTCGGTTTTAATATTTTAAAAAAGAGCTATTGTTTCCATGATGGGACCAGGATTAGTCATGGAGTCATCGAGAGGGGCTTATGGTGCGGGCTCGTGGAGTCAAGCATCTGCCATTGGCCCCGTGATATAATTTCTGAGTATGTTTTTTTTATGGGATAGTCATTTCCCATTTGTAGCTAGTTGAGACATTGATCCTCGGAGGAAACTTGGTTCGGTTATGTGGAGCCGGATAGTAGCCATGGGCTGTAAATGTAATCCTAGCGAATGAGTATAATTAGGATCCTTAGGTGCCTCATCCACATCTTAGTACGAGTCGGCGAGCTCGTGGCCATGGATCCTAGTATGATAAGCTCAATAACTTGAAATGTGGCCTACTTTTGTGTTCCACCACTAGCCATGGAATTCAGGTCTCCCCCGTCACCGAAAGGTGTTGTTTTGGGTATTTAGTTTTATCCTTGGTTTTTGGTGACATTTTGAGTTTGGGGTATTCTCCATATGATATAATTTTGGAAGCTCGAGTTGAGTCATATTTCGGTCGTTTGGTTTATAAAGTTTTATTCAAATTTCAATATTTGAGCATTTACCATTATTCACGTTTTGAGCACGTGTTGGGTTGCATTACTTCATGAAAGAATGTTTTGGCGTTGAGACGTTCATTTACAAAACCGTATTATTGGAAAACGGGTCGTTCTCATATTTAAAGTAATTTATTTTGAAGGATCATGATTTAAGTTGCATAATTTCTGTTGATCTTTATAATCATAGTAAAAACTCTTGAACTCACTAGGCGTTAACCTAACCTTTTTATTTTTCGGCATGTGAAACAGGTTCCGGTCGGGAATAGTTCTAGTGACACTGTGAAGAGATGAGTGCTAGTTGTGTGCTCAAAGAAGTGAATAACGTGGTGAATTCTTCCGCATTTACTTTGGATGTAGCAACTATCATTGGGTTTTAGTAACACCCGACTTTAATTAGTCTTTATGTAACACTTTATTTATTTTGTTGGCGGTTAAATCTAGAATTGTATTTCTAGTGATAATTTGTCGTAAGAGATTTTATCCTTCTTTGAGGTATTATTGAAAGTTTTAAATTAGTCGTTCTTTCCAAATCTGAGGGTGTTGCACCAAAAATCTCCCTATATTTATTGATAACACATAGGGGCAGGTGCAGAGCGACCTCTGCCCCTTAGCACCAGAAGGTGCAATGGCTCCACCTCACCCTTTTAATTTTATTTTTATGTACTAATTTTAATGTCCAAATTTTAAAATGTAATGGACTGGGCCCCTTCTCCCCTCGATAAAAAAAATGTCTACTCTATTTGTTTGTATAAATATTGTCAGGATCTAATTCTTAACAAAAATAATGAACTCAGAAACAATATTAAAGAAGTTGCGGAATAACACTTTAATATTCAACAATCAATGTAACAGTGAATCAAAAATCACAATCTTGTAAACTTTATTGAATGATTAAAGCTACAAGATTTTAAACAAAACCTCAATATTGATGAACAGGCTCACCAATACGAATTCTACTTCTCTAGAACTAGGGTTCTAAACCTTGAGGTTAATTCTCTCTAAAACGTATTAAAACAAAAGTTAATTCTATCATAGACTTCTATACTATTTATACAAGACATATTACAAGATAATTATCAAAATACAATTGATCTTCAGTCCATAATTATCTTCTTTACTTTAGCAAGTCTTCTATACAGCTGTCTTCATTCCATACTGAGTCTTCATCTCATAAGCAGTACTAACCTTCTTCAAAGGTATTAACCATCTTCAGCAGCATTAAAATCCTCAACAGTAGTAATTGTGTTCAGCAGTATTAACTTTGATCTGACAGTACTAACTTCAGCAGTACTAACTACTAGCAGTACTAACTCTCCAAGCAGTACTAACTTTTGAAATAGCAGTACTAACTTGTCAAGCAGTATTAAATCTACTAGCAGTAGTAATCAGTTGTGCTAGCAGCATTAACCATACTTGAGCAATTCTTTAATTCCCAACAATCTCCCCCTAACTTGACTTTTAGGAAGAGAAGTCAAGTTCTTCAATTATGGTCTTCAAGATGCTTTCAACACTACAGCTTAGTTGCCCAAATTTGGATTCAGACCCAGACTTTGATTGATTGTCCTTCTTACCACAATTCTGGCCATTTCTGATTCCTTTGCACACACTAGCTTAGCTTTCAGCATCCCATTCAACTTCTCCTTGCTATGATCATATACTTTGTCCACCAAGTAGTATTCATGATAACATTTATCTATTGTGATCATATATACACCACAGTTTTCAAATAGTATCCAGTGATCAATCTTCTTGAACCCATACTCATGATGTAGATCATTGATCCTGTAAACCACCTTTTCTGGTTCAAACATCATACATAGGTATTCCATTGCAACCTTGAGTAGATTTTCTTCAGTTCCTCTCAAAACATGCTCATAAAGCTTCATTCCCACTTTATACATTTCTTCTAGGTCAGCTCTTGAACAACTTCTGATTACTTTCCCCCAAGTTGAATATACTTCAAATACATCACCAGCTCGTTTAAATCTGAAGTAATCCTTTCTGTTGTCTCTCAGAATGTCCCAAAAGATGATTTCTGGTGCTTTCACAGAAATGGGAACAGCCTGTACTGGTTCTATTAAAGTCATATAATGCCCCACATGTTCATCAGACTGACTTGTTTACTGTGCACTTTTACTAGGTTGCTCTGTATGATCTGCCACAGATGATTCTGGATTCTGCTCTGGTTCTGCTGAAGGTGGAACAGAAGATTCTGCCTCTCTTTTTGATTCTTCAACCCTTGGCTTCTTGGACTGTTTCTTGGAAGCTATAGTCTTTACTCTCTTTGCAGATTTCATTTCCATTCCAACATTCTCTTGCTCTTCCTTCTTTTCTTCAACCTTTTCCTTTGAAGGTGTGGTTTCCTCAGGGAATGGTTGTTGGATGTTGAGATCATGCCTCTCTTTCATCCTTCTTTCTGCTTCTTCCCTTTGAGAGGAATCCCCTTGAAGCTTTGTCATTTCCTTCTTATACAGCTCCTCAACTTTGCTGTATGCCATGTTAGTAAACATTTCTCCCTTTACACCAATTGAGCCTTTCAGAAAGTTGATCATTTTTCTCCTTTCTTGATTGGCCAAAAAGGTCTTGGAAGGTTTTATTTTCTGCTTCTTGACTGGCATTCTTTGCTTGGATGCTTTCACTGGTATTTTCTTGGCCTCAACTGCAGTTTTCATGCTCTTTTGATACTCTTCATTGAGCTTTCTGGCCATCTCCAGTGCAAGCTCTCTGTCCTTTTCTGATTGGAGTTGTTCTTCCTTTTCCATCTCAGCTTGAAGCTGTTTTGCCACTTCTTCATCTAACTCCAACTGTTTCTTCTTCTTTAAGGGTTGTTCAGATTCAACCATCTTAGCTTTTCCCTTTGCATCCTTCAAATTTGCCTCACTCATTTCTTTTCTTTTCTTTTCAAGGCCTCCTTCTTTAATGACCACTCCCTTGGCCTTTTGAGTAGCCTTAGGAGTGTCATTCTTGGCTTTTACCAACGTTTCTGCAATTTCCAATTCTTCAACAGATAGCCCTGTTACTGCTGCTACCTGTTCTGTTACTGCTGCTTGTGATTATGTTTCTACTGTTGCTTGAACCTCATCTGTTTCTGCTGCTTGTGGTTTTGTTTCTGCTGCTTTCTCCCACTCAAAATCAAATCCCATCTCAGATGTACTTTCCTTTTCTGCTTCAGCCTATTGATTCTCCCCCTTGTTGAAAGCATCATTAGCACTTGTTCTCTTCTTCAAAACAAACTGTCGTCTCCTCTTCTTGTGCACCAATCTTGTCACTATTTTCTTCAATTTGGTAATCTTTACTTGTTGAGAAATAATTACCAATTTCATCTCTTCTATGTCTTTGCCTTGTTTGATGACATCCATATTAATGTTGCCCATAGTTTCCATCAATTCATTGTAGTCATATCTGTCCTCACCTCCTTTGGGTGTGTTTACTACCTTTGGAGGATCATTGGATCTTTTAGTAGTAAAGGTCTTCTGCCTAGCAGAAGCACCTGCTACCCCCTTGGGTTCTTGGCACCTGGGACCTTTGGATGATTGCTCATCCAAAGTTTCCATGGGGAAGGTCTTATTGATGTTACCACTGTCCTCCTCTGTGCTAGCAGGAGTAGTGGCAGCCTTTGCACCCATATGCTCATGCATCTCCTCAGTGAGCACCTCCTTGGGATTGGGAGACACCCCTGTGGTTTCCCTATAGATATTCTCTAATGGAGAATTCTCCATTAGAGGGCTTGAAGGCTTGGAAGGTGAAGGTACAAGAAGGGAAGGAGCCTTCTTTACCTTTTTCCTGATGTAAGTATTGGTGATTGGAGAAGTTGGTTTTTGAAGAAGGGACTGAGGGATTGATATACTGATTGAAGGTTGGGATTGGCTTTCAGTGGGATGGTCTAATGAGGGCCTTGAACCTGAAGCCATACCTTCTTGATTATGGGACACCACCATCATTGTAGAGAACAATGGGGTGTCAACACCTTCCGAGTCCATGGGAGATCTTTTCATGATTGAAAAGACCTTGCCCTTGGGGATTTTAGGTACAAATACCTCATCAAATTGAGGCATATCCGTCAATTCAATGGTTATAACTGCCTGGAAAAATCTTGGGTACATATAAAAACTCTTTTTGTTTCCCAAGTTTGACACAAGGTCATTGAAAATCATTTTTGAAGAATTATACTTTCTGGCAGTGGCCAAGCAGACCAAAGCATAAGCAATGGTGCTACTGAACTCACTCCATCTAGTAGTTTTTCTAGAAATACAATGCATAAGGGTATGGACAAAGAAACGCCATTGGGGTGAGAATTTAGCTTTTGAGAACTTGAAAACACCCAATGGGCCTCCATACCCCATTCTAGTGAGAGTGGAAAACAGATCATCATTAGAGATAGATGTGATACCTGAGGCATCGTCTAGACGTAGACTGATGCGAATTACCTCTTCAGAAATTGTCAAGGGTTTGTCACACACCCTGGTCTTGATTACCTTTACACCATTTTCAATAATAGCAGTGGCATTGGCCCCAAATTGCTTCTGGTGCTCAATGTAGATGGATGGTGACACTGTAAGAGCATACGCGATGTGGCTGGACTTGAGAAAGTCGACTATTTGATGAAATCCATCAGCCTGCTTAGGCTTTTGAAGCATTGCTATCTCGTTCTGTTCGTCAATAAAAGCCATTGAAGCCATCGAGCTTGAGTAAACTGGACTGAAATTCACTAGGTGCTTGAGAGAAAAAGATTATAGAGACGATGAACAGTATGCAAAGAGTCGTTATGAGCTTTTAGCCGGGTAAAAGGGTATTTATATGATTCGGGAAAGAAGCAGTATTAACTCAGAGCAGTATTAACGAACTAGCAGTATTAACTAACTAGCAGTATTAACTGAGAGCAGTATTAACCACTAGCAGTATTAACTAACTAGCAGTATTAACTGAGAGCAGTGTTAACCACTAGCAGTATTAACTAACCAGCAGTATTAACTGAGAGCAGTATTAATCACTAGCAGTATTAACTAACACCTGAAGTAGTAACTTTGTCCTGGCAGCATTAAAACTACATTGGCAGTAGTAACTATACTTACACTTTTTGAAGCTTGTGTTAGTCTGAGCAAGGCAATACACTTCCTGAGAAAGATGTTTAGTAGCACCAAAAATAACCAAATAACAGTTATACAATCACTTTTTAAACATGAGCTCATTCAGAGTTGATCATGCCCACACTTGTGACCAAGAAGGTGAATCTACCCACATCAAAAGCTTTGGTGAATAGATCAGCAAACTGGTTGTCAGTATGAACTTTAGCAACTTGAATTAGCTTCTTTTCATTACAGTCTCTAATAAAGTGATACCTTATCTCAATGTGCTTTGTTTTAGAGTGCTTGACTGGATTGTTAACAATGCTGATAGCACTGCTATTGTCAATGAAGATTGGAGTGTGAAGAAAGGTTACCCCATAGTCCAACATTTGATTCTGAATCCATAGAACCTGAGAGCAGCAGCTTGCAGCAGCAATATACTCAGCTTCTATTGTTGATAAGGACACTGTGGTTTGCTTCTTACACTGCCAAGATACTAGTCTTGCACCCAAAAGCTGACATCCCCCTGAAGTAGACTTTTTATCCATATTAGCACCTCCCAAGTCACTGTCTGAATATGCAATCAAGTCAAAGATGGATTCATAAGGATACCAAAGACCTAATCTCGGTTGCCCTCTTAAGTATCTAAAAATCCTTTTAACAGCTTATATATGTGACTGCTTTGGCTTGACTTGGAATCTGGCACAAACACACACTGGAAACATGATGTCTAGTCTTGAGGCTGTGAGATACATGAGAGATCCAATCATTGATCTATATAGATGGACATCAACATCCTCCCCCTCAAGATCAGCAGTGATCTGTTTGTGTGTTTCCATGGGTGTGCTTGTTGGCTTTGAGTCTGATAAACCATATTTGTCCAGGATGTCTTTCACATACTTTGATTGACTTATGAAGATCCCATCTTTCTGTTGTTTCACTTGAAGCCCAAGGAAGAAAGTAAGTTCACCCATTGAACTCATTTTGAAGCTCTTGTGCATCAACTCTTCAAAGTCTCTACACATCTAATATTTTGTGGATCCAAAGATGATATCATCCACATAGATCTGAACAAGTAGGATGTCCTTCTTTCTTCTTCTAATGAAAAGGGTTTTGTCAATTATTCCTCTTTCAAACCAATTTTCCAAGAGATAGGTAGACAGAGTATCATACCATGCTCTTGGAGCTTGATGTAGACCATAGAGAGCTTTCTTCAGTTTGTATACTTTGTCAGGATATGATGGATTCTCAAATCCAGGTGGCTGACAGACATATACTTCTTCATCAGTTGTTCCATAAAGAAAGGCACTCTTCACATCCATTTGATATACCTTGAACTGCATATATGAAGCATAGGCTAGAAACAGCCTAATTGCCTCTACCCTTACAACTGGAGCAAAGACTTCATCATAGTATATGCCTTCTTCCTGAGTGTACCCTTGTGCCACTAGCCTTGCTTTGTTTCTGATTACTATTCCTCTCTCATCCTTTTTATTCCTGAAAATCCACTTGGTGCCAATTGCTCTATGACCTTTTGGAAGGTCCACCAAGTCCCAAACATCTTGCAATTTGAACTGTAGTAACTCTTCTTGCATGGCTTCTATCCAACTTGAATCTTTCAATGCATCATAAGCCTTCTTAGGCTCAATCTGAGATAGAAAGCAAGAGAGTACTGTATTCTGCTGATCCTGCATGTCTTGAAGTCTGCTTTGTTTCCTAGTCATCATAGGAGAAGAGATGTCTCCTATTACCAGCTCAGGAGGATGATTCTTTTGTGTTCTAGTATGATGACTAGGTTCTTCATTGATTCCCACTTCTAGATTGGAATCATTTAAGTCAGCTGAGGGGATCTCATCAGCTACTTCTGGTTCTTCATGCTCTGAATTCTCCTTATCTCTTCTTTCTTCTTCACTCTGAATTGGTTCAGTAACAGTATCCTTTTCATAGATTTCAACTGGTTCCATTGTAGGTATGGGAAAGATCACAGACTGAGGAATAAAGTCTTGTACTTGTACATCCCCTAATCCTCCACTTCCTGAACCTGCATGATCTTACTACTGAAACCCAAAGAGTTAGTTAGTGAATCAATGTCAAACAACCACTGAGGACCTGAACCAATAGGATTTGGTGTGTTCTCATTGCATTTGACATTGTCACTTTCCTCAATTATTCTAGAAGAAGAATTAAATACTCTGTAGGCCTTACTCTGAGATGAGTAACCAACAAGAAAACCATCATCTGCCTTGCTACCAAACTTTCCTAAGTGAGTTTTGGTATTAAGAATGGTACAAGGACACCCAAAAGGTTTGAAAAATCCAATAAATGGTTTTCTTTTATTTAAAAGCTCATATGGTGTCTTGTTTTTAGGCTTGACTACTAGAACTCTGTTTTGGACATAACAAGCAGTATTAACTGCTTCAGCCCAGAAAGTAATTGGAAGTTTTGAATCAGCTAACAGAGATCTAGCAGCTTCAATCAGTGTCCTATTCCTTCTCTCAGTAACACCATTTTGTTGTGGAGTCCTAGGAGCACTGTATTGCCTCTCAATTTCTTTTTCCTCACAAAAGGTGTTTAGATCAAGATTTTTAAATTCAGTACCATTGTCTGACCTAAGGACTTTTACCTTTTGATTTGTTTGGTTTTCAATTCTTAGAATAAAGGATTTGATCAGTCCACTTGTGTCATCCTTAGTCCTTAGAAAATATACCCAAGTAAATCTAGAGTAATCATCAACAATAACTAAGCAGTATGGTTTCTTACCTATACTCATAACATTTGTAGGACCAAACAGATCCATATGCAACAACTGAAGAGAATTAGAAATTGTGTTCAACTCTTTGGACTTATGAGAAGTTTTGTGTTGTTTGCCTTTGAGACAAGCAACACAATGATCATCACTTGAAAAGAATTTTGAAGGCAAACCTCTTACAAGGTTGTTTTTAACAAGTTTATTCATAGTTTTAAAGTTCATGTGACACATCCTTCTGTGCCAAAGTGATGATTCATCCAAAGATGCTTTTGAAACAAGACAGTTTAGGGATGAATCAGTTGAAACATTTTCCATATCCAAACAATAGACATTATCCTTTCTGGGAGTTCTTAGTAGTATCATCTTTTCATCAACCACCTTGAATCCAGGAGCAAGGATAATGCATTCAGAATTAGTGAATAATATACTATGCTTTTTGTCACAAACCTGTGATACACTTAACAGGTTGTACCTTAACTTCTCAACATAGAAAACATCTTCAAAGGTCATTTTACCTTTTGTTACATCACCCTTACCACTGATCTTACCTCCATCTGGAGTATTACCAAAGGCAACATGTCCTCCATCAATTTTCTTGAAATTCTTGAGGCAAGCCATGTTCCCTTTCATGTGCCTAGAGCAACCACTATCAACATGCCAGATGCTCTTTCCCTTGAGCTGCTGGTTGCCCTTCACATAAGATAAAACAATTAGTATTGATTGGGAACCCAAGCCAAAGTGGTCTTGGGTCTCCCTTTCTCATCAAAGTATTTACATTCCTTTTTTATGAGATTTTTAAAATCAGAGCACTCTTTACTGGAGTACTTTGTCAAGATAATAGGTCTAGCAGCACAAACATTAGAAGCAGTACTAATATTAGAGGTACTAACAGAGTTAGCAGTACTAATAGGTTTAGCAGTACTAACTTTGTTAGAAGTACTAACAGAGTTAGCAGTATTAACATTTGAAGAGGTACTAACAATGTTAGTTTTAGAAGTATTAATACTCTCAGCAGCACTAACATTGATAGCAGTAGTATTGCTTCTAGCAGCACTAACTCTGTCAGCAACACTATTTGTAGTAGCAGTACTAACAGTTTTAGTGCTTTTGGGAATCCACATCTTGACACTTTCTTTCACAGTATTTTTCTTCATGTGGCTTTTAGCTTTAACAGATTTCTTAGTCACATGGTTCCTTTCATCCTTCCTATAACCAAAGGGTTTTTGCATGGATCTTTGAAAATTCATCCTTTGGTTAATAGGATTAAAGTAACAGTGCTTGGCAAGATGATTCAATTTGCCACATATGAAACAAGGTTTTGGTCTGATGATTTTACTCAGATCAACTCCTTGTTTCTGAGCCCATTTATTATTCCAATTTCTTTGATTTCCCCTCCTTTTATCATGTTTTAGGGGATCAGACTTATTACATGCACACTGTTTGCAAGGAACATGATTCACAATTGTGGTCTGCTTGTAATGGACCTTTTTGGACTTTCCCTCAGTCTTCTCTATGTCCTTAGATTTGACCCAGTTCCTTCCACAATCCTCATTGGTGATAATATTATTCTCTAAAGGAATCTCACCACTCACAGTATTACCCTTACCCTTACTAGCTTCTTTCTCTGTCTTGTCCTCAACAACTACTCCATCTAAGGGATCTATCTCAGTGGTTCCCTCAGGCAAATCCTTCCTATCCTTGGTCTCTAGCAAGTCTGATATAGGAGGGATGTAGTTGTTGTTGTATGGTGGTGGTGTGGTATTGTACCCAATTCCTCTTCTCAGTTTGTCATGAAACTGAGTTTGTAGTAAAGAGTTCATTGCTTTAGAAGCATTGGAAAACTTTTCTACATCCAGCTTAACCTTGGCTAGCTCTTCTCTCAACTTTTCATTCTCCTCTTTAGATTTGGTCAGTTGGATTTCTAGGTCATTTTTCTCCCACTTCCAGTAATTTGTATCATATGAGTGTTGAAGTTCATTGGCTTGGAAACTTTTAATTTGTTCCTCAAACCTCTCAACAATTCTCACATAGTCTTTTATATCTTTTTCTAACCTCTTAAGGTCATCACTCATATTCTTGTTATGATCCCTGTACCTTTTAACAGTGTCAATGCAAGTTTGAGAACAGAGATTAGAAAGTACCTCAGTTGGGAGATCAGATACCTCTGCCATGAGAGCTTGATTTTGAATAGCCTCTTCTACTTGATCACTCCAGTCAAACCCCATTCCTTGTTGAGAAACAAGGGCTTGAGCAGAGTTTCTGTTCTGGTTGAAGCTTCCAGTCTGAGCTTATTGGTGAGACACTCCACTTCTGCATTCCCTGGCAAAGTGTCCCTTTAGATGACACTTATAGCACTCCACCTTTGACTTATCAAAGCCTGCTCCATCTTCTCTTCTTTGGGAGAAGTTGTTCCTCCCAGTCCTCTTGATGAACTTCTTCACCCTCATAGAAAGCATGGCCATCATTGATTAAAGAGGAGTTTCCATGGCTGGAAAGAAAGGCTTCAAAAACAGATTCAGTGCCTTTTTCTTGATTTACTCCATTAGCAGCATTAACTGATTCAGGGTTAGCAGTAGAATCAATTGATCCTGATAGGAGTGCAGCATTATGAACACATCCAGTAGGCTTATTCTTTGCCTCCACCTCAGATTCAAACACTCTCAGATCATTGTACAGATCATCCAGTTCCTTTTCTTCCAATTGATCATTCTGTCTAAATGAAACAGTATACATGGTCCATTCATCTCCAAGGGACCTTAAGAACTTTCTGTTTACATCATCTTGATCAATCTGTACTCCCATAGTAGCTAGTTCACCAATCAACTTGTTAAACTTGTCAAAAGTTTGAGTCATTGACTCATTCTTAGTTGACATAAAGTTTTCATACAGCTGCTTCAATATTGCCTTCTGATTTCTCTTGGTACTTTTGGTACCAGAGAATCTCTTCTCTAGAGCATTCCAAAGCATCTGTGCATCAGTGCAATTGCAGAATTGGTGTTGATACTCATTGGGAATTGCCAAGAGCAGTGTGCTCAAGGCTTTCATCTCTGTCTGCCTTGTCTTCCTTTCTGCATCCGTCTTTGGCGGGATTCTTTTTCCATCTACACCAATCTTTTCTTCATCAGATGGGCCATTCTCAATGATGTCCCACATAGAGTAATCTGTGAGGAGAATGTATTGCTTGATCCTAATCTTCCACATGTCAAACTCATTAGATCTGAGCATTGGAACCTTTGAGACAAGAGTATTGTTTGATTCAACTATGTTTTCCATGATGAATGAAGGTTTCTGAGAATACTAGCTCTGATACCACTTGTCAGGATCTAATTCTTAACAAGAATAATGAACTCAAAAACAATATTAAAAAAGTTGCGGAATAACACTTTAATATTCAACAATCAATGTAACAGTGAATCAAAAATCACAATCTTGTAAACTTTATTGAATGATTAAAGCTACAAGATTTTAAACAAAACCTCAATATTGATGAACAGGCTCACCAATACGAATTCTACTTCTCTAGAACTAGGGTTCTAAACCTTGAGGTTAATTCTCTCTAAAACGTATTAAAACAAAAGTTAATTCTATCATAGACTTCTATACTATTTATACAAGACATATTACAAGATAATTATCAAAATACAATTGATCTTCAGTCCATAATTATCTTCTTTACTTTAGCAAGTCTTCTATACAGCTGTCTTCATTCCATACTGAGTCTTCATCTCATAAGCAGCACTAACCTTCTTCAAAGGTATTAACCATCTTCAGCAGCATTAAAATCCTTAGCAGTAGTAATTGTGTTCAGCAGTATTAACTTTGATCTGACAGTACTAACTTCAGCAGTACTAACTACTAGCAGTACTAACTCTCCAAGCAGTACTAACTTTTGAAATAGCAGTACTAACTTGTCAAGCAGTATTAAATCTACTAGCAGTAGTAATCAGTTGTGCTAGCAGCATTAACCATACTTGAGCAATTCTTTAATTCCCAACAAATATAAACATAGTTATGTTGTTTAGGTGACTCATGTTTTCAACTATTTCATACAATTATTTTTAGGACAACTATTTATTGAAAAACATATATCCTAAAAAGGGTTTCTCAATCTTGAAATCATGAGTTTTCCTACACTTTTTCTAGGCACCCCCTAGAAAAAAATTCAGGCTCTGCCCCTGCATATGGGTGCAAATGATGCAAGTCGAGCTTAAGTATCATTATACTCGACTCGAACTCTAAAGCTAATTCTCAAGCTGGAACTCTACTCGAAAACTCGTGAGTAGTGAAAATCCAAACTCGACTCGAACTCGATAACCAATTCCCAATATCGAACTCGAACTCGAGCTCGTTTCAAGTTTGAACCTGAACTCGTTTACAACTCGAATCAAGGTCGAGCCATGCTCGAACTCGTTTCAAGATCAAACTCGAAATGGTTTGAATCTCGAATCAAGCTCAAACTATAGCTTGAATCAAGCTCGAACTTGTTTAATACATAACAATATTAAAAGTTATTGAACCAAGCCATTGGGCTCAAGTCACTGAACCCAAATAGACTCAAGTCACTAGCCAGCCCTATAATTACTATTTATATTAAGTGGTCATGAGGTGGAATCCCATTACATAGCCGGTGTCGAACAAGGGAAATAACATAAAAAAAAGGTTTAATGGCAGGGACCCAAGGCCCTATGGTCCACTTTTGTGGAGCCTACATACCCTAGCCCCTTAGGGTGCGTTTGGTTTGCAGACTGGATGGGACGGGACAGGACAAAAACTCACTGTCCCATGTTTGGCGTGACATGGGACAGAACAAAAATTCACTGTCCCACGTTTGGTGCGACATGGGACAGGGACAAAGACTGGACAAGGTGGGACAAGATGGGACAAAAAATGGTATTTTCTTGTTCCACCAAAATAGGTGGAACAACCTCAGACAAAAGTGAGACAGAAATTAAAAATCATTGATTTACCGCTATTTGATGTATAATCCCAATATGGTATTAGTCTTAAGGGTCACCACTACCTATCGCCGCCATTACCACCATCGACGGCCACCAGTAGCCACGGCCAACCACCATTGGCCACCTCTACCTATTTCTCCACCATAACAACCTCATCCACCACCTCCACAACCATCGGTCATCGCCACCACCACTACCATCGTCGACCACCTCCACTAACACCGATCACCGCCACCTTTGGCCGCCACCACCATCAACGGCCACCGGTAGACACCACCAACCATCGTCGACCACTTCCACCTCTTCCTCCACCACATCCACAACCACCGCCTATCGCCACCTTCACCGATCACCACCACCAATTGTCGTCGCCACCACCGACGCTTACCGCAACTACCGTCGGTGACCTCCGCCACTTCCTCCACTACAATAACCTCTATTACCCCTGTCCACCGCCACCACCACTACCATCGTTGGCCACCTATACCTCCACCACATCAACCATAACAACCACCTGCACCACCACCATCCACTATCTTTCACGTTCTTCACAACTACCATCCTTCACGGGCCACCTATTGCATTTATCTTTATCTGTCGCTGCAACTATGCATCCGCCAATTCATTAAGATCTTCCAAATTGAATCAAATATTATATTTTCTTTATATGAATCAGATTTTTTCGAACTACCATCAATTATTTCAGATTCTTCATTCAAATTTCCTACCCTTGTTTTTCTATGTATTTATATGTATGAAAATCGTTTAAAAAATAAAAATGTTTTTTAATAAATTATTTCAAGATATACTTTATTTGTGTTATTTATAACTATTATATGATATATATATAAAATCATCAAAAAAAACTTTTAGGGAAATTTGTCCAGTCCTGTCCTATCCAGTCCTGGCCATACCAAACACAAGACAGACATTTGTCTTGTCCTGTCCAGTCCCATCCAGTCCTGTCCTAGCCTCTTGTTTTGTCCTGTCCAGTCCTGTCCAGTCCCGTCCAATCTTGTCTGCGTACCAAACACTACCTTAGGTATGCACCGGAAAAGTCCTCCTGTCCCCCCATGATTCGAACACTAGGCCTCTTCACATGTAGGAGGGTGATAAGGTAAGTTAGCTTTGCTTGGTCAATGTGGGACTCTAATGAGGAGTGAAGTTGCTCATTTGCTCTCAAACACATTTGCCCATAGATTGAGGCTTTTCATATACAAACGCCGAAGTTTTCAAAATAATTATTTAAACCTATTTTTTGTTTTATATAAAAATCTAATAAAATAATTATTATTAAATTTTTTTACATTATACTTTATAACGTATAATATAAAATTAATATATAAAATATATTCGAGTATCTCACAAGCTTATCGAGTCAAGTATCAGGTCGCTCAACTCGACTCGTTAGTATGTAGAGTCGAGCTCGAGTTCGAGTCTAGCCTATTCGAGTCAAGTGTTGACCGAGTTTTAACCGAGTCGATCTCGAGTAGCTCGCAAGTTGTCTCGTCTCATTATAAGACAAAAAAAATAAAAAAATAAAAAAATAAAAAAAAAAACTTAGTAATAAAACTAGTACCGAGACTCATAAAACATTCGGACTCTTACTTTCAGTGATCCATTTCTTTTTGTTTACAGATTCTTTTTCCTTTTTTTTCTTTTTGTGTTTCATTGTTTTTGAAGGTTTTGTTCTCTTTCTTTTTCTTTTCATATTGCATATTCTTGAAATTCAACACATGATGCAAAAATATAAACTACTGAGATATACACTTTCATTTAAACTAGACTTGAAAAGGAAGTTATATTTCTTTTCTTTGTTCGAGCTACTAGAAATGTTTGAGTCTGATTTCTTCCTTTTAGTAGCTATGGATGAAGAAGGGAAAGATTTGTCCAAGCTATTTAGATATAACAAGAAGTGAAATATCAATCCGTTTATGATGCTCTTTAAGTCTGATCATCCGAGCACGATCCTCAAAAGTAAAAGAAACTAGATGAGATGATGACCAGTTATCATGTAAAAGCAACTGTACCATGGGAGAGTAAGAGTTGATTTTGGAGTGAAGTTGTTCTAATGATGTTACAAAACAGTGGGCAAGATTCGTCGTCTCATCTTGAAGTTTGAAACTTTCTCCAAGAATCTTACTAGGTGAAGCCTAAACATTTTGAAAATCATGAAGTTGACTTAGTAATATCTCAAGAAGCTGATCAACTAAATTTGGCAGTGTGAAAGATGAAGTATGCGAATGAACATGAACATGCAAAGGTGATGAAGTAGGCAATGCATCTGACAGCGAAGAATCAAATTACCAATGGTGATAGGAGGAATATTTCCACCACTTTGTCTTGTAAGGCATTAATGGAAGGGCTTGAAAGAATGTTCTTAGTTCGAAGGACTTTGGAAATGTTCGAATCACCACTTCTGGAGATGCAGTAGTTTTATGTAAAGCTGAAACCGTTTTTACAACAATGTCCTTTTGAGAGGGCATTGATGAGGTGGTTTGAGGTTCGGATGTCATGGTCCGAGATGGCCAAATTCAATTGTTTGGGATTGTTAAGAGTCTTCAGGTAGAGTGCTACTAATGACCCTTTGGGCGGGCGAAAGCTTTGGTAAAGCTTCTCATTTGGCTCAATTGGAAAGCCTACGCTCTTGTCTAGTTTTGGAGGGTTGATAGAACGGGGAAGATACCAATGGTTGGATTGGTATCTTCGTCTCAAAAGCAGAGACACAAACGGAGACTCCAACATCCGATGTAAAGACATGGAGATAATCTTCTTGGACCCGAGAATCAGTTTCAGAAGTGTTTGATCTTATCTTAGGGGTTGTTTACCAAATTTTCTATTAAGTCTTGCATTGGTAAATTTGTCTGTCTGGATAAAATATGTTGTTGTTTACTTTTTCTTTTTTCTGAATCAACAGTCTTAACGATAGAAATGACCGTTTTACCCTTCAGTTCATCAGAATCATGGTTTGCATCTCTCATCATCCAAAAGATAAACTTCAATATATTTTTTTAAAACTCAATCACAATCAATCTTGTTAAAACTTGAACTAATTGTTTGACATTTATTTATCATCAATTACATTATACACACAAAAAATTTGAACAATATGGACCATAATGATAACCTGTGGGAATGAACAGTTCAAAGTTTTTTGGTTATTAAGATTTTTGAGTTTTGACATATGTTTCAATTACGACTTTGAATACCTATTTTTTTGTGTTTGGATTTGTGATTGTGGTAGATGGTGGTCCACGACGGTGGACGGTGGTCAATGTTGGTCAACGGTGGTGGATGGTGGTCAATGATGATGGTTGGTGGTAATTTTGGATTTATATTATATAATATATTTTAAACTTTAATAGGAAATAAAAAATATGGAAAATGACCATAATACCCCTTATTTAATTGGAGTTAACGGAAATAATTAACGGCCGTTACTGTGAGGGACCAAAACCAAAGTGAAATGACAAACGTGAGGGACCAAATCCGAGTTTCAAAAGTTTAGGGACGATCCGTTAAAATTGACAAACGTTAAGGACCAAAAGTGAAGTTTACTCTTTTCTTTATTATAGATACATCACGATTTTAATATTTCATTTTATTTTCTGTTTTTTGTCGATTTATATTACGATTTTGGATGGTTGTGAGAGAGTGATAATGATTTTTTATATAAATTTGTTTATTTTAGACTTAATAATATAATGTAATTTATTTTGGTTTAATAATATAATTTTTTTTATAAAATATTCTGTAAGATTTTTTAATTATATTTTAGATTTTTTATATCTAAATATGCTGAGAGTTATTTTAGGGGAGTTAAAGTGGGAAATGATTTTAGGGGAGTTAAAATGGTTAGAGATAATGATTGAAAATTAATGAATAGCATTAAATGTAGTACATACACCTTTTATGGTTGTTTTTTAAGTAATTAGCATTAAATAACGGTACATTAAGCTTTAAGACTTGTTTTTAAGAGTTTTTTATGTCATCTTTATAATATAGTATAGATAAAATATGCTGAGAGTTATTTTAGATGAGTTAAAGTGGGAAATGATTTTAGGGAGTTAAAATGGTTAGAGATAATGATTGAAAATTAATGAATATCATTAAATGTAGTACATACAGCTTTTATGATTGTTTTTTAAGTAATTAGCATTAAATAGCGGTACATTAAGCTTTAAGACTTGTTTTTAAGAGTTTTTTATGTCATCTTTATAATATAGTATAGATAGAGTGAATTGTGGATTTGGTCCCTGTGGTTTTGTGATTTCTTTGACCATGGTCCTTCTTCTATGTTTATTGTGGATTTGGTCCTTGTGATATTCAATTTGTCTTGGTCATGGTCCTTCTGATTAACATCTCCGTTAACTTCGTTAAAGCAAGGACCATTTTTGCCATTTGTCATTTTTTTGTCCTTTTACGATAAGAAAAAAACATTATACACACACATATAACGATATCAAAATAAATAAACTAGAATATTATTGTATGATTTGATTGTTTAACTTTTTTTTAAAAATTAACTATATTAATACGATTTAATTTTATTATTAAATTATAGCATAAATAATGGAAATACTTTAATTTATAAAATTATTGGATATTTGTTGACTTTTATATATTATGCTAATATAAAATTTGTCAAATATTATATTTCAAAAAAGGGGTGGGTGAGGCCAATTACACGCCTACCTATTATTTTTCTCCTCTTATACATTTACATCAATTTTTATTTTTTACATTTTCAATATAATTTGATTTGATTCGAACATTTAAAAAAAAGGAGGAAGAAGGTACATAAAACATTTGTGATAGCATTACCCTTATAAAAAAGATTGAAGAGAAAGGACTATAGCATGTACGGTGGTGAGAAAATGTGTAAGTTGTCGTTATCGGTTCAATAATTATAAACATTCAATCGATCGATGGAATGAATAGAATTCTCTAACATTTGTGACAACTATGGTTTATTTTATATTTACAAAAAATGTACAATGATGAATATATCATTTGATTTAATTTTATATTTTAAAAAATAAAATTCAGTCTAATAAAGAAAAATAAAATATCACTTGTAGCTTTTGTCCTTGTCAAATAGGAAAATTGAATTGAAAATAAACTAATTTTGAACTTGGACTTCCGAACTAAATTTCGAAGAATAGTATTTCTCAAAGAAGACATGAAAAAGAATTGAAATTCCTTGCTACAATGCAAGGAATTTAAATTCCACTATATGCGGAATTGGACTTCCGAACTAAATTTCGAAGAATGAACTAAGCGCATATATGTAATTTGGTCAATTTCCAAATCTTTAAGATCTCACCGGATTCCAACCAACCAAATACTACAATAAAGCTCGCTACATATTGAATCCCAATACAAGATCTCCATCCTAAACAACCTGGGTTTTTCATCATCCCCATAATCAGGGACGAACCGAGAAATTTTTTCATACAGTAGCCCCATATAATATAGAATTTTTTTTACAAAAAGCACGGTTTTAATCGATGTGTCTTCATCTTTTTACCGACGTTCAATATTGGCTTATGTGTTTTTAGTCTAATTCCATGATTTCGAGAGATTTTTAAAGTTTTTTGCTTGATTTCGAGGTATTTTTAAGTTTTTGTTATCGATTTCCATTATTTATGCTATTAAATCGTATTAATAAAATTAAATCATATTAACATAGTTAATCTTTTAAGAAAGTTAAGCAATCAAATCATACAATAATATTCTATTTTATTTATTTTGATATCGTTATATGTGTGTGTATAAAAGTATTGTTTTTTTCTTATCGTAAAAGGACAAATAAATGGCAAATGGCAAAAATGGTCCTTGATTTAACGAAGTTAACGGAGATGTTAGTCAGAAGGACCATGACCAAGACAAATTGAATACCACAAAGACCAAATCCACAATAAACATAGAATGAAGACCATGGTCAAAGAAATCACAAAACCACATGGACCAAATCCACAATTCACTCTTTTATATATTATTTTTATTTGCACAACAAACATACATCAACAAATATTTTTTATTATTTTTTATCGGGTTAGCCATATAACTCACATATTTTTATCGATTCACATGGCATCATCAAATGATACAAATATTCGAAAGACGTAGTTGGTATATGAAATAAAGGGGTATATCTTGAAGATTAAAAAAGTTGGTTGGCTAAAAATGTGACACTTGTCATTTGGATTAAATGACAATTTTGAAGTTATGTGATAAAAATATTTTATTTAAAAAATAACAACTTTCACTTCCGAATATAAATATAAATACAATAAATATCAATATGAAAGAAATGTTGGCTAGAAAGTATTGACATGATACAATAAGAGTTTTGTATGTTCTCAAATAATGAATTGTAGTTGAGTTTTGTTTTGTTTATCCCACATTGATGAATATATGAAAGGAGGAGATATGTTTTGATATATTAGAAGGGTATTGACAAATGTACGACGAGAATTTAGTATTCTCAAGGTTTGGTTGATGTAGCATTGATAACTCTCATTTTTTAGAGTTATTTGTTGCTATTTTTATAGGTTTTTATTCCTCTTTTTACCCACTTTTGCTCCTATCTCTTCATTTGGTCCACATTGTTTGCAAAATATGATAAATTAACCAATATGTTCATTCTTGTAAAAATTAATACTGCAGGTCAGTTTGTGGGCACTGGTGTACCCACTGTGGGCACCCGAGGTTATTACCCAGTAGATTTTAGGGCTGGATGTGAGCTGGAAACACAACATTTCTGACATGATCTTGGCCATACATTGAAGATGCAATCTTGGCCCTTGGATGCTCAAGCCTCCTCCTATAAATAGAAAACTTTTGGAGAGCATTTAAGACACACCAACACATTCATCATCAACATCTCTCACATCCCATCATCAACATCCATCCTCCATCATTTTCTCCTTATTCAAGTCTAAAATACTTTCAAGTATTTAGACCTGAAGTATAAGATTTAGTTCTTGTAATTTTTATTCTCGTCTTTACTTTACGCATTTTATTTTCCGCACTTTTATTTCTTGTATTTATATTTTCGCACTTACTTTATTGTATTTAATTTCCACACTTTTAATTAAATTCCGTACTTTAATTTCCTTTTATAATTGTAGTTTATTTTTATTATGCAAGTAGTTAACAAGTATTTCTTTTATTATATTATGTCTTTTATTATCGTTATGAGCTAAGCACCTTTTTGGGTGCGGATGTAAGCCAACTTGGGTCTAGTAGGTTACACTTGGGTGTGACCATCATTATCAACTCTTGACCTTGGTCACTTGAGTCGGGACTTTAACTCAACGCAGATAAGCCGATCACTTTTATGTGTTAATATTAGATCTTGACCTCGAGAGGGGCGGATTCGAAATACGGCTTAAGTGATGCACAAAGATTTGAGAAAGTCTTTGATAACCACGTAGAGATACGGGTTTTGTATGATTTACTAAGGTTCAAACGCCGGTCGAGATTTATATCACAAAGAGATTTGGGGTATAAATCTCCATATTGGTAGAACTTGATTATTTTTATCAACTTAGTTAAATCGGCAAGATCAAGAGTCGGTAAAGGTGGAAACTTTATGAACACTTTGTAGGACCGGTCTATAAAAATCCACTTTCGAGAGATCAGGCTTTTTATAGACATTCCGTACTACAAGGAGTCCAACCATCTTGTTACTACGTTTTTCCCAAGAAAGTATACATCCGTACCCATCTTTTAATTATAAAGTTTATTCCGAATTTTCTATCACCATCAAAAACAAATATTTTTCCCAAACTCGAAACTTGTGCAAGAAGTTCATAAAAATCAGCAATTCTCAGTAGCTCAGTCCCTGTGAGAACGATACTCGGTACTTGTACCATTATATTACTTGTAGCGATTCTAGTGAAAGTGTATACTTGCGCTCTTACTAGGTATTACTGTGCCCCCGTTGTGCAGTACACGATAATTAGCTACCAAGTTTTTGGCGCCGTTGCCGGGGACTAGCACGATTTTACATCCTGAGATACTGATTTTTGTTCGAGCCTGTGTCACTTGTTTCACTTTCAAAGCATTTATCGTGTTGTATGTCACGGCTACAACACGGTGAACTTTTGCCTCTCGATCTTGAAATTGAAAAAACTTTGAAAAGAAGAAGAAGAGGTAGAGGAAATCAGCAAAATCCAGTTTTAAATCGAACCATGGCGGAAGCTAAACCTCCACCACCTCCGCTTGTGGAAACAACAATTAAAATTGCTGATGATAAAGAAAGGGGAATACGGGACTATGCAACACCCGAATTTGATCAACTCAAGTCGGGTATTCTTAGGCCCCACATTACTGCGCAAAATTTTGAACCGAAACCAGTAATGTTTCAAATGATCCAAGTAATGGGTTAATTTGGAGGATTACCTTCGGAAGATCCGCACTCTCATTTAAAATCATTTTTAGAAATGACGGGTCATTTTCTCATTCCCGGAGTTTCAGCGGAAGCCTTACGGCTGACACTCTTCTCTTATACATTGAGAGACAGAGCTAAAGTCTGGCTAAATTCTCAGCCACCTCATTCAATTGATACTTGGACGAGTTTAGCTGAAAAATTTCTGAAAAAATATTTTCCTCCCACCAGAAACGTGAAATTCAGAAATGAAATTTTAATGTTTAGACAAGAGGAAGACGAAGCAGTATCAGATGCATGGGAGAGATTCAAAGATTTAATTCGAAAATGCCCTCATCACGGAATCCCTCACTGCATCCAATTAGAAACATTTTATAATGGTCTTTCTAATGCTGCTAAAATCATCCTCGATGCCACGGCTGGTGGAGCTTTTACTGCAAAAACATACAATGAGGGGTATGATATTTTGGAAAAAGTTGACAACAACAACACTGATTGGTCAAACCCTCGTGCTGTAGTTCCTAAAACTGCATCAGGAGTTCGTGAGGTTGATGCCATCACCGCTTTAAATGCACAAATTGTAGCTTTGACTAATTTGGTTAAAAACAATTTGAACCTTAATGGAGAAAAGAGTCATGTGCAAGCAGTAAATCAATCTTTAATTGAAACGTACAGTTTTTGCGGTGAAAATCATCCTTTTGAAAGTTGTCCCGGTAACCCCGTTTCGGTGAACTATGTCGGGAATCATTCTAGAAATAGTCCGTTTTCCCAAACATACAATCCGAATTGGAGAAACCATCCGAACTTCTCTTGGTCTGGAAATCAAGGACTTCAACCCCCCGGGGCAAGTCAAGTCCAAAACCAACCACCAAATCCCCCGTGATTTCCTCAAGGCCCACCTCAGAATTATCAACATGGTCAGTCTTCACAATCCCAGAATTACCAACATGGACAATCTTCACAGTCACATGCACCTAGACAACAGAATGCATTGGACGGTAATGGTTCAATCGAATAGTTGCTCAAAGGTTTTATAAACCAAACCAATGCAACTCTGAGGGGTTTTGAAACCCAACTTGGACAGTTTGTTGTCGAGCTCAAGAACAGACCCCAAGGGACTTTGCCTAGTGACACGAAAAATCCCAAAGGCATTCACAAGGAACACGTCAAGGCCATTAGTATTAAGGAGATTGAAAACATAAGTGAGTCTAAAAAAGTTGAGAAAACCTCTCCCGTACCAGTAGTACAAGAGAACTCACATTTGTTTGATGCCTCGAACTTTCCAGACTTGTTCCCATCCTCTAGTGAAGCCCCAAAACCATAATCCATGGCCCAAACTACAGGCCCAATTGTCCCAAGTTGTCCAGCACAGATTGCACCCACTCCAGAACTACTCATCTCATGCACTCCCGACAAAAGCAAATCTGTTCCAGATTTGAGAGACTTACCTTTCCCTGAAAGATTAAAAACCAAAAATGTTGATGAACAATTCAAAAAGTTTTTGGACGTTTTCAAACAACTTCACATTAACATTCCTTTGGTAGAGGCTCTCGAGCAAATGCCAAATTATGTTAAATTTTTAAAAGATATTCTCAACAAGAAACGAAGGCTGGGAGAATTTGAAACTGTCGCCTTGACCAAAGAATGTAGTGCACTTCTTACTTGCAAAATCCCTCCAAAACTAAAAGACCCGGGGAGTTTTACCATCCCGTGTACTATTGGGGGACAAGAAGTAGGACATGCCCTATGTGATTTGGGAGCAAGTATAAACCTCATGCCTTTGTCGGTTTTTAAGAAATTAGGGATTGGTGAAGTCAGACCCACCACAGTCACCTTACAGCTTGCAGATAGGTCTTTGGCCTATCCGAAGGGTAAAATTGAAGATATTTTGGTGAAAGTCGATAAATTCATTTTTCCAGCTGATTTTCTAGTGTTGGACTATGAGGCAGATAAGGATGTCCCCATCATTTTAGGGAGACCATTTTTGGCAACCGGTAGAACCTTGATAGATATGCAGAAGGGTGAGTTGACCATGAGAGTAAACGACCAACAAATTACTTTCAATGTTTTCAAATCCCTTAAGTTCAACGGTGAAATTGAAGATTGCTCCTACCTAAATGCCTTAGGTGATGATTTTGAGTTAAGTTTGATTGATTGCGTAGGGGAGGATATTTCGGAAGAGGATTTGATAGAGGTTATAGATGCATTTGAGCACTTGGACTTTAATGATAGACCAACTAAGATTCCTTCTATAATCAAAGCTCCCAATCTAGAATTAAAACCACTTCCTAATCAACTTAAATATGCATATCTTATGGAAGAGGAAAAATTGCCTGTGATTATTTCTTCCAATTTAAGTTGTGAACAGGAAGTGAAATTGATTGAGTTGTTGAAGAATCACAAGAAGGCCATAGGTTGGACAATAGCTGACATCAAAGGAATCAGTCCATCCCTTTGCCAACATAAGATAATTTTGGAAGAAAATAGAGTTGGCAAGGTGCAACCACAAAGGAGACTTAACCCGATCATGAAAGAAGTCGTTAAGAAAGAAATTTTAAAATGGCTTGATGCGGGTATTATTTACCCTATTTCAAGTAGTGGTTGGGTGAGTCCGGTGCAATGCGTACCCAAGAAAGGTGGTACCACAATAATCACCAATGAGAAGAATGAGCTTCTCCCAAAAAGGACTGTCACCGGGTGGAGAATTTGCATGGATTATAGACAATTGAATCTAGCTACTAAGAAGGACCATTTTCCTTTGCCATTTATAGACCAAATGCTAGATAGATTGGCCGGAAAGGAATTTTATTGCTTTCTGGATGGTTATTCGGGTTATAATCAAATTCACATTGCACCCGAAGATCAAGAGAAGACCACCTTCACTTGTCCCTTTGGAACTTTTGCTTTTCGCCGAATGCCATTTGGTCTTTGCAATGCACCCGCAACGTTTCAACGTTGTATGATGTCTATTTTCTCGGACATGATTGAGGATTCCATGGAAGTGTTTATGGATGATTTTTCAGTTATCGGAACCTCATTTGATAATTGTCTTGAAAATCTGAAAAAGAGTTTGGAAAGATGTGAAACACACGATTTGATTTTAAACTGGGAAAAGTGTCATTTTATGGTACAAGAAAGAATCGTGTTGGGTCACATGGTTTCTAAAAAAGGTTTAGAAGTGGATAAAGCAAAGCTTGAAGTTATAATGCAATTACCCGAACCAAGTTCGGTTAAAGGCATTAGAAGCTTTTTGGGGCATGCGGGGTTTTACAGACGGTTTATAAAAGATTTTTCAAAAATTACAAAACCCCTTTGTAATTTATTGCATGCCGACCAAGCTTTTGACTTTACTCTAGAATGCACCAAATCTTTTGAAACAATCAAGGCCGCCCTTGTTTCGGCACCCATTGTGATAGCCCCAGACTGGAGCATGCCTTTTGAGGTAATGTGTGACGCTAGTGATTGGGCTGTGGGTGTTGTCTTGGGACAAAGGCGGAATAAAATTTTCCACCCCATCTACTATGCAAGACAGACTCTTATCGAAGCTCAAATAAATTATACAACAACTGAGAAAGAATTACTTGCTGTAGTATTTGCGTTTGACCGTTTTCGATCCTATTTGATTGGAACAAAAGTTATTGTCCACACAGATCACTCAGCTATTAAATATCTCTTTAACAAAACTGATGCAAGGCCACGACTTATTCGGTGGGTCCTTCTTTTGCAAGAATTTGACCTAGAGATAGTTGATATAAAGGGTACTGACAATCAGGTTGTCGATCATCTTTCTAGGATTGAGAATCATGTGTCAAGTGGTGGAGATCATGAGATAAAAGAAGTTTTCCCGGATGAACAAATTCTTGCCATCCAGCACCATTTTGAGAGTGGTGTCCCATGGTATGCGGATATCGCGAACTATCTTGCGAGCGGAATCAAGCCATACCATGTGTAGGGACAACAATTTAAAAAATTCATCCACGATTGTAAACATTATTTTTGGGATGATCCATTTTTGTATAAATTAGGTGCAGACCAAATTTTGAGAAAATGCGTTCCAAATTTTGAGATGAGAGGAATTTTGAGTGATTGTCATGCTTCACCCTACGGAGGCCATTTTGGTGGTCAATGTACGGCGGCAAAAATTCTTCAAAGTGGTTTCTTTTGGCCCACGTTATTTAAAGATGCATTTAAGTTCGTCAAAGGTTGTGACCAATGCCAAAGGACGAGGAATTTGTCCCAATGGAATGAGATGCCTTTAAATAATATTTTAGAAGTTGAACTTTTTGATGTTTGGGGCATCGATTTTATGGGACCATTCCCCATGTGCTTCAATAATCAATATATCTTGGTTGTGGTTGATTACGTATCAAAATGGGTAGAAGCCATTGCGTGTCCAAGAAACGATGTTAAAACTGTGATTAACTTTCTTCATAAAAATATTTTTGTACGATTTGGCACTCCCCGAGCTTTAATTAGTGATGAAGGGACACATTTCGTAAACAAAATGTTAAGCACAGTCCTTAGCAAATATAATATTCAACACCAAGTGTCTACGGCATACCATCCGCAAACAAATGGTCTTGCCGAACTTTCAAATCGGGAAATAAAATCAGTTTTGGAAAAAGTTGTCAAACCCGTTAGAAATGATTGGTCACTCAAGTTGGATGACGCATTATGGGCTTACAGAACAGCTTACAAAACCCCATTGGATATGTCACCGTACATATTAGTTTTTGGGAAGGCGTGTCATTTACCTTTAGAACTGGAATACAAAGCTTTTTGGGCAATAAAAGAGTTGAATTTGTGTGAGGATGCTGTGGGGAAAAAGAGGAAACTTCAGTTAAGTGAATTGGAGGAGTTGAGGCACCACGCCTATGAAAATGCCAAGATTTATAAAGAAAAAACAAAAATGTGGCATGATCGTAGGATAAATCAAAGAACTTTTGAAAAAGGTCAACAAGTACTCCTCTTTAATTCACGACTGAAATTATTCCCGGGAAAACTTAAGTCGCGTTGGTCAGGACCTTTTACCATCGCAGATGTTGGTAATTTTGGCACAGTTGATTTACTGAACCCGCAGGATAACAGCGTTTTCAGGCTAAATGGGCATCGGGTTAAGCACTACATTCCTGATGGAGTGCCCAACCCAACCACCCAGGAACCGTAAGCAAGTAAGGCGGGCGTTTTCTGTAAATATTGTACAGTTAGGATTTTTATTTTTAGCTGTGATTTTTGCCCACTGTGGGCAAGCTGTGCCCACTGTGGGCACGTCGGTTTGGTGTTTTTATAAAAATTTCAGTTTCTTTTTTTCAAAAAGGGAACTCTTTAAGGTTTATCTGAGTTATTTAACAGGTAAGGTCCATCTGGTTTCTAGAAGAAATTCATCATTGCCAAGGACAACACTTGGCTTGTTTTGAGTGGATGAAAGGACAAGGGTACAAGTATGGGAACTCTAAATGGTGTTGGCTTCTCCCCAACCACATAATCTCTGCCAAAAGGACACAACCCATCTTTTTGATTTGATTAATTTTCTATTTGTCAAAGGTTAGAATTTTAAAATAAATCAATTAAAAAGAGGGATTTTGTTTTTTTTTTTAGGAAAAAAGGGGAGGCTGGGTTCTTTTTGGAGGGAGTAGCTCTGGAATAGTAAAAGACTTTTTCAAAATAGTCAAGGCTTTTCATCTTCTTCACTTCGAAATGGCGCGACCCAAAAAGCTAAACCAGAATCCTTATGTCATCCCATCTCGCCGGAGCCAACGATTACAGAGGGAAGCTGAAGCCCTCGCCGCCGCTAATACCCTCACCTCCATTGCCGCCAGTGAACCTTTTGTCATCCCCCAAAGCATACCACCCCTGCGCGCGACTGAATCCTCCACAACCACCGGAGGTATTGTCGCTGGCTCGTCGACGATGAGCACCGACGAGCACTCCTCGTCCCATGGTGAGTTCATCCTCACATTCGCTGAATCTCATCAGATTTTAACTAAAGTTACCCGGCCCTCTTCTTCGACCCCTTCGCTCCCCACCGCCCTCGACCAAATTCCCCCCCCCCCCCATTAACCACCCATCGTCGACAAACCCTAACCCATCGCCCCCCAATCAACCCTCTGCCACTCCACCTCTGCCCACAAATCGAACCATTTCTATTTCCCTCTATATCCCTCGCCTCTCCTCTACTCCGGCGCCGACTTCGCCAAACCCCATCCCTCTCAGCGACGCCAACGAAAACCCTAACCCCCCTTCACCAGAAGCAACCCGCAACAACCGCTGCAGAACCACCACCACCTCCTGAGCATACACCTGAAGGGTCCTCTCGTGATCCGAAAGCACCACTAGAACGCTCCTGGCCAGAACATGGCTATGGAAATGAAACCTGGCTAACTCTCTTGGCAGGACAAAACGAGGAGATCAGCGGAAAGTTAGATACCCTTCTAACCAAACTAGCAGCCTTGGAGAGCCAAGTGAACACTGTGCATACCGATTTGGTGGAGTTGAAGCAAAAATCAGCACGAGTTTGGACTTACCAAAGAGACTGGAACCGTGGTTTGTGCAAGTTTCTGCGCGCGGACAACATAATGCTTGTTGCGCGTATGCCCCATTTCCCCCGAGGGATCCTTCCACCGCAAGTACGCATCCCAGTTGCTCCTTCTGATGCCAATGATCCAGAACCAGATCCCGCTGTTGCGGCTGCTCCACCACCCGTACCTGACAATGTTGTTCGTATGCCCATCGTAACCACCGTCATGCCCACTGTTATCACTGACGGTTCTAGTTCTCCGAATGCTGGCCCAAGTGGTCAGTCGTCACAACAGGATTGATTGCGTTGGTTTATTATCATATTTTGCAAATTGTGTCTTTCGTGAACACTTCTTTTGGGTAGCCTTGTAGTTGGTAAACTAATCCTGTTTTCTTTTTGGTAATTATTACACGGGTGGTTTTATTTTAATCTAGTGGTGTTGATATTTCGTGTGTTTCCTCTAGTGATTTTGTCTTTTTCAGGTGCTATTCTTCTATGTTGATGTGGATGGTTTTAGACTAAAAGGATGTAGGCCATTTTTGTGCGGCCTATACACATACCCTTCATAGTCTTTCCCTTTACCGTACCCCTACCATTTTTGCGCCAATGAGGACATTGTCCACTTCTAAGTTTGGGGGGGTCGCCTTGCGATTTGTACGGTTATTATTTTATAAAATGATCGTACACACACAAAAAAAAAGAGAAAAATAAAAAGAAAAAGCAAAAGAAATATATATATATATATATATATAAAATAAGTCTTCGTAAAATTGGAAGACAATCGTTGAATAAAAACACTTTTGAAACCCATCGTGCCGTAAACCATACACAAATCCAAAATATGGGGTTTCAAGAGTTCGAGAACTACACAAATTGGATTCAACATCGAGAAATTCAAAAAAAATCCTTTTTGTAGAATAGTTCAAGTTTGGGGGAAGAAAGGGTCATTTTTTTAGCCACAAACACCAACCCGAATCAAAGCCCTATTGATTAGTTCGAAACCAACCATTTCAACAAGGGAGAAACGCATCAATATTCAAGCTAGATGAATTATCAGTTTGTGGGCACTGGTGTGCCCATTGTGGGCACCCGAGGTTATTACCAGCAGATTTTAGGGCTGGATGTGAGCTGGAAACACAACATTTCTGAAGTGATCTTAGCCATACATTGAAGATGCAATCTTGGCCCTTGGATGCTCAAGCCTCCTCCTATAAATAGAAGACTTTTGGAGAGCATTTAAGACACACCAACACATTCATCATCAACATCTCTCACCTCCCATCATCAACATCCATCCTCCATCATTTTCTCCTTATTCAAGTCTAAAATACTTTCAAGTATTTAGACTTGAAGTATAGGATTTAGTTTTTGTAATTTTTATTCTCGTCTTTACTTTACGCATTTTATTTTCCGCACTTTTATTTCTTGTATTTATATTTCCGCACTTACTTTATTGTATTTAATTTCCACACTTTTAATTAAATTCCGTACTTTAATTTCCTTTTATAATTGTAGTTTATTTTTATTATGCAAGTAATTAACAAGTATTTCTTTTATTATATTATGTCTTTTATTATCGTTATGAGCTAAGCACCTTTTTGGGTGCGGATGTAAGCCAACTTGGGTCTAGTAGGTTACACTTGGGTGTGACCATCATTATCAACTTTTGACCTTGGTCACTTGAGTCGGGACTTTAACTCAACGCAGATAAGCCGATCACTTTTATGTGTTAATATTAGATCTTGACCTCGAGAGGGGCGGATTCGAAATACGGCTTAAGTGATGCACAAAGATTTGAGAAAGTCTTTGATAACCACGTAGAGATACGTGTTTTGTATGATTTACTAAGGTTCAAACGCCGGTCGAGATTTATATCACAAAGAGATTTGGGGTATAAATCTCCATATTGGTAGAACTTGATTATTTTTATCAACTTAGTTAAATCGGCAAGATCAAGAGTCGGTAAAGGTGGAAACTTTATGAATACTTTGTAGGACCGGTCTATAAAAATCCACTTTCGAGAGATCGGGCTTTTTATAGACATTCCGTACTACAAGGAGTCCAACCATCTTGTTACTACGTTTTTCCCAAGAAAAGTTTACATCCGTACCCATCTTTTAATTATAAAGTTTATTCCGAATTTTCTATCACCATCAAAAACAAATATTTTTCCCAAACTCGAAACTTGTGCAAGAAGTTCATAAAAATCAGCAATTCTCAGTAGCTCAGTCCCTGTGAGAACGATACTCGGTACTTGTACCATTATATTACTTGTAGCGATTCTAGTGAAAGTGTATACTTGCGCTCTTACTAGGTATTACTGTGCCCCCGTTGTGCAGTACACGATAATTAGCTACCAAGCATCATAACATTTATATATCTTATTTGATATGTGTTTTGATCATCGTGCAACGCACGATGTTGAAGACTAGTTGATATTATTAAGACTGAACCTTAATGATCAAAGTCATAATATATCGTTGAGAGGGATGCAAATTGCAATGCAACCAAGGTGTTTCTTATAAAAATAATAAGGGAATTAAAAGTCCAGAGAGGCCTAATGAAGATTTCCTTTTTGAATTATTATGTTACTGGAGTTTTTTAATAAATAAACCATTGATTATTTTCATTTTAAATGATTAAGTTTCTGAATTTTTAAAAAATAAATCACCGAACTTCTAAAAATTGGTTATCTATCATTTTTAATTAAAAAAAACTATCTGTAATCGGTTAAGAAGGTTTTAAAGTAAAAAAAAAAAACTAAATCAGTATTACCGTTCCTGAACTCTACGTCATTCTAACCCCTTGCACCCAAGAGCATCGCTCCCTCTCACCACACAACCGCGCCCCCATCATCGTCCATAGCCGCATTTGTCCCTTTTCACCGATCTTCCTTCTTTTGATATGTCTTTTTATCTTTCAATTCTCCCACTATCCCAACAATATAATGGAGTATGTATAAACAAATCAAAATAGAAGGAAAATCTAGCTAATAACAGAAAAGAACATATCAAAACTAGGGAGATACCGATGGTAGGGTCAATGCCGGTGATGGAGAGCATACGATGATGGGGTGACGAAGGGGAACAATGGTGTTTGGGTGCGATGGGCTTGAATGACATAGGGTTTAGAAATTGTAAAATTGGTTTGGGTTAAAAGGATATCGGATTTCTCGAAGTTCAATGATTTATTTATTTAAAAAAAATGTTTAGGAACTTAAGCATTTAAAATAATAAGTTCACTAATTTATTTATTAAAAATTAAATACCAATTCATTCAAAATAACAAAATTCATTAAAAATTTCCCAATAATAAACGATGAAGTTTGTTGGGAGCTTACCTAACCAACGCGTTTGCAAAGGGAAACGTGTTTTTAATGGCAACAATATGATGATCAAGTTGAACCTTAAATTATTTGACAAAAGAATTGTAATAAATGTGGTTGTCAACTTGTTTGAAATTTGGTCCTTTTGTTTTGGAGTCCGTTCATTTTGTTAACTTTGTGAAAATAAAAAAAGTCAAAGTTAAAGGGCATTTTGGTCTTTTAAAACTTTTTGATCTTCTAAAATTAAAATTTGTACGTATTCTTTAAAACTCAATTTTTATAGATACATTTTTAAAATTTTTATTATACATATTTTTATGCAACCTTTACGGTTTTTGGTTAATCTAATTTTTATAAATTTTAATGAATTTTTTTGAATAATTTATAAAAAATATATTGTATTAATATATTTAAATCAAAAGCTTATTTAAAATAAGTATATAATTAAAGGAATGATATTTTCTCGATAAAAATACCTATGTATTTGTATAAATATAAAATATTGAAACTTTAAATAAGAATATATATATATATATGGGAATTTAATTAAAATGCCCTAAGTTGAAAAATCAGTACCCAATATGCCCCAAATCTTGTAATTTTTGCCAAAATACCCCCTAGGTCCGCGTTTTTCACTGTTACACGCGGACCTGGTCCGCGTTTTGGCCGCGTTCACTGTTACACGCGGCCTCGAGCCGCGTTTTGGCCGCGTTTCCCCCTACACGCGGACCTGGTACGCGTTTGGCATTCGATGCGCGTTGGTCCGCGTTTGGTCCGCGTTTGGTCCGCGTTTTTCACTATAAAACGCGTATCTGGGCCGCGTTTTTTACTGTAGAACGCGTACTTGGGGGCCGCCCATAGCATTGTTTATTTAGGGTTTAGAGATCGACGGTGTGGATGCTTTCATTTGTTAGGGTTTGCTCCCATAAATAAGTGTGTCCCCCACCCATAACCCCACCACCATCACTCTCAAAGGTATCTCATCTATTTCACTCTCTCAAATATATCGTGTATTACACACGCTCGGATCTCGGCTCGGTTGGTTAGCATTTATAAAAGTCGGATATGGGTCGACCACTTTCTTCGGTAAGTTTCCTTTAACCGCGTTTTAATTTTATATTTATTTTAGTGATTATGTGTTAATTTTAGAGTGTTGCGTTTATGTTGATAATATGTTAGAGGTTGCGTTAATTTTAGTTTTACATATTACGTTGATTTTAGAGATTGCGTTAATTTTAGGATTGCGCTACTTTCATAAAAAAATTGTAGAGATTGCGTTTTTTTTTTGTATAAAAAAAGTGTAGAGATTGGGCTTGTTTTTGGGATTGCGCTAATTTTATTAAAAAATTGTAGAGATTGCGTTAATTTTAGAGATTGCGGGTTTTTTTTGTATAAAAAAAGTGTAGAGATTGGGATTGTTTTTGGGATTGCGCTAATTTTATAAAATAATTGTAGAGATTTCGTTAATTTTAGAGATTGCGTTTTTTTTTTTGTATAAAAAAGTGTAGAGATTGGGCTTGTTTTAGGATTGCGCTACTTTCATAAAAAAATTGTAGAGATTGCGTTAATTTTAGAGATTGCGTTTTTTTTTTTGTATAAAAAAGGTGTAGAGATTGGGCTTGTTTAGGGATTGCGCTCATTTTATAAAATAATTGTAGAGATTGCGTTAATCTTAGAGATTGCGTTTTTTTTTTTGTATAAAAAAGTGTAGAGATTGGGCTTGTTTTTGGGATTGCGCTAATTTTATAAAATAATTGTAGAGATTGCGTTAATCTTAGAGATTGCGTTTTTTTTTTGTATAAAAAAGTGTAGAGATTGCGTTAATTTTAGATATTGCGTTTTTTTTTGTATAAAAAAGTGTAGAGATTGGGCTTGTTTTAGGATTGCGCTACTTTCATAAAAAAATTGTAGAGATTGCGTTAATTTTAGAGATTGCGTTTTTTTTTTGTATAAAAAAACTGTAGAGATTGCGCTTGTTTTAGGGATTGCGCTCATTTTATAAAATAATTGTAGAGATTGCGTTAATCTTAGAGATTGCGTTTTTTTTTTGTATAAAAAAACTGTAGAGATTGCGCTTGTTTTTGGGATTGCGCTAATTTTATAAAATAATTGTAGAGATTGCGTTAATCTTAGAGATTGCGTTTTTTTTTGTATAAAAAAGTGTAGAGATTGCGTTAATCTTAGAGATTGCGTTTTTTTTTTTGTATAAAAAAAGTGTAGAGATTGGGCTTGTTTTAGGGATTGCGCTCATTTTATAAAATAATTGTAGAGATTGCGTTTTTTTTTGTATAAAAAAACTGTAGAGATTGGGCTTGTTTTAGGGATTGCGCTAATTTCATAAAATAATTGTAGAGATTGCGTTAATCTTAAAGATTGCGTTTTTTTTTTTTTTGTATAAAAAAACTGTAGAGATTGGGTTTGTTTTAGGGATTGCGCTAATTTCATAAAATAATTGTAGAGATTGCGTTTTTTTTTTTTTGTATAAAAAAACTGTAGAGATTGGGTTTGTTTTAGGGATTGCGCTAATTTCATAAAATAATTTTAGAGATTGCGTTTTTTTTTTTTTTGTATAAAAAAACTGTAGAGATTGGGTTTGTTTTAGGGATTGCGCTAATTTCATAAAATAATTTTAGAGATTGCGTTAATCTTAGAGATTGCGTTTTTTTTTTGTATAAAAAAGTGTAGAGATTGGGTTTGTTTTAGGGATTGCGCTAATTTCATAAAATAATTGTAGAGATTGCGTTTTTTTTTTGTATAAAAAAACTGTAGAGATTGGGCTTGTTTTAGGGATTGCGCTAATTTCATAAAATAATTTTAGAGATTGCGTTAATCTTAGAGATTGCGTTTTTTTTTTGTATAAAAAAAGTGTAGAGATTGGGCTTGTTTTAGGGATTGCGCTCAGCGTTAATCTTAGAGATTGCGTTTTTTTTTTTGTATAAAAAAGTGTAGAGATTGGGCTTGTTTTAGGGATTGCGCTAATTTCATAAAATAATTGTAGAGATTGCGTTTTTTTTTTGTATAAAAAAACTGTAGAGATTGGGTTTGTTTTAGGGATTGCGCTAATTTCATAAAATAATTTTAGAGATTGCGTTTTTTTTTTTTTGTATAAAAAAACTGTAGAGATTGGGTTTGTTTTAGGGATTGCGCTAATTTCATAAAATAATTTTAGAGATTGCGTTAATCTTAGAGATTGCGTTTTTTTTTTTGTATAAAAAAGTGTAGAGAATGGGCTTGTTTTAGGGATTGCGCTAATTTCATAAAATAATTGTAGAGATTGCGTTAATCTTAGAGATTGCGTTTTTTTTTTTGTATAAAAAAACTGTAGAGATTGGGCTTGTTTTTGGGATTGCGCTACTTTCATAAAATAATTGTAGAGATTGCGTTAATCTTAGAGATTGCGTTTTTTTTTTTTTGTATAAAAAAAGTGTAGAGATTGGGCTTGTTATAAGTTAGGTGCGTTGACAACATCCTTGCATTACTATGTAGGACGATTTTGATAACGTCGATCTTTCGTTCAAATGCCGCATCTCCATTGTAAAGGAAATTAGAGATGCTTTTGAAGCGTGTCCACCTGAACGGGCACAACGTTTACACGAAATGTTTAGCGGCACATCTTTCGGGCCATGGCTCGAGCTTACCAATATTGTACAGGACCCCCTTCTAGTACACATGTTTTTACAGATGGAGGTCGAGGTTGCGAGACCACTGCCGGAGGAATTGTATTTTCACGTGTGTGGGACTCGCATGCACTTTGGTCGTCGTGAGTTCTGTATTGTAACAGGACTCCTTTTCGGACAAATACCCGACCTTCCTACCTTGACAGATGAGTCCTTCGTTAGTAGGGTTTGGCCCGGCCTTGCACCAGGTATCTTGACGTTGATAACCGTCCTCGATACGATGAGAACTGGTCTGGGTGCGATATCCGATGAGGATGCTGTGCGTGTTTGCTTGGTGGTGATGGCGGATTTGATGTTCATGGGTCGTGATCCAAGGCTGCCGGTTTCCTCTACTGTACTTATCGCTGTCGATGACTTTGAGAGGTTTAACCGCTATCCGTGGGGTAGCTACATCTGGAGTCACTCATACAAAGGACTCCACGGTGCCATCGCCAGACGCAAGCAGAAGAACCAGCACAACAACAAGATGACGTTGAACGGGTTTGCACACGCCCTAAAGGTTAGATAAGTACAATAACATAAATATCAATTCATTAACTAATTTTGCTAATTTTGGATTTATTCTAACGTACTTGTTCAATTTATGTAATTCCAGATATGGATCTTGGAGATGTTTCCTGCCTGCCGGCAAAATTTCACCAAGCGCTCCGACAGGTTGATTAGGGGAACCAAATGGGATCGAGATGCTGTCCTTAGTAAGTCTGCATGCATTGGGATCTTCAACTCATCTTTGAGCGTACGCCCTCTTACTATATTTTTAATTGTAGTAATTAAAAAACTATTTGTGATTTATATGTCTTATAATTTTTTAGGTTGTTAATGCGCCATATGCGGAACTGAGGCCTACTCTGGATGAGCAGCAGTCGAGTTGGTTTCGACGGAGCGTCGCCTTTTTTGAAAGTTCGGCGGGCAGGCGACCGACAAAGAGGTCCCGACGTAGAGGTCCTGATCTCGATGACAATGATGACGATGATGATGAAGATGACGATGATGGCACGCGACGTCAGGCTCCCCCTAGCTCTAGCTATCAAGCTCCCCCTAGCTCTAGCTATCAGGCTCCTCCTAGCCCCACCTATCAAGCTCCCCCTAGCCCCACCCATCATAGGATGCCTGATATAGACCCATACCAAGATAAGTGGGAGTACATGACCTCCGTGGACAGACGCGTAAGAGACCTCAAGGCCCTCGATATGGCCAGACGCATAAGAGAGCTCGAGGCCCTCACCGCACACCTTCGCCACACTCACGTTAGTGTTTAACTTAATTTGGGGATATTACGCCCAATACTTTAATATTGGTTTGTGTATTGATATTACGTTCCATGATTGTATTAGGTGTCAACGAACATGGCGCCCACTTACACGTCGCCTGGGCAAATGCATGGGTACACGGGTGCGGCATATGCGACCACATCATCCCAGCGAAATGTAGGTTATTTTTTTATTACGTTTGAAAGTAATTATTAAGAGTGCTCATTATAATCCATGTCACCAGGTTGGGATGACAAGTACGATGCCAGCCTACACGTCGCCGGGGTACACACAGGCGGCAACCGGAGGAAACTACCCTTTCTCGACCCCATCATTCCAGCAAAATGTAAGTTACGACGAGTGCTCATTGTTGTTCTTTTTTTGTTATTACGTTTGAAGATTCTTATAATGACCTACGTCACTAGTTTGGGATGCAGGCGGGGGACTATTACAGACCCCAGATGATGGAGTCGGGGCCGGGGTTGTCCGTCCTAAGCGGGTTGGTGGAAGATTTTTTGGGAACTTCCATCCCTTATTCGATGGGGTCGGAGTCGGGGGTTGACACCACCCAGGCGCGGGTGAGTACTCCGATGGCTGATGATATCATCGATCACCACTTTGAGGATGCTGACATGCCCATACATGAGCCAGATCAGGCAGCACATGAGAGGGCGAGACGGGTCGCTGTTGTGGGGCCAGCCCTTTGTTCCCCATATGTCCAACAAGTTTCGACCACAACAGTACCTAAGAAAAAAACCAAGGCAAGGGTGAAGGCAAAGAGCAAGGGAAAGGTTGGGGGAGACACTACGATGACTGACGCGGGGCAATCGGTGTTTGTTTCGGAGGCACAGATCAGGGAATTATGTATCATTGATCAGCTCCCCCACCTGATGTGTCCATTTTACGGCGGCCTTCAAATGAAGGCCGGTTTTTTCATGCTACTGTTGGGTGTAGGTGGTAGTGGGGATTTCGAGGATCTGGTTAGTATTTAAATATAGTCATATAAACAACTACATTTCTAATGACAGGTCTAACAATCTATGTTTTGTGTATAGCAAATCGACGCTTGGGTTAGAATGATCCAAGAATCCCGCTCTCCACATGCCAGATGGACGGTCATGGACTCCAACTTCTTTGAGTGGCTTACACGGTCGGGCCAAGGATACAGGTCTGTGTTTGAAACATGCAATGGACTGGGCCATAGAACTCATCCAGCTTGGATGGACATCGACGAGGTATGGAAATCGATTTACATAATTTTTGTTCAACTTGTTTGTTACTAACTATTATTGTGTTATTGTAAAATCTCAGGTATACATCCCCATATGCGTCGTGGACAAACATTGGGTGCTCGGTGTTCTGTACCTCCGTGAAATGAGGCTGGTCTTATTTGACAGTTTACGAGCAAGAAGGTACACTTTGCCCTTGGAAGAACGCCTTGGGATCTTCAAAAAACAATTGCCGAAGTTGTTAAAAAAGATACACGACACGCCGGATCGTATCAAGGCCAGCAAGAAATTAGAGGTTATCTATGATCCTGATGCACCTCAACAGACAGGGGGCCTTGGGGATTGCGGTGTGTGGGTGTGTCGTAACATATCCAAGTTTATTGAAGGTCTGCACCCAACAGTTGCACCAGATGCAACTGAGCATGTGGCAAGGGAATGGCGTAATTACATGGCGGAGACCCTTTTCTCGTTGGCTGTCCAAATAAACGATTAGGTTGGGGATACTTTTTATGTTACTTGTGAGTTGTGATGGGCCTCTTGAAATAACAAATATGATTCTTTTTTTTAAAGTCATTTTAAATATTAAAACCCTTTTTTACTTAGATAACTAATTTGGATCGGATGTTTTATTTTATATAAAAATAGAATTCGTTAACTCCCAAGATCACAAATTGATATGAAAAGGGTAGTACATGAAAAAGTTCTTTTGGTAAATAAAAAACAAAATATTATTTAAACTTACCAATTATTAATGACAAACTGGTAGGGTTCGAAAACAACCGGTACAAGTTCATCTAAACAAATATTGGAACGACGTCATTAAATGAAGTGAGTAGGTAACATTGTCGGTCATTGAAATGTCAAACTATGGCTACACGACACTTGGTTTTTCTGGAATCCCCAACGACTTCTTATATGCTCGGGTGATACAATTTTGGAAGTGTTAAGCTCAACTTTCTTGCTGTACACTTCAATGACGGTATAATTTTGTAGTATAAAAATATAAACGCATCAAACCACAAAATACATTGGACGATTTTATTAATGAAACAAAACCATAGAAAGTAAAAGTAAAAAACCGACAACTCTTTAGTGTTGTGAATTTCACAGTTACTATAACACGGGTATTTATAGTAACAAGGAACAATTGTTAAAAAAATGAATCGTTTCAGTATTTGCAGAGGAATCATTTCAGTATTTGCAGAGGAATCATTTCAGGCTTTGCAGAAGAATCATTTTAGTTTTTGCAGAAGAATCGTTTGACCATGGTTACAAACCTATCTCCGCATATGGTAACAAAACGCGGGGTTAGTCCGCGTTTTAGTGGTGTAACGCGGGGTTAGTCCGCGTTTTAGTGGTGTAACGCGGGGTTAGTCCGCGTTTTAGTAACAAAACGCGGGGTTAGTCCGCGTTTTAGTGGTGTAACGCGGGGTTAGTCCGCGTTTCAGGCTTTGCAGGGGAATCGTTTGACCATGGCACAAAAAACAAATCATTTCAGGCTTTGCAGAGGAATCGTTTGACCATGCCTTTGAAACTATCATGAACCGATCTTCGCATGGACTATAAGTAGATGCTCCGGTGAAGTAGTATTTCACAACTTCATATCTATCCTTTCTACCCTCACTTTCATTTACAAATATTATCTACATTCTATACATTATCTAAATTTGCATTACTTGATGGCTGGAGGTTCACGCGGTAGGGGGAAAAGGTCAGCGAATGGGGCTGGCACTTCACGCTCCGTGGACATCGACCAATTAAATGATGGAGCTTCAAGGATTGACTGGAATGCACCAGATACAACGGAGGATTGGGCGCAGTTTGGGTTAACTGCTTACGATGAATCGATAACGCCTCAGGAGTGGGAGCAGTTTAACAATGCCCAAGCCGCATACTACGCTGCTCATGGAGGAATGCCCCCTCCTACGTATCAATCCAACCAGGGGGCAGGTCTACCAATGTCTCAGGTACTGCCTACCAGGTTGAAAAGGTCCTGTGATGAGGCAAATGAAGAGATACGAAATACAGGCAGGACGTGGCTACAAAACATGGAACTTCAGAAGGACAAAGAAGCAACTATTGCGGAGCAGAAGGAGCTCCTGGAGAATATGAAGCGCGATGTCAGGGAGAAACAAAAGGAGATTAGAAAGTTAGAAGATGAACTGGTAGACATAAAAGAAAACTACACCGTCATGGAGGAGCATATGAAGGCAAAGGCTGGCTGGGTTACGAAGTGCCGGGAAATCTACCCGTAGTAGGTTTCTCAAAGGGTGGTTGTTGTATGGATGCACTTTAACGTTTAACCTAAGTTTTATTTTATGCATTAATTTTTACTTTATCGATGCTTGAATGTTGTACGGATGCACCATTTCGTTTTCTTTAATTTCAATAAAACGATGCTTTTATGTTTTATCTTTTATTTACACATAATATAATTTCACAATCACGATAAGGTAGATAAAATCAACAATTAACATAATAACAATATCACTTAGCATAGAAGATGAGGTGGTTACAATCAAGGGAAGTCAATGTTAAGGTCAATGCTATCATGCCTTAAAGTTCCATGTGGTTCTAGGTCCGATGACCCTTGAGAGCGAAATCTTTGGCTAGTAGAAGCTCTCCTGGGCACGGTTGAAGGGGCAGGAGTTGGACATTCACCACGAGTATGTCCTACTGCTCCACACCTAGTACACGTTCTCTGTATCGGATCCTCACCACGAGATGGACGTCGATCGTTCTTTCTTGGTCTCCCCGCACGTCTCTTGGTTATTAACGGTGGATAGCATGGCGGAAGGGGGACGTGTGGCAAAACCCATGATTGAGGGGGTCCAACAGGATAGATCAACTCATGATATGTTGACCGGTAAGTACTGGACGTGTAGTAAGATATAGCCAGATCGCTGCAATCTCTACGATTCATTGACCTTGCAGCAGCGATGGCATGACCGCACGGTAAACCAGAATATTGCCATTGGTTACATTCACAAACACCGTTGACCATATCGACAGTCGCGTGATAACGGATATCCCGAACGTTGAACTTACCATGTCCAATCTGACTTACCCTCCATGTCGTAGACTTTCCCGACCTTCTGCTAATTATCTCCTCCGCCATTGGTGTGAGATGATTACGCATTTCATTTACAAATATGTGTTAATTGTGTTACGATTTATACGGAAGAAGAAAAATGCAACAAACATATAAGTTAAAGATTTTAGAGTTTATCAACCTCCCTTTCGTCGTCGAAGTTGGTACCACTCTTGTTGAAAATCTCGGAAGTACTCTATAAGGCCGACAATGGGTAACCTGCGTGCAAAACGGGACAGTGCATTCACCGACTCTACACTATTAGAGGTCATTATGTTATACCGTTGTGCAGGGAAATGGGCCCTTGACCACCTCTCTTTACCAGCCTCGTCCATAACTTGTGCTCCACGAGGTACTTCATATCGTAGTGCATTCATGTAGGTCTCGAACTCCCTAATAGTATATGCTTTGCACGCCTTCCAATACGTGGTCTTGTTTGTTGTGATACGTTTGTCCGCGCTTTTCACGTTCATCTCCAAATGCCGACAACATAGGGCGTGAGGGGTGGAGGGGTACACGGCAGAAATTGCCGCGCTTATGGAAGGAGCCCTGTCGGACATAAACACCAACCCTTCCGGGGCTCCGATACATTCCCGCAACATGTTCAGAAACCAACCCCACTCCTCCCCCGTCTCGGACTTTCCTACTCCGAAAGCCAAGGGCACAATGTTGTTATTTCCGTCCATGGCAACCGCCAAGAACATCATACCCAGGTAATGCCCCTTTAAATGGGCAGCGTCTATTACAAGGACAGGACGCAGATTTGTCAAAAACGTCCGGATCTGCAATAAACGTACGTGGTTATTATTTGTAAATGTTAAAATTCATAATATGTAAAGCTACGACGATTTAATATACTTACCGCACATCCAAGTGCAGCGAAACACAATTCGAAACGTCCGTTTGAATCCGTCCTTATTCTGGTGCGTGTACCCGGATTCTTCAGCTCCAAGTTATATAAATACGCAGGGAGTCGTTCGTATGACTCCTCGGGTGTGCCTCTCACCATTAGTAGTGCCTTGCATCGCGCACGCCATCCTTGGTGGTAACCAATGTTGATCCCGTACTGTTGATTTATATCGTTGATGATGTCCTTCGGCCGAAATGACCTGCTAGCGTCAAGAAACTTGTCTTTCAGTATGTGGCCCAAAGTCCTTTTGTTGGCCTGTCGGTGGCTGGCATTTAGTTGTGTCCTCGAACATGTGTGTACGTCGTTCAGCTTTCTAACGACAAACAACCCTCCTTTAGGGCCCACGGACTTCGCGGACATACTCCATTCACAATTTTGTTGGTCACAGACAGCCTTGTATCTGCGTTTGTCGGATTTCTTCGCTCTAAACACGAAACCCTCTCGCAAGAACTTCATTCCCAACTGTACGGTCATTTCCTCCTTCGTATGAAATATTTGACCTTCATGTATAGTTGTACTACGATTGTAAGGTGCGGGTTGGTAGGCTGGTATATGGGTCTCCGGGTTAGGAAGGGAAGGGGGCATATCAAAATAATCGTTTAACGCACCAAATGATTTATTGCTAGGGGTATATGTTTCTTCGTCCTCGTCATTATCGGTATCTGATCTGTCCAGATCAGATATACCAGTTGTGAAAACATGTGTTTCGTCATCAGCAACTCCAACAAACCGTCTTTTTGGGTCTTCTGCTTCTTCTTCTTCTTCTAGTTGCGTCTCCGGAACAACTTTGGGATAAGATTCGTTAGGACGATATGCATGATCAGAATAAAGTGTAGTGTCGTAGGATGCCTGAAATTGAGAGTCAGGCTCCAGTTGACTACCACCGACATGGATTTCGTCATCATCTTCGTCATCACCTTCGTCATCATCTTCGTCATCGCCCATCAATGGTGCGACATACACAAAAAGTTGTGGAGGTATTTCTGAATCGGCTGCAAGTAGCATAAAACCAAGGATTTCGTCATCGTTGGTTATCTCCATCAGTGAGCCATCTGCACGTCTGAACACCAACTTGCAAGCAGCAGAATCTCCGATTCCACACTTTCCCACGACGTAATCGATAAATGTCTTATACGAAACCATTATTGGAATATATACACCACGCTTTGTGTAGCCAATATAATCCCACCCATTGTTGTTTTGCACCCATTGACCATCGAAACATAATAAGACTCTAGTTTTTTGAACAGATGAACTCATTTTTTCAGTATTATGAAAAATGAAGCAATTCAAGTGGATGTGATGAACGATTTTTCATCTAATCTTACTAATCTTTATAGGAAAAATTGAATGGAGAAAATGAATGTGAACCACATATTCAATGACAATGGTACACTTATTGTATGAGAATCAGACTAAAATGTGGAAAAAAACAGTTAAATCATTCAAAAAAATACGTCACAAACAGTTGACCACACATGAAATCATAGGCCTGAAACCCTAATTTTCCAAACCCTAATACGCTTTACACTATCAAACGCGGACCTAACCCTCGTTTTTTAACAAAAAACGCGGCCCCAACCCGCGTGTAACAGTGAAAAACGCGGCCCAAACACTCGTCCCCGTGCATTGAAGCCAAACGCGGACCAGGTCCGCGTGTAACAGTGAAAAACGCGGACAAAACGCGGCCCGAGTCCGCGTGTAATAGTGAACGCGGACAAAACGCGGACCAGGTCCGCGTGTAACAGTGAAAAACGCGGCCAAAACGCGGCCCGAGTACGCGTGTAATAGTGAACGCGGACAAAACGCGTACCAGGTCCGCGTGTAACAGTGAAAAACGCGGACCTAGGGGGTATTTTGGCAAAAATAACAAGAATGGGGGCATATTGGGTACTGATTTTTCAATAAAGGGCATTTTAATTAAATTCCCTATATATATATATATATAATTAAAATAATAGACCTGAAAATTTTGAAAAAAAGATCCAAGTTGTGAAAAACTTAGGTGAAAAATCTAAAAAACACAAGATTTTTTTTGTTTTCCTCCTACCTCTCTTTTCGTTTTTTTACAGAAGACTCGAAAACATTATAGAGGACTCGAAAACACAACCTAAGTACTTGCTTGTTAATCCCAAATATCGAGTATATGAACAAAGATCAATAGAATCAACAATGGAGATAAAAAAATCATGTATATTTAGAGAGAGAAAGTGTTTTCAGATACGCTCTTACAAAACGGATATCAAAGTTAACAGAAATAACTAAGCAAAAGCTATTTATACCCTTGGGGTATTTACACTTTTAGTCCCTCAACTAGAATACAACAAACATAGACCCAACATTGTCCCCCCTTTGTATTCAAGCTGTTTATACCCTTGGGGTATTTATACTTTTAGTCCCTCAACTTGAATACAATAAATAGACCCAACATTGTCCCCCTTTGTATTCAAGCAACAAATCAAATAAGTCTTCGTCTTCTCTTTCTTACCCCAAAATAAGTTTCAATTTGTAGCTCAACCTTGCTTGAATTGTGTCTAAGGCTCTGACAATCAACTCTCTATCTTTGTCATTCATCTTCACTTTCTCCCTTTTATAAAAATCCAACTTGTTATTCAACTTTAACTTGATAGCTTGCAATCTCATCAAATCTCATGAAGCATCACCCTTGTCATTCTGATAGATCACCCTAAACTCTAGCTCTTATGTTAGGTTCACATAATCAATCAAGTAAACAATATTAAGAACATAGTTCAAGAACACAATAAGATTGGAACCACAAGTCGTATGTGTATTGATCTTGAGAGAGATTACAATGTAGTGAGAGAAATATTACAACTTGAGGAGCGTATACAATGAGAACTACTTCCTACCAGATTCTAATGAACTTCTATATATACTGGAAAGTAATACTAGAGCTACAGTACAATACAGGAAAGACAAATGAATGAATGACACGTGTTCTAGTGTCATGTACAACTCTTTACAAAAGAACAAGTCATTATATGCAAAAACTCTAAGTATCAAAGTCCGAACAGGATGTTCAGACTTTGCAGTCGAACTCTAATAAGCTTTCCTCAGATCTCTAAGACTCCTTCTTCATACTTGTCACTTAGTTAAATCTTTAAGTCATATCTCTGAGTCCTCTTCTTCAGAACTCTGACTAACCACATCAGAACAAGGATTTAGCAGATTTCATCTTTCACTAGCTCTAAACCTTCAGTGTCAGATCTCTGATCAAGGTGATTAGAGATGAACACTTAGACAACTCTGACCAACTTTTGTCTAACAATCTCCCACTTTGGTCAAAATATTATGTACTTATCCAGATTATCATTTTTTAAAATTGGAATGAATTTGAACAATACAATGTTCCTCAAAGCAAGTTGTTCATCAATGAGCTTCAATATTACAGAACATTTCTCTACCTCATTTCCTTTGTTGATCCTTTTCTCCATTTGGCTATTGAGCTGTCTAATGGTTCCAGAGGAATATTTGTTCACCTCCTTTGCTCTGTAGAAGAATTTCATGCCATTCAATGGATTCTTGAGTATAATCCCTAGCTCAGGCCATTCAACAATTGTTCCTCTCTCTATCTTGTCAAGATCTGGATGACTAGTGTTAAGAGCAGACAAGTAGACATACCTCATTCCAACTTCTAGAGCCACTTAAAAATCTAATAAGCTGCAAACCTTAGTGCTCTGAACATTCCTTATTTCACCCATCTCTCTTTCTTATTCCCATCTTCTTTATTACACAGTAGACCATACAGTTCAAGGAAGTCATGCATAGATAGATTTTTGAAATAAACTTCAGTGAAGTAATATATCATCCCATCTTCTCTTATAACCTCAAATCCCAAATATTCCAAGTATCAAAGTTTCCTTATGAACAGTTCTCTGATTGAAGTTATTTTAAGATTGGAATAGACTGCAACTTTAGATTTTCCCATCTTTTGCAAGAAACTCTGATAAGAAAGCTTTTCTGACACGGAATTGTCATGCAGAGTAACCATGTAATCAACAAACTTTACTTCTCTATACAAATGAGTGAATTGGAACTCCAGGAACCATTCATCAGGATTAATCTGAACTTGATCAGATTGAATACTCCTTTGATTAGCTTGAACTTCTTCATTCTGAGCACCGGGTAGTTTTATAAAAACGTGCTACCAAGTAATCAAATATCACCCGGTTGTTTACAAAGCACCGGGTAGTTTTATAAAAACATGCTAACAAGTAATCAAATACTACGTACTACTACATAAATGACTTTTTTAAACGCACATTTTTAAACGGTTTTTTAAAAAATTCGAAAAAAACGATTAAAAAGGTGGCCACGTTTTTTTAAGATTTTTTTAAACGGTTCTGCGGTTGTGGTACCGTTTAAAAAAGTCATATGCCCTTTTTAAACGATTGTTATAAAAAACCGTTTAAAGGGGATACATATTTCACAAGTTTTTTTACACGGTTTTTTCATACAACTGTTTAAAATACATACATCTTTTTAAACGGTTTTCTAGAAACAACCGTTTAAAAAGGTCAAACACTTTTTTAAACGCTTTTACTATCACAAAACCGTTTAAAAAGACCTTCAAAAATTTATGGTAAAACCGAACTACATTAATGCGTTTTTATATTTTGATAGGTTTGGAACAATTTAGAGCGAAAAAGAACAAAACGATAGACAGATTTGCGCAACTGTGGAGTTTTGATCATATCTCACTCGTACGATCTCCGATTTGAGTGATTCAAGATGATCTGGAAACCCAACACACAAATCTACAATGTTCCTGTTTTGAGTTTTTGGTAATTTGGAGTAAATCTGGGCCGAATTTGAAGTTGAAGTTGGGAGTACAAAGCTGGACAGAAAATGAATAAAGGAATTAAAGGTGCTTCTATAAACATAGAAGAAGATTTGGCGGAATGGTAAGTGTACGATTTGCATGGCTATGGTTTTGAGATCGAGTCTTATGTGCAACAAATAGCAGTTTTTTTATTTTTTAAACGGTTTAAAGACCGTTTAAAAATGCAACTTTTTTAAACGGTTCAAAGACCGTTTAAAAAAGCTCCTGACTTTTTCAAACGATGCCCTATCAAACGGTTGTAAAACCGTTTAAAAATGTCCAAAACAACCGTTTAAAATACCTACTTCTATACTCGGTTATTTGTAAAGCACCAGGTAGTTTTATAAAAGTATGCTACCAAGTAATCAAATACTACCTGTTGTTTGTAGAGAACTAGGTAGTTTTATAAAAACATGCAACTATTACTATAATACTATCCGTTTTTTTTCCATAACCGGGTTGTATTTAGAGGGTTATATTTGCGTTTGTGTAGTAGTGAAACTTTTTGATCTTTTATTTTTTTAATTAGAGTTATTTGTTTCTTTTTTTATTTTTTTAAAAATAGATTCTAATGTACCCATATTTTAAACATGTGTACAACCAATTGATGCATCCCACCTTCGCGTTGAACTGTGAGCCCAACCCCACCCCTCCGGTCATCTTCTCAAATCTAAACCAAAACATAGAAACCCCACACCCACTTGCCAGCCCCACCTTCCGGAAACCATATCCACATCTAAAACCTTAATCTAATTCAACAACCAAAATTGAATGAACACCATTTTTTATTCAAATTCAACCAAATGTCTTTCAAACTAACCCCAAATCAAAAAACCAAAGGAAACCTAAATCAGATGAATGATATGAACACATATCCAAAATCAAAAACCAATAAGTTATTTACTGTTTGAAAACGCAATATATAAGTTAATAAGCAACTTTAATAAGCAATCCCAAACACCCCCTATATATCACATAATTTTTAATAAACATATAATCTTTAACTTTTAATTGGATATTAAGGAAATATTAAAAAGACCAAAATGCCACTTATTTAACGGACTTTTAACGAATGTTAGTCAAAGTGATTAAAAGCGAAACAAAGTGGCAACCACAGTGATCAAAAGTGTAATTAGTTAAAATAGGGAAAACACGATAATGAGTGACAACCCAACCACATGGACCAAAAGTATAATTTACTCTTAAAAATATAAATTGAATGACTTTGATTTTGACATATAAGAAAACTGAAAAGTCTGAAAAAACCCAATAAACTATCTGATTTTGAATGATTAACTCCTTAAACTATTTTTTTAATGATAAAACCCTTAAATTTTCTAAAACCGGTTAAATACATCCTTGTAACCTATAAAAACAGGTTAATATGATAAAAATTTGGGAAAAAAATCTAAAAAACCCAACAAACTATCTGATTTTAAATGAATAAGTCTTTGGATTTTTTTAATAATGAATCTCTAAGCTTTTTCCAAAATATTTTTAAAAATAAATTCTTGAACTTTTTTTGAACAAATAAATTCCAAACTTTGAAGAAATAAAATCATGAGCTTAATTTTGAACCAATAAATCCAAATTTTTTTTTTTTGCATGAACAAAAAATATATACAAATCCTCTCACGACAATAAGTAAATTGAACCAATTAAAGAGAGCAAAAATATACCATTTTTATTATAGATACATACAAAAATTATATTTATCCTTTTACAAAATATACCAAAAAAACGTCAATCATTTCACAAAATATACAAAAAAAAAACCATCCTTTCATAAAATATACACCAAAAAAGTACTCATCCCTTCACAAATATGCCAAAAAAATGCCCAAAAGATATGTTTATCTCACTAAGAGGATTATACCAAAAGTTATGTCATTTACGGTAACAAGTGATGTTTAATCAACCGTTTGATTTTCATGTACACCATCAACTGAATGAATGAGACACATACCTGCAAAGGAAATACCGTTTCGTATATTCCTGTTAGTGTGTTGAAAATATATTTTGGACTTTTTTTTGGTATATTGTGAAGGGATGGACATTTTTTGGTATATTTTGTGAAATGATTGACGTTTTTTTTTGGTATATTTTGTGAAAAGAAAAGTATAATTTTTGTATGTATCTATTTATGTTTTATGCCTAACTTTTGAATGCTTTGAAATTAGTAATAAAAATGGTATAATTTTCTTTCTTTAATTGCTTAATTTTGCTTTATTGTTGGTGAAAGGAATTATTGTATATTTTTTTTGTTCATGCAAAAAGAAAAAAATTTGGATTTATTTGTTTAAAATTAAGTTAATGATTTTGTTTCTTTAAAATAAGTTTGAGATTTATTTGTTCAAAAAACAATTCAAGAATTTATTTGGTAAAAAAGACTTAGAAAAAAGTTTAGAGATTTTATTTGTTAAAAATTCAGGGACTTAAACATTTAAAATCAGATAGTTTGTTGGGTTTTTCCCAAAAAAAATTCACATTAACCTGTAAATATTTTACAAGTTACAATGATGTATTTTAACCGGTTTTAGAAAGTTTAAGGGTCTTATCATTCAAAAAATAGTTTAAGAACTTAATCATCCAAAATCAGATAATTTATTGGATTTTTTTTTCATACTTTTCCCTAGGGGTGTACAAAAAATCGTCAACCCGCGAAACCCGTCCAACCCAAACCGCTAACAACCCAATTAAACCCAACCCGTCCAACCGCCAAACCGCAAACTAAGAGGGTTGAAATTGGATTGCGCTTTTTTCAACCGGCCCAACCCGCCGCTAATATATTAATTTTAGAAAATTATATATATATATATAATACAACAATAAAAAACAACTAGACTATTTAGACAAATTTATAGCCCACAATATTAGAGTGAATTGTGGATTTGGTCTTGTGGTTTAGTGATTTCTTTGACCATGGTTCTCATTCTATGTTTATTGTGGATTTGATTCTTGTAGTATTCAATTTATTTTGGTCATCGTTCTTCTGACTAACACTTCCATTAACTTTGTTAAATCAAGGACCATTTTAGTCATTTTGCCTATTTTTTGTCCTTTTTTGATAAGAAAAATATAAACAATATTTTTATACACACAAACACACATGCATACACACATGTATATATATATAACGATATTAAAATAAATAAAATAAGACATTATTGCATGATTTAATTGTTTAATTTTTTTAAAATTAATTATATTAAATACGATTTAATTTTATTATTTTATTGTAATTGTGAAAAAAGATATAGTTTTATTGTTTTAATGTAATTAAAATTTCAATTTAAACAAATCAGATCATAAAACTATATCTTATTTATTTAGATCGAATAAAATAAAATATGGTTTTATGATTTGATTTATTGAATTAAAATTTTAATTAAGTTAGAGACGATTTAATTATATTGTTCTTTTACTATCATTGCAACAAACAAGCTTATTGTTGATATTTTAACATCAAAAATCATTGAAAATCGTTGAAAAATGAACTATAATTTTATCATCTTAAAATTATAAGCTCCAATTTTCATATTGTTTTTCAGTCAAAAACTCAAAATCAATTTTCATATTGTTTTTAGTATGATAAAATTAAAGTTCATTTCTCAACGGGTTTTAATAATTTTTTTGTGTTAAAATATCAACAATAAGCTTGTTTGTTGCAATGATAATAAAAGAACAATATAATTAAATCGTATTTAACTTAATTAAAATTTTAATTCAATAAATCAAATCATAAAACCATATTTTATTTTATTCGCTCTAAATAAAATAAGATATAGTTTTATGATCTGATTTGTTTAATTTGAAATTTTAATTACATTAAAACAATAAAACTATATATATTTTTCCACAATTACAATAAAATAATAAAATTAAATCGTATTTAATATAATTAATTTTAAAAAATTAAACAATTAAATCATACAAGAATGTCTTATTTTATTTATTTTAATATCGTTATATATATATATATATATATATATACATGTGTGTGTGCATGTGTGTATAAAAATATTGTTTATATTTTTCTTATCAAAAAAGGACAAAAAATAGGCAAAATGACTAAAATGGTCCTTGATTTAACAAAGTTAATGGAAGTGTTAGTTAAAAGGACCATGACCAAAATAAATTGAACACCACAAGGACCAAATCCACAATAAACATAGAATGAGAACCATGGTCAAAGAAATCACTAAACCACAGGGACCAAATCCACAATTCTCTCAAAATATTATATATATAATACATTTTACTTAACCGAACAAACTAATGGAAGTTTGTTCGTGTTTGCTCATTAAACTTAACCAAACAAATGAATGAACACGAACGATAAAAGAAGAAATTTTTTTGTGTTCATGTTCGTTCGTTAAGAAAATGTGTTTGTTCATGATCATTTACGTTTGTTTATTAAGATGCTAAATGAACGTAAACAGACGAACATAAATGAACGAACACAAAGAACAAAAAACAACATCATTAACAAGTTATTAACAATTTAAATTCATATAAAACAATAAACAAAAGAATTTCTAAATTATAATCGATACTAATGGGTAAATTCCAATCGAATTTCGAAGTACATAAATTTGAATTATCGAAAATACACAAATTTGTAACGCCATAACGCGCCATGGTGGGCCATAGCGTGCCATGGCGCGCCATAACGAGCTCAACTCCTTATCTCGACACCAAGGGGTAAAATGTAGCGGCAAGGCCACGCCTCAACGCCATGGAGCGCCATGACGGAGCCAAGGCGCGTTTTTTAGAACCTTGATTATGGATGAGAAGGTTGAGTTACAGTACAGACTCCGTTGGCTTTCGCAAGGAAGCATCTCGAAAGTTCCGCAATCTATGGTTGATGCCTCACTCGAACTCTATCCCATACCCTACTCGATGCTGAAGCTACTCTGCCTTTTGGAACCCAAAAAGAAAGTCGGGCGCTTGGGAAGCTATGCAAAACCTGAAAAAAGGAATTTGCTTTCCATCTTTGAGCTCAGAGGTTACGATCGTCTCCTCATTAGGCTATTTTAAAAAAAGTATAGCTGACTCATCAGCTGAGTGGTTCGCCTCTTGTCCACCTGAGTTGTTTACTTCATTTTCCGACCTGGAAAACCAATGACTCTTCAGGTTAGGTTCTCTTTCAACATAGACAATATATATATATATATACTATATATTAAAATTCTATTACGGTTATTGAAAAAGGTAGTTTTTGGAAAAAACGATTTTTGAAAAAATATTACATTTACCACCCTTATAATTAATTATTTAATTTACTTTATATCCCTTATTTTTTCATTTTTCATTTTACACCCTTATTATATTAACACACATAATTGTATATGAACAAAAATACAATGAAAAAATATGTTTCTTTTTTTACAAATTATACCATTATAATCGTCTCGTTAATACCTTCAAAACGAGCCCAATATTGAATATTTTTTAATTTAACCGTACTATTAAATATCGTGAATATCTACGAATTAAATTGTTTTATATCCATACATTTTATTTTTTTCAGCGTTAGCAAATTAAAAATACATAATCGTAAAATATATTAAAAATACGTTTCATTCTTATTATAAATAAATCACGGTAATCTCTACTATATTATAAAAATTTTAATACAGTTTTTTACAAACCTTTGAAAGCCAAAAATTTTTCCCAATGTTTCACTTCCTAATTCAATTAAATGTTACGTTTATCACCCTTACAATTAGTTATTTAATTTATTTTATATCTCTTGTTTTCTTATTTTCTATTTTACATACCTATCATGTTAACATAAATAATCATATACGAACAAGAATGAGATAAACAATACGTTTCTTCTTTTTACAAAATATATCATTATAATCGTCTCATCAATATCTTTAAAACGAGCACAATATTGAATATTTTTTTAATTTAACCTTACTATTAAATATCATGAATATCTACGAACTAATTTGTTTTCTATCCATACGTTTTACTTTTTTCCACCGTTAGCACATTAAAAATACATAATCGTAAAATACGTTTCATTCTTATTATAAAATATATCATTATAATTTTTTTCGTCAATAATTGTAATATAAATTAATTATTGAATATTTTTATGGGTTTATGATTTCATAAGTTGTGATTCTTAGGCCATGGTTGATTGTTGATGGCATGTCTATAAGGAAATAAAATTAATTGTTCGTTCTTTACTTACATTCCGCTGCATCGCGCGGGTATGTGCCTAGTATATATATATATATATATATATATATATATATATATATATATATATATATATAAACAAACGTAAACAAATATTAACGAACGTAAATGAACGAACGAGCTCATTGTTCATATTCGTTTATTTAACTAAACGAACAAAAAAATGTATTCATGTTCGACCAATTCTTAGATAAACGAATAAACATGAAATTCTCCCCAAACGGTTCGCTAAACGTTTGTTTATTCTTATTAGTATTTATCGTATTTTATTCTACAATTTTATGTAAATCACTAAACCGCCCAACCCGCCATAAACCGCAAGGGTTGGGTTATACTTTTAAATGAGTTGGGTTGGGTTGAATTTTTCCAAACCGCTATAATTGGGTTGAGTTATAAAAATTTCTCAAACCATTCATCCCAACCCACGTACACCCCTACTTTTCCCCATTAGAAAACTATAAACGTGTTTATTTGAAGAATTGGATCTAGTTGGCGTGGACCCAAAAAAAAATGGAATTAATTAATTACAACTTTTTGATAAAAAAAAAATGGAAATAATTACACTCGTGACAAGACAGAAATGGAATAAAATAATGGGGTGCTATTTGCACCAAAAAGGTGCAAATAGTGACATTTTTGTTTTCCGATCCAATCATAAAGGTACAAATAATCAAATCAAATTATTATTATTATTATTATTATCTTTATCTTTATATATATATATATATGTATATATGTGTGTGTTTTGATTTTATAAATTTATAAAATTTGTAACTTTTGATTTTATTTTATTCTATAAATTTGTAACTTTTGATTTTGTTATAACTTTGTAAAATATATTTTTCTTTTTGTAACAATTACATTTTATCATAACTTTATAAAATGTATTTTTCTTTTAGGGACCAATTCCGTAACAAACGTCAAACGTTAGGGACAAAATCTGTAATTTACTCTGTAAGACTCAAGTTTTTTTTTAAAAACATATAATTATTTTTACCCGAATTGAAACGTAAATAAAAATGACAACTAAAGATAGTTAAGGGTTAAAACTATCATTAACCTAAACTCTTTATACATACATATATATATATATATATATTACACATGATTTAAGTTCGCATGAGACCAAACAGTTTCTGTGAGACCGGTGAGACCAAACTTTAAAGTATGAAACTTCACACCAAAAAACTGTGAATGTAAAAAGAATCGAACTTTTCATAGGGAAAGCACCGTAAATGTTACGTTCACGGTGTTTTTCGTTGTGAATGTTCGTTTTTTTTTACCTTCACAGCGTCTTCACTGTGAAGATTTGGATATACCTTCACAGCGTCTTCACTGTGAAGATTCGGATATACCTTCACAGTCTTTTATCTGTGAAAGTTTGATTTTTTTTAAACTTGGTTTAGGTTTTTTTCCCTTCATAGTGTTTTTTAACTTGGCAGTGGGACGTACTTGCCGCTTAGGTCCACTCCTCCAATGTGGTATGAACATGTTGTTTTTACAATAGGGTACGTTAATGGTAACCATGATGTGAAATTAGATATGGCAGAAGGATATCCGTTTCCGCAAATTGTATCACTTTTTTTCCATCACAGTTATCGGTGTGCTGCTGGATGGGCTACCCCGTATTCAGAGTGAATAAAGAACTACATGAAGTTTTTACGTGTTAATTGTACTACGAATAATGTTATTTTAGAATAATCGAATGTAATATAGATTATTTTATGTTCTATGTATATGTTAAATCGCAATATTTATGTTTTATTTTTATAATTATATAATTAAAAAAAATTAGTAATATTTATATTTATAAATATTTATTTCTTTTCAAATCAAAACAAAAATATATAATAAAAATATATAAACAAAAATATATAATAAAAATAAAAAAAAGAAAAAAGACAACAAAAGAACGAAAAAACCAAAAAAATAATCATTTTTCAATGATTTTGGTGTATTTAGCAAAAACAAAAGTGCATTTATCCCTCCCCTAAAATAATTGAGCATTCCAAAAAGGCCGCCAATCGGCCAATGACACTTCATCTGGTCAGCGTGCATCCATATCTATTCAAATATGAGCAACGATCACCTACCAAATCCATCCATCCAATCTGCAACTCATCCATATTCATTCCACTATAAAACCAATTACCAATCATCCTATCCACCTTCAATTCACAACCTTAACACATACAAACACGTACACACTAAGGATCATATATATATATATATATCATATGATGCGTACGATTAGTTCTTTGATTCCCATTTATATGGGGTTTCTTCTTTTGGCTACCACCACCACCACCACCACCCTTATTGCTTCTCAGACCATCGTCAAAACTTTACCAGGCTATCCTGGCCCCCTTCCTTTCAAACTAGAAACTGGGTATCTCTATCTCTATCTCTATCTCTATCTCTATCTCTATCTCTATCTCTGATCGGTGGATGTTTTAATTTCCGATGGATATATTGAAGCTGTGTACATGCAAGCTGATGTATATTTGTGGAAATTGCATGGATTTTTAGGTATATCGGAGTAGGAGAAGATGAAGTTGTGCAATTATTTTACTACTTTGTGGAATCAGAAGGGAATCCCGATGAGGATCCACTCATTATATGGCTTGCCGGAGGACCTGGTTGTGGCACTCTTCGTGCCTTCTTTTATGAAATCGGTATGCATAGATCCTTATCTTTACATCTCTTAAAAATTAATTAATTCAATGATTTAAACTATAAGCATGTTAGTGATTTTTTATTAGGATATTGAGGTCTTTAATTAACCCCACCCTAATTAATTCTCCTACAAATCAAAAATTTAATAAACCGCTTAGGGGACTGTTTGACAGTTGCTGAATGATTTGGTGCACAATGATTAAGTGATCATAATAATTAAGAGGCTCTTAAGATATAGTACAAAATGAAATATTGTTGTTTGCTAATTGTTCATAATGAAATTAGGGTGTTAAATGATTAAGGGAAGGTCAAGATACAAAATCATTCAGAGGGTTTTGTTACCATTAACCAGTAGTACGAGAGTGGGTTAGTTTTAGATGTTGCTTAGTCAGTATAAGTATTGTACTTCCGGTTTATTATGAAAGCAAACAGAAAATTGTTCCAAAACTTCTTCTCTCAAGCTTCGGTTTCTCTTAGAGATTGACCATCTTGAATCGGTCTCTATCATTGGTGCTTTCATTTCCTCGTTACCATGCCTTTGAAACGTGATCCACCGTCACTCGAAGAATCCATGGCCGCCATGGTCGAGAAAATAGCCAAACTCATCTCCGCTGCTTCTGTCAACACCGAGAAAATACTCTCTTGCTAGTCCGCCTCACACTCTCAACTTGACATCTTCGTCAAACAACTCGCCACTCAATATGAACAAACCTCTACCCTCATCTCTACCATCGCCAAAACTGACCTGGTAAAACCCAACACCCCACCACCACCACCACCTCCCCCTCCCTCTCCTCACCCTCCCATCAAATCCCCCAAATTCCTGTTGCCTTTTTTCGACGGTTCCGCGCCTTTGGATTGGCTATTTCAAGTTGATCAATACTTTTCCTTTTAAAAGTTTCCCCCGAACAACGTCTCGGTCTCGTTGCCTTTCACCTCAAAGGCGAAGCCTTAAGTTGGTACATATACCTCCATAACAACCGCCTTCTCACAGATTGGGCGTCTTTCACCCGCGCACTCGAACTTCGTTTTGGACCATCCTCTTTCGAAAACCATCAAGCTTTTCTTTTCAAGCTCCACCAAACCAGTTCTGTCTTTGCTTACCCAACATAATTTGAGCGTATTAGCAATAGTGTGGTTAGACTCTCCCAAGACGCCTTCCTCAATTGCTTTATCCCGCTCTGACATTCAACAAGAACTCTCTCTCCACCACCCCTCCTTCATTCATACGGCTTACGGGTTGGCAAATTAATCGAGGATAAATTGGTCGCCAATTTTCCCAGTGACTCCACCAGCCCCCAAACCGCCTCATTCTCTCCCTCCCCGTCCCCTCCACCATCGACCACCCCGTCGATCCTCCCTACACCACCACATCCATCAACCACTCTTCTTCTTCGTCGATTAACACCGGAAGAAGTTCGAGTGCGACGCTTCCAAGGCCTCTGCTTTCGTTGGTCTGAGAAGTATTTCTCGGGACACCGTTGTAATCCGCTTCAGTTCCTCCTTCTTGAGTCCACGTAGGAGATCCCAACATCCATTCCCTTGGAACCGGACCCCGGTCTTTCGGTTACCGGCCTTGAGGGCAAGGCCCTTTTTTTGAGAGAGGGGCATTGATACGAGGCTTCCCAAAGACACTTAGGGGTTGTTTGATTTTTTATCTATTAAGCTCTGAATCTATTAAGTTATCTATAAGCATTAATTTATCCGGATAAATTAAGATAAGTTGTTGTTTGATTTTTGTCCTGAATATAAATAGTCTGAACACCAAAAATTAGCATTTTAACCTTATGTCTACATAAGTGTTGGAATGGAAAAAATTGTTTGATAAATACTTAAAATGACAAAAAATTTAAAATAATATGAATTATTTAAAATAACATAAATAATATGAATTCAATTAGTTCAAAACAATACTTAATAACTTAAAATATATTTAAAACAATAAAGTATTAATGTTTGATTACAAGTTTTTTAATTTATTGGAGCAAAAACGTGTATTTCCGGGGAACGCAAACCGGCCCACACAGGCTGACAATTCCAATGTGAGGGGCATACCTGACTCACTCAGCGGCAAGACGATTGTGAGGGGGCTTGGGATCGAACCCGAGAACAACAGCCTATTGGAGCAAACATCTTCTCTCCCCTTAACCAATTGAGCTACACGCCATTGGCAAGTTTTTTAATTTGTGCATGTTGGTGAACTATTTATTTTTTAATGAGATGTGTGATGAAAAATTATAGGACAAGGGTAATTTTGAAAAAAATTATAACTTAATGCATTAAGATAGAATGGGCTAACTTAACATGTTAAGTAAATCTCTTAGTATTAAGTTAAAATCAAACACCTCAATATAACTTAACCAATTAAGCTAACCACCTATTAAACTAATTAAGTTGAAAACAAACACCCCCTTACTTCTAGTTTATTATTATTATTATTAATTAATAGTTTTCTTAATTTCTTCTTTAGTATTTGCTTAGTAAAAGTCATGTCCTTTTTTTAAGAAAGTCATGGGTAATGGTGCTATAGTAGTAGGAGAGTGTGTTATTTTAGAGGTTGCTTAGTTAGTATATGTATTGTACTTCCGGTTTATTATGAAAGCAAGCAGAAAATTGTTCCAAACTTCTTCTCTCAAGCTTCGGCTTCTCTTGGAAATTGACCATCTTGAATCGGTCTCTATACACCCTATAAATGAACAAAAACAACTACCAACCTCCTTTAGTTGTTCTTCTATATCATTGATTCCATTGAACGAAATCAATGAGATACTCAAAAATTGGTCTACGTTATATCAACTTAATTTATGTATATAGTACTGAAATCATATTGTATTTATAGGTCCAATGCAAATTAAGTATGGGAGTTATATGGATAATGTCCCAGCTTTACAATTGGACCCAAATTCTTGGACGAAGGTATGTGTATATATATACTTGTTTCGTATTAAATCTCTAGTTATGGGACGGGTTACAATGAAAACCATAAATATTTTGAGAACCGAGGAACCAACCAAATTTCATACATTGTTCGATCATGATGAATATCGTGATAGATATTCATGATAAATATCGTGATAGATATTCAATATCATTCAGAGTTATTCATCATGAATAAAACATGAAATATGTAGTTCCTCTATTGTAAAAATATTTTCGGTTTGATTTGAACCTACTCCCTAGTTAATTTGACAACTTGTGTTGACCATATTACACTAAAATCTCTTATGGGGGTTAAAAGGTGGCAAATGTGATATATTTGGATGCACCTACGTTAACCGGATATTCATACACAAAAACTCCAGAAGCCATTCGTTCTAGTGATACATCTTCAGCAGCACAAACCGCCGAATTTCTAAGAAAGGTTGGTGAAAGTTTAATAAGTTTAAATACATAGGTACTATCGATAGAGGATTCTTATTAATGATTTTTTACAACGCAGTTTGTTAAAAATCATCCAAGATTTTTAAAGAATCCTATGTATGTTACTGGAATTTCGTATTCAGGGATTGTTATTCCAATAATCACCGAGGAGTTGTATAAAGGTATAATATCTAATTTTTGTACTTCATTCTTTTGTCTATTGGGTCTAATTCTTTATCAAATTTGACGACGCATATTTTATGAAAAGAAAGTTAAAATGATACTATTTGTTTGTTTTACTTTATACTTTTCCTCATTTTAAAGGTAACGAAGAAGGACTAGAGCCAATTGTAAATATCCAAGTAAGTATATTATAAGTGACAAGTAATTAATTTCAAAAAGCTCTCTATCGTACAAGATTTTGTAGAAAATTTTAGTAAAAAACCTGGAAGGCCATATATACTAAGGACATTGATGTTGGAATTTTGAAGGGATACATAGGGGGAAATCCACTTACGGATAAAACTGGTGATATAAACTCTAGGCTCGAATACTCTTATCGTGTGGCACTCATATCTCAAGAATTGTATGAGGTAATTTATTATCATCTCCATTTCATCATGGTTCTAGAACCAAGGTTTTCTAATTCACAATATATAGATCATGTAACCAATAATAGTAATTCCGTTTGTGGATTATTAATTACAGGCAACAAAAAACGATTGTGATGGAGATTATGCAGAAGCCGATTCAAACAATTTGCTATGCAAGTTTCGTATTGATGAAGTCAACAAAGTATGCATAACGCATGACTATATTAAATTTACCTTTGTAATTATTTTGTATTTGAGCTATAATGCTTTATTTTATTTAATTCCTTCAGCGTGTTGGAGACATAAACATTCAACAAATTTTGGATCCTGATTGCGATCCAGCGACCAATTTGGTGAGAAGTGGAAATCCGATGATAAGCGGAAATCGAAGATCTCTACGGGCCAATCCAATTAAATTGCTTCCTACACTATCTTTGCACAAGGATACTTTTTGCCGAGTAATTATCTCCATTCCTTTTTTCACACACTAGTATCTTTCTGATCCTCTATGAATCTATAAACTTATATGTTGTGTTCTCTTCAATAGGGTGACTACTATAACTATGTAACACTCTGGGCCAATGATGAAAATGTTATGAAAGCACTTAATGTACGCAAGGTATATTCATAGTAACCAACAATCAAATCAGGAGGAAAAAGTGTTATGTATATTTTTTTTAAAAATATATCTTGTGGGTTATTTATATATAATGTTGCTAAATATACAGGGAACGGTGAAGGAATGGTTGTTATGTAATTTGGACATGAAATACAATTATGGTAAACCTTCAATGCCATTGTATGAGTTCAATGTCAAGAGCAGTGTTGTCTACCACGAAAAGCTAAGTAAAAGGAACTGTCGAGCTTTGATTTTCAGGTATTGACTTTTTTTAATTACTCTTATGAATGCTTAACTATTTACATCAATTTTTAATTATTTTTCTTCTTTGAAACAGTGGAGATCATGACATGATGGTGCCACATGTGGGCACACGTAATTGGATAAATTCTCTTAATTTGACGATTACAGAGAGTAATTGGGATGCATGGTATAGTAATGGTCAAGATGCAGGATACAAAACCACATACTCCCGTGATAACTATTCTTTAGTATTTGCAACCGTAAAGGTACACCATGCATGGTTTTTTATGTTTATATGCGTAAGGGAGAGATTATGTTCAAATAAACTAAAAACTCCGTCATTGCTATTAATTGTGTAGGGAGCGGGTCATACAGCTCCAGAGTTCAAACCAGAAGAATGCTTTCAAATGGTTAAGAGATGGTTTGTTAATAAACCTATCTAAACCCCCGATTTAATTAATGTTGTCTAAAGGAGACATTCAAGATTCATTCTAGGGTTTTTTCGGCTTCAGATTAGCTTCCTTTATTCCACGATTCTTTGGTCATCGCGTATTGAAGGGATGATCTTGTAATATTCAATTTATTTCAGTGTGACAATTTGTTACATATGTATTAATAATATTTGATTGATTTCAATAAATTTTGAAATAAGAAATTGTTATATTAAATTTATGGTAAAAGAAGTTGAATCTTGAAATAGTACCTCTTCAAAACGTACCTAATATGTATGCATGTATATATATATATATATAGAGAGAGAGAGAGAGAGACAGAGACAGAGTGAGAGAGAGAGAGAGAGGGGAAGGGTCAAATGAGAACATGGTCAAAATAAGAAAACACAAAATGGCCAAATTATATGTGATTTAGCACTCAAATCATATACGATTACGGAAATGGTCAACGCGAGGAGAACACCGACTTGGATGGAAGACTATGAAACAGGTGAAGGATTCTCGGATGAAGATGGATTGAATGCTATGATGACGCTCATTGAAGATGATCCGCTTACATTTAAAGAGGTTGTCAAGAGTAAGAAGTGGAGGGATGCAATGAAGGCAGAAATTGATTCGATAGAAAAGAACAAGACGTGGGAGTTGACCACTGCACCGAACAGAGTAAAGCCAAATGGAGTTAAGATGGTTTTTAAAACCAAACTTAACGAAAATGGAGAGATAGAAAAATACAAAGCCAGTTTGGTGGCAAAGGACTCGATACCATCCACTTGATACTTACACTAGCTGCTCAACAAGGATGAAATGTTTTCCAGCTCCATGTAAAGAGTGCATTTCTTCACAGGGAACTTAAAGAAGAAGTCTTTATACAACAGTCGATCGAGTATGAGAGGAAAGGTGAAGAAAACTGTCAGGATCTAATTCTTAACAAGAATAATGAACTCAGAAACAATATTAAAGGAGTTGCGGAATAACACTTTAATATTCAACTATCAAAGTAACAGTGAATCAGAAATCACAACTTGTAAACTTTATTGAATGATTAAAGTTACAAGCTTTCAAACAAAACCTCAATCTTGATGAACAGACTCACCAAGACGAATTCTACTTCTCTAGAACTAGGATTAAAAACCTTGAGGTTAATTCTCTCTCTAAAACTTATCAATCAAAAGTTAATTCTATCAAAGACTTCTATACTATTTATACAAGACATATAACAAGATAATTATCAAAATACAATTGATCTTCAATCCATAATTATCTCCTTTACTTTAGTAAGTCTTATATACAACTGTCTTCATTCCATACTGAGTCTTCATCTCATAAGCAACACTAACCTACTTCAGAAGTATTAATCATCTTCAGCAGCATTAAACTCCTCAACAGTATTAATCATGTTAGCAGTAGTAATCCCTTAGCAGTACTAACTACTAGCAGAACTAACTCTCCAAGCAGTACTAACTATTGAAGTAATAGTACTAACTTTTCAAACAGTATTAAATCTACTAGCAGTAGTAATCATGATATACTAGCAGCATTAACCATACTTGAACAAATCTTAAATTCCCAACAATCTCCCCCTAACTTGACTTTTAGAAAGAGAAGTCAAGTTCTTCATATATGGTCTTCAAGATGCTTTCAAAACTTCATCTTAGTTGCCCAAATTTGGATCCAGTCCCAGACTTTGATTGATTGTCCTTCTTATCACAATTCTGGCCATTTCAGATCCTTTTGCACACACTAGCTTGGCTTTCAGCATTCCTTTCAGCTTCTCCTTGCTATGATCATACACTTTGTCCACTAGAAAATACTCATGATAACAGTTATCTATAGTGATCATGTAGACACCACAGTTTTCAAAGAGCATCCACTGATTAATCCTTTTGAACCCATACTCATGATGCAAATCCTTGATCCTGTGCATCACTTTTTCTGGTTCAAACATCATACACAAGTATTCCATAGCAACTTTCAGTAGACTTTCTTCAGTTCCTTTCAAAACAGGCTCATATAGCTTTATTCCCACCTTATGCATTTCTTCTAAGTCAGCCCTGGAGCAACTTCTGATCACTTTACCCCAAGTTGTGTATACTTCAAACAAGTCACCAACTCTTTTGAGTCTGAAGTAATCCTTTCTGTTGTCCCTCAGAATATCCCAAAAGATGATTTCTGGTGCCTTCACAGAAATGGGAACAACCTGTACTGGTTCTATTAAAGTCATGTAAAGACCAACCTGCTCATCAGATTGATTTGGTTGTTGTGCACTTTGACTTGTTTGCTCTGTATGATCTGCAACAGATGGTTCTGCCTCTTTTTCTGCTTCTTCAATCCTTGGCTTTTTGGACTGTTTCTTGGAAGCTATGGTCTTTACTCTCTTTGCAGATTTGGCTTCTACATCAACTTGCTCTTCCTTCTTTGCAGCCTTTTCCTTTGAAGGAGTGGTTTCCTCAGGGAAGGGTTGTTGGATGTTTAGATCATGTCTCTCTTTCATTCTTCTTTCAACTTCTTCCCTTTGAGAGGAGTCTCCTTGAAGCTTTGCCATTTCCTTTTTATAAAGCTCCTCAACTTTGCTGTATGCCATGTTAGCAAACATCTCTCCTTTTACACCAATTGAGCCTCTCAGAAAGTTTATCATTTTTCTCCTTTCTTGATTGGCCAAAAAGGTCTTAGAGGGTTGTCTTTTCTGAGTCTTTATAGGCATTCTGTGCTTGGTTGCTTTTACTATACTTTTCTTGGCCTCAGCTGCAGTTTTCATGCTCTTTTGATACTCTTCATTGAGCTTTTTAGCCATATTCAGTGCAAGCTCTCTGTATTTTTCTAATTGAAGTTGTTCCTCTTTTTCCATCTCAGCTTGAAGCGGTTTTACCACTTCTTCATCTAGCTCTATCTGTTTCTGCTGCTTTAAAGATTCAGGTTCAACCATCTTAGCCTTTCCTTTCTTCTTCAATTCTGCCTCACTGCTTTCTTTGCTTTTCTGCTTAAGACCTCCTTCTTTAATGACCACTCCCTTGGCCTTTTGAGTAGCCTTGGAAGTGTCATTCTTAGCCTTTACCAAAGTTTCTGCAATCTCTAATTCTTCAACTGATAGCCCTGTTACTTCTGCTCTCTTTTCTGTTACTGTTGCTTGCTTTTCAGTTACTGCTGCTTTACTAGTTTCTGCTTCTTTGTTTTCTTTTTCCCTATTCTGCTCCCCCTCAAATTGTGCTTCCATACCACTAGGACTGAGTTTCTCCTTTTCATCCTGTTTCTCCCCCTTTTTGAAAGCATCTGCCCTCTTCTTCAAGACAAACTGTTTTCCTTTCCTTTTCTGCACCAACTTCTTCATTAGCTTCTTCAGTTTGGTAATCTGCACTTGTTGAGACAGAATTACCAACTTCATTTCTTCTATATCGGCTCCCTGTTTGATGACATCTAGATTAATGTTGCCCATTGTATCCATCAATTCTTGGTAGTTATATCTATCCTCACCTTCTCTAGGAGTGTTACCCCCTAGATGGTTTTTCCTTATGTAAGTATGGGTGATGGGAGAAGTTGGTTTTTGAAGAAGGGACTGAGGAATTGATATAGTGATTCAAGGTTGGGATTAGCTCTCAGTGGGATGGTCTAGTGAGGGCCTTGACCCTGATGCCATACCTTCTTGATTGTGGGACACCACCATCATTGTAGAGAACAATGGGGTGTCAACTCCTTCCGAGTCCATGGCAGATCTCTTCATATTTGAAAAGACCTTACCCTTGGGGATTTTAGGTACATATACCTCATCAAATTGAGGCATATCCGTCAATTCAGTGGTGATAACTGCCTGGACAAATCTTGGATACATAAAAAAACTCTTTTTATTCTCCAAGTTTGACACAAGGTCATTAAAAATCATTTTTGAGAAATTATACTTTCTGGCAGTGGCCAAGCAGACCAAAGCATAAGCAATGGTACTACTGAACTCACTCCATCCAGTAGTCTTTCTAGAAATGCAATGCATGAGGGTATGAACAAGAAAACGCCATTGGGGAGAAAATTTGGCTTTTGAGAACTTGAAAACACCCAATGGGCCTCCATACCCCATTCTAGTGAGATTGGAAAACAGATCATCATTAGAGATAGATGTAATACCTGAGGCATCGTCTAGTCGTAGACTGATGCGAATAACCTCTTCAGAAACTGTCAAGGGTTTGTCACACACCCTTGTCTTGATAACCTGCACACCATTTTCAGTAATAGCGGTGGCATTGGCCCAGAATTGCTTCTGGTGCTCGATGTATATTGATGGTGACACTGTAAGAGCATGAGCGATATGGCTGGACTTGAGAAAATAGACTATTTGATGAAATCCAGCAGACTGCTTAGGCTTTTGAAGCATTGCAATCTCGTTGTGTTCATCAATAAACGCCATTGATGCCATCGAGCTTGAGAAGTCTTGACTAAACCACACTGGTTGCTTGAGAGAAAAAGGTTAGAGAAAAGATGAACAGTATTCATAGAGTCGTTATGAGCTTTTAGGCGGGCAAAGAGGGTATTTATATGATTCGGGAAAGAAGCAGTATTAACCATCTAGCAGTATTAACTAACTAGCAGTATTAACTGAGAGCAGTATTAACCACTAGCAGTATTAACTAACTAGCAGTATTAACTGAGAGCAGTATTAGCCACTAGCAGTATTAACTAACTAGCAGTATTAACTGAGAGCAGTATTAACCACTAGCAGTATTAACTAACTAGCAGTATTAACTGATACCTGAAGTAGTAACTTTGCACTGGCAGCATTAACTATACTTACACTATAGAAGCTTGTGTTAGTCTGAGCAAGGCAATACACTTCCTGAGAAAAATGATTAGTAACACCAAAAATAACCAAATAACAGGTATACAATCACTTTTTAAACATGAGTTCATTCAGAGTTGATCATGCCCACACTTGTGACCAAGAAAGTGAATCTACCCACATCAAAAGCTTTAGTGAATAGATCAGCAAACTGGTTATCAGTATGAACTTTAGCAACTTGAATAAGCTTCTTTTCATTGCAGTTTCTAATAAAGTGATACCTGATTTCAATGTGCTTTGTTTTGGAGTGCTTGACTGGATTGTTCACAATGCTAATAGCACTGCTATTGTCAATGAAGATTGGAGTGTGAAGAAAGGTTACCCCATAGTCTGGCATTTGATTCTAAATCCATAGAACCTGTGAATAGCAACTTGCAGCAACAATGTACTCAGCTTTTGTTGTGGATAAGGACACTGTGGTTTGCTTCTTGCACTGCCAAGATACTAGTCTTGCACCTAAAAATTGACATCCCCCCGACGTAGACTTTCTATCCATATTAGCACCACCCAAGTCACTGTCTGAATATGCAATCAAGTCAAAGTTGGATTCATAGGGATACCAAAGACCTAATCTAGGTTGCCCTCTTAAGTATCTGAAAATCCTCTTAACAACTTGAAGATGTGACTGCTTTGGCTTGACTTGGAATCTGGCACACACACACACTGGAAACATGATATCTGGTCTTGAGGCTGTGAGATACATGAAAGATCCAATCATTGATCTATAAAGATGGACATCCACATCTTCCCCCTCAAGATCAGTAGTGACAGACATATACTTCTTCATCAATTGTTCCATATAGAAAGGCACTCTTCACATCCATTTGATATACCTTGAACTGCATAAATGAAGCATAGGCTAGAAACAGCCTAATTGCCTCTACCCTTGCAACTGGAGCAAATACTTCCTCATAGTCTATACCTTCTTCCTGAGTGTACCCTTGTGTCACTAGCCTTGCTTTGTTCCTGATTACAATTCCTCTCTCATCCTTTTTAGTTCTGAAAATCCACTTGGTGCCAATAGCACTATGACCTTTTGGAAGGTCCACCAAGTCCCAAACATCTTTCAATTTGAACTGTAGTAACTCTTCTTGCATGGCTTCTATCCAACTTGAATCTTTCAATGCATCATAAGCCTTCTTAGGCTCAATCTGAGATAGAAAGCAAGAGAGTACTGTATTCTGCTGATCCTGCATGTCTTGAAGTCTGCTTTGTTTCCTAGTCGTCATAGGAGAAGAGATGTCTCCTATTACCAACTCAGGAGGATGATTCTTCTGAGTTCTTATCTGAAGACTAGGTTCTTCATTAATTCCCACATCTAAATTGGAATCATTTAAGTCAGCTGAGGGAATCACATCAGCTGCTTCTGGCTCTACATGCTCTGGATTTTCCTCATCTCTTCTTTCTTCTTCACTCTGAATTTGTTCAGTAACAGTCTCCTTTTCACAGATTTCAACAGGTTCCATTGTAGGAAATGGAAAGATCACAGACTGAGGAATAATATGTTGAATTTGTTCTTCCTCTGATCCTCTACTTCCTGATCCTGCATGATCATCACTACTGAAACCCAAAGAGTTAGTTAGTGATTCAATGACAAATAGCCATTGAGGACCTGAACCAATAGGATTTAGTGTGTTCTCATTGCATTTGACATTGTCACTTTCCTCAATTATTTTAGAAGAAGAATTAAATACTCTGTAGGCTTTACTCTGAGATGAGTAACCAACAAGAAAACCATCATCTGCTTTGCTATCTAACTTTCCTAGGTGAGTTTTGGTATTGAGAATGGTACAAGGACATCCAAAAGGTTTGAAAAATCCAACAAATGGTTTTCTTTTATTTAAAAGCTCATATGGTGTCTTGTTTTTAGGCTTGACTACTAGAACTCTGTTTTGGACATAGCAAGCAGTATTAACTGCTTCAGCCCAGAAAGTAATTGGAAGTTTTGAATCAGCTAACAGAGATCTAGCAGCTTCAATCAGTGTCATATTCCTTCTCTCAGCAACACCATTTTGTTGTGGAGTCCTAGGAGCACTGTATTGCCTCTCAATTCCTTTTTCCTCACAAAAGGTGTTTAGGTCAAGGTTTTTAAATTCAGTACCATTATCTGACCTAATGACTTTTACCTTTTGATTTGTTTGGTTTTCAATTCTTAGAATAAAGGATTTGATCAGTCCACTTGTCTCATCCTTAGTCCTTAGAAAATATACCCAGATAATCTAGAGTAATCATCAACAATAACTAAGCAGTATGATTTCTTACCTATACTCATGACATTTGTAGGACCAAACAGATCCATATGCAACAACTGAAGAGAAGAAGAAATTGTGTTCACTTCTTTGGACTTATGGAAGTTTTGTGTTGTTTGCCTTTGAGATACGCAACACAATGATCATCACATGAAAAGACTTTTGAAGGCAAACCTCTTACAAGGTTGTTTTTAACAAGTTTATTCATTGTTTTAAAGTTCATGTGACACATCCTTCTGTGCCAAAGTGATGATTCATCCAAAGATGCTTTTGAAACAAGACAGTTTAGGGATGAATCAGTTGAAACATTTTCCATATCCAAACAATAGACATTATCCTTTCTGGGAGTTCTTAGTAGTATCATCTTTTCATCAACTACCTTGAATCCAGGAGCAAGGATAATGCATTCAGAATCAGTGAATAATATACTATGCTTTTTGTCACAAACCTGTGATACACTTAACAGGTTGTACCTTAACTGCTCAACATAGAAAACATCCTCAAAGGTCATCTTACCTTTTGTTACATCACCCTTACCACTAATCTTACCTCCATCTGGAGTATTACCAAAGGCAACATTTCCTCCATCAATTTTCTTGAAATTCTTGAGGCAAGCCATGTTCCCTGTCATGTGCCTAGAGCAACCACTATCAACATGCCAGATGCTCTTTCCCTTGAGCTGCTGATTGCCCTGCACATTAGATAAATCAATTAGTATTGATTGGGAACCCAAGCCAAAGTGGTCTTGGGCCTCCCTTTCTCATCAAAGTATTTACATTCCTTTTTGATGAGATTTTTAAAATCAGAGCACTCTTTACTGGAATACTTTGTTAAGATGATAGGTCTAGCAGCACAAACACTAGAAGCAGTACTAATTTTAGAAGTACTAACGGAGTTAGCAGTATTAACATTTGAAGAGGTACTAACAATGTTAGTTTTAGAAGTACTAATACTCTCAACAGTACTAACATTGGTAGCAGCAGTATTGCTTCTAGCAACACTATCTTTGTTAGCAGCACTATTTATGGTAGCAGTACTAACAGTTTTAGTGCTTTTGGGAACCCACATCTTGACATTCTCTCTTACAGTCTTTTTCTTCATGTGGCTTTTAGATTTAACAGTTTTCTTAGCCACATGGTTCTTTTCATTCTTCCTATAACCAAAGGGTTTTTGCACAGATCTTTGAAAATTTATCCTTTGGTTCATAGGATTAAAATAACAGTGCTAAGCAATATGATTCAATTTGCCACATATGAAACAAGGTTTTGGTCTGATGATTCTACTCAGATCAACTCCTTGTTTCTGAGCCCACTGATTATTCCAATTTCTTTGATTCCCCCTCCTTTTATCCTGTTTTAGGGGCTCAGATTTATTACATGCACACTGTTTGCAAGGAACAAGATTCACAACTGTAGTCTGTTTGTAATGAACCTTTTTGGACTTTCCCTCAGTCTTCTCTACACCATCAGATTTGACCCAATCCCTTCCACCACCCTCATTGGTAAGAATGTTATTTTCTAAGGGAATCTCAACATTCACATTATTATCCTTACCCTTTCCAGCTTCTTTCTCAGTCTTGTCTTCAACAACTACTTCATCTAAAGGATCTATCTTAGTGGCTCCCACATGCAAGTCCTTTCTATCCTTGGTCTCTAGCAAGTCTGATTTAGGAGGGATGTAGTTGTTGTTGTATGGTGGTGGTGTGGTATTGTACCCAATTCCTGGTTTAAGCTTATCATGGATTTGGACCTTTAGAATTGAATCCATGGCTTTAGATGCATATGAAAACTTTTCCACATCCAGCTTAACCTTGTCCAGTTTTCCTCTCAACTTTTCATTCTCCTCTTTGGAATTTGTCAGTTGGATTTCTAGATCATTCTTCTCCCACTTCCAGTAATTAGTATCATATGTGTGTTGCAGTTCATTAGCTTGGAAACCTTTGATTTGTTCCTCAAACCTCTCAAGAATTCTCACATAGTCTTTTCTATCCTTTTCTAACCTCTTAAGGTCATCACTCATATTCTGGTTGTGATCCTTGTACCTTTTAACAATGTCTATGCAAGTTTGAGAACATAGATTAGAAAGTACCTCAGTTGGGAGATCAGAGACCTCTGCCATGAGAGCTTGATTTTGAATGGCCTCTTCTGCTTGATCACTCCAGTCAAACCCCATTCCTTGTTGAGAAACAAGAGCTTGAGCAGAGTTTCTGTTCTGGTTGAAGCTTCCAGTCTGTGCTTGTTGGTGGTTGTTGTGAGACACTCCACTTTTGCATTCCCTGGCAAAGTGTCCCTTTATATGACACTTGTAGCATTCCACCTTTGACTTATCAAAGTGTGCTCCATCTTCTCTTCTTTGAGAGAAGTTGTTCCTCCCTGTCCTCTTGATGAATTTCTCTTCACCCTCATAGAAAGTATGGCCATCTGCCATTTGATATCCATCTCTTCAAGATCATCAGGATGAAGCTGCTCCAAGTCATCATTGATTAAAGAAGAGTTACCATGGCTGGAAAGAAAGGCTTCAAAAACAGATTCATTGCCTTTTTCTTGATTTACTCCATAGGAAACATTAACTGATTCAGGGTTAGCAGTAGAATCAGTTGATGCTGATAGGAGTGCAGCATTATGCACATATCCAGTAGGCTTCTTCTTTGCTTCCACCTCAGATTCAAACACTCTCAGATCGTTATACAGATCATCCATTTCCTTTTCTTCCAACATGTCATTCTGTCTGAATGAGACAGTGTACATGGTCCATTCATCTCCAAGAGATCTGAGAAACTTGCGGTTGACATCATCTTGTTCCATATGAACTCCAACAGTAGCCAACTCACCAATTAGCTTATTGAATCTATCAAAAGTTTGAGTCATAGACTCATTCTTTGAAGATGTAAAATTCTCATATTGCTGCTTGAGAATATCCCTTTGATTCCTCTTAGTGCTCTTGGTGCCAGAAAATCTCTTCTCTAAAGCATTCCATAGAATCTGAGCATCTGTGCAGTGTTGAAACTGATGTTGATACTCATTAGGAATGGCCAAAAGCAGGGTGCTTAAGGATTTCATCTCCAACTGTCTGACCTTCTTCTCACCATCAGTTTTTGGAGGTGGTCTTCTGCCATCTTGTCCAATTCTACCTTCAGTAGAGGGACCATTCTCAACAATGTCCCACATAGAACAGTCTGTAAGGAGGATGTACTGCTTGATTCGAATTTTCCACATGTCAAACTCATTAGGTTTGAGCATGGGAACCTTTGAGACAAAAGTACTGTTTGATTCACCTGTGTTGTCCATGATGAATGAAGGTTTCTGAGAATACTTGCTCTGATACCACTTGTCAGGATCTAATTCTTAACAAGAATAATGAACTCAGAAACAATATTAAATGAGTTGCGGAATAACACTTTAATATTCAACTATCAAAGTAACAGTGAATCAGAAATCACAACTTGTAAACTTTATTGAATGATTAAAGTTACAAGCTTTCTAACAAAACCTCAATCTTGATGAACAGGCTCACCAAGACGAATTCTACTTCTCTAGAATTAGGATTAAAAACCTTGAGGTTAATTCTCTCTCTAAAACTTATCAATCAAAAGTTAATTCTATCAAAGACTTCTATACTATTTATACAAGACATATAACAAGATAATTATCAAAATACAATTGATCTTCAGTCCATAATTATCTCATTTACTTTAGTAAGTCTTCTATACAACTGTCTTCATTCCATACTGAGTCTTCATCTCATAAGCAACACTAACCTACTTCAGAAGTATTAATCATCTTCAGCAGCATTAAACTCCTCAGCAGTATTAATCATGTTAGCAGTAGTAATCCCTTAGCAGTACTAACTACTAGCAGTACTAAATCTCCAACCAGTACTAACTATTGAAGTAGCAGTACTAACTTTTCAAGCAGTATTAAATCTACTAGCAGTAGTAATCATGATATACTAGCAGCATTAACCATACTTGAACAAATCTTAAATTCCCAACAAAAACAAAGTTTATAAGCTAAAGAAGGCATTGTATGGCCTTAAACAGGCGTTGAGAGCGTGGTACAACAAGATCGAAGCATATTTTGTTCGAGAAGGTTTTTGACGGTGCTCCTGCGAATACACATTGTTTACGAAGTCAAAAGAAGGAGGTAAGTTTTTAATAATAAGCATTTATGTTGATGACTTGATATACACTAGGAATGATAAAAACATGTGTGATGAATTTAAGAAATCAATGATGTTGGAATTTGACATGTCTGATTTGGGAAGAATGAGGTATTTTTTGGAAATTGAGGTGGTGCAAAGTTTTGATGGGATTTTTGTACGTAAAAAAATATATGTCTCTGAAGTTTTAGCAAGGTTTGAAATGGAGAATAGTAATGCGATGTTGAATCCTGTAGTTCAGGGTACAAAGCTAACGAAGGATGAAGAAGGAACCAAAGTTGATGCAACTTTGTTTAAGAAGATGGTTCGCAGCTTAATGTACTTGACCATAACAAGACCAGATATGATGTATGGAGTGTCTCATCAACAGATACATGGCCTGTCCAACTGAATCTCATTGGCATACAAGAAAGAGGATACTAAGGTATCTAAGAGGAATTACTGAACTCAGGATCTTGTACAAAATGAGAAACAACACAAACTTGATGGCATACACGGACAACGATTTTGCTGGTGATTTGGATAATCGCAAAAGTACTTATGGGTTTGTTTTCATGCTTAGCTTAGAAGTAGTCTCGTGGTCTTAAAAACCCATATTGACTCTCTCTACTACCGAGGTGGAATACGTGGCAGCAACATCATGTGCTTGTTAATGCATTTGGTTGAGAAGAATATTGGAGAAGCTTGGTCACAAAGAAGAGAAAAGTATTGTAATCAAATGTGACAACATCTCCACGATAAAGCTTTCCAAGAATGCAGTCTTTCATGGTCGAAGCAAACACATCGACATCAAATTTCATTTTTGAGGGATTGGGTAAAAGATGGAGTTGTGGATATGAGTTATTGTAGTTCTCAAAACCAAATTGCACACATAATGACAAAGCCCCTCAAGTTGGGTCAATTTCGCAATTTCTTAACATGTTGGGAATGGTTGAAGCTTCAAAAATAAACTAAATGTTCTTTGCATATAGTTTAAGGGAGGGAATGCTGGAAATCAAATATATCCTTTAATTTATACTTTGGCTTATCCTTTAGTTTAGTTTATCCTTTTGATTTGGATATGAGATTAGGTTCCTAGTTTTCAAGCTTTTAGTTAGCTCTTGTTGTTTATCATTTCTTTTCTTTTGTAAGGCCTATAAATCCTAGTACTTTCTTGATTGAATAATACAGAGACAAGCTTTCTCAGTAAACCATCTCGTGCTCTGCTTATTGTTCTTAACATGTTAATTACAACCTATTTCAAAATCTGTTAATATTGCAAAATAAGCATTTATAAGGTAAATGCAAAATTGGAAAGACTAATTTTGTGTACATCCATCATAACCATTAATGTTGCCCATATGCTTGCAACTAACCATTTTTGTACAATTTTTAACTTTAATGTCAAACCATTATGTTGCAACCAAAAGATAAGAAATATATGAAATTCTCTTTGTTACAAGAAACAATATCAATGAAAACAATTTATATCTAAATAACCCCAATAAATTAAGTGTCTTATATTACATCTAATTAGTCGTCGATTATCAAATTGTGTTTTATCTTAACTTAGTGGGCATTTTCTAACAATAAATTTTCTTTACCGTGCAACACAAATATATAAATAAAGGATGTAATGTATTAACATGACATAATGAGAATTTAGTATGCTCAAATTATGAATTGTGGTTGAATTTGGGTTATCCCACATTGATGAGAAAGATAAATATATAAAATAGTTATGTGTATGAAAGGAGGGGATGGCTTGAAAATAAATATCAATATAAACGTATAAAGGAATGCTATCAGGTATTAAAATGACACAATGAGAATTTAGCAATCTCAAATCATGAATTGTCGTTGAGTTTGGGTTATCCCATATTGACGAGTAAGAGAAATATAAATCTATAAATGAAGGCTATAAGGTATTAACATTGCGAATGAGAATTTAGTATTCTCAAATTGTGGTTGAGTTTAGTTGTCCCATATTAATGAGAAAGGGAAATATTGGAAAATATAGTTGAGTATATGTCAAGAGGGAGGATGGCTTGAAAATCAATATCAAGATAAATATATAAAAGAATTCTACTTGGGTTAGTTATACACTTCACATGTTTCTAGGGATTCATATGTCATTATCAAAGGATAGAAATGTTGAAAAGAGTTAGTTAGGTATATGAAAGGAGAGGGAATGCCATAAAAATTAAAAAAATTGGTTGTCTAAAAATGTTACCATCTATTTTTTGGATTAATTAAATGGTAATTTGAAATTATGTGATATAAATATTTTATTAGAAAATAACACCTTTTGCTTTAGATTTGATCAAATGTAAAATGTTCATTAGAATTGAATCAATATAAACATCAATATAAATATAAATATATATATATATAAATATATATATATATATATATATATATATATATAATAACCAATATAAAAAGAGTGTTGGCTAGTAGGTATTGACATTCACTACTATAGAAATAAGTATTTTAAACGTTGTTTTGGACATTTTTAAACGGCTTTACAACTGTTTAAAAGGGCACCGTTTGAAAAGGTCAGGGGCTTTTTTAAACGGTTTTTGAACCGTTTAAAAAAGTCACATTTTTAAACGGTTTTTGTGATAGTGAAAGCGTTTGAAAAAGTGTTTGGCCTTTTTAAACGGTTGTTCTAGAGGACCGTTTAAAATACATAAGATGTATGTATTTTAAACGGTTGTATGAAAAAATCGTATAAAAAGATGTATGTATTTTAAACGGTTGTCCTATGCCGAACAAGAGAGACATCGGTAGAAAAATGGTCTGCCGAAGATGTTGCTTATCTTCGGTAGTGATAGCTAAGTTCTTTTGAAGTTCATCTTGATCCGCATTAGTAGACTTACTTCATGTTGAATTCGGTTGGTTCTTCGATTCACCGATATTTTAAAGCACAACTAAGCTATTACAACGAACCATAAGATATCTTAAGTATGAAAGTGTACTAACATACAATTACAAACCGAAAAGGGGAGGTCATCTTCAAATCTTAGATAACCCAACACTTGGGTATTGAAGTTGCTTCATCTCACAGAGGTTACTTGCTTTCTCAATCTAAATATACAACTGAAATTATTGAACGAGCTCCTCTCACTGATACTCGTGCTGTGGACTCCTTTCTGAATTGAATGTCGAGTATTCTACCACTTATGGTTCTCCTCTCAAAGACCCTACCTTGTACCGTACTATAGTTGGTAGCCTGGTTTATCTCATTATTACTCAACCATACATTGCATATGCGGTTCACATTCTTAGCCAGTTTGTCGCAGCTCCGACTTCTACTCATTGGACAGCTGTTGTGCGTATTTTACGTTACCTTCGAGGTACCATGTTTCGAAGTCTCCTGCTATCATCGACATCTTCTCTCGAACTACGAGAATACTCTGATGCTGCTTATGCACGTAATCCTATGGACCGTCGATCTGTTACAGGTTTTGTGTTTTCTTGGGAGACTCCCTTATTTCATGGAAAAGTAAGAAACAATCTGTAGTTTCTCTTTCTTCCACTGAAGCTGAATACCGAGCTATGACATCTACTTCCAAGGAGATTATTTGGTTGCATTGGCTACTTGTTGATATGGGTGTCTTCTTTCCTCATCCCACTCCTATGTATTGTGAAAATCGCAGCGCCATTCGGGTTGCTCACAACTCGGTTTTTCATAAAAGAACCAAGCATATCGAGGTTGATTTCCACTTTACACGTCATCATCTAAAACTTGACACTCTTTCCTTACCGTTTGTCAGTTCTACTTTACAACTTGCAGACTTTTTTACGAAGTCTCGCCCAATTTTTCGATTTCGCTTCCTTGTTAACAAACTCTCGATGCTTCTTGCACCAACATCATGAGTTTGAGGGGTATGTTAGATAGTATAGGGGTTGTTTTGTATTTTTGTATATTTTTTGTTTCTTTTAGGTTTCTTGTCTCTTTATATATAGTTGTTGTAACCCTTTGTAATATTCTTTCCTTCTTGATGTATGGAGAATTCGAGAGTTATCATGGTATTTCTTCTATCTTTGGAAAAAGAGAAAACGAGATCGAAGAAGGCTTGGAATTTGGCATCGAAGAAGGAGCAAACAGTCCCTACCGGTAGTTACACCGAGAGTTAAGTCTCGGTGGCCACTGGACCAGAAACTACCGAGAGTTTCACCGAGATTTAAGTCTCGGGACAACTCTCGACAACTTATTTTCTTATTTTAATTATTAGGATAACTATTGTTAGCTTTATTTTTTATTAGGATTATTATTTAGTTTTCTTTTATTGCTTATTTAAATAGTTTCCTAGTTGGTTTATAATTAGGATAGATTCAATTTCCTTAGTTAAGCTTAGTTATAAATATGATTAATCCCTTTATTGTTTTCATTGAATTGAATTTTATCAAGTTTTAATAAAAGTTCTCTTAGAGAGTTTTGAGTTTTCTCCATATTTTTTAGTCTTACGCTTGTAAACTCATAAGCCTTTTCGGGTTTGACGCTTGTCAATCCTTCTGCGTATTCCTACTGTGTCAGTTGGTATCAGAGCACAGACTTTCCTGTCTTTTCACCTTCGAGATGGCAGACCAACCACCACCTCTTGCCCGAGCAGATCTTGATGGGGTCACAGCGGCTTTTACCGCAACCCTCAATACGCTGACAACCACCTTCGCCAATCAGATCACCGCCAATAATATTGAACGACTGAGACGAGATGGTGGTCGATACAATCAGACCACTAGTTTAAGTTCCGACTCGGAATCCGAGGAGGAAGTCGAACCACCCCGAAAAGACCCCGATTACCGAATGAAGGCCGATATTCCCTACTTCTTTCGAACCATGGGTGTAGAAGAGTTCCTAGACTGGAAAATCGAGGTCGATCATTTTTTCGATATTATGGAGGTTCCTAAAGACAAACAGGTAAAGTTGGTTGCTTTCCGTCTAAAGAGTGTCGCAGCTATTTGGTGGGATAAATTGATCGTGCAAAGACAACGACAAAGAAAGGACTAGTTCGATCTTGGAGGAAAATGAAGAAACTTATGATGCACTACTGGAAAATTGCTTATTTCCGACCAAGATTTCTGACGGATTCTATCCGTCGGTAATTACCGACGGATCACTGACGGAAATTTAATTTTTGCGACGGATAGACTATCCGTCGGTAAATATATATATTTACCGACGGATATTAAATTTTTTTTTATTTTCAAATCCGTCGGAAATCCGTCGGTAATTTATATAATTTAATAAATATTTATTTTTTTCTGACGTCCGTCTGTGATCCGTCGGTAATTACAAACGAATTACCGACGGCATTTAAGAGTCCGTCGGTAATCCGTCGGTAAATATAATAATTTAATAAATATTAATTTTTTCTGTGATCATGTATGTATATATATATATATATGTATATGTATGTTTGTATGTATGTGATCATGTATGTATATACACATGTACGTATGTGATCATGAATGTATGTACACCATATATGTATGTACATGTTCATATGTGATCATGTATGTAATATGTATGTATGTACATGTACGTATGTGATCATGTATGTATGTACATCATGTATAGTATGTATATGATCGTGTATGTATGTACATGTACATATGTGATCATGTATGTATATACACATGTACGTATGTGATCATGAATGTATGTACACCATGTATAGTATGTATGTGATCATGTATGTATGTACATGTACATATGTCATCATGTATGTATGTACATCATGTATAGTACGTATGTGATCATGTATGTAATATGTATGTATGTACATGTACGTATGTGATCATGTGTGTACCATTAAAGCTCAACTAGATACGTTAAAGCCCAACTGGGAACGTTAAAGCCCCACTGAATCCATTAAAGCCCAACTGGATCTGTTAAAGCCCAACTGGTAACGTTAAAGCCCAACTAAATCCATTAAAGCCCAACCAGATTCATTAAAGCCCAACCGGATGCGTTTAAAGCCCAACCAGATCCATTAGAGCCCAACCGGATGCGTTTAAAGCCCAACTGGATCTGGCCATTAAAAGCAACTGGATATATTAAAGCCCAACCGGGTCCATTAAAGCCCAACTGGATCCATTAAAGCCCAATTGGATACGTTAAAGCCCAACTGGGAACCTTAAAGCCCACTGAATCCATTAAAGCCCAACTGGATCTGTTAAAGCCCAGATGGTAACGTTAAAGCCCAACTAAATCCATTAAAGCCCAACCAGATTCATTAAAGCCCAACCAGATCCATTAAAGCCCAACTGGATGCGTTTAAAGCCCAACTGGTACGTTAAAGCCCAACTGGATCCATTAAAAGCAACTGGATATATTAAAGTCCAACCGGGTCCATTAAAGCCCAACTGGATCCATTAAAGCCCAATTGGATACGTTAAAGCCCAACTGGGAACGTTAAAGCCCACTGAATCCATTAAAGCCCAACTGGATCTGTTAAAGCCCTACTGGTAACGTTAAAGCCCAACCAGATCCATTAAAGCCCAATCGGATTCGTTTAAAGCTCTGGGTACGTTAAAGCCTAACTGATCACATTTGGTCCCAGGTCCCTGATCTAACTGGAATTAACGGAAAAAGATAACGGACGTTAATTGTTTCCATTAAGTCCACTTACTTCAGGGGTATTTTAGTCAATTTAAATATAATTTGATAAATTAATTAATAATTTTAAATATAATTTGATAAATTAATTAATAATTTTAAATATGATTTGATAAATTAATTTATAATTAATTTATTAATTTTAATATTAAATAATATATTAATTAATAAATTATTTAATAATTATAATTTTAAATATAATTTTAATTTAAAAGTAATTTATTTAATAAAAAAAATTATCCGTCGGTAATCACCGACGGATATAATCCGTCGGTAAATACCGACGGAATTTCCTTCGGAAATTCGTCGGTGAATTTCCGAAATTTCTTAAAAAAAATAGCGGGCTTAAAGCCCTAATCTGTCGATCTCTTCACCTCTCTCCCTCTCAATCTCTCAATCCCTCAATCTCTCGATCTTTCCCTCAATCGACTCCCTCTCGATCTCCCTCAATCTCTATATGTAACATCCGTAAATTTATAAGGTAAGTATTTGTTTCCTTAAATACGTTAATTGCACCTATTTGAAAATATGAGCCTTTATATGCATTTAATGATGGTTACTATGTTGTAATGTCGAGTAAATTGATTTACCATTCTTTAATCGTTCAAACCTCGCGCTCGTTATCGAAATTGGTCAAGTTTCGGGATGTTGGGGGTTTGGTGCGACAGTGACTCGCGATTGTGACACTGTCACTCTCTCGGAGTCACTCTCGCGGTAGATGTACCGCGGGTGTTTGGGTTGGCGCGACTATGACACGCGATTGTGACATGGGCACTATCGCGGTGTCAAGGTCGCGGGAGATGTACCGAGGGTGGGGGTCTCCGCGCGATTGTGACACGGGCAATGTCGCAAGCGGGTGCAGGGGGATTAAATGAACCCTTGGCCGAAAATACCCCATTTTATCACTTTTCACTTTGAGAAAACGGGTGAACTCTCATTTTGGGCGATTTTTGAGCATTCCAAACACACACACATTTATTGCTAGTGGTTGGGGTGATTCTTGGTTCATCAAGTCTCATCCAAGTGTATTTATTGAAGATCCTCATCAAAGTCATTCCTCTCCACTTCAAGTCTCATCTTCTCCAACTTCTAGGGTTTGACACTTTTCTAGGTTTTGGTCCAAAAACCTAGATTGTGAGTTTACTAACCTTTGTTAAAACTAGATACACATCATATTCTTCTAGTTGTTATTATTTATCTCTATATGTTTAAGTATGTGGGATTTGATTATGAAGAAAAGTTGGGAATGTGATTTTGTGTGAAATGCCATGTTTTACTTTATTGATAGGGTATTTGGTATTGACTCCATGAAGGTATATATTGGATATCTTGGCATGATTTGGGATGTATAGATTATGGTAGATAATAAATTCTACCTGGAATGCCTTTTTGGTGATTAAATGTCTAAACATTGATTATGTTGGTATTTGGGTCTCATAATGGATTTATGTGTTGGGATGGTAACATTGTACCCTTGGTTGGTATCGAAATGTGTTGGTTGAAATATACCTCAAGACCTCCTATAAATTATGTTGGACGAACCAAGTCAGTAGACACTAGGAGGATGTAGTCTTGGGCGCCACTGTGATGGTATGTGCCTAGACCTCCGCCATTTGAGGAATTTTCTTTGGTATAGTCCTCGGGTGTGCCGGGCCTTTCGGATGTCTCTTGGTAGATGGCATCAAGGTATATCGACTATTTGGGTGGAACTTGATTGGTGCTATGGGTCTCCCCTATTGACTCCACATATATTGAACTCTGGTTAACTGCCGATAAGAATTGTAACTGATCATGCATGCTTATTATTGTTCAACTCACTAGGATTTTTGGCCTAACACTTGTTTGGTGTCGATGTGTATCTCAGGTTCTAGCAGCGCCATTCCTAAGCAGGTTTAGATGCTTTGGGTGAGAGCTTGGGGATTTTGCACTTGGACCCTTACTTCTTTTGGGAATAAACCGTTGGGCTTATAGATGACAACCCTTTTGTAATCTCTTTTCTAGATGTAGAAATTAGATTAGTTGGTTGTTATTTTATTGTCCGTTTAAATTACAAATTGTGATTAAACAGGTTATTTATATATTCCCCATTTTTGGGAGGCTCTTGCTATGGCAATTCTAGTATACCTCATGTCCGTTTTTCGGATTTTTGTTATCCCTACTTTTAGGGTGTTACACTCGATCCCTCAATCTCCACAGTCTCTCCCTCTGTCTCTCGTCTCTCCCTCTCGTTTCCCTCTCACGATTCCTCTCTCCTTCTCGATCCCTCTCGCTCTCTGAACTCTCCATCGACGGCCACAACCCACCGGCGACCACCGACGCCATCACTCTCCCTCTCGATCTCACTGTAAGAAATTTCGTATAATGTATGTACCCAACTGTGATGTTTCTCATGTTATATAAGGACACAAGTTCAAATATGATTTACTGTATCTTGAAAGGTTATTTCTGTTAAACTCATAAGCAATTGTAAAAATATGTAAGAGATCGTGGGGTTTTTGCTAAACATCTATTTTATAAAATGGGGATAAGTTTTCTTCTCTTTTGATATTGTTGAGTTATGTGAAACAGATAAAGCTTGAGTTTGTTGAGACTGTTGAGTTATGTAGCAACCCAAAATCATCAACTGTTGTACATCATGCCAATAGCACTGGATTGGTTTTATTTACTGTATGCAACAGGTACATTGGATTAAAAATGCAATGTTAAATAATAACAGTAGGGTTAAAGCTGCTTAATCCCTTTTGAGTTCTGTATTAAATTCTTTATATATGTGTAGCATCAAGATCATCTGTGTGTATAAATAGGTAATGAATTGAAAAGGGAAACTTGGCTTTATCATAAAGTCAGAACAAACATGACTGTTGGAAGGTAGATATCTTATTCAACGTACAGTTTATGATGAATATATATATATATGTCTATTTCACCTTTATCTCGTTTGAAACTGTCAAAGTAATCAAAATGAATGGTTTGTGGCAAGAATTTTCTTTTACATAAAAAAAATATAAACATGTAACAATCATTTTTCGAGCATAGTGTTGGTTTTGCATTTTGTAATAGTAAGAATTTGAGATATATATATATATATATATATATATATGTATGTATGTCTATATATATGTATGTAATTATACGTATGTATTTAATTGCATACATGTGCATTGATGATATATGTATGCGCTATTTATTTATTTATTTTAGTTGGTTTGCCAATTGTTGGGCAAACATTAGGTTGATATATGGAAATATTCATTTTATAGCCGTTATGCCGCCGAAATTTTAAAAAACATATGTTTGACTTTCCAATAATCAAACCATTACATTTAGAGTTTTAAAAAACATATGTTTGACTTTCAAGAAGGCAAACCATTACATGTAGTGTTCAATAGACTTCTAACTTCGTTGACATCTACGGTTTGACTTTTCAATAGTCAAAACACCTTTCTTTGATTGTAACCTACGGTTTTGACTTTCCAATAGTCAAACCATTACACTTAGAGTTTTAGAGTCATCGAAAACTCCTCTATACCTATGGTCTGACTTTCAAGAAGGCAAACCATTACATGTAGTGTTCAATAGACTTCTAACTTCGTTGACACCTATGGTTTGACTTTTTGAATAGTCAAAACACCTTTCTTTGATTGTAACCTACGATTTTGACTTTCCAATAGTCAAACCATTTCACTTAGAGTTTTAGAGTCATCGAAAACTCCTCTATACCTATGGTCTGACTTTCAAGAAGGCAAACCATTACATGTAGTGTTCAACAGACTTCTAACTTCGTTGACACCTATGGTTTGACTTTTTCAATAGTCAAAACACCTTTCCTTGATTGTAACCTACAATTTTGACTTTCCAATAGTCAAACCATTACACTTAGAGTTTTAGAGTCATCGAAAACTCCTCTATACCTATGGTCTGACTTTCAAGAAGGCAAACCATTACATGTAGTGCTCAACAGACTTCTAACTTCGTTGACACCTACGGTTTGACTTTTCAATAGTCAAAGCATTACACGTAGGGTTTTAAAGTCATCCAAAGCTCATCTAAACCTACAGTGTTACACCAACTCTATCTTGATTATGTCGATTAACTACTTATTTCTTTGTTGTAGTGGTTGAATATGTCGACAGATAGAGGATGTATAGAAAGAACGACAGTCGGGGGTTTAGTACCGCTATGCATCGGGACCGCATGGTAATTTATCATACACTAGACTAAATGTATATAATTGATGAATATATGTACTATATACATGATTTTATTACCTACTAACAATTTAAGTTGTGTATTGTAGAGAGATGCATGGGGACGTGAGCCTACCAGCGACGAGGTTTGGGAGGCTACGCACTGCACCAACAGGAAGCTTGTTCCAGGTGCGACTGGTCCGTCCACGGATCCTCCGATCTACGTTTATCCAAAGGCGGCTCATATGATTGTAAGTTCAATGGGAAAATTGCATAAAAAGGTAACCTACTTTGTTTTAATTTCTATTTTAGGTAACATACTTTTAAAAGTTCTGTTTTGGTACTTAAGATATAAAGTTTCAAACACTTAGGTACCTGGGTGACCGGTTTAACCCTTAACCGGTTACCATATTGACATGGCAAATGACGTGGCTTCCAACTCAACGCTATTTGATGACGTGATTGTGACATGGATCATTTTACTATTTTTCTTATTTTGCTTTAAAAAAATAAATATAATGTTATAATATATTTATATATTATAAATAAAAATGAAAAAAAAATCTTTGAATGTATTAGGAGAGATCAATCTTCAAGAAGATTCCAACCCTATTTGGAGACTTTTCACCTTTCTCCCCCTCTCTCACAACACCAAAATTAACAAGTCCATTTTAATTTCGTATTTTCAGTTTCAATATCAGATGAGTTAGATTTTTTGGTTTGGTGTTCATCAAGAGAAAGACAGAGAGGGATCTCCACTATGTTTTATCATTTTATTCTCCAAAACACCAAAATGAGAGATCCATTATCCAGATGGATTAGTGTTCATCAAGAGAGAAAGAAAGAGATATCTCTACACGAGTTTTGATTTTTTCGGTTTAGATTCGAGTTTGGCAACGATTCTAGCAGATCCGGTTTTTGGTTTCATATTCAAGCTTAGTTTTCGAAGTTTGGTTTTGAAGGTTCAGATATGGTTTGCGATTCAAGTTCGGTTTCAAAGGTTTTCGATTTGGTTTCTGAAGTTCAATTCGAAGGTTTCCGATTCAAGTTTGGTTTTCGATTCAAGCAGATCTGGTTTTGGCTTTCGAATCCGGTTTTTGCGTTTGGTTCTGAAGGAGATCTGGTTTTCGAGTTTGGTTTTTGATGGCGACGAGTTTGGCTTCCATGTCTCGAAGGCAGACCTAGATTCAAGCCTCTTGAAGACAACAACTTTTATGTCTATTTGTAATTGTTTTTTAATGTTTTGTATGAATGTTCTTTGGATATGAATTTGTATTAATGTTCTTGTCGTAGATTCAGGTCTTTGAGTTTTGAATGTTTATATGGGTTTCATTTTGAGTTTGGATCTGATTTAGCCTTGAATATTGTATGAATGTTTGATTTTTTTAAGGTTTGAATTAGATTTAAAGTTGAATGTTTTTGTATGAATGTTCAAAAGAATTTAGGGTTGAATCTGAATAACGTTTTGGGTTTAAAACTTTAAATGTTTAATGGGTGGTGGTGGTGGATGATGTTGAAGATGAGGTTCTGATGATTGATGAATATTGAGGCTTTTTCCAAGTCCTATGCATTCAAGAGAAAATTTTAATTTATAATATATAATATATAAATATAATATAACATTATTTTTATTTTTTTAAAGCAAAATAAGAAAAATAGTAAAATGATCCATGTCACAATCACGTCATCAAATAGCGTTGAGTTGGAAGCCACGTCATTTGCCATGTCAATATGGTAACCGGTTAAGGGTTAAACCGGTCACCAGGTACCTAAGTGTTTGAAACTTTACATCTTAAGTACCAAAATAGAACTTTTTGAAGTACGCTACCTAAAATAGGAATTAAAACAAAGTAGGTTACCTTTCCATGCAATTTGCCCAAGTTCAATTATGCATGACTAGATATTTGTTTGTTTTATAAGATAGATAGAAATTATAGCAAACTTAGTTTAGGCTGCCATTGTTGGGCAGACGATAGGATTGTTTTGATAAAAGCAGGTCATGGATATATGTTCAAATCGCAGTTAAAATGCTGCCGAATTTTCTATAGGTTAGTTGACTTGACAATGTCTAATTTGGTAAAGTGTAGGATGCCTACCATCGGATTAGGGAGGAGGAGTACCTAGACTTACCTCCCGGCACTGTACCTCCCAATGACGCCGAGTTGTGGGAGCGTAGTGTCGGAGGATGGCGTAAGGGCCGTCTTTTTGGATGGGGGACCAGTCAGGATCCCTATTATGCTATGACCGGTGATTCAGGTGCCAGTTCGAGCGGGAGCACGCGCGACCATCACGATGAGGAGGTATGCTTGTCAAATGCTGTTTAACATTGTTAATCATATGTTTGTTAAATGTTGTTTGACATTGTTCTATATATGTTTGTCAAATGTTGAATTTCAGTTGGAGGAGCTGAGGCAGAGATTAGAGAGAGAGGAAGCAGAGAGGATCCAGTTGCAGGAGCGACTACAGAGAGAAGAAGCAGAGAGGATCCGGATTCAGGAGCGAATGGTTAGAGATGAAGTAGAGAAGAGCAGATGCACGAACGAATGACTCAGTTTGACGCGTTCATGATCAAGTTTAACAGTCAGCCCCCCTTTCCCCCCTTTCCCCCTCCGTAGGATTATATTTATGTATTTATAGATATTTTGTACACTTTAAGAATTAGTAATATTTAAAAATTGGCAGGTTTTGTACAGGATAAAAACTGGAAAATTTTAAATTTTAATTATTTCTTTTAAAAAAATTAAATTACCGACGGATTATCCGTCGGCAATTATTTTTTAATTTAATTTTTATTTAATTAATATCCGTCGGAAATCCGTCGGAAATAATCCGTCGGTGAGTAGCCGTCAGTAATCCGTCGCTAAAAGTATACCGTCGGTGATCCGTCGGAAATAACCATGCCGTCGATAACCGTCGGAGATCCGTTGGAAAATTAAACCGTCGGTGATCCGTCGGTGATCTGAACGCCGACCACCTTTATACCGACGGACATTTACCGACGGATCACCGACGGATTTCGATTTTACCGACGGATCACCGACGGATTCATCCTTCGGATTCATCCATATGGAACGATTCTTACCAGGAGATTATGAACGGATCCTTAACAAGCTATATCCCAAACCTGAAAACAACAACGACTCTATTATGTATCCTGTTTCTTCCCTCGTCAAACAACCACCTATTCCGAAGAAGCCACCCGAAAAAGATGAAGTCTTGCCGAACAGATTTGAAGTGAAAGTCATCCCCATCGTGGCCGAGCCACAACAAGAAATCTTGACAGAGACCAAAGTATCTGAACCAGATCTCGAACCAGCCACCGAAGAAATCAAAAGTGAACCGGTTGAAAACATTCCCGAGCCAACGAAATCTATGTTCCCAGAAGTCAAGAAGATTAATCCCGAATATTTTGTTTCCGTTCAAACCGAAACAATTCCTGGTAAAGCTACTTTAATCTCTTACCCTTTCGAGTTTTGTAAAATATCGCTCGTATGGAAACGATCACGACAACCTCAGTTGGGATTTGAAGACTGTTCAAATTTTTTGAATTTTGGAGACCAAGTTGTGAATCCAAACGTTATGAAGAAACGAATGTTCTACGGGTCGGATGAATATATTTTTCAAGTGAACTCGAGGTCGAGTTCTTTTCAAGTGAGGGTGCCTGATGTAAGGAGAATTCGAGAGTTATCATGGTATTTCTTCTATCTTTGGAAAAAGAGAAAACGAGATCGAAGAAGGCTCGGAATTTGGCATCGAAGAAGGAGCAAACAGTCCCTACCGATAGTTACACCGGGAGTTAAGTCTCGGTGGCCACTGGACAGGAACTACCGAGAGTTTCACCGAGACTTAAGTCTCGGGACAACTCTCGACAACTTATTTTCTCATTTTAATTATTACGATAACTATTGTTAGCTTTATTTATTATTAAGATTATTATTTAGTTTTCTTTTATTGCTTATTTAAATAGTTTTCTAGTTGATTTATAATTAGGATAGATTCAATTTCCTTAGTTAAGCTTAGTTATAAATAGGATTAATCTCTTTATTGTTTTCATTGAATTGAATTGAATTTTATCAAGTTTTAATAAAAGTTCTCTTAGAGAGTTTTGAGTTTTCTCCATATTTTTTAGTCTTACGCTTGTAAACTCATAAGCCTTTTCGGGTTTGACGTTTGTCAATCTTTCCGCATATTCCTACTGCGTCACTTCTAATGAAAATCCTAGTTGTTTCCTGACAATTCTTTTTGTCTCTTAAAGTTATCATATATATATATATATATATATATATATATATATATATAGAGAGAGAGAGAGAGAGAGAGAGAGAGAATTGTGGATTTGGTCCCTGTGTTTTGATAATTTTTTTGACTATGGTCCCTATACTATGTTTATTGTGGATTTGGTCCTTGTGGTATTTAATTTGTTTTGGTCATGGTCCCTCTGAGTAACATCTCCGTTAATTCTGTTAACTCAATGACCATTTTAGCCATTTTGCTTAACTTTTGTCCTTTTTTCCTATGAAAAAGTAAAAACAATAATTTATACACACACACACACACACACACACACACATATATATATAACGATAACAAAATAAATAAAATAAGACATTATTGTATGATTTGATTTGTTTAAATTAAAAATCAATTATATTAAATTCGATTTAACTTTATGGTTTTAGTATTTTTACCTATTTGGGTGTGAAAACCTAGCTGAAATTTATACAGGGATTTGTTCAATTTTAAGTTACAAAGATAATAGTATATATGAACTTGCCATTTGGTTATAATTTAAATAGTTGATTTTAAGTTTTTGAATGAAAGCAATATGGAAAACGGAACCCCTAATTTTTGGATGATAAAATTGGAGTTCATTTTCTTAGTGGTTTTCAATAATTTTGGTGTTAAAATATTGATAAAAAGTTTATTTATTGCAATGATAGAAAAAGAACAATACAATTAAATCATTCTTAACATAATAATTTTTTTTTAATTTAAACAAATTAAATCATAAAACCATGTCTTATTTTATTTGCTCTAAATTTAAAAAAAAGTTATAGTTTTATGATTTAATTTGTTTAAATTAAAATTTTAACAACATTTAAGCAATAAAACTCTATCTTTTTCCACAACTACAATAAAACAATAAAATTAAATCGTATTTAATATAATTAATTGTTTAAAAATTTTAAACAAATCAAATCATATAATAATATCTTATTTTATTTATTTTGATATCGATATATATATATATATATATATATATATATATATATATATATATATATGTGTGTGTGTGTGTGTGTGTGTGTGTGTGTGTGTGTGTGTAAAATATTGTTTTACAGTTTTATAGAAAAAAGACAAAAGTTATGCAAAATGGCTAAAATGGCCTTTGATTTAACAGAGTTAACGGAAGTGTTAGTCAGAGGGACCATGATCAAAACAAATTGAATACCACAAGGACCAAATCCACAATAAACATAGTATAGGGACCCTAGTCAAAAAAATTATCAAAACACAGGGACCAAATCCATAACTCACTCATATATATATATATATATATATATATATATATATATATATATATATAGGGGCAGGTTCAAACGAGAAGCTAAACATTTTGCGAGAAGGCGAGAAGTGTTTAATCATATATGATACACAAACTTAATCACATATGATTAAACACATGTTATATTGGCAATACATAGACGTTTAATCATATATGATTAAGCACACCCACAGGCCGTGATATCATATATGATTAAACACTTTTCGCCTTCTCGCAAAATGTTTAACTTCTCGCATGATCCTTCCTCTATATATATATATATATATACTATCTTATAAACCAAATTTGCTAAAAATCTTAAAGTCTTAAGTACAACTTTCTTTACATAGAGTACAACATAGATATGCAAAAAGTCTTAAAAGTCTTAAAAACACTTTTTAAGCATGATGTACAACTTGTTAGATCTGTTTTTATAGTAATCATTGTATTTATTTTCTAGCTTAGTCTGTTCTTAATGTTCTTTCTGTTTTGTAATGGCTTGGGGTATTTAAGTCCCCTTAGAGCCTTTGTTTTGTAAGAACTTTGACACGCACATTAATCTGAATTCACACTTTGCGCTTCCATACTTTCTCTCTCTATTTTCTCTCTCTAAAGATTTATAGATTCTTGGACTTTCAATTGGTATCAAAGCGATCTAGATCTTGAGAGGATTGAGAGAAATCGTTTTTAGTTACTGAATTTGTAGATTAAGCAGAAAATTTGATTGATTTTCTTGATTTTTCAAGAAAATCTCGTTTTTTGCTTGATTCATCAAATTTGGATAGTTTTCTGGTTAATTTTGTGCGAATTTGATTTGTTTAGGTTCATTTTGTGTAATCGATTATTCTTGATTCATATATTTTTGCATAAAAAACATGATTTGATCATTGATTTTGTGTTTTTGTGATTTTCTGGAAACTAGGAGTTCACGTACTGTTCCATTCAAGTTTTTGAGTTTCAGTGTGATTTAATCGAAATTGTTAGTTGAATTGTGTAAGAAAGTTGTTTTCGTTCATCATTGTGTGAATTTCTTGTTGAAATTTCTTTGTTAGATTCGATCTTACGCGTTTTATTTGTTTTTCTGAAGTTTGCGTTTCATTCATATATGTTTGCGTGTGATTCATATATTCATAATGTTTTGCGCCTCATTCATGCATTCTATATATCTTGTGGTCTAACTCGTGTGTTAGTGAATTTTTCAGGTTTGCGGTTCACGTTGGAAACGCAAAGCTTCTAGGTTCTCGGTTCTAGTCTAATACGCAAACAATCAGTTTGCGTTTCACTCTTGCAACGCAACGTCTCTCACCCGTAAAGTCTACACACGCAAAGCTTCATCTTGCGTGTCACTTAGCAAACGCAAAACTCAGTTTGAGTTTCCCTCTGCAAACGCAAAACCTTCTTTGCGCTCCTCATTGCATACGCAAACCTCTAGTTTGCGCGTCTCCCATACTTGGAAAATTTTTCTGAAATTTCTGATTTTTTCACAAGATGTCTTTGCAAGCTCAAATCTACAAAAATGACCTCATGATTTCTTTGGGGTCTGATACACGTCTACCAGTACTGATCAATGAGAACGAATTCGAACAGTGGCAGGATCGGTTTATTAACTTCATTGAAAGACAACCAAATGGGGAGAACATGATGAAATCACTGACTCAGGGTCCTATGGAAACACCAAGGAAAGCTGTTCCAGCTACTGCAACCACTGCTGCTACCACTGTTGATAAAGCTTTAAGGGAATATGATGCTGATGAGATGTTACGACATCAAGCTGATAGTCAGGCCAAATCAAATCTGATCCTTGCTCTTCCCAACTCCATTTATAACTGAATCGATTGCTTCAAACAGAATCCTATGCTGATGTGGACTCAACTTGAAAAGATTATGCTTGGTACTGCAATGTCAACTCAATTGCGTCAGACTAGGTATATGAACAATTTTGAAAAGTTCAAGGCTAAGGATGGAGAAAGCTTGAAAAGTGTATTTGATCGATTTTGGGTTGTCATAAATGATTTGTACAAGATCAAAGTTAAAAAACTGAATTGGAGGCTAATTTGAAGTTTCTGAATGCACTACAACCAGAGTGGAACAAGTCATGCCACAGAATGAGAAACGATGTCAGAATCTCAACCATGCCAATTCAGGAGTTATACGAAATCTTGATGACAGATGAATCTATGGTAATGGAGAAGAAGGCAAAAATGGATAAGAAGAACAAACCTCTGTCAGTAGATCCCATTGCTCTTATAGCTAGCCAACTGGCTGAGCAAGCTTTGACCGAATCAGCTTATGATGGATCTACATATGATGATGGCGAAGCACTCGAAAAGGCCATGATACTTTTGACTCAGCACTATCAGAAGAGATTCAAGCACAGATCTGGTTCAAACAACCTGCGGTTTACTTCTGATTCTAAAAAGATAGAACCTGGTGCTCCTTCAAAGACATACACTCCAAAGTATGAACCAGCTAAGGTAGTTGAACAGAAGAAGGATGACAAAAAGGTAATGAATTGTTTTAACTGTGGGAAGCCTGGACATATGGTTATAGATTGCAAAGTCAAAGTGGTAAAGGATGCTGCTTTTTATCGAAAGAAGTTGGCTCTAGCTGAAAAGAAGGAAAGTGGAACCATCCTGTTGGCTGAAGAAGAATACTGATTGGATCATTCGGACAACGAGGCTGAAAATGAGGAAACTGCGGCTATGTGCTTTATAGGTGATGACAAATCTGATGATGAGGAAGAGGATACCTCATCTGATGGTTCTGAGGTAATATCTGAGTTTAACTATAATTTCTTCTTATCTCAAATTAATGTTTTTATCACTGCTTTGCATGATTTGCGCTTAAAGTTCGTTTTTGAAAAGTTTAAAAATCAAGAAAAGTCTGATTTAATTGATAAACTGCAAATTTCTTTAAAAGATGAAAAATCAATTTTAATTGATACAAAAGAGAAATTTCAAAAGCAGTTAGTTGATCTAGAAAATTGAAATCAGACTTATCGTGATTCGTTGACTGAAATGACTTCTTCAAATCAAAATCTTTCTGAGAAAATAATTGTTTTAGAAAAGAAATTATATAAAAGAGAACAATCTGAGCAAACTATTTACATGAACAAACCAAGGAGTGAAGAAGCTATAAAGGAAAAGTGGGGACTTGGTTTCGAAAATCCGCATTTTTTAAATCATGCTAAAAATGAAGTTCCTACTTTATATGAATATGATCACTTTACTCTTGCAAGATATGCTCCTCAGTTTAAATTCTTTTGGACAACTGAGAAACAAATTTTGGAAGATTAAATGTGAAAAGGATGAAAAATAAGAGGATGGAAATGCCATTTGTTTACACCTCTGAAAATGCAAAGTATTTTCCTGATCAATCTAAGAAATCCAGAAAATTTCAAAATATGTTAAATATCAAATCTTCCGATAAATCTTCATTATCAACAGATTTTGTTGATATTTTTGTTAACACTGATAAGGAAAATGTATCTCCGGTGTCTCATGATACTAAGAAATACATTCCCCCATTAGTGTTAGAAGGTAAGATTGTTGATCTTGAAGATAGATTGGAAGAAGAAAATATTCAAACTTGTTTAGAAAACGATTTATTTCTTTTTATAATGAAAACAAGTTTTGAAGATAAAATTTCTTCTGGATTGTCAAAAGATTCTAAGGAAAATTCTAAAGTTTTACAAAATAATGGTCATTTGCGTTCCACATTGGAAACGCAAACTGAAAGTTTGCGCATCCAGTTGGACGCGCAAAGCTCAGTTTGCGCCTCCAATGGGAAGCGCAAACCTCCTCCAGACTTGCGCATTTTTGAAAATTTTCACTCCAAAGCTAGTTCTTCAATGTCAAATGCTAAGACTGATTTATTTGATAAAGTTTCTTCTTTTGATTCAATTATTGATAATTCTTTACTGCTAAATGCTCAATTTTATAAAAAGAAGCGTAAAAGAAGAAGATCAAAGAAGTCAAAGAAACATGATACTGTCTTATCTGAAAATTCTAATGTTTCTGATTTTTCTTCTTCAGATTGGACTGTGAGGAAGTCACCAAGGCAGATTTGGAGGATGAAACAACAAATTTTCGAATCTGAACTGTTAGAAGTTAACTTTGTAGACACTCTTTGTGATACTGATACATTTGCTTCATGTAATAAAAACCCAAAATATTCTTTTCAGCAAATGTTTGATATATCAAAGAATATCTCATATGCTTCTTCTAGTTCTGATTCTGATAATTGTGTTTTATCTTCTATTGATAATTGCTTTCATTCTTGCATGAAAATTAAATCTGTGAAAAATAAAATATATAAATCTAACAAGGGACCCATAAGCATATGGGTACCTAAAAAGGTGTAGTTTCTGTGTGTGCAGCTAAGTCAATTATGGTATCTGGACTCGGGATGTTCAAAACATATGACTAGAAACAAATCTCTTCTGTCTAATTTTAAAGATAAATGTTGCGGTTGTGTGAAATTTGGTAACTGTGAGACAGCTCTGATTCTTGGTTATGGTGATCTAGTTCAGGGTAACATTACAGTAAAAAGAGTAAGCTACGTCGAGGGTCTAAGTCACAACCTTTTCAGCATAGGACAGTTCTGCGATGAAGACCTTGAAGTTAGCTTCAAATCCAAAAGAGTTGCAGTGAAGAATGATAATGGCAAGGATCTTTTGGTGGGAAAAAGACACTCAAATTTGTATACCATTGATCTTTCCAAGATCAAAATTCCTTCAGATATCTGCTTGCTTTCTAAAGCTTCAGTTCAAGAAAGTTGGATTTGGCACAGACGTTTAGCTCATCTCAACTTCAAGTATATGGATCGCCTGGTCAAGAATGATTCAGTGAGAGGTCTTCCAGTTCTCTGTTTCCAGAAAGACCATCTATGCCAGGATTGTGAGAAAGGAAAAATGAAGAAAGCTCTTCACAAGCCTAAACCTGAACACTGCACGTCGGCTATTCTTGATCTTTTGCATGTTGATTTGTGTGGTCCAATGAAGACGAAGAGTTTAGGACATAAGAAATATGTTTTGGTGATTGTTGATGATTACTCCAGATATACTTGGGTAAAATTTCTGAAGTCAAAAGACGAGACTCCTGAAGTTCTTATCAACCTCATCAAGACAACTCAGACAAATAAGCAGAAGCAAGTGAAAGTGGTAAGATCTGACAATGGCACTGAATTCAAAAACAATATTCTTCAGGCATTCTATGAATCTCAAGGAATACAACAACAATTTTCTGCTACACGTACTCCGCAACAGAACGGCGTTGTTGAAAGAAGAAACAGAACGCTTGTTGAGTCCGCCAGATCAATGCTTGCTTATTCAGGTCTACCTTTGTCTTACTGGGCTGAAGCAGTTTCAACTGCCTGTCATACACATAATAGATAAATTCTGCATCGTCATTTCAACAAAACACCGTATGAAGTTATGAACGGGATCAAACCGAACATCAAGTATTTTAAGTCATTCGGGTGTAAATGCTACGTTCTGAATGACAGGGTGAATCTCAACAAGTTTAGTCCAAAGGAAGATGAGGGTGTATTCGTGGGTTATTCTTCAAACTCTGCTGCTTATAGAGTTTTTCTGATCTCTGTAAGAAAGGTCATAGAGAGTGTCAATGTAAAATTTGACGAAGCTGCTGATTTGGTTTCTAGTCACTCAGGCTCAGAACCCGCTTTTACTGGCAATTCAGTTTCTGAACAAATCAGTTCAGAACCTGCTCTTTCACTGGATAACCAGGATTCTACTTCCTCTCCTAATCTTTATGATCTTGATTTTCTGTTTGAAAATTTTTATGATGATGTGCCTAGATCTAACTCTGAAAATGTTTCTAATGTTTTGAATCAGGAAACTGAGAGCTCATCTATTCCAAATTCCGCTGCATCTATCTCTGACAATGATGTTGCTCCAGTATCTCCTGTTCAACAAGAACTGGCACAACAAGATTTTGTTCAATCAAACAATGTTCAATCAGAAACTGAGCCTAGTCATGAAGAACATACTCAAGAAGAGTCTATTCAAGATCAAACTGTTCAAGAGGAATCACTTCAGGAAGAAGTACAGAATGATGCTATTCAACAATCTGTTCCCAAATCTGATTCAGAGATTGTTGAGATACCTCCTCCTCAAGTTGAAACTATTTCTATCTCTTCATCTGATGTAGAAGCTTCTGAACCTCCCTCTCTTCAATTAGAAGTGGTTCAAGATGTAATTGATCCTATCCCTCATACCACAAAATGGACAAGATCTCATCCAATTCATCAAATTATTGGAGATCCTCAAGCCAGTGTTTCTACACGCTCCAAGTCGGCTACTTCCAACGAATGTCTCGTCACTTGCTTCCTAAGCAAGATTGAACCTACAAAAGTTTCTGAAGCGTTGGAGGACCCGGATTGGATTATTGCTATGCAAGAGGAGCTCAATCAATTTGATATGCTCAAAGTGTGGAGACTTGTACCGAGGCCGAAAGGAAAAAGCATAATTGGTACAAAGTGGATATTCAAGAACAAAAAGGATATAGATGGTATCGTCGTGCGGAACAAAGCAAGGTTGGTAGCTAAAGGATATCGACAAGAAGAAGGTATTGACTACGATGAAACATTTGCACCCGTTGCCAGATTGGAAGCTATCCGAATGTTTCTTGCCTTCGCTGCTTATCGCAATTTCACAGTATATCAAATGGATGTCAAGACTGCATTTCTCAATGGCAAGCTGAAAGAAGAAGTATATGTATCTCAGGCAGAAGGATTTGTTGACAAAGATAGTCCAGATTATGTATATTTTCTCGATCAAGCACTGTATGGTTTGAAACAAGCTCCACGGGCGTGGTATGACGAGTTGTCAGCTTTCTTGGTCAAATCCGACTTCACCAAAGGGTCTATCGATACTACTCTTTTCATTTATAGATCTAATCTTGATATCTGCTTAGTAAAAATATACGTAGATGATATTATTTTCGGTGCGACTAACAAATCTTTGTGTACTTGGTTTTCTGATTTAATGACCTCTAGATTTCAGATGAGCATGATGGGAGAAATCAACTTCTTCCTCGGCTAACAAGTGAAGCAGCTTCCTGATGGTATCTTCATCAACCAGTCAAATTACATATTTGACATCTTGAAGAAATTCAAGATGGACAAATCTACTTCAATTGGAACACCGATGGCTCATGGTGCCAAACTCGGACTCGATCCAGATGGAAAAGTTGTGGATCAAAAGACATACAGAGGGATGATCGTATCGCTGATGTATCTTACTGCCAGTCGCCCGGACATAATGTTCTCCACGTGCTTATGTGCCCGATTCCAAGCTAAACCAAAAGAATCTCATCTTTTAGCAGTCAAACGCATTTTTAGATATATTAAAGGAACTCCTTATTTAGGATTATGGTATCCTAAAAGTTCTGACTATAATTTGATTGCTTATTCAGATGCAAATTTTGGTGGTAATCAATTGGACAGGAAGAGTACTTCTGGTCATCTTCAGTTTTTAGGTGACAGACTGATAAGCTGGGCGTCAAAAAAGCAAAACTGCGTTTCAATATCAACAGCCGAAGCTGAATACGTCACTGTAGCTAGTTGCTGTGCTCAAGTGCTCTGGATGAAAACGCAACTTCGTGATTACGAAATGTTATACAAGACAGTGTCGATATATTGTGACAGCAAGTCTGCAATTGCGATATCAGTCAATCCAGTCCAGCACACCAAGACCAAGCACATTGACATGAGATACCATTTTATATAGCATCACGTGGAAGAAGGTACTATTGAATTATATTTTGTACCAACTGAATATCAACTTGTTGATATCTTTACAAAAGCCTTAGATGAAAAACGTTTCAATTTTTTGCTTTCAAAATTAGGCATGTTGAATTTAAAAGTTTAAATCTTTACAAATTTTACTCTATAAAATAAAATTTTACATATTTTCTTTCTTTTGAATAAAACGTATGTCTAAGATCTTTTACAAGTTTTTGTTTATATTATAGTTTTATATGTTCAAATTTCAAGTCTTACAAAAGTTGAAAAGTCAGCGACATGTTTGTAGCTTTTGTTTTTGCTTTAAAGATATGTGAGTCGGAATTTTTATAGTTTTCTTTGCTTAGACTACCTAAATGATCAGAATTATAGATCGGAATGAAAATATGGGCTAAGCATTTAGACGTTGATCTGAGTAATTGAGATGAATAATAAATTCTTAAAAATACAGAAATCTCTGGGTTTAAAAGTTTGTACATGTGACCTTTCTGGTTTGGGAAAGTAAGATTCATGGGATGCTCGATATCTGGTCCCCTAAGGTCATTTGGTCTGGGAGTGATCGAACAGAAATCCTTCTATAGAATCAGATCGAAAGTCATGTTCTACTGGTATGAATGGGTTTAGGATGTGTCGATGTAGCCTTTCTGATCTGGGAAAGTAAGTTCCAAGGGGTGCTTGACACCTAGTCCCCTAAGGCCAACTGGTCTGGGAGCGGCTGACCCAAATCCTAAAATAAGGTTAGATAGAAAATTACGTTTACGGCATGTTCTTTACTTACCGAAGTTTTTGATTAAAAGATGCCAAAGTACACGAGCTTAAAAGATGCCAAAGATCACACTCATGTGAAGATGCCATAATGCACAATGCTAAAAGATGCCAATGAGCACACATCTCACGATACTTGGTGATATGTTTGAGTTGTGATAAACCTGTAAATTTGTGAAAGTCTTAATTTTTGATGACTTAGTGTCAGTACATGCAAAGTTTTCTATAATCATTTTAGAGCTGCATTTTTCTTGAAGCTAATTGAAGTTCACATGCGAGCACACTAAATAGACAAAATGGAAGTTTTTGAAACTGAACATGTCTTAACTTGATATGCAATTATACTTGGTCTTGCATCCAACAACATATGCTTGATTTCAACTGATTGATAAATTTGTGAAATTTTACTGAGTAGATTTTAATTTGTTTAGTATTTAAAATTTTATATGTTCAGTTGTTACAAAATTTATATTCAATATGATCATCTTTCATACTGATGTCTTTATGTTTGAGTATCTATATATATATATTTTTTGTATATGGTCTGTGCAATTTTCAAGGGGGAGAGCTTATCTGAAAAAGTTATCTGATTTTTTTTTCTGTGGATGAGGGGGAGTAAGTAAGAAAATTATCTGTGCTGATCAGAAGTTAAACATGTATGTTTCTCATATTTTTCTACACATTTGCTATACTAACAGTTAAATTTTTGTGCATTTGTGTAGGGGGAGTGAAAGGATTTCAGGTATATTTTTTTTTACAATTTTTTTTATGTTATTTTTTTTAGATATAGTTTTGTTTTAGTTTTTTCTTGGTTTAAATAGTGTTTTTCTATTTCTTTTTCTTTTTCCCGCGTGTTTGTTCTTTCTATCTGACCTTCGACCTCCTTCTCTCTCTCGGTGAAATTCTTTCTTGTGCTAAAAACTTAATCTGATTTCTTTTAGATTTTGTTACTCGAACTCAAGGTGTATTTTTTATTCTAATTTACTTTCATTCTTCGTTTTTAATTTGGTTTATATTGTATGTTTACTCGAGTTGAATGTTCTCAATCTGATATTGTTCTAAATCTTCAGATTCGACTTGTTTTAGTTCGAACTAGGTATTGGGTTTTGCTTAGATCTGATAATCGATCATCAGGTATGTTTTCTTTTACTTTAATTTCATGTTTTCTTGCTTTATTTTTGTTTTTTTTGTGGTTTTCGTTCAGTGTCTCGCGAAAAATTGGTTTCTGAACAAGTATGATAGACCCGCAAAGTGAACTTTGTGCGTCTAGCTAGAAATGCAAAGTGAACTTTGCGCGTCTAGCTAGAAACGCAAAGTGAACTTTGCGCGTCTAGCTAGAAACGCAAAGTGAACTTTGCGCGTCTAGCTAGAAACGCAAAGTGAACTTTGCGCGTCTAGCTAGAAACGCAAAGTGAACTTTGCGCGTCTATCTAGAAACGCAAAGTCTATTTTGCGCTTCTAACTTGTTATGCAAACTTGTTTTTCTTTGTTCTTTCAAATGTAGTTTACGTATCAACTAGGACACGCAAAGTCTACTTTGCGTCTCCTCTTTGACACGCAAACTCTCTTTGCGTTTATGTTTCTTGCTTTGGTTTTGGGTTTTTATATCAAGTATGATTGAATCGCAAAGTGTACTTTGCGCAACCAACAGGACACGCAAAGTCTAGTTTGCATTTCCCGTTGGACACGAAAAGTGAACTTTGCGCATCACACTTGATACGCAAACCTTCCTTTGTGTTTTTGTTTGTTGGTTGTTTTTCTAAGTATAGTTTTCGGACCATGCTAGAAACGCAAATTTACCTTTGCGACTCATGACTGAAACGCAAACTTGGCTTTGTGTTTCACGTTCAACAAGCAAACTTTGGTTTGCGCTTCTAACTTGGCACGCAAACCATACTTAGAATATTTTTTTTTATTTTTTTGTCTATTTTTTGTCTAATTCTTTTTTATTTTGTTTTCCAGATCTATTATGTCTTCTAAAACAAATACAGATCCAATGATTCAAGACGAGAATGCCATTCTCGATGATCCATCTGATCGAGCTTCTCATGATACTCCCATGCCGTCTCATCCTTCTGTTGGAGCCGATCTTTCTGCTTCTCGTCGTACACCAAATGATGTGTTCCCAACCATCATGTACATGCCTTACAAGCCGAACAACTATTTTGTGGACTTTGATAGAATAAAGATCCATCCAGTTATTCGATCTATTCTTCGAGGACATCCAATTGCTCAAGCTCTGTCTTCTGTTGCTGATGTTCCGGAGGTCTACATTCAACAGGCTTGGAATTCTATAACAAAGAATGAAATGGCTCGTCCGCATCACTTTGATCTTCAAATCGATCAATTTGAATCTTTTCTATCTTACAAGCGACTGAGATTGATACTGGAGCTTCCTGAGCCGAATTCCAGACAAGGTCGTACTACCTATGACAATTTTCCATCTGAAGAGGAAGTATTTGAGGGAATCAAACAGCTTGGATATGTTGGTCAACTAAACAAAGTTACAAACTTTGAAAATTCTAATCTACCTCCAGTATGGTATGCAATGTTCTCTATTATTATCAGGTGCCTAACATCGAAGCATTCTGGCACAGACAGTGCAAGTCTTATGTATCTCCGATTGTTCCATGCAGTCGACTATACTTTTATTTTTTGGACCGAACTCTCGGAGTTGGTACATGACAAGTTCACCAACAAGAAACGGAAGTTCATTCCATTCATTAGATTTCTGAAACTTATTGTTCGAAGCATGCTTCGCAGCAATCCAGCCATTCCTCGCAGATTATCTTGGCCTCAGGTTCCAGACTCTGAAATGACTTATATTCAGAAGCAGAAGAGGTCTTTCAACTATTCTATGACCATTCCGTATGCTCTTATTGCCAACTACGCTGATGTTACAGATGAGGATGTCATAGAATATTGCATGGAGAATGAGTTTTGGGAAGCTGTACAAGATGAGCCTTCTCATGACAACCAAGCTGCTGAAAAAGATGTTGAACTTGAAGCAGCTATTCCTGAACAAGAGCCTGAAGTTGAAAAAGAGGCTGAAGATGAGAAAGAAGTTGCGGTTTTTGTTGAAGAAGAAATAGTTCAAGAGGATGTTGCTTCTCAACAAATTGATAATGTTCTAACGTCAATTGTTACTGAGTCTCCTATTCATGTTACTTCTGATGATGCTGATGATTGTGATGTTCATGTTAGTGATATTGATAGGGATGATGATGATGAAGATTCTGATCATGATGATGATGATAGTGATAAACCAAGTCTTAAGGTTTATGGAAGGAAGGTTGGGACACCGGAAGTGGTTGTTTCAACATAAGTTCTCTCTGAAGATGATTCTGTTCATGTTAATCCTTCTGTTGCACATCTTCAAGTAGATGAATTGGATACAGCTTTTGATCAAGCCTCTGCTCCGGTACAAAGTCAAGCTCCAACAACTTCACTTGCGGCTATTCAAGTTCCAGCTGTAGAGCTTTCTTCTGATCAAGCTCGGGTATCTACTGACAAATTCTCTACTTTGAACGATGTTATTCGTCAGTTATCAGAGAAAATGGATGCAGAAAAGGAAGCACAGATTCTGAAGTTGAAGACTTTCTTCAAAGGCAAGATGCTTGAGATTGATACGTCTATTATTCCTCCAGAGATTCCTTTCAGACGACCAACTGGGTAGTTCTTCGTGAACCTTCTTCTGCTGTTACTTCAACTACTACTCCAATTGTTTCTCTTCCATTTCCTTCGGTGGTTTCTATGTCTACGGGACTTTCTATGTCTGCTCCTTCTGATACTTCTACAAGGTCTTCTCTTCATGACCTACCTATTTCTGAATTGACTGATCTATTGTATGCGCGTCTATTGTCTATGTCACCGCCACAACATCAGGATCAAGATCTTCTTTCTTTGCTATGGAACTTCCAACCTACGCCGCCTTCAGTTCCTTCTTCTGAATCTGACCGGATTACTGTTTTATCTAATGAGTTTCATGCATTCAGATCAGAAGTTCGATCAAGTTTTGCTGATCTTAAATCTTCTATGACTCAAGCTTTTTCTGATATCTCTAACAAGGTTGATCGTATGGAACAAAGCTGCAGATCTGAGGCCGACCCGTCTCTTAAGCGCCGACATGACCAAGATGATCCTGATCATCAAGGCCATGAGGGGGAGATGTCAAAGAGACCGAGAGTTGAAGGATCTTCTGAAGCTAGAGAAAATATTCAAGAAGAAGTGGCTGGTGATAAAGGAAATAGTGGTGAATCTGTTCAAGACTGCAACATTCAGGACTTAGTGAATGTTATGATTGAAAATGTTGATTTGTCTTCCATGCATAATGAACTGAATATTTCTAAGAGCAATATTAACAATAATATGCAAATTGTTGTTTATATGGATCCAAATGTTTCTGAAAATGTTCATGAAGTTGAAGAATCTGAAGCTGCAAATGACATGAGGACATTCTTTGCTAACTTCATAGAGATTAATTCTGATGATGATGAAGATGAAGATGTCAGGTTTGAAAAGATTTGTCAAGTCAATGAAGAAGACTGTGATGACATTGTTATCATATCAGATACAGAAGATGACTCAGTGTTCATGGATGCGAAAGATGAAGAAGAAGCAGATTTGTTATATAGTGATCTTCCTGCTCATGATGAGATTCCTGAATCAAGCTAAAGACACAACTACTCCTGTTGCTAGTTCAGATCCGACTACCACTATTCCTTCAAGATCATTTGAAGTTGGTCAGTCGTCAAGAGCAGAAGCTGATGTTCCATCTTTTGATCCTGTAATTTCACCATCTATTCTAGAAGAAGGACCAACTTTATCTAGACATCAAAGACAAAGGAATTTGCAACGTAGATATTTGGCATCAAGGCAAAGATCAGCCTTTCTAGAAGACACTCAGAGAAACATCTTTGTTTCTAGAAGAAGGCCGATTAACATCTATGCAATCCTTGGAGTAGAGAAAGAGACAGATGCCTATCAATATGAGTACTTGATGTTTATCAAGTGTCAGCGCAAAAGGAATAATACCGTTTCTTCTCAACACTTGATTGTTCGAGTCATCAGTGTCACAATCAACAAGTTTGTGAATATCTGGTATCCTGATTTTGATGTTGAAAGAAGAGACTGCAAGCGGTATAAATTTTCAGAGGCAGACTTCACTGACCTTTCTATAGATGATATTGAATTCTTATATGATCACTTCAAAAATCTGTATCATAGATCACAGGATATTTCTCAAGCTTTGTTCGTCATTAAAAGATTCATACGACGACAAATCAGATTCTTCCGAGTTTTTGATTTCCAGATGGCTGTTGAAAGTTTCCAACCTGTTGTTAATCTTCTCAGAACCAACCGAAGCTTACCAAACTTAGAGTCTTATCCTCTTTTCACCATTGTTGAAGATCCATATGGAGTGGTGTACAAGAATGGGTCAAATGAAAAATGTTTTCTCAGGTTTGAAGAAATTGCTCACTTCTCTGATGGAACTTTAAAGGTGATCAATCTTTAGTTGGAGCAACGTCTGAAGGAGTCAAAAAGAAGATTTTTGGAAACAAGAGAAAATGCATTCCTGGTTGATAATGATGAAATCCGTCTTCTCCAGAAGACTTTAGATTCAATTCAAGAGAGATTGAATCTCCGCTCAACTCTAAGATGACTGGAAGTTTTAGTTGGTTTGAATCGACTTCGTCAAAGAGAAGAGCGTCAGTGATTCTCCAAAGTCGCCTGGATGGTCTATGCTGTTTTTGAAGATTGTTTTTGAAGACCACGGGGCCAATGATTACTAAGGGGGAGATTGTTAGATCTGTTTTTATAGTAATCATTGTATTTATTTTCTAGCTTAGTCTGTTCTTAATGTTCTTTCTGTTTTGTAATGGCTTGGGGTATTTAAGTCCCCTTAGAGCCTTTGTTTTGTAAGATCTTTGACACGCACATTAATCTGAATTCACACTTTGCGCTTCCATACTTTCTCTCTCTATTTTCTCTCTCTAAAGATTTAGAGATTCTTGGACTTTCACAACTCTTACCTACAGATGTTTTATGTGTAACACCCTGAATTCTGGAAATAGCAACTTATTTAAAATTTTCTAAATACATCAATAAAGAAATCATCTACAACCACAAATTAAGATTTAACCTCAATACAACCATTCATTCTATACAAAAGTCTATGATAAGGACGGGTGCTACTAAAACCCCATAATAGTTACTATCTCCAACGATGCGGAAGACTTCACCAACCACTTACATTTGCACAAAGCTAAGGCTCAACTCTTCATAGCTGCTAGAACCAAACCCCCAACAGAACCTGATACACATGCCGACAAAATAAAAAGGTTAGGCTTAACGCCTAGTGAGCTCAAGAGTTTTCAACATATAAAAATTAACCGTTTAAAAGAAGAAATGCGGTTAAAATCATAATCTTTCAATTCATTATGTCTTACATACGGAAACGACTCATTTTTCCAATAATATGCAATTTAGGCCAAGAACACCAATTTAAACGTTTTCCAATCTAAACTACTTCAAGGACGAAGATACCAAAATAAACCTCCCATTCATAAATTTGGTTTAACACGAAACTCACTCAAAACGTGGATAGAAATTGAACTCTCCATTTATGAAAATACGATTAAAACTTTATATCCCAAAACACCCAAAACACGGGTGAGACATAATACTCAACCCATAAACCGAGGATAAAACCCAATTATACAAACGCCACCGAAAACTTGGATAATAAAACTCAATACCCAAAAACAACACCTTTCGGTGACGGGGGATACCCGAATTCCATCGAAAGTGACGGGCACACAAAGTTAAGCCACTTATCAATGTTATATGAGCATCACTTAGGGATAAAACACTCATTAACATCAACCTTTCCGGGTCTATAGCTAACAAACCAACAAGCTCAACAACTCCATGTCTATTGCCTGGATAATCACCAAGTTCAACAACTCCATGTCTGTACCTTGGGAATCTTCGTGCACTCATCAAGTTCAACCCCTCCAGGTCTTTACCTTGGAATCCCAAAACATCCCAGTTAAGCTCGTTTACAAGAAAGTTGCAATTATTGATCCTAAGACCTCATGCCAATTTCAAGTTACAATACGGGGATAAAGTCCCCAACTAAACCAACCGACTGACTCATATGCCCATGAATCCAATGCATTACAGTCTAAAACGTTACATGACTCAAACGAATGGACTAACGCATTCAAAAAATGTAACTCTCAAATAAGATGCAACTAAGTACACCATACGACCAAGGCTCCTCAACGAGCTACCCAAAACCGAACAAATGTTCCAAAGACTCCACCGAGTACAAATGAAGCCCTAGAGGCTAAATAGACGTTTGGCCAAAACATGCGAGCCAAAATAGTTATATAAATCAAAATACACATTTTCCCAAAGCCTTTAATTCTCAAATTACCATTGGCCTTCGGCCCCAAACCCTAAAAAGGTTTTTCCATTTCTTAAATGTTCCCCATAGCTGGGAATGACCCAAACCCAAAGGACTCACGTATTCATACCTTTCAAAACATCCCATTTCATGAACGATGCATAAAACCCGACAAACACTTAAAAGTGCCTTTTTGACCAAATACTTATTTATGCAATAATTCCTCAAAACCCGTTCATTTATGACACATTTAATGAAATGCCCAAAAATCACAAAGATGTGTGCTATATAAGTTTAAAAAGTTGACACTTTCAAAATAATCAAACTTATCAGCAGTTAACAATTTCATGTAAAACGCAATTCCCTTTAAAATAAACATTTTAGCATGTACACCGTTTTCACAAATTAACATGAACTCACTTTGCTAGATTTAGGCTAAATCTAGATTTTACCCCATTTTGAGCTTCCTTGACGAAACTTGAATCCTCCAAGCCAAAACCTCCAAAACCTAGATCCAAACATTTCCAACCGTAAATAACCATAATCAACCACATAGAAACATTTCCCCAAACACTTAATCATCAAAATCTCTATTTTGGGCAAAACCCTAATTTTGACCCAAAACTCCCAAAATCTTCCAAACCGAAATTTAGAGAAATCAAACACTAGGAAACCATCAATGGAGCGTTTATAACTTATTTCATGGTTTAGAAATGGAAGGGATACACTTACCACTTAGGTTTTGATGAAAACCTAGAAAACCCAAAAATGGAGTTTGAGGTTGAAGATGAAGATGAAGATGAGGGTTCTTGGTGTCTAGCTTCTACCCTTTGATGACACTTCAATACTTGAGGATGGAGGCATTTGATGGATCAAAATAACCATGGGTGGGTTTGGGAGGTCTTGAGAGAGTTTAGAGAGAGTTGGGAAGGAAATGAGAAGTGAAGAATGAGAAAAGAGGTTGAAACTCGAACTTAACAGCAGCGGGTTTCCCTGGTGCGACATTGACCAGCGACAATGCCCAGGGCATTGTCGCATGGCAATGTCGCCAACTCCCTCAGGACGCGGTACATTGCATGCGACTGTGACAGTGCGACGGGCATTGTCGCAGGACCTTTTCGGAGCCCCGAAACCCGACCTTTTCACTGCCAATACTCCTGAAACTCCAAGGGACTTTAAACAAAACATTTCCCAACAAAACCCCACTGTTTACAAGTCACAGAAATGTCCGGGTGACATTTACTTACCGAAAATTACGGGTGTTACAATCCTCCCAACCTTAGAATGATTTTGTCCTCGAAATCTACCTTTCCCATGAAATCTTACCCGCAGAAGGACTTACCTTAAACCATTTGTTAGCACCACTAACACGACTCTTGCACTGATACTCCCATCAACTGCCTCTCTTGGGAACATTGTACTCATAACCAAGCGGACACTTAAATCCCCAGATAGCCTTTACCCACAAGGTTACGGTCATCTCCCAACCTTGGCTGGCAATTACTACCCCCAGGTAGTTTGTGACCCCAACTTTCCACTGATCGATTTCCTTCGGATCTACACGGTTCCGAACCCAACATCAAAGATTGCAACCAAACTTCTAAAACCCTTAGATTTCAACTGGTTCATTCCTAATATCTATAAAGACATCCTTCCAAGACGCACCACTGTGTCCTTCGGGTAACTGGTTAATCCAGATTCGGCCAAAACTCAACTTCGTTCCAATCCCAACCTCACAACAATACTCTATTACAACCTCTATCACCATGGAAAATCTTATACCCATCGGTACTTAATCATCAACATCTAACCTTCCATTAAATCTCATCATTGAAAGGTCAATATTTCCCACAATCCAGCCGGGATACATCTCAAACATTCCCAAATCCATTGTCTCCAAGAAACAAGTCGACGCCTAGGACTAAACGGTAACCTCAAAAACGTGGACATCCCGTCCAAGACTTCATTCCAGACGGATGGTCGCACTAGGGTTGACACCCAACAGAGTGCTAAAAATCCCAAATCTTACATTTATAACAAACATACCACAAGAATGTTCCTTGATCGCGAAACCCACCAGGACGGTACACCATCAACCGATAACATGACGTCACACCGACGAGCAATTCCCACCAAATCGAACTCCATTTAAGCGCAGATAATCACCTAAGACCTTATCTCGCATGGTTACCGAAGTATAAAATCACTTCTTAATAGTTGGGAAACTTAAATCTACTATTTCCATAATGCAAGCGCGCACAGATTCCAAAAGCTCCACACCCAAAATATCAAGGCTGACCGCGAGTCGGATCATCCGACGCTTCAAATCCCAAGGATTCCATTAATCCTAATACAACTTCTTTCACTACAGGGTTTAAATCTATATGCCTAATGAGTTCAAGGTTTTTCAACCAGTATGCCAACTTGAGTTTATAAAACCTTCGAATACAAAAGGTTCTCGACGATTAAACGTGCGGCAAAATGCACTACCGTTCATTCGATATGTTTCAAAATTGATTACCAACACTACGCATATAAAACCATTTCCAAAACTCGTTTGTTCAATACTTATGTTAATAAAGACAATAATAAAACATGCACAACAATTTACACTATATACGTGAAAATAGGTTCCTGTACCACAACATGTGCAATAAATGTTTGTACAACTCCAAAAGAGAAATTCACAATTTTAACTTTAAAATTCTTCCTCTTTAACCAAAAGACGTCGTGGCGTAAAATTATCAACAAACCCCATATGCACCAGTTTATTCCCAAAGCTCGGTAGAATGATGGGAATGCAAATAAAATTTCAAATCAAGTTTAAGGCTTTAAGTCGTATAGAGAAACACAATTCACCAAAATAGTAACAACAACGACATGAATACCGCTAACCCGATAAATGCGTAGCGGAAGTTTCTAACAGTAAAGGTTACTGATCGAAATATGTTCAGAACAGAAGCTCTGTTTGAAATAACGTAAATCTTTTATATATTTACTCACACCAACGTTATAATTTAATCCAGATGCATTTAGTATGCAACGATTGACATTTGTATAAAGCCCAAAGATAAATCACATAATAAAAAAATTTCCCAAAACAACATGTGGGATGACATCGATTAACAACATCATAAAATAACGCACACCATAATGCATATGTATACGTTCCTAAAATTTATCTACGCGACGCAAAATGTCGTAAGATGAGACACTATAAAACCCAACTGAATTTTCATAAACTCATTAACGCTAAAATCAAGCGGTGTCAAAATTTTCACTTCCCAACATAAAAGCATAAAACGACAACACGTCTAAAAATGTCAAAACTCTAAAACCACTACGTACGATAAAGTGACCCTTTTCAACAAAACTTTCATGAGACACGACGCCCAAAAAGCTTGTAAATTTATACGCAATAAAATTAAAGTACACTCACACGCCCAAAACTTCGTAAAACAATATTCCATAAAATTCAACATGACTCGTACAGACTAAAATTCCCAAGAAAATTCAAACTCAAAAACATGGGAACAACTCTTTCTTTAAAACCTTAACATACGTGGAGGAGATCCAATGTCAAGGTCAAAAATTCCACAGTTACTTGCCCAATACTCCAAATAATATTAAAACACGGATACTTACCGAAAATTACGGGTGTTACATTATGTTTCCCATGCTCATCAGTCTCTCATACGCCTCAGACTGCAAATTTCCCAAATTGAGGTGTCATACCGACTTTCAAGATGACGATTGAAACTCTCAAGGTGCAACTCTCATGACCTGACTTTCGTCCCCAACAATGGCATTCCCTCTCTACGCTCAGCTCAAAGGATTTCAGGTTTATATTTGGGATTTTGGAATTCCCTCTCCTATTTCAACAATGGCATTCTCTCCTATATCTCCATCTCAAAAAATTTGTACCAAAGATGAAGTCACAAATAGACAGTTCCCCATCAATTTACACGGTAAAACACCTATCTTTTCAGATGTTTGGGTTTATCTTTGATTTTGGTACTATTACAAACTGGGTTTTTTTATGGGTACAACCTTCCATTGGCGAAACCAAAGACGAAATCACGATATAAGGTTCCCATCGAGTTACACGGTAAACCTTCCCATCGATTCCTTGCTTTATGTGTGTTTTAAATGCCCAAATCGACTGAAACTTTTCTCATTTAAACGTAAACATCTGAGATGGCCTCTTAAAGAACGAAAGAGGAATCGACAACCGTTGTTGCTGTTGCTACTGGTACGTTTTTTCGTTTGCTTTGATTGTTTTCACTTTTTGGTGAATTTGTTAGGTATGAACTTGTGAGGTGTGAATTTTTGACTTTCTCTACTTGTAGTTTGTTTTTTTAAATTCTTTTTTTTATTTATTGTTTTGTGATTTATTTAGGTATTCAATGATTTATTTAAGCTTTGAGGGTCTCATACAAAAGATGAATATTTTATGTGTAACACCCCGATTTTTGAAAGGTATCATTTCAAGTTTATACAGAAACCGATATATTAAGGAAAAATAAGATATTTGATTTTGGGATTGAATCCTTGGTTGTATAGTCTTGATAGATAAAGGATTCAATTACGAGACCAACGGTTCTTTCCGGAGCGAAAACGAGCTATAACGAAGAAGTTATGACCAAAACAGTTTCGGTACGTGCTAGGCTATAATGCCCGGCGATCGCCTGTCATGGTCGCCAGAGCCCCAAAAACTCTTGGTACAATCTCAGCTATTGTTATCGGAGATTGTGACATTGTCACTATAGCCTGGCACAATCGCCTGGGTGTATCAGAGTGTTAAAATCGCGATTTTCAGCCCTAAACTTCATTTCTTCATATCTCTCTCATTTCAACTCCGATTTTGGTGATTCAACTTGCTACGGTTTCGTTTTTGAGATCTCTTCAAGGATCAAGCAATAGATTGGAAGTTTATTGAAGTATTCTAGATCATTTTGTGGTGGTAAGCTTCTCATCTCTCCCTATTCATCTTCTTCCCCAAAGTTTTCTAGGGTTTCATCCACCCTTTGTTCTCCCTTTCATAGATTGAAGGTTTGTAATCATTTTGGTGAACTATAAGTGTTTTGGTTGGTGAATTCAAGCTTGGGTTAAGGTAATCTTCTATTCTCTTCGGTTATGGAAGTTAGGGTTTCGGTATTAGTTGAGGTATCCATGTACATGGTTTGGGAAACGATTCTTTGTGGTTGATTGTGTATATTTATGGTTGGAACCTTGTGGATCTAGGTTTTGGAAGATTTTGTTTGAAGAACCAAGTTTCTTCAAGGAAAACTCTAAGTGGGTAAAATCTAGATTTAGTCTAAATCTAGCAAGGTAAGTATACTAAACCTTTGTTAAAACTAGATACACATCATAATCTCCTATTTGTTACTTTATCTCTATATGTTCAAATGTTTGGGGATTTCTTCATGAAAATAGTTGGAGGATGTATATATAAGGGTGATTTGCCATGATTATTGTTATATGTATCATTATTTGGGATTTGTCTCATAGATACATAATGTGGATACCTTGATATGTTAAATGTATGCATATATGGGTAATATGGTGATTCTAGTTGGAACACCATTTTGGTGATATGTTTATATGCATGATGAGCATGATTTACATTGGGTCTTTTGTTAGACATCACGAGGATAAGGTGGTAATATTATACCCGTAGTTGGTATTGAATTATGTGGGTTGAAATATACCTAAAGGACCCCTTATAAATGTTATGTGGACGAACCAAGTCGGTACACTAGGAGGATATAGTCTTGGGCGCCACTGTGATGGTATGTGCCTAGACCTCCGCCATTCGGGGAATTTTCTTAGCGATAGTCTTCGGGTGTGCCGGGCCTTTGGGGTGTTCCTTGTTAAGGGCATCAAGGTATATCGACTCTTGGGTGGGACTTGATTGGTGCTATGGGTCTCCCCTATTGACTCCACATTTGTTGAACTATGGTTAACTGCTGATAAGAAATGTGACTGTTCATGCATGCTTACTATTGTTCAACTTACTAGGCTTTTTGGCCTAACACTTGTTTGGTGTCGATGTGTATCTCAGGTTTTAGCGGCATCGGTCCTAAGCTGGCGTAATGCTTGGGTGAGAGATTTGGGAATATCGCTTTTGGACTTACTATTGGTAGAGAATCCTTTGGGTCTATAAATGACACCCTTGATTGTAATCTCTTTTCTGGTTATAGAAATTAGATTAGTTGGTTGTTATTTATTATCCGTTTAATTACAATTGTATTTAAACAGGTTTGTGTATTTTCCCCATTTTTGGGAGGCTCTTGCTTTGGCAATTTTAAATACCGCATGTCCGTTTTTTGGATTTTTGTTATCTCTATTTTTAGGGTGTTACAAGTTGGTATCAGAGCTCTAGTTTAAGTGAACTAGGCATGAATGTAAGATGTCTAGACTTAGACTAAGTACGTTAGGCAATGATTTGTGAGATGGGTATAAATTTTTAAGATGGGTTAGTCTTAGAGTCGACGGAAACTATGGTTATCAAGCGTTGTGGCGATGGTAACGAGAACCTTTATGTATTATATGTTCATAATCTCACCTAGCTAATGTTATTATGAGGATATTTATACGTGATGGTGCTTGAAGTGTCGTTACTGTGATAATTGGTAATGTAGTGGTACGTTCTCTTGTGCTTCGTTTACTAACGTTATGTTATTTGGTAGACGTAGTAGTATGTTTCCTTCATGTTCAATTATGTTAATCTCCTCCTTATTCATTCTCGTGCTTACATGAACTGCCTTGGTATGTCGACCGTTGGGGTGGTAAGAAAGTTTCCGAATGAGTAACTATTAGAAAAGGTTAATGTTTTTATTATTCGTTACTTGGAGTGACGGTAAGTATGATGATTGCGTTAAGTGAACTGTTCGAGTCGGATTAATTGGTTGGATTAGAATCATAGACTTTTTGAATCAATGTATTCGAGGAGAAATTGTAAGGTGAACCTATGAAGTCCGTGATTTTTGCCTTAAGATGTTGAGCATCTGGATGACGATAGTGTAACTAGAGAAATCGAGGAGCGTGAGTTCAAGTTGATTTGTGAAAACGGTGTACATGCCAAAATATCTTTTTTTAAGTGTTTATGCGTTTTACATGAAATTATCAAATGTTGGGTTAGTTGGTAATCTTTGATTATTTGAAGTATTTACCTTTATAAACTTTGTATAACACCACATTTGGGATTTTTGGACATTTTGATAGAGGGTCACAAATCGATGTGTTTTAACGTTTTATTGCATAAAACGATCTTTGGTCAAAGAAATATACTTTTGAATGGTTGTCGGTTTTTATGCATCATTCATGAAAGGGAATGTTTTATGAAGCATTACTTGCATATTTATGTGAAGTATTTGAAATTATGTATATAGTCCCATTTTATGATTTCTATTCTTACCGGCAGTTACACTTGGAAATGCATATTTGAAAATAAATGAGTCTTTAGGACTTCGGTCTGGTTTAATAGCTCAATTGTGAAATAACAAGTATGATGGTGGTTAATGCGCATCATTTGAGAAGTACATGTTTTGAGTGCGTTGGTCATTCAATTGGAGCCATGTACTGTTTAGACTGTAATGCAGTGGATTCATATGTGTATGAGTCGGTCTTTATTATTTAAAAAGAAAATGGGCTATTATTTATAAGTTACTTATTTTAAAGTGTTTGTGTTTTACATTAAATTGTTAACTGCTGATAAGTTTTGGGTTATTTGGATATATTTAACTTTATAAACTTATGTAACACACATCTTCGTGATTCTTGGGCATTTTGATAAATAAATCATTTTGATATATTTCTTTTACGATGTAATATATAAATGGAAGTCATTTTATATAATTGTCCATTTGGTGCATACGATTTTATAAACCGTTAGAAAATGCATATCATTGAACTAGGAGTCGTTTTGGAAACATGAAAAGAAAGAGTTCATTTGGAAAACATTCGTTGCAACTGATGAGGAGTTTTGGACTAATTATCTTTTTGGGTCGTGGTGTTTGCATAATTGTTGGTCAAACGTATTTCGATGTCTCAACTGGATTTCATGGGTCGTTGGCTCGGTTTTAACTAAATGGAGTTTTGAAGAAAATTGTCCGGTTTAAAAACAATGGTATTGTTTCCCTTTGAGTTTAGTGGGAGCAGTTCAGTTACACATATCATGTATGCATATTTTATTGGAAATTCCGTCATGGTATTTCAGCCAATGTTTTGGAACGATGAGAACATGTTTATATTCGGCTCTGAACTCGAAAACGACATAAATTATTTCATGTTTTAACCGGGTACATACGCATATCAATCTACTAGCTTTGCGAAATAATCGATCGCATGCAAGTTTTGTTGTGAAATCTTATTTCGTGTCGCATTGTGACTAAAAAAGAGAAAACTTTAAGAGTTCGATATTATGAGCATGTTGTCTCGGGTTTTGCAAACATTTTATTTATACAGTTTGGAATTAAACTAAATTACTTTTGAAATTGCTCAAATCGCATGCATATGTCTTTACTAAATTTTGGGGAATAAACAGATGTATGCGAGTCACGATGGGAGGTTTTATTTCATGACATTTCATGGTTAATTGCAGGAATTTTGAGGTTCGATTTTGTGAATCTCCCTTATGTAATTTTGTATGAAAGTCTTGTTATACACTGTTTTAGTACGTAAAACTATTTCTCATTCGTAACATAAATTATACTGTTGGTGTGAGTAATCGTATGAAATATTTTTGGTATTTCGGATAGAACTTTTGCCCAGAACATATTTCAGTTATTGATTTTACTGATAGGAGTTTTCCGTAATGCATGAGATGAAGTTCCGGTTTGCATGTCGTTGTATTTACAATTTTGGGTAAGTACGTTTTATCGGTGCGGCCCAAATTTGAACCGCGAATAAAATATATATATATATATATATATATATTTATTTATTTATTTTCCTATTGTGTTACTACATTTGGGAAATGATCGGACGTATATAGGTCTTGTTGGAAATTTTATCTTTCGACGTTTTGTGTCAAAGTAAAAGATTTTAAAGTTGAAGTTGTGAAATCCTCTTTTGGGAGTTGTACAAACTTTTATTGCACATGTTATGGAACGAAAAGTTATTTTCATACGCATAGCATAAATTGATGCATACTAAGACCCTGGTAGTCCGTTTTAAAATTTTGCTACGCATTTTTCGTTATCGTTGTATTAGTGTAAGTAATGATCAAATGAGTTTTGAAAATGGTTTATATGTGTGGAATTGGTGATCAATTTTGAAACCTATCGAATGCACGATAGTATATTTTCACCGCACGTTTAATTGTTATAAAACTTATGTATTTGAGAGTTTTATAAATTGTTGGGAACTGAAGAAAAGCTTAAGTGTTTAATACTGCTAGGTATTACTGCTTCTAGTAGAATTAATGCTGCTAGTCAAAGTTAGTGCTGCTTGAACAAAGTTAGTGCTGCCTAGTTAGTTAATACTGCTAGTGGTTAATACTGCTCTCAGTTAATACTGCTAGTTAGTTAATACTGCTAGTGATTAATACTGCTCTCAGTTAATACTGCTAGTGGTTAATATTGCTCTCAGTTAATACTGCTAGTGGTTAATACTGCTCTCAGTTAATACTGCTAGTTAGTTAATACTGCTAGTGGTTAATACTGCTCTCTGCTAATACTGCTTTCACTATTTTTTTAAGGTTAATATTGCTTTTAATCCGAATACTATAAATACCCTTTGCCCGCCTAAAAAGTTCATAACGACTCTTTGCATATTGTTCACTTGCGCTCTAACCTTTTTCTATCAAGTACCAAGTTTTCAGGCAAGAGCACTCAAGTTCAATGGCATCCATGGCTTTCATTGACGAGCACAATGAAATCGCGATGCTCCAAAAGCCGAAACAAGCTGAAGGGTTTCACCAGATAGTCGACTTTCTGAAGTCCAGCCACATCGCTCATGCTCTCACCGTGTCTCCTACCATCTTCATAGAGCATCAGAGGCAATTCTTGGCCAATGCCACCATCGTTACTGAAGATGGTGTCCAAATGATCAAGACAAGGGTGTGTGAAAAACCCCTAACAGTTACTGAAGAGGTGATACGCATCTGTCTACGTCTAGATGATGCTGCAGGTATAACCTCTATTCCTAATGAGGAATTATTCTCAACTCTTACAAGAATGGGGGTATGAAGGCCAAATGGGAATTTTCAAGTTTTTCAAAGCTAAATTTTCATCCCAATGGAGGTTCTTTGTTCATACCTTGATGCATTGTATTTCTAAGAAAACAACTGGCTGGAGCCAATTTAGCAGTCAAATTGCCTATGCATTGGTATGTTTATCCACTGCTAGAAAATACAACTTTTCTCAAATGATCTTCAATGATCTTGTCTCAAATCTGGACAACAAGAAGAGTTTCTTCATGTATCCCAGGTTTGTACAGCCAGTTATCACTAATGAATTGACGGATATACCTCACTTTGATGGGGTATATGTACCTAAACCCCCTAAAGGCAAGGTTTTCTCAAACATGAGAAGATCTGCTAGGGACTCGGAAGGAGTTGACACCCCATTGTTCTCCACAATGATGGTGGTGTCCCACACTGATGAAGGTATGGTAGCAGGGTCAAAGCCCTCCTCAGACCATCCCACTGCTAGCCAATCCCAACCTTCCCACTCTATATCTATTCCCCAGTCTCTACTTCAAAAGCCCACTTCTTCAATTACCCAAACTTACAAAAGGAAACAGGTCAAGAAGGCTCTTTCCCTTCTTGTACCTTCCCCCACTAAGCCTTTAAGCCCTCTATTGGAGCATTCTCCAATAGAGAATATCCTAATGGAATCCAATAGGGTGTCTCCCAACCCTCAGGAGGTGCTCTCTAAGGAGATGGAAGAGCATATGGGTGAGAAGGCTGCCACTACTTCTGCTAGCACAGAGAAGGACAGTGGTAACATCTCTAAGACCTTCCCCATGGAAACTTTGGGTGAGCAATCATCCAAAGGTCCCAGGTGCCAAGAACCCAAGGGGGTGGATAGTGCTTCTGCTAGGCAGAAGTCTTCCACTACTAAAAGATCCAATGATCATTCAAAAGGGGGTAACACTCCTGGAGAAGGTGAGGACAGATATAACTATGACGAATTGATGGAAACCATGGGAAACATCAATATGGATGTGATCAAACAAGGTCAAGAGATTGAAGAGCTTAAACTCATTGTTCTGTCACAACAAGAACAGATCCTCAACTTGAAGCAAATGGTAAGGAAATTGCTTCTCCAAAAGAAGAAGAAGCAATTTGTACTCAGAAGGAGGAAACCAGTGACTGATGCTCCCAAAAAGGGGGAGTCAGAAGCTGATGAAAATATGGAAGATGCAAAAACTAAGGGGGAGCAAGAGAATGCAAAGTTTGAGGGGGAGCAAGAGGAAAAACATGATGTTGAGGGGGAGAATGAGCAAGCAGCAGAAACCATTAATACTGCCAGTTCAAGTAAAGCAGCAGAAATGGTTAATACTGCTGAGCTGAAAGAAGCAGCAGAAACAGTAAAAGAGGTCCTTACAGAGCTTGAGATTGCAGAAACACTCATCAAAGCCAAACATGATACTCCCAAGGTCACCTCAAATGCCAAAGGAGTTGTCATAAAAGAAAGAGGTGATGCAGCAAAGAACTCTAGCATTGAGAAAGTGATGGGTAAAGAGAAAGGTAAGGCAAAGCTAGTTGAATCTGATAAACCAATGAAAAAGCAGAAGCTGATTGAATCAGATGAAGCTCTAGCTAGGAAGATACAGGCTGAGCTTGAAGAAGCAGAAACCATGCAAGTGCAAAAGGATAGAGAGATATCTAAAGCAATGGCTGCAGAGTTAAACAAAGCCTATCAACAAAGCTTAGCAACAGAACAAGCCAAGCAGAAAGCCACATCTTTGAGGAAGCCTACTAAGATCAAAATGGCTGCAAGGAAAAGACAACCTTCAAAGACATACCTGGGTGCTCAAGAGAGAAAGAAAATGATTACTTTCCTCAAGGGTGCAGTAGGTGTCAAGGTAGAGATGTTTTCAAAGATGTCTTTTGAGAAGCTCAAGAAGATGTATGATGTTGAGATGATAAAGCTTCAAGGGGATGATCTTGCAAGGGTTGAAATGGAGAAAAGAATGAAAGAAAGCAATGATTTCTTACAAAAACCATTCCCTGATGAGCAAGAAACTCCAGAGAAGGAAGCAACAATTGGTGAAAGTCTAAGGACTTTAAAAAGAACAAAGATGATTGCCAGGAGAAAGCCTACAAAGAAGCCTAGATTAGTGGAAGAAGAGGCTGAAAAGGTTGTTGAAGAAGAAGAGGCACCTGAGTCATCTACAATGAAAGAACCTGCAAGTACTGAGGATGTCAAGATGTACATGGTTGTGATGGACAAAGTGCCTGAACCAATTGCAGCAGAACCTGTAAGAGTTAAACCTCCTGAAGTCATTCACTGGGATGTTTTGGAAGTAGATGGCAAGGAGTATATCAGACTGAAGAGAAAAGATGAAAAGTATGAAGTCTACAGTACTTGGGATAAAATTGTCAGAACATGCTCAAGATCAGATATTGAAGAAATGTTTGATATAGGGATGAAGTTGTACACAGATAAGTTGAAAGCTCCAGGGATTTCAATTACAAAACTGGTGATGGAGTATCTGTGTATGATGTTCAAACCTGATGAAGTGGAGGAGATCATAAGGAGTGTTTTTCAAGCAGTTACCAATTGGACTTTGTATGAAACTAGTGGAGTATATTCTGTGACTTTGGATAGAAATCACATTGAATACTTCCTAGTGGATAAAGTATACAACCATAGCAGATTGAAACTTCATTTAATGTTGAAGAAGAAGCTTGGATGTGTTGAAAATTCAGAAATGGCTAAATATTTGATCCAAAGAACAATTAATCAAAGTTTGGGATTGGATGCAAATACTGGAATTTAGGTCATGATGGAGTTTTGGGAGCATCTAGAAGAAGATCTGAAGAACTTGACTTCTTTTCCTAAAAGTCAAGTTAGGGGGAGATTGTTGGGAACTGAAGAAAAGCTTAAGTGTTTAATACTGCTATGTATTACTGCTTCTAGTAGAATTAATGCTGCTAGTCAAAAGTTAGTGTTGTTTGAACAAAGTTAATGCTGCTTAGCTAGTTAGTACTGCTAGAGGTTAGTGCTGCTTAGTAGTTAATGCTGCCAAGTTTGAGTTAATACTTCCAAGGTGATTAGTGCTGCTTATGAGATGGAGATTCGAATTACAAGAATGACAACTGGATAGACTGAAGATATTCATGGAAGATATTCTGAAGATATTTTATTAATTGTAATTATCTTTTGTTCAGTATATGTATAGAATTGTTTAGAATAGTTAAAACAACAGTTCATTCTAAGTTTTTGTTTTAGAGAGAGAATCAACCTCAAGGCATAGTTCCTAATTCTAGAGAAGTAGAATTCGTCTTGAAAGAGTCTGTTCTTCAAGATTGAGGTTGTGTGTGTAATCTTGTGATTTAAAGCATTCAATACAAGTTTACAAGTTATTCATCATATTTACTGTTTGTTTATTGTTTCATTGAATATCAAAGTGTTATTCCGCAAGCTCCTTTGATATTAGTTTCTGAGAATTTATTCTTGTTAAGAATTCGATCCTGACATAAATTTCAAATTGGCATAGTAGTGTGAAAAACCTTGAACTCATTGGGCTATAGGTGTAAGCCCCCTCATGTTAGAAGTCGATATTCAGGATTAAAAGAGTCCTCGGAGTTTGAGGCGTTAGACATGTGCTTTCTCCCAGTTAGTTAAGTAACGATCTTTATGCTTCGTTAAACCTACGGATTAAAATCGTGTTCGGTTGTTTGGATATGGTCGGTTTTGGAATTGTGGGAATTTGGTATGACGGCATGCTATATGTCGGTGGTGTACTATATTGTTGGGTATTCGTGAATAATGATGATGTTATGGTTGACTGGTAAGGATGTTGGATTTGGGTGACTACTCCCAAGAGTAGGTGTCAACTTTGAATCGACATTGCTAATCGGAAAGGAAATATTTGGTAGTATGCCCACGTTTGCAGAATGTCCATCTCGAGGTTAGGTGTTGGCGCTTGATTTTGAGGACAATAACTGTTGGTGTGCTTCAATGTATTTCCGTTAGATCTGGTGCATCTGCAGGACGAGCGGTAAACTTAAGGAAATTAGATGTCGATAATTAAGAAATCAATCATTGGTATTTTGATAATTGTCAGGACTTTCGCTGATTTGGAAATCGATGCTTGAGTTCATGGTGGGAGTTTAGTGGTAATGTTTATTGGAGACATTTGGTGAGAATGTTGAGGAAGACTTTAAGTACAAATCTATTATTGAAGAGACCTTCATGCGTCGTATTTAGAAGTAACTAAGGAAAATGTTTGCTTTGGAGCATTCTTGGTGGAAATGACTAAATAAGGTCGTAATTACTCTTGAGGTAATATGAACAACATAAGGTTGGGAGGCGACCGAGATTTAATGTTAAGAATGTGATTAAGCTAGAACTTAACGTTTATCCTGCTTTGGGTGAGTTATATGGAAAATTGAGGTTGAGTTAGCGATGGTTCGTTATAAGGAACGCATCGATAACCTCAACGGGGATGTAATCGGGTTCGTATATGAGGTAAGGTTTAGTGAAGGTATTCCTTTTGGACAGGGAATCATTTGACCTCGCCAAGGGCGATATTGGGTGATTGGTTGGTGCTATATTTCAAGGACGAAATCTCTTTTAAGGTTGGGAGGATTGTAACACCCCGATTTTCGAAAGGTATCATTTCAAGTTTATACAGAAACCGATATATTAAGGAAAAATAAGATATTTGATTTTGGGATTGAATCCTTGGTTTTATAGTCTTGATATATAAAGGATTCAATTACGAGACCAACGGTTCTTTCCGGAGCGAAAACGAAGTTATAACGAAGAAGTTATGACCAAAACAGTTTCGGTACGTGCTAGGCTATAATGCCCGGCGATTGTGACAGTGTCAGAATCGCCTGTCATGGTTGCCAGAGCCCAAAAACTCTCGGTACAATCTCAGCGATTGTTCCCGGAGATTGTGACATTGTCACTATAGCCTGGCACAATCGCCTGGGTGTATCAGAGTGTTAAAATCGCGATTTTCAGCCCTAAACTTCATTTCTTTATATCTCTCTCATTTCAACTCCGATTTTGGTGATTCAACTTGCTACGGTTTCGTTTTTGAGAGCTCTTCAAGGATCAAGCAAGATATTGGAATTTTATTGAAGTATTCTAGAGCATTTTTTGGTGGTAAGCTTCACATCTCTCCCTATTCATCTTCTTCCCCAAAGTTTTCTAGGGTTTCATCCACCCTTTGTTATCCCTTTCATAGATTGAAGGTTTGTAATCATTTTGGTGAACTAGAAGTGTTTTGGTTGGTAAATTCAAGCTTGGGTTAAGGTAATCTTCTATTCTCTTCGGTTATGGAAGTTAGGGTTTCGGTATTAGTTGAGGTATCCACCTACATGGTTTGGGAAACGATTCTTTGTGGTTGATTATGTATATTTATGGTTGGAACCTTGTGGATCTAGGTTTTGGAAGATTTGGTTTGAAGAACCAAGTTTCTGCAAGGAAAGCTCTAAGTGGGTAAAATCTAGATTTAGTCTAAATCTAGCAAGGTAAGTATACTAAACCTTTGTTAAAACTAGATACACATCATAATCTCTTATTTGTTACTTTATCTCTATATGTTCAAATGTTTGGGGATTTCTTCATGAAAATAGTTGGAGGATGTATATATATAAGGGTGATTTGCCATGATTATTGTTATATGTATCATTATTTGGGATTTGTCTCATAGATACATAATGTGGGTACCTTGATATGTTAAATGTATGCATATATGGGTATTATGATGATTCTAGTTGAAACACCATTTTGGTGATATGTTTATATGCATGATGAGCATGATTTACATTGGGTCTTTTGTTAGACATCACGAGGATAAGGTGGTAATATTATACCCGTAGTTGGTATTGAATTATGTGGGTTGAAATATACCTAAAGGACCCCTTATAAATGTTATGTGGACGAACCAAGTCATTACACTAGGAGGATATAGTCTTGGGCGCCACTGTGATGGTATGTGCCTAGACTTCCGCCATTCGGGGAATTTTCTTAGCGATAGTCTTCGGGTGTGCCGGGCCTTTGGGGTGTTCCTTGTTAAGGGCATCTAGGTATATCGACTCTTGGGTGGGACTTGATTGGTGCTTTGGGTCTCCCCTATTGACTCCACATTTGTTGAACTATGGTTAACTGCTGATAAGAAATGTGACTGTTCATGCATGCTTACTATTGTTCAACTTACTAGGCTTTTTGGCCTAACACTTGTTTGGTGTCGATGTGTATCTCAGGTTTTAGCGGCATCGGTCCTAAGCTGGCGTAGTGCTTGGGTGAGAGATTTGGGAATATCGCTTTTGGACTTACTATTGGTAGAGAATCCTTTGGGTCTATAAATGACACCCTTGATTGTAATCTCTTTTCTGGTTATAGAAATTAGATTAGTTGGTTGTTATTTATTATCCGTTTAATTACGATTGTATTTAAACAGGTTTGTGTATTTTCCCCATTTTTGGGAGGCTCTTGCTTTGGCAATTTTAAATACCGCATGTCCGTTTTTCAGATTTTTGTTATCCCTATTTTTGGGGTGTTACATTATGTGTAGCTTTTGCATCTCAATACATCCATTTGATATGTGACTTTAAAGATGGTCATTTGTGTAAACTACTCTCATCACACATCAAGAAAGGTTGTATGTAAATTGTTACATACAATATCATTTAGATGGACTATAATCAAGATATAGAGGAGATGAATATTTTAGTACGGTTTTCGGAAGTTAATTGTCTTGATGGAATATGCACAAATGAATCCAAACTGGACATTAAATCCAACAATGATTAATGTTGCATATTGCATAAAGTTGTGTCCATCAATGATCGGCTGTTATGTCTTAAAAACGTGAAGCAACCCACCCATATAATGTCCAAGTAATAGGACAAATATAATAACACCGTCACCATATGGGCATTCTCTATTTATCGTATTGGAAAAAGTTCGGAAATTAGTTTTTTGATTTACGATTACGATTTACATAGATATAAACAAAAATAGTTTGAAATCTACCGTTCATAGAACAATGAACCCTGAAAACAGATTCCATATGGCATAAAATGTTGATGAGATGCTAGCAGGAAAGTTGTGGTTAGGGGTTACTGCTGCAACAGCCATCATCCCATAAAATGTGAAGTATATAAAGAAGATATACCAAAAGAACATGACTGCTGTTAACCACAGTTTCAAGCAAAGAGAAAAAACACTTTATGGTTATGCTAATTTGTACTTTATGGAATAAAATTCAACATATTTCCATGTGTATATTGATATATGCATTCCCGATTATTGCCTCTGTGTTGTGAATAACTGAATATATCTGTTTACTATGCTTGTTGTCATTATCTTCAAGCTACAGAAATCTGATTATGTTGCTCGACTACAGACTGGATGTCAGAAAAATGGGAACTTTATCTTCTGTACAAGTGCCCAACAGGCCACAACATCGTAACAGAGTAAAGTGATGTCTTCTTATATGCTTATGCTGCTGTTATTTTCGTTACTTCTTATTATTAGCATTTAATAATTTTCGTGTTGTTTTGAACCTAAACATGATGGGTTCTATTCAAAATGCGGAGGCATGATGGGTTCTATTCAAAATGTGGACGGCTTGATCTCTCCAAGTAAATGCTTGACTATATCTTTTCACGTTGATCGTTCACATATTATTCTTTTGAAAATACGTTGGATATGTAATTTATTATATGGCTTTTTCTTTGTATGTTTGGTTATTAGTGTGATTATTTACATAAATGACATCAATAGTCCAATTTTAGGGTTGATTAAATATGCCAAATTAAATTTCGCAAGCAGGGATCTTCACGGAATCAACCTCTGTACCCTTAGCGGGATGGTAAGGTCTACGTACATCTTGCCCTCCCCAGAGCCTACTTCAGGGTTTCATTTTGTTTAAAAATTTTTCATACTAGAAACTAAATTACCAATCAATTTCATACTTTCATGCATCTTTTTTTCTGTTTTCTTCATTTCTTCATCTCTTGTATTACACTGGGTGAACCTCCAAGGAACCAGGAAGCAAAAAGGAACCAAAAAGGCCTGGATGATGGTATACAACATGTAGATTCCTAAGGTATCAGTGTCCTTTAGTTCTGTTTCGGTTTATTTTTGAGTCAGATGGAGAAAGGAACATTAGTTATATGAAAAGTTTAAGAGGTCGTTTACTATACACTAACCCGGTAAGTGCTTACCGGGTCATTTATCTTACCGGATGAGCATGTAAGGGCCGAAAATCTTACCTGGTAGGAGCGATTTATCTGTTTGAATTCATCATCTGTATGTATGTGGTTTGATAATTTGTTTGAAACCATCTATCTTGTTTTGAACTTTGCATAAGTAAAAGAAAAAAACCTGTGTAAGAAATGATGAGAAATTATTCAATTTGTTTGTAAAGCATTGTAATTATTATTATGTTTAATTACAAGGTGTAAGTGCTCATTCACTCTTTGTCGAATTATTATTATGTTTAAGTATATAGTTGGTTTTTCGAATGTAATGTGCTCATTCACTCTGTCCTCTGCACTGGTGTGATTCAAGGACTGGCATCTGTTTGGATGACTGTTTGGATGGGTTGTCCAGATTAAAAGGTTTGTCTGGTCCGGGTAAGAGTTATCACATTCATTTATTGGGTAAGACCCTCAATCCTTATCACTGCTCTTACCGGGTAAGACTCTCCGTGCTTGTCCTGTTCACCCAATAAGGCAAATGATCCGGTAAGCGTTTAGTAAATGACCCTTAGTTACAATAGTTAATTATTATATTATTATTGAAGTCAAGTGTATATGGTTATTACAGTTTTAACAAAAAAAAACATGCATCTTGGAATAAGCTTACAACATTTGCATTCTCACCATAGATGCAGTTAATATATAGTAACTTGTGGTTGGGTATGTCCTTATTAATCCAACCAATTCAACAAGAAGAAAACCAAAAACGTTTAATTTTTCCTCCTTTTACTATGTAATTGTTTGTTTTTAGGTTTCCAACTATCTAACTAATTGAATTTGATTGGATTGGATTGCAGATACGAAGGAAGAGGATTAGTTTTTGGATAAAAAAATGAAGTGTTATCTTTACATGGTGGGATCCCGAAGTTAGGAAAATTGTCAAAAATAAACATTCTTAGTGTACCTAAAATAGAGAAGTAGAGAAAATCTATAAAATCATATTTGATTGTTTTATCTTATTGGATGATTTGTAATACAATTTTTGATCTATGGTATCATTGTAATGTCTTAAATTTTCTATGAAAACACCAAAGCTTCAAAATTGTTTACATTCCTCCGCCGCCGCATTGCGCGGGTTTAATTTTTTTATCATTAACTTCTTCTTACTCAACATGGTCTGAAACAAACAATTCAAAGCCTACACTTTTATCTTATAAAATCGTTGTTTTTGCGCAACAAAATTTATGTGTCGTGTTTGGACATATTTTACGTACCTTTTTTCTTACATCTTCATGATTTTGCACCCCGCCGCATTGCGCGGGCACACAACTAGTATATATATAGGGGTGGGTTCAAACGAGAATGATGTCTATTTAAAAGAATAAAGGGACAAATCTCAACCACTGATTGGATAGAATTAATGGCTTAAAATAATAGTGGCATATTATGTAATTAATAAAACAAACAAATTAATTTCCAACAAGGTCAAAGAATTTTAAGGGTAAAATTGGAAAAAAAATTGTTTAATTGATTTGTTGAGATTGGCGAGAAATATGGGATATGATTATCCCTTCCAAATCGGCAAAAACAATTCTATCCAAAAAAAAAAATCAAACGCTACTTAATTCATTCCAAAAAAAAACATGTGATTTAGGATATAGTAGAATCACATATGATTCTGTAATAATAACATTCTGCAGACTGTCCATTTAAGATATAGTAGAATCACACATGATTCTGTAATAGACTGTATAATATAACATTATGTCTAAGTTGTAGAATCACATATGATTCAAAGATGCATCATCCAAAATAATTCTTTTCAAATAAGTTGTAGTAAAATCACATATGATTCTGTAATAGACTGTATAATATAGCATTATGTCTAAGTTGTAGAATCACATATGATTCACAGATGCATCATCCAAAATAATTCTTTTCAAATAAGTTGTAGTAAAATCACATATGATTGTGTGATATATCTTGAAGATAATCATTCTTTCCAATTCAATACTAGTGTAACCATAGATAACAAAAAAACATACCGATAAAAAATTTGGTAAACCATATATGATTATACTATTCAGAAATAAGACAAGATGCTAAACTATACCAACCATTACAACATCATATGTGATAAAAAATTAATAATCATGTATGTACCAACTAAAATCACCTGTGATACTATTAACAATTATATGTATACCCATTTGAAATTCTGGAAACATGTATACCCAGATGCAACCTCGAAAAAAAAACCAAGATTCAGACCTACTCCCCATCTTCTTCACTTTCTTCATCGTCGGCGGCAAAACTCCGGCCATCGTCTTCACTTTACCGTCCTACGTCCGGTCACCGTTTTCACACCAACTCTCCGGCGATGTATTCACAACCTCCATGGTCGGTGTATTCACAACCTCCATGTTCTGTTCAATCAAAGCCTCCATGAATAGACGATTCATATCAATTTTGACTTTTGAGTAGACGATTCAAAGCCATCATCTTCAATTTAGCGTCCTACCTCCGGTCACCGTTTTCACACCAACGGCCTGCCGCAGCCTCATCTTCTCCGGCGATGTATTCACAGCCTCCATGGTCGGTTCAATCAAAGCCTCCATGAAATAGAAGATTCATATCAATTTTGATTTGGATTCGATTTGGATTGGGATGCCTATCAGAATCGCATGAATTTAGGATAGTGATATACTATCCTAAATTATTCACAATGAAATATTACGTTTTTAACCCTTTTTAAAATACCTTTTTATTAAAATAAACAATTAGTAATTTCTTAATTATGATTGGTCCATAATTGTCCCTTTATTCTTTTAAATCGTTACCATTCTCGTATAGACCTCTCTCTCTCTCTCTCTCTCTCTCTCTCTCTCTCTCTCTCTCTCTCTCTCTCTCTCTCTCTCTATATATATATATATATATATATATATATATATATATATATATATATATATAGGGGTTGGATATTTTGCAACCCTAGTAAAAGGTTGCAACCCTTGCAACCCACATCTTAACCGTCGGATTCATGATCGGCGGTTACAATAGATATGGGGCCCAATATTTTTAATTAAAAAAACAGAAAAATAAAAATAAAATAACCGTCGATCATGAATCCAACGGTTAAGATGTGGGTTGCAAGGGTTGCAACCTTTTTCAGGGTTGCAAAATATTCTTCCAATATATATATATATATATATATATATATATGGGTTAAATCATGTGAGAACCAAAAAAAGATTGAGAACCGTGAGAACCAATCTGAGTCGTAATTTGGTTTTGATCATGTGGTTTTAATTAAAAGTTGTTTCAATTCTAGTTCATTTCAAAATTGCATTGCCTTTAATAACCATGGATTAAAATTAATTAATGGTTTAGATCGGTTTTTACGGTTCTCAGTCTTTTATTGGTTTTCATTTGATTATGGTCCTATATATATGTTGAAAATGGTGTAATGATTGTGTACGTTCTACATAATGATACGATGGTTGTGAAATGACAGCAGTACAATGGGACCTTAGGGATGACAATGCCAATGGGCTAGCTAGCTAGGTTTTCACTAATTAAATATGTTGATCAAGGTTCACTAAATTAAAAAGGACCAGCCAAAGTTAAACGAGCTGAGCTAGAATGGATATGAAAGATAAGAGTACGTAGGTAGCCAAGACCAGACAGACAGACAGACAGATATAAAAGACGAATATGGAGTCCCTTTCGCTTGTCCGCCCCATTGCCGACACCCCCATCTACAAATTAATGTGTACATTCCTAGTTTTCTGTGCTAAAACTCACGGTTAAAAACTTAACCCAAGGGATCAATTACATTCAACGGAAACTCGGTTCACGATTGTTCTTAATTAATCCTTTTCAAATCACCATTTTCTTGTAGTGCCTGCCACATTAATGGAAATTTGGGGTGAATATATATTATATATATATATATATATATATATATATATAACCCTAAAAAAAATGAAAAACCGAGGAATCCTCAATAACTATTCATCTGGACATATGTACTTAAGTTTTTTTTTTGGTTTTCATACAAAATGTGCATTATACATGCACGTATGCATATTATAATTTATTTTTATGTACATGTGCATACCGTCTACATAAACAGTTACAATGGTGTTATTCAGTTTTTCATTTTTTTTTACTGTTTTCCCCTGAACCTGACCGTATATAGATCGATTCTCATGCTTAGTTATAAACTTAATTTAGTGAAAGAAGGGATACAATGGAGAGTGAGAGCAACTATTGTAAGATGAGTTGGCCAATATTCAAAGCCATTAAATCCTGGGCTCTACTTCCCAAAGCAAGGGTATGTGAAGGTTAAATTTCCTACCCATAATCAGATAATAACCTATAATGGGCTTGCTAGCTACAAGTTTTTTAGAAGCCCACCATTTGTGTCCCTATCTAGCTAGCTAGCTAGCTAGCTTCACCACCAGGAAATAATTGTAGATTAATCCTAGATCTCTTTAATTCCTGATCATTGCTTAATTTACAATTGGTCATTAATTCCAACAGCTTTTCACCCTTTACATGTTGATGCAAGTGTTGATTAATTATATCGATCGTTAACCTGGACGTGTGATGGGCTGCAAAAAAAGGATTGTATCGATCTTCTCGATCCGCACAATCTGAAAGATCTGATTGGGAAGCTGTACTAGATTCAGCTTAGGTAGAATGATTTTGTAAGGATTTTTCTTTATGAATTAAGCATGCATCATGGGCGTCCTAGTGGTGGTGTAGCCCCCATAGTTGATATGTAACATTTTTCCTTGTACTTTGATAATGAAAGATTGTTGTATATCTTTGTGGTCCTGTCTGCAAATTTATGTCATGAAGCTCCTAACTGCTATGGGAGCCAGCTGTTTTCAAATGGGGTTTGTGTATTTTCAGTATATTTTCTAGATCTGAAATATACAACTTGTCATATTTCAACATATCTGATAAGAATAATCAAGTAAGCATGTGAATTCATTTCTTTTTCTTTTTTTCCTTTAATTTCTTTTTCTTGTTTAAGTGCATGTTACTTGCTACCCCATTAAATGATCATCGATCATATATCCGAAAATCGTTCAACCATCCAAAAACCCGTCTTTATAATGCACTCATCGTCCGTACAACAAATGCAATTCTAGACCTTTATTGGTCTATTAATTAGAAAATAGTTTTACAACTAGCTTCAATTCGGGTTCGAGTTACAACTAGCTTCAATTTAACCACAATGGTTGTGGCGTGGTGGTAAAGGCTTGGGGAGTTCATAGCGCTCAACCCGGGTTCGAGCCCCACTAGCAGCACTTGTTGCCACTGAGGATAATCTCAGGGCTGCACGCTTTAGCAGCTGGGCCATAAGCCCTAATTGCCAGGGATTAGTCTAGGCCATAGGCCCAGGATACCCTTTCCAAAAAAAAAACTAGCTTCAATTCATTGGTAAATCTTTGTACTAGTTGTACAAGCAATACTCCTGATCCAGACCACATGGTTGTGGACCTGTGGATACCAGAATTGTCTTGAGCTTAATCTCTTAATTTGTTGTCAGAGATAAGGGAATGGAAGCCATTAACATATGGTGGATCTGATGGAAGAACATACTAATGTTACACAATTGGGAACACTTGTAGGTGAAATTTCTGCATTGGGACAAGTGATATGGTACCAATTTTAATGAAGTGTCACAGGGATTGAAGGAAATATGTTTCTGGATGGTGGTTGGTACGACAAAAATGTTTTTCCCATACCCTTTTACCAAATCTTATCTAACCACAATCCACCAATTAATTAATTAATAATTTTATATACATTTCTCCCGATTCGCGACCAAATAATGACTTTATCTTAAACTCGATATACATCGATCATCGATTCTTTTACCGTTTTCCGACATGATATGGGATGGAAATATGTTAGAAATACATATTATATAAAGTAGGCCATTTGAAGAATAATAAAGAAATCAAAGGGGAATGATAAGATTTGACAAAAAGGTCAATGATTGATTCCATGTAAACAATTTTTTTGAATATTTCTGGAGTTAAAAAATTAATGTTAGGGTCTTGACTAATGAGATACTTCCAAGAATGAGATAAATTATGAGCATGTTCCATTGGATCAAGCAGGATCTCAGGTCTTTATCAAGGTGATGTGTTTTCCAAGAAAGCAGTGTACAAGTTTTGATGCATTAGGTACAAATTTTTACTATATTTTGACCTTTTTGTAAAGAGGGTCATCAAGAAGCATGTGTGACATTGCTTCTTGTCTTATCTAAACATCCCGATATTGTTTTCCCAAATTCTATGTACAATCTTTCTTTCTGGTAACTTTTAACCCATGATAACAAATAGAAGGTTAATTGCATCTTTATACTTTGTTAAATGTACTCCTACCTAATAGTTTCCCCCTCACATATATCAACATTAAAACCTACTTTTCACTTTCTCAATGCAGGATTTGACCTGATTCTGACTTTAAAAGGGATGCAAATAGCATTGCACATAAAAAATTCTAACCCACTTCAATTTTACAGGAAAAGAACGACCCTAAAACAACCGTATTATCTAAAGTTTAGTATATTAACAGTTTTTTTTCGAATACAATCTAAGTATATAAGTTGGTCGGATATAAACAAACGAAATAACGTAAAATTTTGTGTTTCTTTCTTTTCGGTAGCAGATAAATACCCAGAAATATTTAAAGTTGAATTTTCAAATAAAAAAATCTTTTTTTTTCTTCAAATTATAATAATTAATTATATGAACTTGGAACTCACAACGAATTCAATGCAGATCTTGAATTTTCAATTACATGAAAAATTAAAATAAATGTGGGGGTGAGTTCTGTCTAGATATCAAGAGACATTCAACCTGGTCAATATGAGAGACAAAAAGCCTCTTCCCAATGTTTTATTGAGCGAGTATTATATTGTATTTCATGCATCAAAAAATTATACATCATTTGATCAATAATCTTTAAATTCAACAATATCATCATTATTCAATATATCATTAATCAGATGTATTTCGTGCAACAAAAATTGTACATTACGTTACATTTTGTCTACTGAATTTATAACTTGTTATATATTGTTTATTTATTTTGTGGTGTGTTGTGGTTTTTTGTCCACTTTCATGCATTAAAAGTTGCCAAATGTTCTGGAAAGTTAGACATTGTGCTAGTCTAATTATTGTCTAAATCTTATCTCTTTCATTTTCGTAAGCTTTTCTTTAGAAAGGTCAAATCCAGAACAATAATATCATATAGTTACCGTTGTCACGAATCCTAACAACACATAAAGTTTTAAACGATTATGAATTTGATATATCTTATGCAAAAGACAACAAAATCGTTAATAAAATCATGTGAACAGTTGAAAAGATTGCACGGACCTTAAACCACATGCTTTTTTAAACGAAAAGTTGTTTTATATCTTTTTTGAAGACGTATTTGATAACGTAATCATCATAAAGTGAAGAAAAACGACAGGTTTTATGTTAAACCGATATTGCAGTAAAACTAGTATTTGATGAAATATTTTTTCCTAGACTTTCCAAGATTAGTTTATATGTCATATTAAGACAAATCAGTTTCTTCCAGATTTATAATGATCAAAACTCCAAAACAGTGTCATGCATAAACAGTTGTACAATGATCTGGATTTTGTTGTTTCTGCTTTGGGACTTGGAGAAATATGTGCCAGAAAATTAATTTCTGATGAACAAGGAGATCATTTCCCAGAAACTTTTTTTTTTCTTTTCTCCTCAGGTTGTTTTCATTGCAATTGACAATTGAACATCTAAAAATTGCAAAAAAAAATTAAAAAAAAAAAAAAGAAAAGAAAAATAAAAGGAACAAGATCTCTTCTTTTGGATCTTGAATTCCTCCTAAAGCCATGTCATTTCTTGTAAACAGCTTCATCCCTACCTCTTCCCTTCAAACCATCTGTGCATTAGAATATGTACATTTTGTTAGAATCAAAATGCATGGATAGTTTATAGAGTACAACCCCCACAATGCAAGAAAAATAAAACACAGTGAACTTAACTGGTTTTGTTGCAGTTGAGTACCAGAAACAGAGGGGTGAAAGAATCCAAAGTGATCTTGGAATGTAGATTTTCCCTACAAAATTAAGAATTGATTGCATTAAAATCTTTAATCATACTATTTCTAGCAAAAAACCCAATAACGTTGGTTGTTCAAACATTGTAAAAACTATGGCCTTTTGACAGTTGCGAAATGGTTTGGTCTAAAATGATTAACTGATCAGAATAATTAAGAGGGTCTTATGTACCGTACAAAATGAAATATGGTTGTTTGGTAATTATTCATAATAAAATTAGGGCGCTGAATGGTTAAGGATACCCAACATACTGGAACCACTAAGAGGCAAACTTTTTTTTTCCCAAACAAAATTCAGCTCTTAGATATTCAGAGGTTGCCTTTTAATGGAACTATTAACTGTTAAAACAAACGGTTACTACCTCAAAGTAGGTGGTGGAGTATCCCTGCGAGTAGTCTACAATGTCATTATCCACCATTGAAGCTTTGTTACTGGGCACTGTTAGATTGTTCTGTAGAAAACAAAATGTAAAAAACTATTAATTCAATTCAGTAATTTGATCCCAAACCAACATAAGTTTGTATTTATGACATTTTGCACATTCAAAGAAAGAAAAAACTGATAAATGAAGTGTGAAAGAAATTAAGTTGTTACATTTGAGAAGTTGAAGAAGGGAGAGCTGGCAGTATCATCAAGAAAACAAGGCAAATCTTGAACCTTTCTATGCAAACTTTTTTGTTTAGGAATCTTTTGTTTTTTCCCATTTGTTGGATGATCGATTAAAGACGGAAGAGTTCGATAAACACAGGATCCATTGTCGGTGGTGGTGGTGTTGTAGCATTCCTCTTCTTGTTCTTGAAAATTTTCTTGAAAATGTGGTGGCCCCGAAGATGCATCTGAAACCATTGACATATCTTCTTCTTCTTCTTCTTCTTCTTCTGCTTCCTCATAATATTCATGTGTGAAAGAACCTTTTTTACAGAGAAATTCACTGCCATTGTTGGGGTTTTGAAGTGAATGTGAAGGATACATTGAGTGTTCCAAATACAAAGTCCAACCAGACTCACACCCACTACTGCATCCAGAATCAAAAACTTGTTCCATTTTTGCAAATCTTTATAACAATGAATCAGAAATCTGAAATGGGGTTTTCTTAATTTCAAGATTTTTTGTCAAGAAGAAAAGAGGGGTTGGGGGTGGGAGTGATATTGAGTGTGTGTTGTTTGTTTATATGCAGAGGAGAGGAGAGGAGAGGAGAGGAGAGGAGAGGAGGAAGTAGTAAAGAATGGAGAGAGAGAATAGAATTGGGGGGGAAAGAACAAAAGAGAAATCAGAGGCAAATCTTAGACTAATTTTGTCGTGATGTACAGCATTCGAGGGGTGAGTGAATCATAAAGTGCCAGTTGGGTTGGTTTCTGTGGGTGTTTATGTGTGTCTCTTTGTGTCTCTCTATCTAATTTGTTTATTTATACAATTATTATATTTCCTAAAAATAGTATTCAATTTCTAATTAAAATATTACTCAATTCTTTAAATCACAAAATAATAATAAGAATAACATAAGAATATATATATTATTATTCACATGTGAATTATTTATAATTCCACAAAAAATTCTATTATTCACATGTGAATCATTTGTAAATCGAAAAAAATTCAATATGAATATTACCTATCTTTTAACCAATGATTCTCATTAATGTCTAGTTAAATTTTTTAAAAGAACAAATATAAATAAAAACAAAAGAAGAAACAGAAATGAAGGAGCATTCACATGGAGGACAGCTGGGCACTGCGGTAGTACTAGGCTTGGCCAAAACCCCACAAATGGCTTTTGTAATTTCAATTATTTGGAGGTAAATATGAGTTGTACATTTGGAAGAAAAAGTTGTACGTTTGTTGAAATCAAAATAATTTTGGAAGCAGTTGGGTTTGGACCATGGAGATATATGGAGATGGGCCACAAGTGATCAGATGAACCTAGACAATACCCCACGTCATGGGCTCTAATACGTGGCAACTCCTATTATTGTACTTCTTTTATTACTATTATTATTATTATTATTATCCCCATTCATTTAATTATATTAATAATTTTTGTAATTACATTTTTTTTAATTAGATTTTTTAATCCACAAATCGATTTCAATCTGATTAAAACGAATTAATCTAGAAAAAAAAGGCGTGTAAATTCAGTTGCCTAATGAAAATCGTCACGGGGTTTTGGCATTTTCTCAACAAAATTAGGACATTTAAATGTTGAAAGGACAAGATATTTAATGTAGGTGATATTTTGGCAAGTAGTCGATCACACGAACGCATGTCATGAGCTTTGATTAAAAAAGTGAGATTGTCACGGTTTAAAACTGGAATAGACTATACTATACATATGCACAATAACCTATAAATACTTGCATAAGATTCTTTCGTGATTTAAGCAAATACATTGCATATAGTTTAACAATATATGACATTTCATTATCGACTGATTTGAATCAAAGGTGGGTCAGAAGGACACCTTCGTCTACATTCATCGCTCTCCGTATTAAAGGTGTTGGAGGACCAACTAGAACAGATGATAACATAATGCTATCAAGTAAAATAATAATAATAAAAAAAGAGGAAGGATATTATTAAATTATGTACTCTCCTCTTACTAAAATAAGTGTTTATGTTTCTATTTTAATTTATTTTAAAATAAGAATTCATTTTCAAAAGTAAGTACATATTTTTCAATTCTTCCTTTAATTATGAGATGAAAAAAAAAATTAGTCCATCTATTATTAGGGATACAATCGTGATTTAATTAATAAAAAAACATATAATAATTATTTACAAAACCATGCGTTTTTTATTATAAAAATTTTATTTTTAAATGGAGAGAGAAATTATCAAGGAAAATATTAGTGGGAGTGAAAGGGAATTGAAGTAAACCTCAAGTAAAATGATCGTACCTAGGTAACCCAACAGATAAAGTACATTACAAAGTATTACATAGTCTGTCTTAGGAATTAACGACTTACACATTCACTGACTTTACCCTAGACATTCCCCAAATGGGTACTGTCGGGTCGGGTGAATTCAATAATAAATGTGTGTTTGCATTACAGCCTTCGTTCGCCTTTCATGGCCACATATCGTGCGGCTAAGAAATGGGAAATCATTCTCTTGTTCCATGAAACCAATTTGCATTTTATTTGGGAAAAGCCAAAAAGGTGGTGTTGAAAGTGAAAAATGACTACCAAAGAGTCATATGTCTAGTGGTACCTAGGTTATCGATAAAGTTGTGTCAAGAGTTAAAACTTTACCAAAAACTATGGGTTCGTTTTTTCAAGTATTTGGATTTCGAGGAAGGATTTAGCATCAGTATAGGGAGTTCAAGATTTTTTGGTTGTGGTATCTATAGTTATCGAATATTAATTAAAATCTTTACATGTACTCTGTTTTTTGGGCAATATAGGGTCCATTAAATATAAATTAAATGTTTAGGCCATTAAAAATTTGATACACTAATTTTTTTTATCAAAAAAACTCTCTTAAACCTTTAAAATTAGTCGGTTGTTGGTGTATTTCCAGTTTCTCACTTGATGAGCTGTATGATTGGTTCGAGATATAACGTATTAACCTCAAATATAAAAAAAGTTAACCCAAAAGTCTAAAGAGTTAACCCTAAATATAAATAAATTAACCTACATAGTTAGTCCCTAAGTAACCAAAAAAATCTAAACTCTAAAAATTAACCTCAAATTAACTCTAAACAAATTTATGAGCCTAAAGTTTACACAGTTAGGGTGAAATATAGGCTAAATAACCCTAAAAAAACGATTAACATATTATATTTAACACTATTGCATTAGTATATAACAAATTAACCCTAACTAAAAAGATGCTAATAAAAATTTGTATTCATGTTAAGTTTTTATTTAAAAAAATTCACCTTATTATTCACACTAAATTTTATTAGAAAATTTCAAGAAGAAACAAATACGAACATGGAGAGAAATGAGTATTTAATGAAGATTAAATATTATATTTACCATATATGAATGCCATTAACGTTAAGAATATGTTATTTATTTATTTTTGTTAACGTCAGAAATATAATTAATTTTAACAAACTCTAATATTTGGCTCATTTCGAATCATGTGTCGATGAGACCTTTCAAACGGTGTATCTTGTATTAAAAAAATACGCATTTTTAGTGTATTTTAGCTAATGAATAATTAATTAATTAATTAATATGATATAGGTATAAAATAAAAAAAAGGAAAAGAAGTAACTAAAAGGTGAATTCTATCTATACCCCCTAAATTGCCCAAAAAAGGAAAAGAAATAAACTACACTAATTTCTTTGAAGAGTTAAAACCGTAACTTATTCTCAACCACAATCCTCAATTTCGAGGATCGTGTATTTTATTTCTTAAATTTTTATATAAACTCTTAAAGGTTTCAATGTTTATGGTTTAACCCTAGAAAAATCATATGGTTTCACTTAAGAAACTTATGGTTTCACATTTAATTAAAGACCTTAAAAATTATACATAAATTACACTTGATCCTTAATTTTGTGGTTTCACAGGTAAGCACATCCCATAGGTCGGCCCCTATTTATACTTCAAAAGAATTGGAATCTTTGTTGTGTTTCGTTTGTAATATTTGGAATAAAACTGAATCTTATTCTTTATAAATAGTTTTTAAAAACAAATTATAAAAATAATCAAATCATATATCTGTTATTTGATTATTAAAAACAAGTGTTTTTAACATATTCCAAAACATTATTACAAACAATTCCTATAAAATCTCATGAAATACCAAAATCCCATATTTGTGGGATTTCATTGAAATTTCATGATGTCAATTCTAGAATTTTCTTTAAACCAAATGCAGGATTGGTATAGACTAGCTAATTTCAAATCCCGTGATCCACGCAATTGGTTTGACAAAATGTTATTGAGATATTTGGATTTCGTGGAAAATTTTGGAATCTTTTGTATGTTTGGTTTTTTGTAGGATTTAGAATGAAATTGAATTACATTATTTTTTTAGCACGCATTAGCTTGAATATTTAATCGAAGACAAACATTGTAAGAAAATACTTAATCATTTGGGAAAACAAAAGTGTTAGTCCCAAGTAAGTAAAACAAGTATTGTAGAAGGGGGGGTTGAATAGAATACACAAAATTTTCACTTAATTTTTTAATTCTTTATTGATAACAAATATCAAGAATTACACTTAGTAAACAAAATGATTGTTGTGGAAAAAAATAGTTAAAACTATCCTAACAATCTAGCACTTATAAAACTTTTAGAACACAACTTAGAGAGCACAAAGACTAAAAAGCTATGAGGAGAGAAGTAACTATCAACTTGCTTGAATGCACTGAGAATTCATGAGCTGAAAAGCGGGGTTTGCATGGAGAGGTCTTCACCCTTTATATACTACCACATGCATTAAATGCAAAGGACACTTGTCAATTGTTGAGTGGATCCTTGAGATACCTTCAATAAATTATGAGATATTTGAAGTGACTTATCAAAATACAAAAGGTAACTTTTGTACTATGATAAGACAATATCCCAATAAAATATTCCTGGTACAAATCTTTTTGAGATCTTTGAGAATAAAGTTTATGTCAGATCAGAACTTGAGTGAATATCCTCTGTGCAATAGAAGATTCCATTCTTTTTGTCAGAAGACGTTGGGAATGAAAAGGCATAGTCAAATCAAGAGGATTTGCTATAGATGGCATTGTCGAATTTAGGAACAATTCGACAATGGGAACATATGTCGAATCTTCGGCAGAAGCATGCCGTAGAGAGGATTCGACAATGTTGGATTCTGCCGAACATGAGAGAAATCAGTAGAGAGAAGGTTTGCCGAAGATGTTGCATATCTTAGGCAAAGATAGCTTAGTTCATGTGAAGTTCATCTTGATCCGCATCAGTAGACTTGCTTCATGTTTGAATTCGGTTGGTCTTCGATTCACCGATCTTTTAAGCACAACTAAGTTATTACAAAGAACCATAAAGTAATCTAAGTATGAAGGTGTACAATATTTTACAGATACAACATTACAAACCGAAAAGGGGAGGTCATCTTCAAATCCTTGATGACCCAACAATCTCCTCCTATTTGATGATGACATCCCATACTTAGATAAAAGAGAATTAAACATGAAGAATGCATTTTGACCCTGTTTTTACTCTTTTGGGTTCTTTTTCACATAAACCATTCTTTTTGTTTCCTTTTGAATTTTTTAGAGTATTCGACATTTACAAGTATAAAAAGAATGAAATAATAAACTATACACACTATTTACTTCAAAATGAACTTGTACTTTGTATTAATCTTGTGAGAAGATTACAATATAAGACAAAAGGAAACTAAGTACAATAAAATTTAAAGATAGAAAGCTAAAATTCTTCAAATGGGAGTTGTGGAAGGAAGTTTCTCTTCTTCAATTCATCGGTAATAGCCTTGTACCATGGCACCCATGGGGATAATTTGAAGAATTCTACTGAGAAAGACAATGTCGGAGAGCGGGATCTGTTAGGATCTAAAGAAGCGGATTTGGCTGAGGCCATCATTGAAGAAGATCCCATAGACAGGCTCAAGAATGACAGTAGTGGAGGGGTGAGGTACCAAAGTCGGTAAATATAGGTCAAGGTTGGAAACGTCTGGAACTTTTCCTTCCTTGGCCATTAGCGAAAATACTTCTTCCGTTTTGGAAGACCTTGACTTTGGCTTCGGCTTCGGCTTGGACTTGGAGGAAGAAGAAGGAGGATTGTCGGCCTTGAGTTTAGCAATAAATTCCTCTTCGGCGGGAGTGTGCACGATCTTGTATTTCCTTCGGTAGGAGCTAAATCTGTGTTGAAGATCAGAAATGGTTTTCTCCACTTCGTCTTTAAGAGCATTATTACTTTTGAGCAGGAAATCCGAAATCTCCATCCATTCGGTAAGACTGAACATTTTGAGCATATCAATACTCTCAATTCATCTTGAAAAATCCTCCCTTGTCACATAGAGATGAATAGATTCACCATCTTTTGATGGTTTGATGATTTTAACATCAATGATCTTCAGGGAATTTCTTCGGTTGGTAATGATAGAGTGATACCATTTGATGCATTTCTCCCTTGTTTCCTCAGATTTCTTGGCCGATTCCTCCAAGGCACCAAGTTCCAAAAATTGGGCTTCAACTGCATCTGTCGAAACCTTTGCTTTCTCGGCCTCTTCCTCTGCCAACTTCTGAGCTAGCTCTTTGTTTTTATCATGCTCAATTTGAGCTAGCTCAGCCTTCTTGAGCTCCTCATCAGAGAGCCCAAGTTCAGATGTACTCTTTTTTAGAGGAACAATTTTTAACCCATCACCATCGGTAAACCGCTTGGTCCGAGTTTCCTTTAGTCGCTTGGCTTCGACGGCTTCTTCCTCTGGAGAGAGCTTTTTCTTTCCTTTATACTTTTTCGGTTCAGGCTCCCCCTCAAGCTCTTCAACCACCTTAGAGGAGTGGTCGGTTTCCTCACCTTCGATGATGTCTGCAACAGCTGCATCATTGGTTCCTTCCTTTTCGACAGCTGCTTGAAGGTCTTTTGGTTTCTCCCCCTCAATCGAAGGACCCTCTTGCCGAACTGTTTGATGAGAAAGAGGAATTTGATGGTCTTCTCGGGGAGCACTGGAAATGGTAACATGAGGGGTATGTTGCTCCCCCTCAGCCGTTTTTCTCCCTTAGTGTGTGGTGCAGAAGAAAGACCCGCCTTGACCGACACATGACCCATACGCCGATCGATTCGGCGAAGATAAACACGATCATCAGGACCAAAAGCAACATCACCAATGTCGATATAAAGAGAATCGACACAATACTGAGCAACAGAGGCAGGCATATTGTCAAGCTTGGCATTGATCTTTGAAAGAGCCTCCAGAAGTTGAGCATTGATCTGATCCTGACTGTTGGCCCTTTGCCGGAGAGAGACAAGTTCCTGATCCCGAGCATCAGACGTCGCTTTGAGTGCAGCCACAGACAGAGTTAGATTTGTATTATCTTTAATGAGTTGCATCAAGTTTTAGAGGATGGCGTCCAAAGAATACCCAAGAGGATTAGCGAGACCTTGCACATCCTGTTGCATGGCATCCATGCATTTGAAGAAATCGGTGTTTACTCGCAAGAGCTCGGTATTCTGCTCCTTGAGAGGACCAAGGAGTTCTGCAAGAGATTTGTTGTTGACCTCAAGAGAGGCAGATATCTCATGATCATGGATAGATCCTTGCTCAAGAATAGTGATTCAGTGGCCGATAGTACCAAGGAACCGATCGAACTCCCCCTGCAGATTGGCGAACTGAGTGCCAAAAAATTGGTGTTGCTGATTTGTATCCAGGATATCGGCAAGCACGTCGGAGGGAATAGGGAGATGAGACTGGGAAGAGTTCGGCACAAAGGGTGGAGGAGGAGGTAGAGGTGGTGTTGCCGAAGTACCTAGTTTGTTTGCAGTAGGAGTGGGAGGTTGATGAGGTAAGGTTCCGTGGGGGGCAAGGGGTTGTCTCTTATGTGGAAAGTCAGGGGGGAATCGTTTGAGGAAGAGTTGGAGTATTGGGGTGAGTGTTTGGGAGTGGATTAGGGAGAAGGGGTTGGATGTTTGGGTGAGGTTTTCGGTGAAGGGTGTTTCGGTGATGGTTGCTTGGGAGATGGTTGTTTTAGTGAAGGAGATTTTTCGACAGTGAGTATGGCTGCCGATGCAATTTCTTGAGGAGAAGGAGTGTGTTCGGTGGCATCATATGAGATAGTGTCATGAAAAATCATGTCCATAAAGTTAATATGACCCTTGGAACCAACCCCTGGAAGGGTTGATTCTTCATTGAGTCGTGCAGAATCATCGGGTATAGACTCGGGTGTAAGGTTGTGACGTGGAGAAGAGAGACGTTGGTCTGGGGAGGATACCAACTCATCTTCATCCAACAACTGATATGTTGGTGAAGGGTTAGTCTGGGTCCACGTTGGTTCAACCAAACCCTTTTGAGAGGGAATGGAGGAGGTAGGTTTTGGGATAGCAGATTCCCCTGGCCTTAACGGGAGAATTTCAACTTCAGCCAATTTTTGAGAATCGGTAGAAGGAATAAGGTTTGGCCATGTGTGGTTTCCTAAGCCTCTTACACCGAGAGTTAGGAGGGGATTTGAAGCCCCGTCGCTTTAGTGAAGGAGAGGATTTGACATGGGTAGTCTCCAAAGGCTTTTTCGGAGACAGTGTCAAGGAAGCTAGTGCGGTGTTACCGGTAGCCTTTTTCTTTTTGGTGGATACCGATTTAGCTCAGGAAAAAGTGTGAGGATGAGGGGCCACCAAAGTGTTGTGACCCTGTGGATGTTGGAGCCTTTCGACATTCACATCCATAGAGGCACCCCACACCGGATTGGGAGAGGTAGCAAAGAGTAACATACCCGGTGTGATGGGATTATCGATAGCCATTGGGCCTTTGCCAAAACTTGCTTGCCGACTTGACTAGGCTGCAAGTCATATGAAATAGTTGGCTCCGGGAGGGCGGAATCAGCATCAAGAAATGCCTTCAACTTGCTGTTGATGATCAGAGATAGAAAACGTGGAAGAGCCACGTGCGAAGTGCGAGAAGGAGAGACCACGACAACAATTGAATCGAAAATCACCTGGGCGAAAGCAATAGGTTGGATGAACATCAGTGCATGGGCTATCCGTGTCATGTGTGCTGGAGACTGATTCCACCCGGAAGTCTTGTGGGAGATGCAGTAGATAAGGTGGGAGAAGAATGTAACACCCGGAAAATTCAAGTAAGGATTTTGGGTGTGTCGCGTCCTATATTTGTTGGCTTTTGTTTCCCGAGCTTAATTTTCGGTCTAGAACTCCTCAGTGATCCTAGACCCTCAAGCTTGGCCTCGTTTAATGTCGAATCGAAGGAAATCGGGTCTCATGGATCCTTGGACAAGAATGCGCGCGACTATGACGAGGGTCATAGTCGCTTATCAAGGTCGCCGTGGGCAAGAGGCCCTCGGTATAGAGTGGGCGACTTTGACAGCGAGAATGCCCAAGGGCATAATCGCTTGTCATTGTCGCCGAGTGGGGGAAAGGTCACCGTGATCGTCCAGTAGGAGGGGGCTTAGCAGCGACATTGCCCCGACGACAATGCCATGGGCAAAGTTGTCGGGCATAGTCGCCCGGTTGGTCTGGTCATATAAAGCTCCCCTTGTCGAGGTTCATGCTCATTTCTCCCCAAAATCAGTATTAGGTCGGTTTTTTAGAGCCTCTTACGCGATTTTCTTCTCCATCAACCCCTCTCCTCATTCCTTGTCAACCTAGGGTTTGTTGAGACCAAGTATGGATCATCAAGAACTTAAGCTTGTGGGTTCAAGTGTTGTAGCCAAGGTAATCTCCTCCACTCTTCACTTTAAGTCTAGGGTTTTGGTATTTCCTTTCTTCTTCCATGTTGTTGGATTTAATGTAGCTATGAGAATATTTTTGTCTAAGGATCTTGGTTGAGAGTTTGGAGCTAAGGATCTAGAAAGTTTCAAGCCTTCCTTCAAGGAGCTCAAGTTGTGTTGGTAAAACCTAGATTTAGTCTAAATCTAGCAAGGTGAGTTATAGTTGCTATGAAAAACTATATACATGTCAAAATGCATATATTTTGGGATTTGGAAAATATATCTATGGGTTTACCTTAGTTTGAAAAGTTTTGTGAATATTTGTATACTTGCACATTTTGTGCTATCAAACTCTTGAGAAATGGCTTACAATATTTTATGAAGTGTTTTGCGTCTTACATGAAATTGTTAACTGCTGATAAGTTTGGTTATTTTGAAAGTGTTTAACTTTATAAACTTATATAGCATGCATCTTTGTGATTTTTGGGCATTTCTATAAAGGTGTCATAAATGAATGGGTTTTGATGAATTATTGCATAAATAGGTATTTGGTCAAAGATGCACTTTTAAGTGTTTGTCGGGTTTTATGCATCATTCACTAAATGAGATGTTTTGAAAAGTACGAATGTGTGAGTCGTTCGATTTTGGGTCATTACCGACTTTGGGGAAACATTTTAGAAATAGAAAACCTTTGGAGTTTTGGGCCGAAGGTCAACGGTAATTTGAGAATCAAAGATTTTGGGAAAATGTGCATTTGGGTTTATGTAACCATATTGGCTCTCGTATTTTAGCCAAACGTTTATTAAGCCTCTTGGGGCTTGATTTGTACTCGGCGGAGTCTTTGGAACACTTGTTCGGTTTTGGTAGCTCATTGAGGAGCCTTGGACGTATGGTGTACTTACTTGCATATTATGTGAGAGTTACATGTGTTGAATGCGTTAGTTCATTCGTTTGAGTCATGTAATGTTTAGACAGTAATGCATCAGTGAGTGGTCCCCAAGTCATGTTGTTATGTTAGCTTGCGATGGTGCTCTTGGACAGCCGTATACGGAGCTAAGTCTTGCGGTGATTCCCATGGTGAGCCGGATACGGGGACTTATGACTTTGTGGTGAGACTCATCTAGAGGTCGAGTAGACGCTCGGTCATTTGGGTATCTTGGGGTGGTAGCTCAGAGGAGTCGGATACGGGGATCCATGGTCTATGCGAAACTCGAGAACGTTGATAAGTGGCTTAACTTTGTGTGCCCGCCACATTCGATGGAATCGGGTCTCCCCCGTCACCGAAAGGTGTTATTTTGGGTATTCCCTTACCCATGCCTTCGGTGCTAAAACATACCATTCTATTTACACAAAGAGTCTTTTGATGAATTACCGTGTGGGTGCGTTTTGGGGAAATTTTGGGTGTCGATTAATTATTTAAAATGGGTGTTGGAAATTTGAAGTAACATGATCAGCAAATAAAGTCTCTTTATAATCAGTATTTCTAAAATGGTCTTATTCGGAGTAAAACGTTCACTTTAAATGTTTTATGATGTATATGATGAAAATTGCTTTAACTTACTAGGCGTTAAGCCTAACACTTTTTCTTTTCGACATGTATATCAGGTCTTAGATGGATCTGTGTGGCGAGTGGAGCTTGGTAGAAGTTCCGGTAGGATGGCTTTAGTGATGTCATCCGGGTTGGTGAAGATAGCAGCTTTGGTGGTTTTAGTAACACCCGACTAATGTTGTCCCTAGTTTGTGGGACTAGATAGTTCCGTTAAAACTCTGATACATCGTTATTGTGATTTTTCCTTGTAATTTTAGATGTTTGACGTTGCAAAGCTTTGTAATTAAGGGATTTTTGGAAAGTTTTAAATTGTCTGCTATTTTCAAATTTTAGGGGTGTTACAAGTTGGTATCAGAGCTCTAGTTTAAGTGAACTAGGTATGGATCTTAGATGCCTAGACTTAAGCTGAGACTTTAAGTTATGACTTATTCGTTATCGGTAGAACTTCTAAGATGAGTGTGGATTGCGGTGGTCGATAGAAATGCATTAGTTATGTGTCGTGGCTATGGTGACGAGGATCCTTATGTATAATATGTTCATAATTTCACTTAGCTACTGCTATTATGAATATATTGTTACGTGAGCGTGCTTGACTCTACCATTATTACAATGCTTGAGATGTGCATTAGTATGACAGAAGTTGTGAATATAGCATTGGTCTAAGATTCTTAATCTCATTCTCGTGTGTGTAAGAAAAGAATGGCGGATGCAGGAAGAGAAACGCAAACTCAAGAGACGAATCCTCAAGCCGAGTTGTTGGATAACGTGGTTCGATTGATGAGGTCGGCTATGGAGAAACAAGAGGAAAGGATAATGAAGGCGTTAGAGATCAGAGATGCCAATGACCGGAGACATGAAATAATTAACGAGCCTGATGTGCGGAGTCTCGGTGACACCGGGAATATGATTCGGGTGGAGGATCTTGTTGCTGCTAACATGAAATATAACGAGAGGGCCCGCGCATACAAGAACTTTCTGTGCAGCAAGCCGCCAGAGTTTTCAGGGACTGACAGTCCAGTGGCGTGCTTGAATTGGATCCAAGAGATGGAACAAGCATTTGACACTAGCTAGTGTGAGGAGGGGCAGAAGGTGAAATTTGCCTCCCGCATAATGAGGGGTCGAGCTCTTACTTGGTGGAATGTCACTAAAACCACTATGGGAACTGTTATTGCTTCGTCACTAACGTGGGATACATTCAAAAAGGAAGTGTTGGACGAATATTGTAATGAAAGGGCGATAGACAGAATAGAAGATGAGTTCCGAGCCCTGAAGAAAGAAGATATGTCGGTGAGAGAATACGCCAATCTCTTCATGAAAAAATTGGATCTAGTAGGACACACCGTTCCGAGTGAGAAGGATAGAGTCAAGGCTTACATGAACGGACTGCCCGCTAGTATGAAGGCGATGGTCCGATGTTCCGGGGCTTCCACTCTTCGGGAAGCGATAGAAGAATCGCAGTTTATGGAAGACGTTCATTCCCGGGGTGAAGAAGAAGAGGCAGAGTTTTCAGAAAAGATGAAACGGGAGGACCGGAGGAGTCCACCCCATGAATACCATAATTATGAAGAAGAGAAGAGAAGTAGCCATCGCAGGAAGTCGAAGTGGTGTCATGAATGTCAAGCCAAGCATGTGGGGAGGTGCAACCCCAACCCTTTGACGCGTCTCAAGTGTGGCATGTTAGGTCACTCCCATCGGGATTGTTCCATCAAGGGCACTATCTGTTTTGTGTGCAAAGAGTCGGGTCATATCAAGAAGGATTGCCCTCGTGCAGGGATCAGTGAAGGATCGGGAAGCAGGCACAGCGTGCCCAGGCTGGGATGGCATGTCGGTGACGACAGGTACGTTCCCCACTTATTGCGTTCCATAGGGTAATTAAGCTATTGTGTTCGAGTCTTTGTTAGAATGGTTTGCTGCCATCTCGTTTAATGGATAAGTGGTGCCAGTTTCTGGTACCTGATGCTAGAGATCAGTGTTAATAGCGCTTCTAGGAGCCCTATAGGGGTAGGTAAGGGAGCTTTGGGTGTTAAGTTATGTAGTCGAGGCTTTAATTGATAATAGGGAGAGAGTAGGAGTTTTAAGAGGTAAGCTCCGGAGTTGGTGACCGATTGATGTGGTTGTTTTAATTGCGAACCAACATAATTTAAATCGAAGACTTTGGTAATTAGAGTTAAATAGTACCGGTGTTAGAGGAGGTTTCTTGAGGCGAGTCGAGTGTTGGTTTGCTTAGAATGATCAAGAAAATGTTTCCACCCGTGACCATAGAAGGAGTCGTTGGTAAGCGACAACTAAGAATTCGGGATGTTGTCTATAGAAGCTAATAAGATAAGCGGTAGATAGTATTTGGTCATGGAATGTAAGGAAGATCTGCGTGACGTTTTGGAAGACCTCGCTAAGCGAGACTTTTAAAAGTTAAATCCATGAGTAGGTCAACTCGAGGCTATCGTGGAATTGCAGACCCAACAAAATCCTAGACTTAAGATTTTGGCGTATTGTAAGATAGGGCACTCTCTATTAAGATAAGTGGAATCAACTCTCAAGTGGTGACGATACTCGGTCTGGTGCGACCAAGTAAATGAATTTTGGAGTGCAGTCAATTAGGAGCCAAACAGAACCTCCTATTCAAGGGATAAAACTAAGTTGCAAGCGCCATGAGGATTGTGGGAATTTTGGAGGATGGTCAACTCTAATTAAAGTTGGAGAACCTTGGTGATATTGTTGATGATTCATGTTTAGGTTCTCTCCTTAGATTGATTTCAATGTTTTCTTATGTTTAGTGTGATAAGTTATCCTTGCAGCTTGGTCAGAGCGAAAGCTACGTCGAGATCAGTGGTTGTCCTAAGAATGACCTTAGAGTGTGAAGGGTCATCCTTAGGGTTGTTCTTAAACCGGGTTTCTAGTTGGAAGGTTTTGAGGGAATCTGTTAGGAGGCGCGAATCGTTGGAGTACCTTTCGCATATTTTGGGGTCTGTAAGTCGGCAATTTTCAGGGAACATTGTGGATCAAGGAACGAGTAAGGTCCTGGTGGTCAAGTATTTCGCCTAAACCTTTCGAGTGAGTTACTTTAGGAAGTTTGATGTTACCCATGAAAGTGGTGGGACCACCTCTCGTAACCTTTACCATATTGGATAAGAGGATCCTTTGCGAAGTATTAAGGGGTAGCCAATAATCGCTTGTTGATGGAGAATTACTATGTTGAAAAATCTTACGATTATACGACTAAGGAGCCAAAATTCTGGGTATGGCACGATTTTGCTGAATCTGGATTTCGTTAGTAATGCTCCATGCCTCGTGGCATTTTGTAGACCACTCTCAGGTGGTATTTCTGGTTCAAGATTTCGAGGACAAAATCATTTTCAAGGTGGGGAGGATTGTAACACCCGAAAAATTCAAGTAAGGATTTTGGGTGTGCCGCGTCTTATATTCATTGGCTTTTGTTTCTCGAGCTTAATTTTCAGTCTAGAACTCCTTAGTGATCCTAGACCCTCAAGCTTGGCCTCGTTTAATGTCGAATCGAAGGAAATCGGGTCTCATGGATCCTTGGGCGAGAATGCCCGCTACTATGACGAGGTTCATAGTTGCTCATCAAGGTCGCCGTGGGCAAGAGGCCCTCGGTACAGGGTGGGCGACTTTGATAGCGAGAATGCCCAAGGGCATAATCGCTTGTCATTGTCGCTGAGTGGGGGAAAGGTTACCGTGATCGTTCAGTAGGAGGGGGCTTAGCAACGACATTGCCCCGACGACAATGCCATGGGCAAAGTCGTCGGGCATAGTCGCCCGGTTGGTCTGGTCGTATAAAGCTTCCCTTGTCGACGTTCATGCTCTTTTCTCCCCGAAATCAGTATTAGGTCGGTTTTTAAGAGCCTCTTAGGCGATTTTCTTCTACATAAACCCCTCTCCTCATTCCTTGTCAACCTAGGGTTTGTTGAGACCAAGTGTGGATCATCAAGAACTTAAGCTTGTGGGTTCAAGTGTTGTAGCCAAGGTAATCTCCTCCACTCTTCACTTTAAGGCTAGGGTTTTGGTATTTCCTTTCTTCTTCCATTTTGCTGGGATTTAATGTAGCTATGAGAATATTTGTGTCTAAGGATCTTGGTTGAGAGTTTGGAGCTAAGGATCTAGAAGGTTTCAAGCCTTCCTTCAAGGAGCTCAAGTTGTGTTCGTAAAACCTAGATTTAGTCTAAATCTAGCAAGGTAAGTTCTAGTTGCTTTGAAAAACTATATACATGTCAAAATGCATATATTTTGGGATTTGGAAAATATATCTATGGGTTTACCTTAGTTTCACAAGTTTTGTGAATATTTGTATACTTGCACATTTTGTGCTATCAAACTCTTGAGAAATGGCTTACAATATTTTATGAAGTGTTTTACGTCTTACATGAAATTGTTAACTGGTGATAAGTTTGGTTATTTTGAAAGTGTTTAACTTTATAAACTTATATAGCACACATCTTTGTGATTTTTGGGCATTTCTATAAAGGTGTCATAAATGAATGGGTTTTGATGAATTATTACATAAATAGGTATTTGGTCAAAAATGCACTTTTAAGTGTTTGTCGGGTTTTATGCATCATTCATGAAATGAGATGTTTTGAAAATTTCGAATGTGTGAGTCCTTCGGTTTTGGCTCATTACCGACTTTGGGGAAACGTTTTAGAAATGGAAAACCTTTGGAGTTTTGGGTCGAAGGTCAACGGTAATTTGAGAATCAAAGATTTTGGGAAAATGTGCATTTGGGTTTATGTAACCATATTGGCTCTCGTATTTTAGCCAAACGTTTATTAAGCCTCTTGGGGCTTGATTTGTACTCGACGGAGTCTTTGGAACACTTGTTCGGTTTTGGTAGCTCGTTGAGGAGCCTTGGACGTATGGTGTACTTAGTTTCATATTACGTGAGAGTTACATGTGTTGAATGCGTTAGTTCATTCGTTTGAGTCATGTAACGTTTAGACTGTAATGCATTGGATCCATAGGCATATGAGTCGTTATGTTCATCATTGAGTTTTGATGTCCATGTTTGAGTCTAGTGAGTGGTCCCCAAGTCATGTTGTTATGTATGCTTGCGGTGGTGCCCTTGGAGAGCCGTATACGGAGCTAAGTCTTGCGGTGGTGCCCATGGTGAGCCGGATACGGGGACTTGTGACTTTGTGGTGAGACTCATCTAGAGGTCGAGTAGACGCTAGGTCATTTGGGTATCTTGCGGTGGTAGCTGAGAGGAGCCGGATACGGGGATCCATGGTCTATGCGAAACTCAAGAACGTTGATAAGTGGCTTAACTTTGTGTGCCCGCCACATTCGATGGAATCGGGTCTCCCCCGTCACCGAAAGGTGTTATTTTGGGTATTCCCTTACCCATGCCTTCGGTGCTAAAACATACCATTCTATTTACACAAAGAGTCTTTTGATGAATTACCTTGTGGGTGCGTTTTGGGGAAATTTTGGGTGTCGATTAATTATTTAAAATAGGTGTTGGAAGTTTTAAGTAACATGATCAGCAAATAAAGTCTCTTTATAATCAGTATTTCTAAAATGGTCTTATTCGGAGTAAAACGTTCACTTTAAATGTTTTATGATTTATATGATGAAAATTGCTTTAACTTACTAGGCGTTAAGCCTAACACTTTTTCTTTTCGACATGTATATCAGGTCTTAGATGGATCTGTGTGGCAAGTTGAGCTTGGTAGAAGTTCTGGTAGGATGGCTTTAGTGACGTCATCCGGGTTGGCGAAGATAGCAGCTTTGGTGGTTTTAGTAACACCCGACTAATGTTGTCCCTAGTTTGTGGGACTAGATAGTTCCGTTAGAACTCTGATACATCGTTATTGTGATTCTTCCTTGTAATTTTAGATGTTTGACGTTGCAAAGCTTTGTAATTAAGGGATTTTTGGAAAGTTTTAAATTGTCTGCTATTTTCAATTTTTAGGGGTGTTACAAAGAAGAAATTTCATACTCCGCCCATGTTCTTGCGAAGTAGAGTTCCGGACCCTTTGCCCTTTCAATCGTGGATGTAGTTTTGAGCCTCGATAACCTCCTCGTGCTTGTGATTTGTAGGGAAATGAGCATATGGCTTAAAGACCGGAAGTTGAAGGATTGAACGAGCATATTCAACCCCGAAAGAAAGATCGGGATGTTCAGAATTCGAGAGAATGGTGGCGGAGACCTTGTGAGAGTCTTCATCATAGAAGCAGGTAAGCGAAAAACTCCCAAGGAGCATTTTGCTCATTTTGGGAGAGGCAGTAAGAACATACTGCAATGGTGATCTTTGAAGGAAGGTGTTGAACTCCGGGTGATCGATATCTGCACTCAGACGTGCAATGTGGTTGCATGCGGGGAACACAGGGGATTCCCTAGTGAGTGGGGTGTTCTTGGCGGCCTTTGATGACTTTGAAGATGCCATGGATGGTTGATCGAAGAAAAGGAAGTTGCAGGTTTGGAGAGAAAAGTTTGAGAGGTTGAAGATGGTTGTAAAAAGAAATGAAATGGGTTGAGACAAATATATATAGTGGAGGGAAAAACCGGATTTCAAAATGTTATTAAACAAATTAAATAAGATTTAAAAAAATAATGATGATGGTTGAGGATTTAGGATCGTGGGGAATTGGAAAGGCCGAAACATGGCCATGTCAGGGTCGTGGGTTGTACGAAAGGTCGTGTCATAAAATGATTTGACACATGTCATAAAATGATTTGACACAAGTCATTTCGTGATACATGTCATAAAATGATTTGACCACTGTATTGGTGCCGAAGAGACTTTGGCAAAGAAGAGGATAAGAACAAAACACGTCATCATTATAGATGTCGAATGACGTTCGGCGAAGGGGAGAGGGTCGGCAAAGATCAAGGTTGCCGAAGTTAGAATAGTTTCGGTAAGGAGGATAGGTGCCGAAATTTGAGAAGAGTTTCGGTAGGGGTGTGGCTTACCGAAAGGTTGATGTTAGTTAGGATTGGGTTGAAGAAATTATCGGCAAGACTGGCTTCGGTAGGCGTGAGGCTTACCAAAAATGTGTTTCGGTAAGAGGGTTCTCTGCCGAAATGTATTTCGACAAGATGTGTATATAAGCTTCGGTAGTGAGCTTTCCTACCGAAAGAGATGACAACCGAATTTTTTTTTAATTCAAAATTTAACATACCTAGAGATCCAATAAGGAAGTTGAATCTTGCTTCATCCAGAGGCTTGGTAAATTGATCTGCTAACTGGAAGTCAGTAGGAAGGAAGTGCAACTCAATATCACCTTTTGAGATATGATCTCGGATAAAGTGATACCGAATGTCTATGTGCTTGGATCTGGAATGGAGCACCAGATTGTTTGTAATGGCTATGACACTTGAGTTGTCACACAGAATAAGGACTTGTGAGTAGAACTGATCATAATCTTGGAGTTGATTCTTCATCCACAAGATTTAAGCACAACAACTTCCGGCAGCAACATATTCAGCCTCAGCAGTAGAATGGGAGACTGAGTGTTGTTTCTTGCTTGACCAGCTGACCAAGTTTCAACCTAGCAATTGACAACTTCCAGTTGTACTCTTTTTGTCTACCTTCGATCCTGCAAATTCAGAATCTGAATAGCCAATCAGATCAAAACCTGAGTCTTTGGGATACCAAAGACCCAGATTCATGGTACCTTTTAGATACCAAAAGATGCATTTTACAGCAGCTAAGTGAGATTCCTTAGGATTGGCCTGATAAAGCGCACATAGACATGTAGCAAACGTAATGTCCGGTCTGCTAGAAGTAAGGTAAAGAAGAGAACACAATCATTCCTTTATAATTAGTGATGTCAACTGGTTTACCAGTTGGATCAGCATGAATTTTAAGAGGTGGTGCCATGGGAGTTTTCATGGGAGAGCAATTTTCAATATTAAACTTATTTAGAAGATCACAGATGTATTTACTTTGGTTTATGAAAATACTTTCAGAAGTTTGTTTGATTTGAAGACCAAGAAAGAAGGTTAGCTCACCCATCATACTCATCTCATATTTACTCTTCATGAGAGAGGCAAACTCCTGACAAAGAGACTCATCAGTAGCACCGAAAATGATATCGTCCACAGAGATTTGAACAAGAATAATATTAGCTCTGGTCTTCTTGAGAAAGAGAGTGTTGCCAATCTTACAGCGGGTATATTTTTTGGAGAGAAGAAAGTCTGATAAAGTATCATACCAGGCATGAGGAGCCTGTTTGAGCCCATAGAGAGCTTTATCCAGCTTGAACACATAGTCAGGATGAGCAGGGTCTTCAAAACCAGGAGGTTGCTTCACATAGACTTCCTCAGCAAGCTCTCCATTTAGGAAAGAACTTTTAACATCCATTTGAAAAACTCTGAAGTTTTTGTGAGCGGCATGAGCCAAAAAGATTCTTATTGCCTCAAGTCTAGCAACTGGAGCAAATGTTTCATCATAGTTAATTCCTTCCACCTATCGATATCCTTGAGCAACAAGTCTGGCCTTATTCCGGATGATAGTGCCTTCTTCATCCATCTTGTTTCTGAAAACCCACTTAGTGCCGATGATGGTTTTTCCTGAGGGACGAGGAACAAGTCTCCAGACCTTGTTTCTTTCAAATTGAGAGATTTCTTCTTGTATGGCAGTGATCCAACATGGATCAGAGAGAGCTTCTTCAACTTTCTTGGGTTCCATAATAGAGAGAAATTTCACATAGAGGAAAATATTTCCAATTTATCTTCTTGTTTGGGCACCTGCCTGTTGATCACCAATGATCTGTTCAATAGGGTGATCTTTTGTCCATTTAGTGGCTGGAGGAAGAGGTGCAAGAATACCTTTTGGGGAGTAGGAGGAAAAAGGTTCGATAGGATAAGTATAGGTAGGTCGATGAGTGGTACTTTGAGATATTGGTTCTGCAGGAGGTTCAAATACCACCATCTGAAGATTTGGTTCAGAAGAGGCTGAGGAAGAAGGTTGATTGCTTTGAAAAGGAGGATCTGCCGAAAAGGGGACAGAAGAAGGTCCTGTCGAATTTTGATTTTCGGTATCTTCTCCTACACACGAAGTGATCCACTAATATAGTTCATTGTCATCACATGAGAGAGAGGATGACTTTTGATCATCAAATTTGACATGTAGTGATTCATCAATACATTTTCTTCTGAGATTATAGACTCTATAAGCTTTAAAAGTAAGAGAGTAGTCCATGAAAATTCCTTCATCAGCCTTAGGATCGAATTTTCCAAGATGTTCTCTGTCATTAAGAATGAAATAGACACAACCAAAAACGTGAAGAAAGCTGATATTTGGTTTTCGGCCATAAAATACTTCATAGGAAGTTTTGTTGTGTCTCTTAACAATGAAAGACCTATTTTGGTTAAAGCAAGCTGTGTTGATAGCTTCAGCCCAAAAATAGGTAGGAAGATTGGATTCACTAAGCATAGAACGGGAAGCTTCACATAGGGTTCTATTCTTTCTTTCCACAACGCCATTCTGTTGTGGTGTTTTAACAGCTGCAAAGTTCTGAGAAATTCTCTTGTCATTGAAGAAGGCTTCCAAGGTGGCATTTCTAAATTCTATGTCGTTGACTGATCGAACAAGTTGACCATTGAGCACTTCAGATTTCTTGATAAAGTTGATAATTTCTTCTGATGTATCACTTTTGTACCTGGGAAAAGATACCCAAGTGTAACGTGTAAATTCATCAACTATTACGAGAATATACCTTTTTCCACCTAGACTTGGAGTGCCGACTGGGCCACATAGATCCATGTGCAACATCTGGAGAGGAGTGGCGATAGAGAAACATTGCTTGGTTTTGAAAGAAGACTTTGTTAGTTTTCCTTTCTCACAAGTTGCACATAGCTTTTCTTTTACAAAAGATAGCTTCGGTATTCCAACAACTAGCTCTTTGTTGGAGAGAGCATTTAACGTCTTGAAATTAAGATGAGAGAGACGTTTATGCTAGAGCCAGTTTTTCTTTACAGAATCTTCAGAGATGAAACATATGCTTTCTTCTTCTGCCGATTTGTGGCTCATGTTGATGACGTACACATTGTCCTTTCTGGAGCCAGATAGGACAGTATGATATTTTCTGTCGGTAATGAGGCAGTCATCCACTCTGAAGATCACATAGTAACCCAAATCATATAGTTGACTAATGCTCAGAAGATTGTGCATTAGTCCTTCCACATAGGCTACTTTGTTGAAGGTGATAGAACCATTAGAGAGAGTTCCGTAACCTTTAGTGGAACCACGAGAGTTATCACCAAAGGTCACAATTGGTCCTTTTTCAGTCACATAGTTTATTATGAGAGATTTGTTGCCGGTCATATGACATGAGCATCCACTATCGAGATACCATGTGTGTTAATGTTTAATGACCTGCAAACACAAGGAAATCAGTCCTTTGGTACCCATTTTGAGGTGGGTCCTTTAGGATTAGAAGAGACAGAAGAAAAAACATCCTTATTATATCTCTCAATTCGTTCCTTTGGGCAAGCTTTTGCCAGATGAAAGGTATCACCACAGTTGTAATATTTTCTATAAATTAATATCTTTTTAGACTCTTGACAAGGCTCTTTGGCTTTTCCCTTGGATTTGACTTTGAGAGATTTGGAGGGAGTAGGGAGAATACTAGGCATGGGTCCTAGGATTCCCTTTTCAGATGAGGGAAGAGGAGAGATAGAAATTCCCTTGGATTTTGGTTTCTTCAAGTTTACGGATCTGGGAATGAACTCAGTAGGTGGAACATGAGATTTACCTTTTGAAAAAGGCGTCATCTTTCTTTTTAAGGGAAGGTCAAGGATAATAGACTTTCCTTTATCAAGAGGGGAAGGCTTCTTAGAAGAAGAAGAAGAAGAAGAGGTTTCATCAAGATTCAATGTTTTGAAAAGATCATTCACGGGTTTAACAGCATCATTCGAATCTTGATCCTCCTCAGGTTGAGGTTTGGTTTGTTTGGTTGAAACAAAAATCCCAAATTTTCTAGAATCACGAAGATCCATAGAATACACAAAACTAGAATCTCCTGAGTCAGAATCAATACACTCAGGAGAGTATGAGGGAAGTTTAGAAGAAGAAGGAAGAATCTGAGAGGAAGAATAGTCAACATCTATTTTACCATAACCGAGTCTAAACTTATCATCATAAGTTACCTGGTCTTGAAAAATCTTTTCAAGGTTCTTAGAAGAGGTCGTCCATTTGCTAACAATTTCTTGTTCTTTCTGAAAACGTTTAAACCTTTTATTTTTATCTTTTTCAAGGATAAAGTTGATGGTTTTCAAATCTAATAACTCAACTTTGATTTTGTCAAAGTGTTTTAACTGAGACAGACAGACTTGTAGTTGAGAAGAGAGAGACTTGATCTGAGCATTTACTCTTTTCTTGGCATCTTTTTCATTATGATAAAGAACAGTTAAAGAATCACAAGCTTCGATCTTTTCATCATTTGAGAGAGAGTGAAAGGGATGTACCTGGGAAGAGGAGGAAGAAAACTCAGCAAAGAAGTTCATTGTTGTACCAATATCCTTGGCATCGGCTACATCATCTAGCTTGGCCATAAGACATTTGCTTGAAATTTCCTTTTCGCTTTCAGAGGTGGGTTCATCAGCCCAATCATGGGATTCGGCCATTACCTTTTTCCTCTACGATGATATCTTTTGTTTCTTTCTTTTTCTCTCTTGTATTTTGCCTTGTACTTTTCAGCTCGATCAAAATTCTCTTTGAAAGAAGAGGATGAGGATTTTCGAGAGAAAGAACGACCTGTAGAGTCAAATCTTAACCTTCTCCCTTTAGAGGAGTTAGAAGAGTTTGATTTGGATTTCCTCGGAGGATTGCTTCTGCACTCAGATGCAAAATGGCCTTTCTTGCCACATGTATAGCATTCCTCATGGGTTTTATCCATAGAGTGTTTTGAAGAGAAAGAAGATTTTCTATTAGTTCTAAAATGGTTAGAGGAGAAGTTGTTTTTGAACTTAGAAAAGTTAGCAAGCATGCCCATTTCCTCAGTCATCTGGTCAACTGAAGTTTCTTCACCCTCATCATCAGCTTCACTTAGATAGGCCTCTGAATGGTGATCTAAGTTATCATGACTCTCTCGGTCAGAGTCGTCTGAGGGATAAGTGATACGAGGGATGCACATAGATTTCTTGGAGCTATCACTGATTAGAGCCATAGAGGGGGCTTTTATATCCTTAATGATAGTTTTCCTCTAGATACGGGTTTGCTCATAATTAAAAAGAGGTCCATAAAGCACGGTAAGGGGAAGATAATCCAGATCCTTGTTTGTCTTTATGCATGTGCAGATGTTCTCCCAAAAATCTGGAAGTCTATCCATAAACTTGCATAAGATTTCCTCATTATCATATAATCTCCCCAGTAACTTCAGATCATTAAGAAGACTATTAAAACGATTGTAGTAGTCAGAAAGAGATTTTCCCTTTTCATGGGAGAAGAGTTCGTACTTATGAACGAGAGAAATATTTTTGCTTTTCTTTACTCCATTTGTACCCTCGTACAGAACACACAGAGTTTCCCACATTTCTTTGGCGGTGGGGAGATTCACCAAAGAGTGATACACTTCATCGGGAAGAGATAGAGCAATGATAGCTCGAAATCGAGAATGAAGGACAATAAAGCGCTTGTCCTCCTCAGTGTATTCTTTAGGCTTTTTGACAATATATCTACCAGTTGTAGAAGTTCTTTCCTCATCCGTAGAGTCATCGGAATCTTGAAACACGGTATCCTTATCTTTATCTTTGTCTTTTTCTTTGTCTTTGGAAGATTTTTGAAATCTGTCCCAGACTTTAGGGATTATAGGAACTTCACGAAGAACAATAAGAAAGCGATTATCAACACCCTCTAGAAACAACATCATTCGACTTTTCCACAGGGGAAAGTTGTTTGGGTTGAATCTCGGAGGTTTGGCTATAGAGCCATTGTCGACAGGAAATGAGTTTTGGGCAGAGGCCTCAATTTTAGCTGAAGAAGATGATGTCATTGCGGATCTGGTTTATTAGATTAAACCAACCGCTCTGATACCACTTGTTAGATCCAAGTAAGTAAAACAAGTATTGTAGAAGGGGGGGGGGGGTTGAATACAATACACAAAAATTTCACTTAATTTTTTAATTCTTTATTGACAACAAATATCAAGAATTACACTTAGTGAACAAAATAATTGTTGCGAAAAATAATAGTTAAAACTATCCTAACAATCTAGCACTTAGAAAACTTTTAGAACACAACTTAGAGAGCACAAAGACTAAAATGCTATGAGGATAGAAGTAACTATCAACTTGCTTGAATGCACTAAGAATTCTTGAGCTGAAAAGCGTGGTTTGCATGGAGAGGTCTTCACCCTTTATATACTACCACATGCATTAAATGCAAAGGACATTTGTCAATTGTTGAATGGATCCTTGAGATATCTTCAATAAATTATGAGATATTTGAAGTGACTTATCAAAATACAAAAGATAACTTTTGTACTATGATAAGACAATATCCCAATAAAATATTCCTGGTACAAATCTTTTTGAGATCTTTGAGAAGAAAGTCTATATCAGATCAGAACTTGAGTGAATATCCTCTGTGCAATAGAAGGTTCCATTCCTTTTGTCATAAGACGCTGGGAATGAAAAGGCATAGTCAAATCAAGAGGATTTATAGATGGCATTGCCGAATTTAGGAACAATTCGGCAATGGGAACATCTGTCGAATCTTCGGCAGAAACATGCCGATAGAGAGGATTCGACAATGTTGGATTCTGCCGAACATCAGAGAAATCGGCAGAGAGAAGGTCTGCCGAAGATGTTGCATATCTTCGACAGAGATAACTTAGTTCTTGTGAAGTTCATCTTGATCCGCATCAGTAGACTTGATTCACCGATATTTTAAGCACAACTAAGCTATTACAAAGAACCATAAAGTAATCTAAGTATGAAGGTGTACAATATTTTATAGATACAACATTACAAACCGAAAAGGGGAGGTCATCTTCAAATCCTTGATGACCCAACACAAAGTATGTGCCATTTAGAGGCACTTTACTCGATAGAGATTTGTTGATATGCATATATCAACTGATATACCATCTACCGCTGAACAATTGACATAATAATCTGTCGACAGATAATCAGATAAAACCTGTTAGCTGGAAACAGAAGTTGACGCTATCAAATGATGTTAACCATTCAAGATCAACATACAAGTGTTGAACATCATATGAAAACACCAGATTGAAGTCTATCCATGATCAACATATGCTTATTAGTGTCAGATGATCCTACCTAGCAGATGATGCCTTAATAGATGGGCCAACTCATCGGCTAAAGTTGTCAGCACCTAATGATGTTCCTGCTGAAGAAGTGTATCCCAACAAGGAGCAACAAGGACAAAGGTATAATCTGACATACCTGCTCCAGAGTGTTTTTTTCCTTTTTGGTCAATTTGCAATGGGAAACCAACTACTTAGCATTTAATGCGACATGGTTTGTTTTGATTATTATTGCATACTTTGCAGTAAATGCATTATGGTCATAACCACTACAAGAAAGAATATGTAGCACTCATCGGATGAACAATGTTTAAAAGTTGCAATAGGACTTCCTCTCCATACTTGATCCTCATGTTGTTTTGTCTCACTGGAGAAGAAGTTGTCTATAAATTGAAGCTTTGAAGATCATTAAGCATAAATAAAGCTTAAAGAGAATATCTTGTCATTCTTCAAAGACTCCAAATTCATCGATCAGTTGATCAACTACTGTATCTGTGCAACTTCAGTTTTCTTAAGTAAATATATGTGGAGAGTTAATAGAGCACATTGCAGAGCGTGATCAAGAGAAAATACATCTGTTACTTGAGATATATAATTATAGGTTGTTGATCACTTCTTGATCCTTAGTTTATTTTCCGCGATTATCTCATATTTTGTAAAGATCCTATGTTTTAATGAAAGAATATTAAAAGTTTAAAAAACACTGTATTCATCTCTCTCTATTGTGTTATTGACATATTGCTTGACCTACGAACCAACAAAAACAAATTATAAAAATATATAAAGATTTGAGTATTACAAAGCAAATGTTTTTAACATATTTTAGAAACATTATTATTACAAACAAATGCTATGAAATCTATTGAAATACCAACCATTCCTATGGGATTTCTAAATCCTATGTCTGTAAACTTTCAATTCCAAACTTTCTTTTAAATTACACACAGTATTGGAATGAAATGCAATTTCAAATTCTACCAATCTTACTAAGGGGTCGTTTACCAAACGCTTACCCGGATAAATGCTTACCAATAAAATTTAACACAATCACTTACTTAGCGGTAAGATTTTAGTCCACAAAAACGGTATCGTATTCAACAATTTTCCCGATAAGCGTTTATGGATAAAATTTAACACTATCAATTACTTACCAGGTAAGATTTTAGTCCACCAAAACGGTATTGTATGCAACAATTTTCCCGGTAAGCACTAACCGTGGTAAGACTTTTCGCCATCACTTACCAGGGTAAGACTCTGGGTCCTTACCTTAGCTCTTACTAGGTAAGATTATTGGACATTGTCATCTTCATCTATAAAGTAAATGACTTGATAAGCGCTTACCCGGATAAGCGTTTGGTAAACGGTCCCTAAATCCCACAAACAAAACAGACCCGCCTAAAAATACACGTATATAAATATTATAATAATATTTGTTTTTTGAAAAATAGTATGAAAAATGAAGAGAGTAAATATATAGGGAGGTGGGATGGCACGTGCGGGCAACATTCTAGGGTTAGGTTAATGCAATAATAATAATAATAATAATAGTACTTAATAATGGAATGGGAGAGTACAATTGTTGGAGCGTGGAGTACTGGTGAGCCTGTGTTTTGTTCATAAATCCCACATGCATCTTTCAGTACACATGTATCCACGTGTGCCATATGCAACCATGGGTTTCAGTTTTCATCACACATGTAACCACGTGAAACACACACCCCTATCCTACACTATTTTCCCTTTACGTTATTTAAATTACTATTATTTCACGTAAATAAATTTTTATTTATACTTTTTTCCAATTAGAGCATCTCCAACAACATTGCTAAAATAGAAAAAATTGGTTTTTTCTTTGCTATTCATCTCCAACAGCTTTGCTATATGGTTTGCTAAAATAGATAAAAGATCAAAAAATATCTAAATATAGAGAATTCTCTATAATCTCTAAATTAGAGAGAGAAAATATTATTTTATTCAATCCAACCAATAAGATTCAATTTTTAAACCACAAGGGCTGTGATGATGTGGTAAAGACTTGAGGAGTTCATAGCGTTCAACCCGGGTTCGAACCTCACTAGCAGCACTTGTGGCCACTGAGGATAATCTCAGGGCTGCATGCTTTAACAGCTGGGCCAAAGGCCCTAATTGCCGGGGATTAGTCTGGGCCATAGGCCCAGGATACCCTTTCCAAAAAAAAGATTCAATTTTTAATATTTTATTTTAAGTTTTTTTTTTAAAAAGTGTATTGGGATAATAAATTATGGAATATTATAATAATATAAATAATGATTGATTCTCTAAAATAGAAAAGCTGTTGGAGTTAGAAGAAAATGTTTTTAGAGATTTTGACTTTCTATTCTCTATTTTAAAAAAAATTTAGCAATGCTGTTGGAGATGCTCTTAACTCTATACGAAACCCAATTTCTAAAACAACGATGTGAAAGAGCATTTTTTGGTAAATGTATACTTTATTATTTATTATGAAACTTGGGTAAATGTATACTTATTAACTAAAAACTATATTTTAATTTATAATAACCAGACAGGAATATATATCGTTTATTGGAAAAAAAAAATGGGAACACGTGACAACTTTTCCACGATTGTTGCCTGCTTTTTTTAATCACCCTACTATTACTGGAAATATTTTAATTAATAATATTTGATTGTTTAGAATATTGATTCATAAGAATTAAGGATTTATTCAGAATTCTTTTCTGTTTAAAATATAGGAATATTCATTATTGTCTTTTTATATTTCATGAGTGAACAAAAATTTAAAAACGCAATTAATTCGATTTTCTTTCGTGAATTTATCTATTAATTTTCTGTTAAATAAAACTAAATTATTGTTATTCTAGCGGGGAAAAAGAAAGTTTGTTTTTATTTTCTAACTTATATATCATGATGAATATTATAAATAAGAAATAAGCTAATTAATTTTCCTTTTTAGAAATTGTAACTATTTTTTATTATTACAGTTTTAGTAAGATGATACAAATATATAATATTAATGTAATTGCTAGTTTTTTATGAAAAAAAAATGTGCAATCAAACATTACTTATATATATATATATGTATACATCTGGCCATATTGGTATAATACAACACAAAAGGAAATAAAGGCATACATGTGGTAATTAGAAAGAAAAAAAAACAAGTTGGAATTAATTAATGATTTAATTCTGAAGTTTAATCAGCTTTTGTTCAAACATATAAACATTTTAAGAATAATAATATTTATGGTGGAGACACAAGAATTAGGAAGCAGTGGGTGTGATTGACTCGGTCAATACTTCAAGTCTCATGTACACACATCTTGGTCTAGGAGCACACATTAATTTTCTTCTCCTCTTAATTAAAAAGTAATTTTATATTATAATGATTCATTGCATAATATAAAAGTGTTTTAAAGTATCATGATATATTGTTTTATGTGATCAAACAATTATGTATCATATGTAAAAGAGTTGCAATAACTTTATTATAAAATGTGTTTGGACGTCTTAACAACTTTTTTTTAGAACACTACGTTTTATTAATTTTTTTATATGACATTATTTAAAAAATGTCATATTAAATTGTTCTATAAAAAGATGTTTTTATATGACACTTCTCAAAGTGTCTTATAAAAAAATTAATATAACACTTTCATTTAAAATGTGTCATAAAAAAATTATTAAAACACTCATAAACGTCCTATAAACTTATTGCAATGCTTTTACGTAAGATATATATAATTGTTTAATTCTATAAAATAGTCTATTAGGATAATTAAACATTTTTTTTATATATATAAGCTCAATTTAGTTGTAGTGAATTATACAAAATAGAAAATGGATTTTAATGTTATTTTATGAGTTGCATACGATTAATATACGTACTATACATTTCTTATTAAAATATTATCGTTGTAGATAATTTTTAATATGCTTAAATGTAGTATTCAATTTTGAATGCAAAATACGGGGTGGGTAGCTTGATATTGTTGGACCAATATGAAATTGAAGTCCTTGTAGAGCAAATGTCTACTAAAGCCCAATGATCCGTTTTTCTTTTTATATCTATTATTGTCCAATAAATTTACTTTTAACATAATACTAAAACATATTCGTTTGATTTCAATACCAAATATTTTCATCTTTGACCAAATAGATTTTGTAGCATTTAAGAAGAGTAGCCACAATTTCCAATTAAAGGGAATGACGCCTCTTTCGAGTAGGGTGTTTACGGGCTGGGTTGATCAAGTTGAAGGTATTTGAATAATACAATCCAGTGTTGGCGGTTTAAAAATTTTCAAGTCAATTAGATACAAACAAAAGTGCAAACCCAACCCAATCCAACTCATTCGGGTTGGTCGGTGTTGGGTTTTATTTAATTATTTCTAGCCCATGAGGAATAGTTAAAATAGCCCAACAATAGTGGCCCGATATAAGCTATATATAGTCTTGTATCTTAGGGTTTTGTAACAAAAAGAGAGATTCCATAAAATACAAAAGTGCTAGAAAAGAGAGAAAAGTTCGACTGCACTTTTTGGGCAAGCGCAACCGCGCCGTGTCGTCTATTATCGAAGTTTGAGCCTTGGATCATTGCGATTTTTGGACAGTAACTTCATGAAATCTTTATCTACATTCTGAATTATGGAGATCGGTTTTTGTGATCCGAAAGTCGTACTTTTGTTGTTCGAAAGATTGCAATTTTCTGCATGATATTTATTCCTCTTTTCTTTTTGGTTTGATTCCATATACTTCTTGATGATTTGTTCCAGGAGTATGATTATTGTGGTGTGCCTATAGTTTTATCTGGAAGAGACTTTTGTATTTCTTTTTATTGGTGGTAGTGGACTTTAAGCGGCTTAAGGGTCCCTTGGTTTTACTCTCGCCATGAGAGGTTTCCATGCTAAAACATGTGTGTGCTTGATTGTTGCTTGTTTCTGATTTTGGTGGTTAATTATCATTACATTTAATATACCTTATTTGTTTGCATTAAAGTTCATATAAGTCGGGAGAGTTTGTCTAACAAAGGTTTATTTCGCATTTGTTATTACCGTTGTGACGCGTTTTTCCCATCAGAGTGGTATTAGAGTTTTTGGCTATTGTTTTGGGTTTGACTTATTTGAACGATGGAAGTTAATACAAACAGGATGATAATTATAAATGATTCTAATTATCATGTTTGGAAAGAAAAGATGGAAGACCTTCTTTATGTGAAGGATTTTTTTTGTCTGTCTATTCAACTGACAAACCTGAAAATAAAACCGATGCATAATGGAATGTTTGGCATAGATAGGTTTGTGGGTATATATGTCAGTTGGTAGATGATAATGTTTTGAAACATATTCGTAGGGAGACTCATGCTCGTACTCTATGGAACAAGCTCGAGCAATTATATGCTTGAAAGACTGGAAATAATTAGTTGTTCCTGATTAAAAAGATGATCCAACTTAAGTACCATGATGAACTCATATCACTGATCATTTGAATGTATTTCAGGGAATTATAATCAGCTTGCAGGAATGAGTATCAAGTTTGAAGATGAAATCCAAGGCTTGTGGATCCTTGGTACTCTACCGGATTCTTGAGAGACATTTAGGACATCATTGTCCAACTCCACACCCGATGGTGTTATTTCCATGGAGTTGACTAAATGTAGTATTTTAAATGAAGAGATGATAAGAAAGTCACAACCTTCCTCTTCATAATTATATGTCTTGGTCATAGAGAGGTGGGGAGAAGTTAAAGTAGAGGTCCGAGTAATAGAGGTAATCATCGAGAAAATTCGAAAGTAAAGTCTGTTGATTTTGAGTGCTACCATTGTGGTAGGAAAGGGCACACAATATGGTTCTCCAGACAATTGGAAAAAGAGAACAAAAAGGACATTTACAATAATCAAAAGAACAATCATAAGAAAGATGACAGTGGTAATGACAATGTTGAAGTTAATACCACTATTGAGGAGTTCTTTCTTTGGTGTGATGATGATATGGTAAACCTTGCACATGATGATTCGATTTAAGTTGTTGACAGTGGTGCTTTATGTCATGTTACATCACGTAAAGAATTTTATTCATCTTAAACTCCATGTGATTATGGTATAGTTAAGATGGGTAATAATGATCTATCAAAGATTGTCGGAATTGGCGATGTCTGTTTGAAATTTGACATTGGGATGGAATTGTATTGCGAAATATAAAACATGTCCCAGATATGAGACATAATGTAATTTCTACAAGCTTACTCGATGATGATGGTTATAACAACAACTTTGGTAATGGCTTGTGGAAACTCACTCATGGTTCCTTCATTGTAGCAAGAGGTAAGAAATGCCCAAAGTTATATGTGACACGTCCGAAGATCTCCAAAAGATTGTTAACGCTATGGAGAATATTTACATGACTGGTTTATGGCATAAGATACTTGGTCACATGAGTGGAAAAGGGATGTCTCTTATTGGTAACACCCTCAAATTTGGAAAGAGCAACTAATTTAAATTTTTCAATAATGTAACACCCTAAAAATGGGTTAACAAAAATTTTCGAAAAACAAAAATGTGGTATTTAAAATGCCATAGCACGAGTCTCCCAAAAGTGGGGAAATAAGAATACCTGTTTAGTTATAGTTTGTAATTGTAAGGGAAAATAAAACAACAACCGACTAATCTAATTTCTCAACGAAAACAAGATTACAAAAGGGGTGTTGTCTATATTCCATTGACGGTCTTTACAAAAATGAGCATTCCCTTGCTCTCCCCAAGCTCACACGGGCCCGCCTAATCCTTTTTAGATGCGGCGACACTAGAACCTGAGATACACATAAACACCAAGCAAGTGTTAGGCCAAAAAGCCTAGTGAGGTTGTATGACAATTAATATATGCATGAATTCAATTCAAATATTCATTTTCCAGGGATGGGTTCAACAAATGGAATCAATGGAGGAGACCCATAACACCAACTAAATTCCACCCAAGAGACGAAATACCCTAGTGTCAGACTCCATGATTGACACCCCAAGGCCCGACACATTCGAGGGTACAACATAGGCATTGCCCCAAATGGCGGGGGTCTAGGCATATGCCAACACGGTGGCGCCCAAGACTATGTCCTCCTAGTGACCATTTGACTTGGTTCATCCACACAACTCATATATGACCAATGAGCACATTAGCTCTTACAATGTATATTCAACACTAATGTAAACCGTATGTCCCAAATGTTTTTACCCAACAACAAGTAGGTGCAAGGAAACATAATATTATTCACACCATACTTTAACATGTATCTATAACCATAAAGATAATATACCCAAAATGAGGATATTTCCCCCAACACATGAATAATTATATCATAGAATCGTATCAACATAAAAGTCATCCTTTACTTGTCCACGTTACCAACATATGTACATTTCCACCATCCAAGTAAACCCTTCATGCTCAAAGTAACATTAGGTCAAATAAACAAGATATAAGAAAACCTTAAATTCCATGAGATGGAAATATCAACAAATATGCAAATAAATACATGTATCTATAATGCTCAAAATAAATTTGTACGTAGGTATGCATCCCATTGTAAGTCTTATGAAGACTTACCTGAATGTGTAAATCGACTATCGATAGCTCTTGACGGAAGACCTACACATTAATTACTATAATGTCCAATAAGTGACTTAATTTCTCAAAAAGTCAATAAAAGTCAAGTATGGTCAACCCAATCAGACCTAAAGTCAAACTCCATATCCAAGCATCCTAATATGTCTCTATTAACTAACTTTAACCCCATCATTAAAATCCACGTGAGTCAAACAAATCAAAAGTCGACCGTTGGTCAATTCGTCAATCTCGACCAAGTTTAGTCAAACCGCAAGTCTATGACTCGATGATGTCTCAAAATGTCAAATTGATCCTTTTACAATTTTATAGATCTCCCCTCCGAATAAACCGTCCCAAAAATATTAGGCTGAAAGACGATACTTTAATCCCACTAAACTCATCTAAATTATTAAATGATTTATTAATCAATATTTTTTTTAAAGAAATAGTTTATATAAATCCTTCAAATTTTAAATTTTAAAGCTCGATAATAATTATCCTTCATTGCAACACTTTAAATCTCATTTTTAAATCACTTAATTGATTTATTGTAACCACCCCTTTAAAAATAAATAACTAAAACACCAACTTCTGATGTAGACCATTTCGGTAGCAACATACTTGAAAATACCGATTCTTAAATTATAGGAACACTTTAATATTTTAATGAGCTCAAGTAATTAAAATGGATCAAAATTACATCTGCTAAAAAAATCTAAGGATAATTTTGAAAATAATTAATAATATCAAACTTCAATTATTTTCATAAAACAAGAAAATAATATTGGTTTACTGGGATCGAACATCTTATAACACCTCTGATAATCCAAGATCGGTCTAAATCTTTAGAGAGAGAATGTAGAGAGAGAAAGTAAAACGCAAAAGCTTCATGTGTATTCAGAAAGTGGCGCTGAGTTCTTACAAGCTTATTACCACACCTTATTACAACAACTTACACAAAACAAGACACAAGGGCCTTATAAACCCCAGGCCTAAACAAATAACAAAGACTAGCTAAACAACATTTAAAGCCACAAGTAATAAATACATTGATTACTACAAAATCTGACTAAACAATCTCCTCCTTAGTAAACAAATAACAAAGACTAGCTGAGATCTTCTTTGATGTCTGACTAACCCGATCAGGACCTCTAAGCGACTTCAAGTAGCACGGAAATTTAATCTTTCTTCCAATCTCTGTTGCCTTTGCTGTCTAGATAAGGAAGGACCTGATTGTAAAACGCTTGAAGATATACTCACATTAGATTCAGAAACAAGAACCTCAACTTGTGCTCTTTACAACACACCTCTTACAAATGTACGAGATAGATCTGCGGTGGTCGGAGCTAAGACAACAAAAAGGCTTGATGTGATTGGAGAAGCATTATCTCGATTAGATCTTTCAATGTTGACAACTGATTGAAAAACTCTAATCTGCCATCTGAAACTCAAAGATATGGAAGAATCTAATGAAGAATCTGATTTATCTCCCCAAGTCTGATATAAACTTTTTCATCTAAACTTGACCTTTGATACATCTCCCCCTTTGATACAAATTTTAATCATCTGAACCTGAACTTTGATACATCTCCCCCTTTTTGATGAATTGTGAGAATCAAAATCATCAAAACTCCTCAATATTAGATCTGTCTTTGGAACATCTCCCCCAAATAAACAAGTAAGCATTGTCTTCATGATCTGAATGAGCCGTCAATTCATGAATGTATTCATCTGAATCTTTTCAAATTCAAACAAATTATGAATGGTAAACCTGAATCAACAAATGAAACAGTTAGGAATGCCTGTCAGTAGCATAAAGCCACTGTGTACAACGAATGTACAATTTAAGGAGCTGGTTTTATGATGACTCCCCAGGACTTCCATTCAATCATTGAAAAACACAAGGTATTTTCTATGAATGTTCTGACAGAAAAACACATTTTCTGTGTGCTCGTGCTTGTGAGATGAAAGAATTAGCACAATGATCGTGTTTCATAAGGCTCAAAATATGTAAACCATTGAGACAACAATGATTATACATAGACTCAATTGTGCATGATAAAGGGTCGAAGGTGGGGCAAATTTCATTCTTTTCAATATCAGTATCTTCCAAATGAAGAACCAATAGCATATGTGCTGCTTCCCCAGAAAATGTGAAACATTCTATTTTTAAGAAAATAATGAGTAGCTGGTGGGGTTGTATGCAAGAGATGGCATAAGCTCACTGCCTTTTTCAGTGATGGTCACCAAAGAAATGTGAACCAATCAGTAATGTGGTTGCCCGGCTCAGAAAGATGTTTGGTGCATAGTTTATATTCTTTTACTCTGTTCTCTCACCCTCTTTCTTTTAATCATATAAGATCACATCTAACCAATCTCTCATTTTCATTTTACCTCTTCACACACCAACACTCAATCTTTTTACCCCTCTCCCCTCAATCACTCAGAGAATACTTCCTGGGTAGGAAACACTAGTTATCGTGAATCCATAGAAGTTTTGTTAAGCTCACACAATGAATCCCATGTCCTAAAAAGAATGTAATGCCTCAATGATTTTCTTGTCATGAAAGCACAAGAAATCAATGTCAGTGTATGTATGCTCAACAAAAATCAGAATGAAATTTGAGCATTTTAAGCATTTAAGATTTCTTAAAACTTTATATGAATGAATAATCATGAAAGAATAGAAATGTTTTGAGAATCTGACAATGATTAAGATCAGATCAAAATTCATGAAGAATAAACTTTTGGGAAATCAAAGACGAATGTTGTTTATATGAACAATATATAAACATTTTAACAATGAAAGCACATGTAATAATGAAATGACGTTGATTCAAACAACATTGAATACAACCGGGAGTATTACCATAGAAAGATGTAACTTTTGATACATGGTAATGACAAAGTTCAAGAAAAAAAAAATGAACTGAACCGTTATGTATGAATACTTGACAAAGTATACGAAAAGAAAATACACAAGTATTTTTCTTTAAAGAACACACGGTCAGTTATACAATTAAGTATCCAAAATCAAAACCATTTAAAATCACACTTCACAATTCATGAAAATCTTTGAAGAATAGGAAGTGGTTTGAACATTTAAAAAACAATTTTCACAAGTGAAAGTTGTTCATTTTTCAACAAGTGATAGAGTGTAAGGATTAGAAAGATATACCTGTAGATCAGAATCCTTAACTCCCCTTTGAATGAATATTTTCATTTAGGAGTTCTTTCCCTTTAAATCTGTAAAACAACAATATATCAGAAAAATATAACAATGAAAGTATAAAGCAAAAACTTCTAACTCCCCCTCAAATCAAAAACTTCTAGAAAAGATAGTATCTGATTAGCATCCTTTAGAAGAAAATATTTGAGTACGGGTTCTGATATGATATAATCAGAAGCCAACACCTTTACTCCCCCTTAAATTAAGCATCTAAAATATGTCAGAGAAAAAGCACATGATAGAGATCAACAAATCTATTTTGAAATGTAGTTCATCATATCTATCGGATGCACAATATTTCAGACAAGTATGTACTCCCCCTTGACGGTTAATTTCATCATTTGAGTATTGGAGTACAATCTCTTATCAGCACTGGAGTAAGGTTTTTTTTATCACTGAAGTACGAGTCCTAAACTGTTGTGTTTAGAAGTCAAACTTCGTTGAAGTACGGGTTCTAAGCTGATTTACTTAGAAGCCTTGGTTCTCTTACTCCCCCTTGACAGTAAGTGCCTGCAACACAGAATCAACTTTAGGCTTTGGTACCCACTGATATTTGGGTCCATGAATGTTAGTTGCAGTTCGAATGGGAGTAATTGAATAAGAACCATACCAGAAATGATCACTGGTCTTGTGAATAGGATCATGTGTACGACAATAAGAACAATAGTATTTCTTACCTGAAAAACTGAATAATTGATCTCTCAAGTAGATATGATCAGGTTTACCTTTACGTGCATTGTTCTTTTTGGCTTTGTATGTATGTACACATGATTTCTTTCCTTTCAGCTCATCTTTCTTCTCATCATTAACTAGTTTCTTCTTCCAGACCAGTTCCTCTTCTTTATATCTTCTTCTTCTCCTTCTTTGTGTACCTGAACCATCTACATTTTCATCAAAGAAAATGTTAGTACTACGAATCTGATCATATGATTTAACTGACCTTTTTGAAGAAACAGTTTTCTGATTTGAACTTGATGTTGTCTTTTCAAGCTCTTTAATCTTAAAAGCAAATATGTCTCTTTCTTTGACAAGCAGGTCAATCTTCGTTTTGCATTCATACCTCGTTTTCTTCTCTTCCAGCACACATTCAGAAAGTTCAGATAACTTCTCTGTTAGCTTCTTTATTTCTGTCTCAAATATATTTCTTTCTTCTTCAAATCCCTTTTCAGCATTGTTTCTCTGGCCGAATATTTCTTTGAAGAATCCAACATTCTTTTGTTCAATGGACTTCTTTTCTTTTGCAAACTTCTCTCTTTCAAGAATGATTACTTTCTCAAAGTCAGATACTTGTTGAGAAAGCTTTATACATTTCAGCTCAACTTCTTTCTTCTCATCAACACATTTTCTTGAAAAATCTGATAACTTCTTTGCAAATGATTTATTTTTAGTCTCAAAATCAGATTTGACTATAGCAAGTTGTTGCTCCAAATCAGATATTCTCTTTTGAAGATCAGCATTAGCATCCTCCAGACTCTCAATCTTCTCCTCATAACATTCAACGGGTGATTTATGGATTTGGATAATCTGATCTTTCAAGTTAAAGATTTTTCTTGTCAGCTCTGTGTTCTCAGCTTCCAAACTCAGTATTTTCTCATCATTCAGCCCAGAATTCTGTTTCAGAAGATCTTCATTAATTGTCTTTAATGCACTAACTTCTTCTTTCAGTATTTTGCTTTCATCATTATATTGTTTTGACTTCTTCGAGTAGAAATCAACAGATAAAGCAAGATTTATGTTCTCTAATTCGAGCTTTTCAATCTTCGCTTCAACATCAGAAAAATATCCCATCTTGAATTATCTGATACAAAAAGAACTTGACAAAAAAATGATCGTTAGTCCAAGTATGAAACTGATTGAAATTGGCACAAACCCCAGAAATGCGCTAATAGGCAGTTAGCGCAAGATATGATTTGCGCTAAATGAAGATGGCGCAATACTCAGATACTCGCTAAGGTCAGATGGCACAAAATTCAGAAATTCTCTAAAGGTAGTAGCTAAGTATGGAAGTAGAGAAGTTGGCGCAAACTGAAGATTTGCGTGAGTAGAAGGTAGCGCAAACTAGAAATTTGCGCTATATGTATTGGCGAAAACCCAGAAATGCGCTAACTGCAGTAGCGCACAAGATACTTTGTGCTTAGTAGAGTAAAAACAACTTTTCGCTAAACATGAAAATCACTTTAATCTGGCGAAAAACAGTGATGATCTGGCGCAAAACCTCACAACTTCAAAACTTCAAGCAGATGAAGAGAATTTAAAGTAGATGAAGTTGGCGCAAACTAAGACGAACTGGCGCAAAATATGATGACTTGGCGCAAAAACGAGAAATCTTCTAATTCGATTACAGACAAAAATCTGATGAATTATACCCACACAAATACGATCGAAATTTGTTTTCTAATCAAAATATACAACCAATTTGAACTAATTTCAACAGAAATGAAAATTGACAAATAGAACAGTATGTTTAACGAACAGTTAAAAATACTACAAAAAATCTCAAATTGATCTTCAAAAACCGATTTTCTTGCAATTTGGTGTGAAACAAACTTGATCTACCAGAGATTACGAATTCAACAAACCAAATTTCAAGAAAAATGAAATCAAATTTCAGTAAAAATTTGTAAAAAATTCAGAAAATGAGATTTTCTTGATCGAGATCAAGAAAATCGATCAAATTCTCTGAATTATTAACAAATTCAGATTGAAAAATGTTTCTCTCAAATCTCTCAGATTCAGATTAGGCTCTGATACCAATTGATAATCCAAGATCGGTCTAAATCTTTAGAGAGAGAAAGTAAAACACAAAAGCTTCATGTGTATTCAGAAAGTGGCGCAGAGTTCTTACAAGCTTATTACCACACCTTATTACAACAACTTACACAAAACAAGACACAAGAGCCTTATAAACCCTAGGTCTAAACAGATAACAAAGACTAGCTAAACAACATTTAAAGCCACAAGTAACAAATACATTGATTACTACAAAATCTAACTTAACAACCTACACCAGATTTTCTATTCTTTTTGTAAATAAAACAGATAAAGTAAACCAATAAATAAATTAAGTGGCCATATAAACCTAAAGAGCTTGAGCATGTTGGGTTGGTTGTAGTGTTTCTTTTGTTGATGTGTGGCCCAAGTTCAAATTCTCTCCTATGCAGTTGCTATTCTCATTTTTTTAATTTTCAAAAAGTGAATCTAGTGGGTCCCATCATCTAGACCAATGAACATGAACCATAAATATATTGGTAGACATAGTTGTGTTTTTTAAGCTTGAAAATGACACTTTTCTTGTTTCTTTTTCTTCATTCTTTTTGCATCAAACTCTTGGTAATATTTTTACCAACATTTTAACAAAAAGAACAATAATTTTCGTTAAGTAATGAGTTCCATTTTCTTATTTTAAGTTAGGGTTGTAAAATGAGAACTCATCGACTTGAACATCGATTTGTATCATGAAAACACAAATCTGAGATAAGATGTTACTGGAGTTCGATAAACCTATTAAAAACGAATCCATGGACATAAAAATCATAAGATTTGGTTAAGAACTCACCTTAAACCGACGAAAAACCGAAAACTTGAACTCCAAACTTCAAGCTCAGATATCTCTCTCAAAACTAATTTATTTTAGAAAAGGTTTGAACCAACACGTTCATGGATCAGTGGTCTGGACTTATATGAAAATTTTTGGCTTATTAGAGCATCCACAATGGTGCCATGGTGGAAGTCCATGAACACCATGGACTGCTTCAAGAAAAAAATTACCCTTTGAGAGGAAGTGGTTCTTGGCCACATGGCATGAATCGGTCCTAGCAGAAGAACCGTTTCTTTCTCAAAAAAAGTGGGCCCCAACTCTAAAATAATAATAATAAACTAGATTTTAGGTTTTTCTTTTATTTTTTTAATTATCAAACCAAATTTGTAATTATCAAATTCAATTAGTTTAATTCATTAAAAATGAAAAATTAGAACTTATTATAATTCTAAGTTTTTTTTTATTTTAACTTATTGTAACTTTCAGTTATTGTAAATTTTAATTATTATGATTTAATTATTAATTATTGTCTTTTAATTATAATTAGTTTTTAATTATTGTCTTTTAATTATAAATAGTTTTTAATTATTGTCTTTTATCATTATAATTTTATATTATTATATTTTTTTATTAAATTAATCATGAACCGGTCCATGATTGGGTGTGAAAGGTTTATGAAATGTGTAGGAAAGAGAAAACTGATGTGGCAGAGAGAGAAAGTTGATGTGGCAAAGCCATGAACCTCTTAAGAGGTCCATGATTGTGGATGCTCTTAGTTGACAAAGAAAGCCAATAGCAAGCCTCAAAAGTCTGTCGTTGATGAGTCGACTTCAACAAGCCTGAAACCAAACAGTTCTGTCATTTTGATATAACAGCCCCTCCAACTTTTAAACATGTTATATTTTCCCCCTCAACTTTCTGATTATAACATTCGTCCCCTTGCTCTCATAATATTTTAACATTTTCTATCCAAAATGAATTTAAACCATTTATTTATATACTACTTTATTAAATGGCATAATTAGTCCCTCTCAATTCTTTTCCTTACATTTTTGCCCAACAGAATAAAACTAATTGTGTTTTATTTGTTTCTTTTCTCTTTTTTTTATATATTTATTTACCAAATTTTGGGATGTTACAAGACTCACCTGTTGTCCAAGCCTAAATCACACACTTGCACGCTAAGAATTCCCAGACCGAACACCTGAATTACACGACATAGGGATGGTGTTAAACCATCCAAATCATCTTAAAATCATATATTTCAAACTCCAAGACAATCCCCTAATCGATGCCTCGAACCTACCCCCAAACAAGAAGCAAAACGAAATCGAAACATCACCAAACAATGTTGAATGCGACTTCTGTGCAACTTAGGTCGCTTGAAACTCGCATTCATGCCTGTTTCATGCTGCACACATTTTTCTCTTAAAAACCCTTAAGCCACTCATGCTCAATCCATCCCAAATCGATTTTATGCTCCAAAATTGGGGAATCAATGCCCTAAACCATTTTATCCATAAACCCAACATCAAAACAACATTTACTCCATCAAAATCCATCCATTAACTTTAAAATTAAAACCCTTGAAGAAATCACCAACAATGGTGGTTTTTGCTCAAATACACAATTAGGAACTAACAAAACTCAATCTAATTATTAACCCCAAAGGGTTTCAATCCAATAATGCTAAAAGAAATGGAAACCCCCAAATCCAATACTAGAATACCCACCATCTTAGCATAGCACATAAGATATGAGCATCCACCAAGTTTCAGCTTTCATCTTCAAAACCCTAAAAACTCCGTATTTCTCCCCAAGTCTCTCTTCTTCTTCTAAAAAATGTATGAGCTGAAAAAAGTTGAGGGTAGATTGAGGGTTTTATCCTCTATAGGCCACTATTTACACCTTTGTCCTTGAAAATGGAAAAAAGTCACCTTCACACCCTTAAACTCCCAAGATTTCTCAAATAAAGGACTGGGGTTATTACATTATATCCATTGCTTGTGTCTTAATGGGGTTCCTCTTAACAACTGCCACTTGTTTTAGAAGATTAATTTTCGTTTCATCACTATGAAAAAAACGTCGAAGTTGTGGGGCTTGGCTCCTTCATTGTTTGTTTCTTAATAGGGCTATAATGTGTTTTGTAAGATTAATCTTAGTTTTAGTTTTATCATTGCGAAAAAGCTCTAGGCAGTAAGGCTTGGTCTTTTCATTTTTTGTTTCTTGATGGAGGTTTGTTTTAAATCAACAATCAGAACATGTTATTTTTTAAAGATTATTTTTCATCAACGAGCAAAAAGAAGATTCGTTGTTTTAGTTCTTAAATGATTTTGTATAGTTGCTTGAGAAGTTAACTATGTTAAAACTAGCTTTGCTACATATATTTCTTCTTCAAAATTGGTATTAACAATATGCTCTTCTAGACCATAAGTTAAACTGGTATAATATTAATTAGATATCAGAGATTGTTATGTAACATGTTAATATACATGTTATTAAAGATCGTTATGTTGTTTCATGTTTTGCCAAATTATCATTTCCTGTTTTTTTTAAAAATTATTACAAAGATGAAAGCTTGACAATGTAATGAATGTATCATGGCATGTATATGGTAGGATTGTGATTTAAGATTTTGGATTTCATTAGTTTACTTTCATAAAAGGTATGTTGCAACTACTTTCTTATTAGTATGTAGCAACTACTTTGTTCAAGATGAAGTTTCTTTCTTATTGGTATGTAGCAACTACTTTGTTCAAGATGTTGCTCAAGTAAGGCCTATCTCATTGAGCAGGTTCGTTGTTTGTTTTTTCACCACCTTTGTTTTGTTTATTGTGTATATCTCATATTGTTGCTTCTTAGAAAGGCTTTTTCATATCCCGTTTTAGAATAAGGCACAATTAGTTGTGATTGCTCATGATGTGGATCCCATTGAGCAGAAAGATGGAAATCCCATACTACATCGTGAAGGGAAAATCTTGACTAGGAAATGTAAGTAGCATGATTTATTTTCGTTGTACGGACCTTGTTAATAAACTTTTAGGCTTTTTGTGCAATTTGTTGTTTGATTTGTGATATTATAATTTTGATATATTGAAGTTTTACGCACATCCCAACTAGCCCGTTTATATTTGAGATATCAATGTTCACAAATCACAATTCCTCGTGTATCACACTTAAAAAAAGGATTTGGAAGGTAAGATACATGTAAGCTTATTTTTGCTGGATTGGACTTGGTTTTATTAGCAAACCGAAGAAGATCATTTAATATTTGAATTCTGTATTTCAGATTTAGAGAAGCGCGTGTTTAATGGAGAGTTCAACCAGCACCAACGATGAGAAATTTTGAAGATGTGAGTTTTTATTCAGAAAACGGTTGGTAAAAGGTTTTGTAATTTGTATGAAATCTTGTACGATTATGTGTTGTTTTAGAAAGCTAACGTTTTGTTAAGATTTTATTGGCCTACTTAAAGAATGATTATTTATTAATTTCATTTATGAATCGAATAGAATTTTTTTTTATTAGCTGTTGTATTAACTTTCAATTGTTGGTTTACAAGAATTTTTTTTATATAATATGCACTATACAAATAAGAAAACGATTAAAATAAATTATTTAAAAAAAAAAAAAAATACCGACGGAAATTATATTTTCCTTTTCTTTTAGTTTTTTTTGCCGTTGGTAATCCGTCGCTAAATGGGTCCGCCGGTAATCCATCGCTAATATTCGTTGGTAATGCCTTTTCTCACGACATTTCTTCTGAGGCACTTAATTTCATCGACGAATCACCAATGGATCGACTTTGGCGACGAACTACCGACAAATTTTTCTGTCGGTAAAGTCAGTTATTTTGCAGTCTATGTGTGTGTTGAGTCTAACGTAAATTAAAAAAATAAAATAAAGTAAAATGATTTATATGAATTAATGTTTGTAGTGTTAAAGGAAAAAAATAAATAAGACATTAATAGAATAAAGAGAATGAATCTGTAATTCTCATTAATCAAAAACTCTTTAAATAGGGATGAGTTACAAGTAAATAACTACGGAATATTTCAGTTTTAATCTATCTTTGATATATTTATCTCAATTGTCATATCCTTTAGACGATGACACACTTATCCTATAACACTCCCCCTTGTGCCGAGTGAAAAGAGTGGTGGTGCACAGTTGTTGTCTCGTTAAAACCTTACGCCAAAATAAAAACCCAGTGGGAAAAAATAGGACAAAGGAAAGAGTACAACACACTAGTTTCTTTGCAATACATAGACTTTTCCTTCAGTCTAGTTTCTCTTAGATTCGTACATTAATCATGTTGGTATATAAACAGTTGCCTCCCCTTTTGTCTACTACTCCCCCTGATTCGTGCATTAATCAAGGGATTTTGAAAAACATTTACATTTACTTTCTAAATGCTTCCCAAAATATGGTTTTAGGTAATGATTTGGTAAAATGTGTCATGTTCTCCTGACATCTTACTTGATTCAATTGAATCTCGAGGAGAGCAATGTTATTGCTGATCGTAGAAAAACTTAAGCAAAACATGCTTTGTGTTATCACCCTTGATGTATCTTAAGTTCATGTCTTCGATACATGATGTATTATTTCCATATATGCAAGTAGGATACTGGTTGAACTCAAAATTACTAGCTCCTCTAATATATGTAATGATAGTCCTTAATCATATACATTCTTTAATTCTCTCATGGAGAGTAATATTCTTGGATTAGTTCAAGGAGGTAGTTACAAGAGTTTGCTTAGCTTACTTCCAAGCAATCGACGTGTTTCTTGTGGTACTTCTTTATCCGGTTTGGGAACAACTTTTGTATGGGTCAGGCACATACCTAATATCAGCAAAGACATACCAAGACATTGTTGGGTGTTTTTCTATAAGAGCTAGTACTTTTGCTACTTACATTTTAAGTATGGTATTGAAGTTCCATTATCAATCTCATTTTTCTTTCTATAGGGAAAGTATAAGCCCATGTCAATGGTTCTAAAATATTAACTTGATTTCATACCAATGACGTTGCTTTGGCACTGAGCTAAATCTAGCTAACAAGTTCACCGAGAAATACAATATACAGTCAAGTGTATTATGCTAAGTACGATAATGCACATATTGTATTTAGATAGGGAATTCCAGCTCCCCAACACTTTTTCGTCACCATCCTTTAAACGAAATGGATCTTTCCTTATATCCAACATTTTGACCGATCATGGGAGTGCTAACCGGATGTGCTTTATCCATATTAAATTGTCTGATTATTTTCTAGACATACGCGATTAGTGAATTAATATTTCACAAACTTGGTGTCCTTGCTTAAATATGTAACACCCGTAAATCTTTGCATTCACATCGGGGACTTTTGGCTTCGAGAAGTGCAGTTTTTGGGCCATGTGGTCACAAAGGAAGAAGTGAAGGTGGATCCCGTGAAGATAGAGGCAATGATGAATTGGGAACCTCCCAAGAGTTCGTCTGAAATCCGAAGCTTTCTAGGATTGGTGGGATACTACCGAAGATTCATTCAAGACTTTTCGAAGATAGCTTCATCGTTGACGGCCCTAACGCGTAAGAATGTAAAGTTTGTATGGACCGAAAGTCAAGAGAAGGCGTTCCGAACTCTACAAAGAAAACTTTGCGAAGCTCTGATCCTATCCTTACCAGATGGGATGGAAGATTTTGTGGTGTATAGTGATGCATCGAAAATGGGTTTGGGTTGTGTTCTTATGCAAAGAGGCAAGGTGATTGTGTATGCGTCAAGACAACTCAAAGTTCATGAGGTCAACTATCCTACGCATGATTTGGAACTAGCGGCGGTGGTGTTCACATTAAAGTTGTGGCGACACTACCTTTACAGCACAAAGTGTACTATTTACACAGATCACAAGAGTCTGAAACACATATTTGATCAAAAGGAGTTGAACATGAGGCAACGGAGGTGGCTGGAACTACTAAAGGACTATGACTGCGAGTTGCTTTACCATCCGGGTAAGGCAAACGTGATCGCCGACGCTTTGAGTCGGAAAGACTATGGAGGAAATTCCCGTGTTACCTTTGCACGGATTGAGTTAACTTCAACACTCATCGACCGAATCAAGATGTCGCAAGTCGAGGCCTTACTAGAAGAAAACCTCAAAGGAGAAGTGATGACAAAACAACATCTTCTATTGACTGAAGATAGTCGAGGGGTGAAACTTTTCAACGGGCGGATTTGGGTGCCTAAGATCGGGGTAATCGAGAACTTCTTCTTGAGGATGCCCACAAATCAAAGTATTATATCCATCCGGAAGCACGAAGATGTATCGAGACTTTTAATTGCATTATTGGTGACCGGTCATGAAGCTTGATGTGGCGCACTACGTAGAGCGATGTGTAACCTGTTTGCAACTGAAGGCCGAACACCAATGACCTTATGGAAGTCTACAGTCCTTGGAGATTCCGGAATGGAAGTGGGAGCACATCACGATGGATTTCGTGACGAAATTGCCAAAGACCTTGCGCGGTCATGACACCATTTGGGTGATAGTAGAACGTTTGACCAAGAGCGCTCATTTGTTAGCCATGCTGGAGACTTTACGTATGGACAAGCTGGCAAAGTTGTATATTGATGAAGTGATATCTCGTCATGGCGTGCCGCTATCGATTGTCTCGGATCGCGATAGTCAGTTCACGTCACATTTTTGGGATGGATTACAAAAGGGATTGGGTACACGCGTAAAGTTGAGCACGACCTACCATACCCAAACTGACGGCCAAAGTGAGAGGACAATTCAGAGACTTGAAGACATGTTGAGGTCTTGTGTGATCGATTTCGGGGGTAGTTGGGACTCACACCTACCTTTAGTGGGATTCGCGTACAAAAATAACTACCACTCGAGTATTGGAATGGCGTCGTTTCAAGCATTGTATGGTCGCAAATGACGAACTCCTGTGTACTGGCTGGAAGGGGGAGAGAACAGTTTGCCGGGCCCGAGATTGTGCAAGAGACGACGGACAAAGTGAAGGGTATACGCGAGCGTCTCAAGGCGGCTCAATACCGACAGAAAAGTTATGCCGACAAAAAAAGGCGGCCAATAGAGTTCCAAGTGGGTGATCGAGTTATGTTGAAAGTGTCCCCTTGGAAGGGTATTATTCGGTTTGGAGAGCGTGGGAAGTTGAGTCCCCGTTTCCTTGGACCATTCACCGTGATTAAGCGGATAGGACTTCAAGCCTATCAATTAGAATTCCCTCCGGAGAAGAAAGGAATCCATAACACATTTCATGTATGCTACCTTCGTAAATGTCTAGCGGAGGAGGAGAGTGTTATTCCACTCTCCGAGATTAGAGTTGATGAGGGAAACCGTTGCATCGAAGAACCCAACGTGATTTTGGAGAAGAAGACGAAGAAACTTCGTCACAAGGAAGTCACTATGGTGAAGGTTCAATGGAAACACCATCGTGGTGCCAACGTGACTTGGGAGGCCGAGGAGGATATGAAGCGGAGATATCCACACCTCTTCACCTAGCCAAGATTTCGAGGACGAAATCTCCTTCAAGTTGGGGAGGATTGCAACACCCGTAAATCTTTGCATTCACATCGGGAACGTATGTATATTCAAGGTATGTATATTCTCTCCCAGCTGCATGCGTTGCTCTCTCTTGTGTGAAAATCGCCAAGTTTAAACGTTTGAGGTTTTAGGAGTTTGAGGCCACTCTAGGAGCCTACGCGGCTACCGCGAGGCTTAGAGGCCGCGACCAAAGTCGCGAGACTCACTGGAGTCTGCAGGCCCAGGAACACGCGCGGCTTACACCGCGACTTCGTAGCCGCGACCAAAGCCGTGCGAAAAGGTCTGCAGGTCATATACGGGATTCCCCCTTTTTCTCATTATTTGCATTTTGGGATTTATTGAGGACGATTTTGGAAGATCCAAAGGTAGGGTTTCCTTTCCCCTTATTGATTGCTATTAATTGCAAGGTTCTTATGCATTTATTGGGTTTATTTAGGTTGGTGGTTGTGTTTAAGAGGTTGTGGTTCAAGTTCAAGTGTCATCTCTCTTTCCCTTTCACAAATCATCATCTAGAGTTTTTACAAACTCTACAAGGTGAGTTTTCCTACCCTTAATCTACATATTTATTAAGGATTGCTAGTTGTAACTCTTTTGATGTTTTCTATACATACATTGGGATTTATGTGTATTTTGACCTACAAGTATGTTTTGGAACATTGGGGTTTTTTGTATTTTAAACAATAAGGATGAGGTTTGTATTTAAAAAATAAGATCTCTAAGTTCTTATGTTTTCGACATATATATCTACTTTGAAAATATGGAACTTGTTTTCCTAAATAAATACACAAGGGCATAGTTCATAGTTCTTATATATCCTTTCCCAATCAAATATTCACTTAGGCGGGTATATCACATCCGCATAGATTGCTCTAATCTATAAAGTGAGCGTTTCAACTTTATTGCAAATGAATTTCGTGGTTTAGGGTTACTTGATTTTGTTAATGTAATGCCATCAAGCCCTTTTATATATCTCTGAATCTAGATCCCCATATAGATATGTAGTAACCACATCCATGAGTTGCATTTTCAGTCCTTCGGAAACTACTAGGCTAATAAATTATTTGGATGTCATAACATCCATTATGAGAGAGTAAGTCTCCTCGTGATCAATCCAGGGCGTTGTGAGAAACCTTACGCCAAATGAGAGCCTTATATATTAGGACTTCATTATTCTCGTTACGCTTTCTGACAAAGACTCAGTTATGTCCTACGGGCTTTACACTTGGTAGGTTAGCACTACCGGACCAAATACCCGATTCTTTGTCAAAGAATGTAATTCTTTCTGGATTGTTTCTTTACATTTAGGCCAATATGCTCTTTGTTGATATTATTCAACCGAGTCTGGTTCGATTTCGTCGTGCCCGATCATCTTATGAGCCATAGTATATGCGAATAAATCATTAGTGATTATATATGATCTGTCCATCGACTCATATGTACTCTCATAGTTCATTTGAGATTAATATTCATCTCTAGAATCAATATTAATTTCAGAGCGTCCTCCAGTGATGATTCATTGACATAATTATAATTAGAGACAATCTCATGTAGTAAGGTTTTTTTGACTTTATACATTAAAATTAAAATATTTATATATGTTGATGATTTAAATTAAAAGGAATGAAAATAAAGAGTTTTAGCAATGAATATGTACAAATTATTTAAAAATAAATTATAAATAAGAGGAAAAGAAGATAGTATGAGAGATGTTATTTTCTTAAACTCAGGTTTTAGCTTTAATTTATATACTAGAAACGTATTCGCGCAATGCAGCGAGATACATTATGATTTTAAGGTTTTATTTTATTTTTTGTCAATTTACGGTACGATTTTGGATGGTTTTGAGAGAGTGATAATGGTTTTTTTATAAACTTGTTTAATTTAGGCTTAATAATATAATGTTTTTTTTATAAAAAATTAAATATTTTGTTAGAATTCAATGATTATCTTATATATTTTAATTTTTTTATATTTAAATTGAGATTTTTATTATGTTTTTGATTATGTTTAATAGTTATTATGAATTCAAACATATAACTTTAGAAATTTGTTCTAATGCATCATTATTTTTAATCTTGAATTTTAAGTAATGTGTATCAATAAACAGTACTTAATGCATAAAAGTTTATTTTCAAAAATTTCTTCGATATTTTATTAATAATGTAATTTATTTTAGATTTAATACTATAATGTTTTTTTAAAATAAAATAAAATATTATGTTAGATTTTCTTCATTATATTTTAGATTTTTTATATTTAAAATTTGATTTTTATCATGTGTTTAATTATGCAGGGGATGATTTTAGGGGATTAAAATAGAAAATAATTTTAGGAGAGTTAAATTGGTTAGAGATATGGACTGAAAGTTAATAAATAACATTAAATGTAGTAAATAAAGTTTTAATGGTTGTTTTTTAAGTATTTAGCATTAAATAACGGTACATTAAGCTTTAATAGTTGTTTTAAGAATTTTTTATCCGTGCTTTATAATATAGTATAGATATGAGTCGTCACCAAAGGCTTGTGTTTTTATGTAGAAAACAATGGAGATGAGAGTTTCTTTTTTTTCCCCAATAAACTTGAGTTGAGGGATCAAGATTCTTTTATAAAAGGATGTTCAACTTAAAATAGAGAATATACATAATTTAAGCAAAATTTTTGTTTCAACAAATTTTCTCAAAATCTGAAGAAACTTAAAAAAGTATTATTATGAAATAAGAAATAATTTTTTATCATATTCTTACCAATAAAAGATATTGATGTTAAATGTTTAGGAAATAAAAGTACTATTTGATTGAATGTATAAAACATTTTAATAATATAATTAATACTGTAATATTCAAAATAGAAAATTATATATAATTTTTTTTTGAATTTTTATTCCCCGCCCCCAACTCCAAACGGGGTTTCCATTGTTGGTTATCCCAACCCTTGACTTGATTTAGGTCAAAGCATTAAAAATCTTGTCTTATAAACCTTAATTTTGTTAATAGCTTAGTGCTTCTCCTTCTCCTTGGTTGGACCTTATTTTTGCTTATGTTTTTGTGTAGGGAACAATGGAGATGTGTTTTTTTTTTCTAATTCTTGATAAACTTGAGTTGAGGGATCGAGTTTCTTTTATAAGAGCATCTCTAGCAAATTCTCTCAAATACAAAAAATAAAGATATTCGACAAATTTTTTGTTTCAATAGATTTTTTTAAAGCTTTTTCAAAATTAAGAATAGAGGAGAGAGAGATGTTTGAAAATTTCCAAATTTGAAGAATCTAAAATAATTACTATATATGAAAAAACATTTTATTATAATATCACAAATAAAATATTGATATTAAATATTTAACAAACAGAAAATATTATTTAACTAAATATATAAAATATATTAGTAATATAGTTAATATTGTGGATTAAATATAATTTTTAAAGACTTCTAGACTTGATTCTCCATTTTAATCCCTTTGTTTTACATACTTTACAAATTTGTATTTATATATATATATATATATTTTTTGAACGATAATTAATACACGATTCGGGGTATCCAGGATCACATTCGAGGCCGACCCGACTAATCCCCTTCGATGCCTTTGAGAGAGCTTCACAAGATTCGAACCCTGAACCTAATGCTTACTCAGCATTAGACCCAGAGCCTCCACCCGCTAGGCTACCACCTCATTTGTATTTATATTTATATTAAATATAATGTAATATCAAATATATCATATAATAAAATTGTAATATAAAATAATAATAAATGATTATAGGAAATAAGTTTTTATTCTAATACAACAATAAATAGGGGGCGGGGAAGAAGGCCATAAAAGGTTTCTTTGGATTGAGTTTTGAGGAGAAGAAGGCCAACGTTGGATCGTATAAGAGTGTGGATAACATGGGATACGACAAGAGCTTCGTGAAGTCTGAAGATCAAACTTTGGATTGGACTGATCGGCTCACCATGAAAGCGGCTCCTGTGGATCCAAATGAAGCAACTAATGGCCTCATGATATGGCCTAAAAATCAAGCAAACTTTAGGTAAATTCACCTGTTAGTTAATTCTCCTTAATAACCTTTTATAATACAAGTTCCCTAATGCATTTCTTGCAGGCAAGTTATTGAAACATATGTTGAAAAATCAAGAAAAGTTCTCGATGGCTTGCTCCAAGACCTTGCAGCGTCGTTATCACTAGATGAAAATGCTTTCTTGCAATACTTTGAGCCGAAACAAAGTGAGATCAAGGTTAGGGTGAATTACTACCCGCCATGTCCAAGACCAGACCTGGCCATAGGAATATTGCCGCACTCTGACGCTAGTGGTCTCACGCTCTTGCTAGAGTTTGGAGCCACAAGTGCTCTTCAAGTGCTAAAAGACAAGCTTTGGACCACCCTCCAATGGCCCAATGATAACAGTTTGCTAGTGAATATTGGAGATCTGCTGGAGATCATGAGCAACGGAGTGTTCAAAAGCCCACGGCATCGAGTGCGGGCACAAGCCGATGTGGAAGGATTTTCACTGGTGTATTTTTATACACTACTACAAAAATGACTTTTATACGCGCCTAATTATACACGGTTTTTGTTGTTTTTACAAAAACCGCGTATAAAGGACAAATCTGGAACATTTTTACACGGTTCAATTTGAACCGTTGCTAAAAATATGGTTTTATACACGGTTGTAGATTAAAAACCGTATAAAAAGGGTACTCGACAATTACAAACGGTTGCATCGATAAAACCGCGTATAAAGGTTACCTTTTATACGCGGTTATTTATTAAAAACCGTGTACGAAAGGGTCACTTTCGTACGCGGTTATTGCTAACAAAACCGTGCGTAAAAGCTACATTTACACGTGGCTTTTAGCAATAAACCGCGTCTAAAAGTACAAACTACCGCGTAAAAATGTAAACCTTTTATACGCGGTTGTTTATTAAAAACCGCGTATAAAAGTACAAAAACCGCGTATAAAAGTACAAACAACCGTGTATAAATGTCATACCCTTTTATACGCAGTTGTAGATTAAAAACCGTATAAAAAGGGTACTCGACAATTACAAACGGTTGCATCGATAAAACCGCGTATAAATGTTACCTTTTATACGCGGTTATTTATTAAAAACCGCGTACGAAAGGGTCACTTTCGTACGCGGTTATTGCTAACAAAACCTTGCGTAAAAGCTACATTTACACGCGGTTTTTAGCAATAAACCGCGTATAAAAGTAATATTTTTGTACGCGGTTTTTAATAAATAACCGCGTATAAAAGGTAAACAAAACCGCGTATAAAAGTACAAAAAACGCGTATAAATGTCGTACCCTTTTATATGCGGTTGTTTATTTAAAACCGCGTATGACTATTGAGGACATGACAAGCGAAGGATCTATTCAGAACACAATTTTATAAATTTTGTTTTTTGTGATGTTGGTATTTTGATTATAAATTGTGACACTTGGGATAGTTAAAGTATTAATAATTGAGTTTGTCGGTATTAATTATTGGTTTTGTGTTAATAATAACTAAAAGCGTAATCGCGCAATGCAGTGAGATACATCACGATTTTAGTGTTTCATTTTATTTTTTGTTTTTTTGTCGATTTACAATATGATTTTGGATGGTTTTGAGAAAATGATAATATTTTTTTTATAAATTTGTTTAATTTAGGCTTAATAATATAATTTTTTTATATAAAAAAAATAAGTATTTTGTTAGAATTCAATGATTATCTTATATATTTTAATGAAATCTAAAAAAATTAACCAATTACATATTTGATAATATAATTAAAACAAATTTATAGTAATATAATCTTAAGATAATCATAATATAAATAATAAAAATAATCTAAATACAAATGTACGTTTGCCAAATAAGATAATAATAATAATAATAAGTAAGATAATAATAATAATATAAATAAATCTAATAATAATAATATAACAATAAAAGTAAAAATAAGATAATAATAATCTAGATAACTCTAAATAATAATAACCAAAAAATTAAATTAAAAAATTAATACCCCATTACTCTTAAACCCCATGATTGATTGCTTTCTTCGAAAAAAGAACCCAAAGTTGCTTCTCTGTACGTACGGCGATTATGAGAAACAAAGGGGAAGAGGAGTTTTCCAGCAATGATGATGATTTCTCCGACGACGATGATGTAGAACTAGAAGTAACGAATACGATTCCGACGAATACATCTTCAATGTCAGGTCCGATTTTTCTTAAAACCCTAGTTAAATTCTTGTATAATTCTCGATTTCTCGATTCTTATGCTATATATGTTGGTTGTTGTACAACTTTCGTTGAAGATTATTAACTTCTGTTGATTTCTCGATTATTCAATGTGTGCTGTTTTCACATGCCTTCTTTGATTCACAGTAAAAAACGTAAGAAACTAAAATAAAATTGGGATTTTGATTTTGTTATGTGTTGTTTGTATCATTGTCAATCAGGGGTTTGATAAAATGCCGATATGGCAAAGTATTTTGCGTTTATTTTCGATAAGAAAATGATATACCTGAAGTTGATTGAAAAGTGTTGCTCCTATCACCCTTTTGCGAAATCCTCCTAACTGCCACAAATGATCCCCCACCGTCTCTGCCTCATATCTTGGTGTTTTGGAAGTCTAGGATTGTATGTCTAAAACAGAAAAACAAGTAAGAATGTGTTAGGAAAACAAATAAACATTTGTGCATAAAAATAGAGAAAGTGTATTGGGTTATTTCGTAAAAATAGGAGTTTCTTTTAGTATATAGCAAATAAAGGAAACAAAAGCACATACATGTTCTTCAATGGAGAATGTATTCAAGATTAAGAAACAATTATAGCACATACTTGTTCTTCAATGGGAAATCTTATAATAGTCTATTCACTACCTCGATTAGTTAATAGTTACCACCACTGTGATCCCTATATCCACCAAACTTTTAATTTTTGGGTGAGCATCTCCAACCGCTTTGATTATTACTGGAATTTGAAGAAATTGGCTTTTCTCAACTTATGGTTATTACTCGGGACTTTTTTCAACTATAAGGTAACTTTTGTAATCCTTTATCAATAGAACAATGAAAATTGTTATTCATAGAAGTAGTTTTAGAGGATTTAGTATCGAAATAGTAGTTCTCTTATGTATATATGATCTAATAACAATTACAGTATATTGTATGTGTTTAAATAAACCATTTATGCATCCCCTTGAACATCTACATAATTAGCACATAAGCAATTAAGCGCCAAAAGGTCTCTTGACCACCTAGCTCCTGTTAACGGTTTCTTAAGCACTGTTTGACTTTATTGGTCCAGTGCCCTGCCTTTTGATTTAGTCACACTTTCAAGTTCAATTCAGATCTCCAATTTGTCAATTCAAATTCAAATTCAGAATGCCTGAACTCCTGAGGATAAGTAAGCGTAGTTTGTATGAACAAAAAGAAAAAGGCACCTTAGTTGGTTTGAATTGATGAACGACATTGTGGGCTTACGATGTCTTTGTCTGTTCATCTGAATCAATACATTTATGGTATTGTTACAATTTATAGGTTTTTTTGTTTGCATAGTTAGATGGCACTCAATGGTGGTGATGGAGATGAATTGGAGGCTGTACCCGATCCTGCTACTTGGACCTTATTAGAGGAGAATACCTTTATTAAGATCATGTGCTTCATTTATCACAAATCACAATTTTTTGCTTCACTTAGAGTACCTGCACAACCTGCAGAAAATTAACATGGACAGCAGCAACTCATGTTGCACACAGCAGCCTGCGTGGTCTGGACAACTTCTGGACAAGCTTCTGCATATGTACAGAGCTCTGCACAGTTTTGCAGAGGCTCTGTGATCTTCTTAATGATGTTAATATCCTCTTTTGCTCGTGAATTTTCCTTTAAAGTCTCCTTCGAAGCATGTTGTTCATTGCCACCAACGTCCCTGTGTCTGTCTTGTGTCTGTCCAGTAGGAGGAGCTGACTGCAACAATGAAGGTGCAACAGGTCTTTGTTGCTACTAGTGAAAACATGCCACCACCAAAAATTTTACTTTTCTAAAGAACATGCATAAGAAATGTGGCAATAGACTTTCTTCGGAACCATAAACACGAGTTGTGGTTGAGCATATGTTCCAGGGGATATAGCCCGTATTAAAGCTTTCATCAGAGACCTCCTTTTGAAATACATCATCAAATATGCCATCTTTTTTTTTGAGCAAATATTGAACCGCAGAACTTCTATTTCTCCATTGTCCCATAATCCTCCAGAGATAGTTTAGAAGTCATAGCAACTGGACAGAAGTTAATGTAATAGAAGTAGAATCAGCGGCATGATAACCGCTTCTGTCATAGAACGACCTGCACTTGGACTGTTTTTCTGCTTTGACAACAACTTTTAAGATCTGGATGCCTTGGACCAAAGTCTGGAGCAACATCTTTAGAACTCCACAAGGACAGATCTCCTTGAACTTAAACCAAACAGGTTGTTGCATAAATCGATCACACCACATCATAGAACAAATTCCCTTGTCTTTGAATCTGTACATTCTGCTGTCACCAACAAATTATGCATACACCAACTGTTGCTGCACTTTTTCAAAATATATGTTATAATTATGGATCACCACTGCATATGTAAGACACTTTTGCATAAACCTCACAGATGGATTGTCTTGTTTCAAATTTGGACATATCAAACTGTGTATAAACATGAACACAACCTAGACAGCAAATATTGATCAAACTTTGATCACTTTAAGCTCGAAATTTGAATGCATTAGTCATAAATCATGCCACAGGGTCTTCTCAAGCCAACACTTCGGTTACATGGAGATTAAACAAGGTATAATTTATATATACCAACAATTTATTTCGTACTTTAATATGTTTAATCACTAATTTTTTTACACTTTAGTGTAATCAACAACAAGATGGTTGGGAGTGTGGTTACTATGTAGTGAAGCAAATCTTCCAATTTGTGATGCATGAACAATATGCCTCCTCTCTCAAGGTATGCGCTTCTTAAATTGCTTTCATTTTATTTATATATTGTAATAAACAGTTTATTTTATTTATAATAACACCTACTTTCAAATGTATTTATAGGACACATGGACAACCACGGATTCTTTCACAAGTACACAAGTTGAGGAGATTGCTTGCAATATTGCGAGATCGTTCACTTTGAAACGTATGAAAGAGAGTAAAATGTGGTAATGAATTGGGGGGGGGGTTGTTTTAAGAATTATTAGACTTAGTATACGATGAAAAATATTAGAATGTTTGGTTACTTTGAGATATTACATTTACGTTGATGATTTTTAAAGTTTAATGGTTAATGGTTACTTCGAGATGCTACATTTATGCGTCTAGCTGATTTTTGTATTTGGAATTGTGTTTGACATGTTCCAGTATTCGAATATGAATCGTATTTGGAAATTTAGCATATCGATATAATGCACCTTCACCAACATTTGGAATAATGGAAGGTAATAAAATCGAGGAAAATATTAAAAATATAAATATAACTCATTATACGCGGTTTTAGTAAAAGAACCGTGTACAAATGTGTGCAATTTTTTATTAATGGTTACATTTATACGCGGTTTTGTTATGAAAACCGTGAAAAATTAATACAATTGTAAACGGGTTTAGCAAAAAACCGTGTAAAATAAATACTTTTATAAACGGTTAGTCGAGATTTTTTTAAACGGTTTCATCTAAAAACCGTGTAAAATGGTCACTTTTATACGCGGTTAATATTACTTTTCTAAACGGTTTTGAAACCGTGTATAAAAGTTGAGTTTTATACGCGGTTTTGGAACCGCGTATAAAAGCTCGATACTTTTACAAACACCCGCGATATACGCGGTTCCAAAACCGCGTATAAAGCCCAAAAACAACCGTTTATAAAAGCATAATTTGTAGTAGTGATAACCCACCGGCCAAAAGTGAAATTGGACCGGAGGTCGGAGGTGATTCCACAAAGGTGACATATAAAAAGGTGGTGGTGGAGGACTATGTCTCTAATTTTTACAAAATTTTCCCATGACCTAGCAAGGAGGCAATAATGTATGCTAAAATTACATAATTGTTTTTGTTTTTTGGATTGAAACCCTTTTATTACGCTTGTAATTTTGAGTTCGAAAAATCTCAGTCGATTGTTAATTCACTGAAATGAATCATTGAGTGGTAAAATTTAATCCACCCATGTATCATTGATTTGTACTAAATAGCAAAATAAGTTCCATATGGAAATTAAATACTAAAAAAATGATTAAGAGTCCGAAGATCAGATCATTAACAAATTACTAGAAGCATACCCGTGCAATACAGCGAGATACATCACGATTTTAATGTTTCATTTTATTTTTTTTGTCGATTTACAGTACGATTTTGGATGGTTTTGAGAAAGTGATAATGTTTTTTTATAAATTTGTTTAAATTAGACTTAATAATATAATGTTTTTTTATATAAAAAAACTAAGTATTTTGTTAGAATTTAATGATTATCTCATATATTTTAATGACATCTAAAAAAAACCAATTACATATTTAATAATATAATTAAAACAAAATTATTGTAATATAATATATTAATTAATAATGATACATGGAAAAGTCTGCATAAAAGGAAGACCCTGCACATACCAAATTAGTGGGTGTTAGAAACCTGCAGTAGTAATATGTATCTTGTGCCTTAATACTTGTAAATTAAGAGATTTTTAAAATCTTGCATAAAGTGATGGTACCTTGTGCCTAATAATTTGTATTTAAAAGTTTTTTTATTCGTGATTTATAATATAGTATAGATATAGATTTGGTGATCAAAGAGAACGGAAAACAAATGAAAGACAATGCTATTATACATGACTTACCAACAAACATCAATTGCAAGTCTTTTTTCCTAATTTTTTTTATCAAATATTACTCTTTTAAATAATAAAACAATTTAAAGATTCTTGCAATTTGTAAGATTCATGAAATCTAATATAAACCACAAAATTATAATAAATTAAAAAATTATTAATTTTGGTAATCTTGAATTAAAAAATTAAATAAAGGGTATTTTAAGTATTTATAAATCCTCTCTTTCCTCCCTCCCTCTCACACCTCTCCTTCGTCTCGAACCGAAGTAGGGGTGTCAAAAATAGCCGAAACTGAATAATTCATCCGAACCAAATGAAATTTGGGTTAAACGGTTTCGGGTTATTCGACTTTCGAGTTAAAAGGGTTCGGTTAACCAAATAAGGATCCTTATTCAGTTTGGTTTTCGGTTAAGTTTTTTTATTTTAGTTAAACCGAATAACTTGAATAACACTTTCTACTAATATTTTATATATTTTATATTTATAAAAATTAAACCAAATACATGTTATACTATTACTATTTTACATATTTTATTGCTATATAATGTTTTTTAAATAATAGTATATTATGTTTTTCATTAGATTACGGTTTTTGGTTGATTTACAATGTCACATGAAGAAAAATAATGTCATATGATAGGTACTAGTTTTTGGTAGATATTGTTTCTTACTTAATCTAACTCAATTATTGACTATCTATGTATAATACAGTTATATATTAGAAGCAACGAACACTTAGTTTGAGAAAATTATTGGAGCAATTGTCCAACGAAAAAATATAAATCCTTATTCAGTTTAACCAATTACCGAACCGAATGACCAAAAAACCAAACAACCCGAAACCGATTAAACCAAACCTTATTTGGTTTGATTATCGGTTAGTTTAAAAAAAATTGAAAATCGATTAATCCAAACCAAATAAACCGAAAACCGATTTAACCGACCGAATAACACCCCCAGTTGTGAGCACATTGTGAACCAATTTTTGTACAACCTATGGTATATAATATTGTAAACACAGTGTACACCACTATTAGAAAATTGGGTATTAGTGATGGATTTAATCCATTGCTAATTAACGAAGGATTAGCGAGGGATTGACCATAAAATCCATCCCTCGCTAATTAGCGACGGTAGCAAGGGATTGACCACAAACCACATCGCTCACTAATATGTCGCTAATTAGAGAGGGATTGACACAAACTCTATCCCTAGCTAATCTGTCACTAATTAGCGAGGGATTGATCACAAACCCTATCCCTTGCTAATTAGCGAGGATTGGCGAGGAATTAGACACAAACTTAATCTCTTGCTAATTAGTAAGAGAGTAGCGAGGGACATGGGGCATCCGTCGCTAAATAGCGAGGGATTGGGTTTTTTTTCTTGTTTTCTCATTTGTATGTGGTATGTATACACATATGTATGTGTTATATGTACACATTTGTATATGTTATATGTACTATACAACCACTACATACATAGATATGAACTACATACATACATATAACCACTATATACATACATACATACCACTCCTAGAAACTGGGTTTTTACCGACTTATTAAAGCCAATTACAGTTCATTGAGAACTGTCTACCAAGGCCAAATAAAATTCATTAAGAGTCAATGTACCCCCATCAAGTTCCTTAAAAGCTAGTGAAAATCCATGAATTGCCAATATAATTAATTTAGACTCATTGAAGCATATGAAGACCCAATGAGTTTAGTTAACAATTGTTAGTGCCAAAAATCGTCCAACATAAGATTTAAGGTCAGTGTGGAGCTTCGACCGTTACAAAGACACATTTATGAAGATCAAAGACTATAAATAGACACCTACAACTACATTTACAACATCTGAGCTCCGATATTACAAGCTACACGAAGAATTCTCGCAAGCACTCTCTGTTGTATTACACGACCACAATATTATACACACGAACGAAGTGTTTCATACACGTTCTACACTTGTTACTAGTTTCTACACTTGTTTTTCATAGTTATTGTGTAAAACATTGTAATACATAAGGACATCGCCCATGTTTGGCGATCATAGTGCTCGACTATCTCTCCCTATCGTCCGCGGTTTTTTCCTCGTTGAGGTTTTTCCGCGTCATCAAATCTCTTGTCTCTTTACTTTTACTATTGTCGCAAAACTTGTCGCTTAGTTACTTTATTTAGTTGTTTAAAGCTCCACACTGACCTTAAATCTTCCGTTGGACGATTTTTGGCATTAACAGTTTGGCGCCATCCGTGGGACCCCATCTAAAGAAAATCCTCCATAACCGTGCACCGTAATAATAATTTTCTCGAGTGTCTTTCTTCTACAGGATAATGGCAGATCCTCAAGGAATCCAAGAGAAAATCATAGCCCAGATGAACATGGAGTTGACAGTTGCACGTGCTCGCATCGATGCCTTGTCACATCAAAACAGACAAGCTGTTGAAGATCGTGTCTTTGAGGAATCGGAATGCTAGCAACGCAGCAGAGCCTTCACATGGGCTTGGGGGTTTCAGCATGCCTTGGTCGGGACCTCCACTCTCCAATTATCCAAGACCTCCTTTCCCTGGCATCCCTAGTCAACCCATGCCGACGATGCCATAGCCACCTCTACCATTCTTTCACTCGACAACGTCGATTCCCACGATGCCGATACCAACCTTCCATTACAATATAGATGCTTCTGATTCGTCGCAACATAATGGTTTCCAAAACTCTGGGCACGTCACGATGGCAACTCATAGGAATAATCATGACGATCCAGTCGCTCAACGATTGAAGATGCTGGAGGAACCAAAACGAACTAGTATTGTCGCTACTTGCCAAGTTACCAGGAGCAGCAGTACCTGTCGATGTCGAGCCTCGCACTGGATTTCAAGCATCGCCCTTTGTCGACGAGATAGCTATGGTCGATGTCCCTAAGAAATATATCATCCCGACATTCACATCAAAATACTCTGGCATCAAGGATCCAATTGAACATGTCACTCAGTACAATCAAATGATGTGGACAGTGTCGATCTCGCAACAGTATCAAGAGGTGTGTATGTGCAAAAGTTTTGAGGCGACCCTCACGTGTGCAACCCTCTAATGGTTAAGCGGACTCAAACCTAAGTCCATCAGTTCATTCGTTGAACTAGTGAACCAATTCTCCTAACAATTCGCAAGTAGTCGCAAGATGGAGAAGCAGACTAGCGACTTGTACTATGTCGTACAGAAGGTTGGAGAATCTATCCGGAGTTATTTCAATCTCTTCAATGCCGAGATGATTAGTATATGTAATTGTGATATAAAGACCACGATTGAGGCATACAAACGTGGTTTGGATGAGAGTCCGTGTCTCTACACTGATTTGACAAAAAACCTCAAGAACTTCGAAGACGTACGAGCAAAGACTTTGGCCTATATGAGGGTCGAAGACGACGTTGCCTTTCGACATAAACACTCTAGCGACAAAAAATCGTTAAGAAGACCTCGACCACGACCAAGTTTCCTCAATACCCTAAGATCTCCTCTTATGGATTCAAAGGGACTTCTCAGGACTTGGCCGAGGCCTTAACGAGCATTCCAGCGACCATCCGTTGGCCGAAGAAAAGTGACAAAACTGATGACAAGAAGGATAAGACCAAGTGGTGTGACTTTGACAGTGACCATGGTCATACGATGGATGATTGCATTACTCTTAAAAAGGAACTCGCTTGGCATGTCCCAAAAGGCAATCCTAAAGAAATATTCGACGAACCAGCAGTGCTCAACAACAACGTTCGACCCCCATCTCCTGTTCATGAGAAAGTCATGAATTGTGTTACGGGAGGATCTGACGTCTGTGGTCTCACTTATTCTGCAGCAAAAAGGCATGCCAGTCGGGGGCAAATGATCATCCAGTCCCTCGATCCTCACGACCAAAGGAAGAATTGTAGCTAGAGTCGATGAAGATAACATTCGACCAAGATGACATGGGCAACTTACATCAAAAATATCACGATGAAGATAACATTCGATGGGGGAAGCTCATCGGACATAATCTTTCTCGACACCATCAAAGCCATGGGACTCAACAAGTTGGAGATCGTTCAACGTTCAACGACCCTAGTTGGTTTCAATGGAGACGCGACAGGCACTTATGGAGAGATCACTCTGCAAGTCTACGCCAAAGGAATCAACAAGCAGACCAAATTCAGCGTTATCGATTGTTCATCAGCATATAACATCATTCTTGGTCGACCTTGGATTCACGATATGAAGGCAGTCCCTTCGACGTTCCACCAGACGATGAAATTTTCCACGCCGTGGGGAGTCCAGGAGATCAATAGTGAACTGAAAGTTGCTCGCGATTGATACAAGACAACAATGAAACCGCGAAAGAAATCCATCTAGCAATTACAGAACCAGGATGCTCCTAACACTGTCGACGACTATCGTTTGGAGGAAGTCATCCTCGACCAAAGCAAGCCTGATCAAGTCGTCTATGTAGGTTCGTCCCTCGATCCTTCCATAAAAAAGAACTAATTTCTTTTTTGCAACAGCATGCTGACTGTTTCGCTTGGACGCACGAAGACATGGTCGACATTGACCCTGACGTCATTTCAGACAAGTTAAACGTGGACCCGTCGTTTAAACCAGTCAAGCAAAAATAATGAAAATTCGCTCCAGAGTGAAACAAGGTGATCAACGACGAAGTCGACAACCTCCTGAAGACCGGGAAGATTCGGGAAGTAAAATACCCCGACTGGATAGCAAATGTCGTGGTCGTACAAAAGAAAAATGGCAAATGAAGGGTGTGCATAGATTTTACAGACTTAAACAAGGCATGTCCGAAGAATCCATTTCCTATACCACATATCGACACTCTAGTCGACGCAACTGCAGGACATGAACTCTTGACCTTCATGGACGCATACTCATGATACAATCAAATACTTATGCACGTCGACGATCAAGAAAAGACAACCTTTATGACGGACAGGGGTATTTATTGTTATAAAGTTATGCCTTTTGGTTTGAAAAATGCAGGTTCCATATACCAGCGATTAGTTAACAAAATGTTCAAGGACCAACTAGGCGATACCATGGATGTGTGTACATTGACGACATGCTCGTCAATTCACGACAGGCTATCGATCACGTCGAACACCTACGCCAATCGTTCGACATTCTCAGGAAATATCACATGAAGTTGAATCCAAAAAAGTGCTCTTTTGGAGTAAGCGCTGGGAAATTCTTGGGATATATGGTGACTTAACGAGGGATCAAAGCTAATCCCGATCAGATTAAAGCCATAGTCGAGATCAAGTCGCGAAGGAATTTCAAAGAAGTCCAACGTTTGACCGGTCGTGTGGCGGCCTTGAATAGATTTATCTCACGATCATCAGAAAAATGCCACTTATTTTATAACGTCCTGCGAAAGAATAAAGGCTTCCAGTGGAAGGATGAACACGAGCAAGCATTGCAGAAATTAAAAGAATACATGACGTCGCCTCCACTGTTATCAAAATCAGAGGACAACGAGGTCTTGCAACTTTACTTGGTCGTTAGTCCCAATGCGGTAAGTGCAGTCCTGGTAAGAGAGGACGACAAACATCAACTACCTATCTACTATGTAAGTAAATCTCTGATTGATACCGAGACCAGGTATTCGTCAATGGAAAAATTATTACTATCGTTAGTTACAGCTGCTAAAAAGTTGCGACATTACTTCGAGTCGAATCATATAACTGTTGTTACTAACTTTCCACTCAAGTCTGTTTTGAGAAAACCAAAATTGACAGGTCGTCTGGCGAAATGGAGCATATATCTCAGCAACTACGACATTGACTTCAATCCAAGCACCGCTATCAAATCACAAGTCCTAGCAGAGTTAGTCGCTGACTTTAGTCCTAAACTAGAGAAAGAAGCACAGGAAGAAGCTTTTTCTGTGGAGACTCACGACGAAAAACCCTGGACTCTACATATTGATGAATCGTCCAACTCTAGAGGCACAGGACTGGGCGTCGTCTTAAAGTCTCCACAAGGGGGCAAGATGGTGTACCCCATATGATGTGAATTTTAAAGCAACGAACAATGAAGCAGAATATGAAGCCTTGATCATGGGAATGAATATGGCACACGACTTGGGGGCAAAAGGGTTGCACGTCACAAGTGATTCTCTCCTCGTTGTGAACCAAATGAATGGCAAGTTTACAGCAAAGGACTCAAAGACAATGCCTTAGCCAATCTTGTATCGCCACTTAGCAAACCTTTGTTTAACACAATTTCCATGATACATCTCATGACGTCGTCCATTGATCACGACAACATTGTCCAGATCGACAGTGATTAAGAAGATTGGTCGAGTGATATAATGAATTACTTAATGCACAACCAACTTCTTGAAGACGGAATGGAAGCTCGAAAGATCAGATTCAAGGCATCCAGATATGTCATGATACAAGGCAGGCTTTAATGACGATCATCCACTGGACTTAACCTACGATGTGTCACTATAAAAACACAAGTCCAAAACATTTTGCAAGAAATGCACGACGGTGAATGTGGCAATCACTCGAGTGGTTGCAGTCTAGCCACTCGAATATCACGACAAGGCTACTATTAGTTCCATGGACCTTCATGTGGTGGGGAATGGATATCGTCGGTAAGTTACCACCTGCCCCCGGACAAAAGGTATTTCTACTTGTAGATTATTTCTCTAAATGGGTAGAAGCAGCCGCTTTTTCCCAAGTTCGGGACAAAGAGTTATATCTTTTATCCAGACTAACATTATATGCAGGTTTGGGATACCATCCGAGATTTTCTGTGACAATTGATCCCAATTCATAAGCGAAAGAACTCAACAATTCTGTGAGGATCGTAATATAAAACTCACGACCTCGATGCCGCGATATCCTCAATCGAATGGGCTTGCAGAATTGAGCAATAAGACTATTATAAACTCGATCAAGAAGAGGTTGAAAGCAACAAAGGGAAAATGGGTCGAAGAACTTCCTTCAGACCTTTGGGCAAATCGTACGACTCCACGTATGTCCACAGGACAAACTCCTTTTTCCTTGGTCTATGGTTGCGAGGCGGTTCTACCCGTCGAGGTCCAGTTACCAACGTCAGGCACACTTCAATCGACCATAACCTGGTCGACCTAAGTTTTGATCTCGATGCCTTGAAGAAAGGAGAGAATCAACATTGATTCGAATGACATCTCAAAAACAATCAGTCGAACGTCATTTCAACAAAACCGTAAAGACCAAAGTCTTTCAAGAAGACGACCACGTCTTACGCCGAGTGTTTCAAAATACTCAAGAGCCAAACACAGGTAAGCTTTCCATCAAATGGGAAGGTCCATATCGCATATCTAAGGTCGTAGGAAAAAGGCGTCTATAAGCTCCAAACCCTCGACGATCAGGATATCCCTCGTAGTTGGAATTCAACACATCTCAAAAGATATTTTTTCTAAGTCCTTTATTCTTCTTTCCTTATGAATTATTTGTCACAACCAATACTGACTTAAGCATCGTAGGGTCGTTGCTTAGCCAATGACCAACCTCTAACATTATTTTCTCGCAGGATCGCACAACATAAGATCGTAAGTCTTTACATGACTTGGTCTTGTGAAACTCAATTTTAAGTTTTTAACTTAGGAAATTTTGCTATGAATGAATGCCTTGATCGCAAGAATATTTGAACTACTTGGATTGCCATAGTCACAAGTATCCTTGAGTTATGTTATATGTGCATCTATAGATTGAATGACTTATGTTTCAATTGCTTGGTCGCATGATTCTCAGGTTTGAGAAGTTCTAAGTACTATAATGACTTATGTCTTTATCATGTGACGTCGTGTATGCTTATTTATTTTATAATGCTCGACATGCTCGACAGACAAGATAAAACCATTTGTATTAATAACCACAAATAAATGGTTACACATGGAAGGATCGACCACCAACGATCGACCATATAAAAACTAAAACAAATAAAGCATAAGAACAAAAGACTCAAGATGGAGGAGCATTTTCAGTTGGCTGCGACACAGAAACTTCACCTGTCTGAGCTTCGTCGACCTGGGCCTCATCCTCAACCTCGACCACTTCGATATCCTTCTCATCTTCGGAGTCCAGGTCCTTCTCGTCCCGACGTCTGCAAGATAGATCTTGAGGTCTTCAACAACGTTGGCAAGGGGATTCTTCCCAGCCAAGTGTCGCCTCATGATCGCCGTCTTTGTCGTCCATCGAGTACAAGCCTCGACGGACTTGAGCTCTTCTTCTAGCTCCTCGATCTTGGTCTTCTGCTCGACCTCCTTCGCCTTAAGGCCCCTGAGCTCTTTTTCATTCTCAACCAGGGACCCTTGGGCCCTCTCCAACTCCTCCTTCCTCCCCTTCTGGATCTTGCAAGACACGTGAAGTCGTGTCAGCAGATCGGCCATCTGGTGACCAGAGACCTCCAGGACCTTGTGGGCTTCTTCAAGCCTCATGGTCAGAGACTCCAATCTGGACGTCGCCTCCCTCTCCTTGGCTAGAGTATCCCGCTCCCTCTCTCCAGTGCCGCTTTCTCTCTTTCAAGAGCAAGAGGCAGAGCTCAGCTAATCCTCTCCATCTCGCTGTAGAGACTGAGAGAGGCCTGGAACGTCTGAAGCACACGACATACGACATTAGTATACAAAGTTAAAAACAAAACAAAGTACAAAAAGGTAAGTTTCGACACTTACCATGAAGGAGAGACCGACGACGTTGGATCCCACTTCGTCGACCGACATCCCCTTAAAATGCTCCCTGATGGTCAGGAGCTGGTATTTCCCCTGATGAGGAAATATCCTCTCCTTATCGATGATGTCATCCGTTATAAAGTCAGACAACAGTGTAAAATTGACCGTCTGAACTTCTGTGGGTACCTTCCCCTTGTCGGACGACTGGGGGATTGAGCCAGAGGCCTCAGTCGCTTGCCCTTGCCTTTATGCCGGTGGTGGTCGCTCGCCACTTGAAACCTCCAGTGAATTCACCACTGGAGGTGCTACATTTATGGGGACCATCGGTATGGCATTGCCCATCTTCGTCTTCAAAGGAGTGGCGACACTCGACGCGTCACTACCCCTCGATGACGGTTCCCTCAGAACCATCATCCTCGTCCTCTTGGGCACACTCGACCCAGCAGTCAAATAATTATTTGTTGGATCAAATAATTGTATTCAAGATTAAAGTTAAAGTTCAGGGTTTAAACTGCAATTGTGTCAAAGTTAAATTAGAGGGTCTAAACTGTATTTACTTGATAGTTACAGTTCAGGGTTTAAATTGTAATAGTTTAATAGTTATTAGCTATTGGGCCCAAGCCCATTAAGCATTAGGAAGCCTATATGTCCTGGGTATTTAAAGTTATGTTTTGTTTAGTTTTAGGGTTAGAAACCTTTCATATTTTCATAATTATTGTTTAGAGAGAGGTAGCAAGTTTTCTCTGTATTCAAAGGGTATCAAGAACACTCAAGGGTTTCATTGTTTATTCAAGGGATTGGTATGTTACTTGATTGATTGTTAATCAACTAGATAAATCTGGGATAACAAGTGGTATCAGAGCCAAAGAATCAAGTTTTTGGATTATCTGTGTTCATCGATTGTTTTGTCTGTTCATCGACATCACATATTGTGCTTTAATCGATTCCTCAAATTATTGGATGTTTATGCATAAATTCGATTTAATTAGATGAACTTTATGTTATTGAATGCAATCTGATTAATTAATTACACTTAATATATCTGGTTAATTGGCTGTTTGAAGTTTGTTTGAATCTGGGCTCGTACGCATATCAAACACTGTGTTCTTCAAATTGAATCTTAAAAAAGTTGAATTTAATCAGTAAGTTCATTTGGGATTTGATTAATACATGGTTGTGATTACAAAAGTCTTCTTTTTGCATTGAACTTGAGTTTCTGTGTGAATTACTGGACTGTTTATCATCGTTCTGGTCGAATTAAGAACATACCGGTCGACCTCTTTATATCGGTCAAATCCATACCGGTCTATCACACTATATCGGTCGAAGACCAGTATCGGTCATAGCAGATTACCGGTCGAGTATTCATTATCAATCGCCCAGACCCTTGCCTATACCGGTCGAAGGCAGTTTACCGGTCAAAGAAGTCTCCCGGTCTTGCAGCATACCGGTCGAACAAAGTACCGGTACAAGCAACTTACCGGTCGAACTCTCTATACCGGTCTTAGTCGTTTACCGGTCGAGCATAAGACCGGTTGTTACATCTTACCGGTCAAACAAGGTACCGGTCCAAGCAAGACCCCGGTCGACTCAATACCGGTCGAAGCACATCCCCGGTCGATTTTTGCAAACTTTAATAGGGCATCTAAATGTCAAAAAAATTTCTCTAGGGGCGCTGCCCCCATACCCCCGCAAGGGCGTTGCCCCTTGACCCCACCCGCTAACCGACCCCCGTGCTAAGTCTGCGAAGGGGGACAAAGTTCTGTTCGAGATCAACTTTTTCTTTTTGTTCAGTATTATTTGAAGCGTTATACTGATTGAAAGGACTGCATTTAATTATTTTTGGAAATTTTTTTCTGGAAATTTTTTAGTGTGGTTTTTATTTTGATTCTAACGATCTCTTCTAGTTGATTGTGTTGATACAGAAAAGTTTGATTACTAACCATACAACCAGGATGTCGAATCAGCTAAATATGTCTGAAGGTTATAGCCATGATTTTAACAACATGCCTCTTTCTGAAGTAAAAGAAAAGGCTAAATATCTTGCTAGACAGTTGTCACGAAATAGAGACAGAGCTGATGATTGTGAAAGGGAGATTACAAAGCTCAAATCCGAGATGTTACCTCTTGAAGATGAGATTGAAAATCTAAAGATTCAGAACTCATCTCTTCTTATTCAGGTCACTGCTTTAAAAGAAAATTCAAAAGATTCTGATTCTATAATTGACCTTGCAGGAATAATTGCGTCTAAAGAAAAAGAGATCTTAGATCTTCAAGCAAAGCTGAAAAGATCTGAATCTAGATCTACATGGTCAAAGAAGGATGCAATGCAAAAAGAGCTTGATGAGCTTAGAAGAAGAGCAAACATTGCTCGCGAGACATCTGAAGAGCTTAGAAAGTCAAACTCTCGAATCTTTGCTGAAAGAGACTCTTTAAAAGATAAAGTTCTCAGTCTTGAGGTTGAGATTAAAACGATGAAAGAAAAGGCAACCCAAGACAGAGACAATACAATAGCTCAAGATGAATTGCTGAAGATAGAGAAAGAAAGAAAAGACTTTGCCAAGAAATTCTCTGATTTCTCTAGAAAAGCCTTCGAAGAAAAGAAATCGTTAGAGCTTAGATGTGTTAAACTTTCTCAACAAGTTTCAGACTTTGAGAAGGTTATCATTCTAGAGAGAGAAAAGGCTGAGAATGAGAAGAAGAAAGCTGAGCTGAAGGATACAAATATAGACTTTTCTGAAGAAAAGAAAATATTTGAGACCGAGATAGTCAAACTGACAAGAAAGATATCTGAATTGTCAACAAACATCATGAAGGAGAAGAATGCAAAATCTGAGTTGCATAAGAAGTTTGATCTGATTGAAAAGGAAAGAAACAGTTTGTCTTCAAAGATAAAGGAACTTGAAGAGATCGTATTCAAGGTGAAGCTGACTGAGCACAAGACGTCAGAGTCAATAGTTCAATCACCAAGAGATGATCTAGCTGATTCAGATAGTTCATTAAAAACAGCTTCAAGTTCACATTTTTCAAATGTTTTCTATAATCCTTTCTATGATTTAGATGATTGTCTTACTTCTAAATCTACTGATCAGATTCGTCCTTCTAACCTTTTCTATGACAAAAATGTTGATGGTTCAGGTAACTTCAAGAAGACCAAGTCTCAAAAGAAAAGCTTCTGGAGAAGGGATGATGAGAAAGAAAGAGGAAACTGGATCTGGAGAGTTAAAGGATCATCGGAGGAAAAGAAGAAAGAAAAATCATTTGTGCATACATCAAATGCTAAATGGAACTATGCTTCTAAAGGTAAAACTTTTGGCAAACCTGATCTGGTTTACACAATCCATCAATTGATCAGGTTAGCTCAAAAGAAAATTAGTTGTTCCTACTGTGGCTCAAATGACTTTGTCAGGAAAGATTACGTTAATAACTGGTATGGTTCTTACTTCATCTCTCCCACTAGAACTGCAACTAACCCATTAGGACCCAAATACCAGTGGGTACCAAAAGCTAAATCTGTGTTACAAGCACCCAAGGTTTAAGGGGGAGAAAGAACAATGGCTTTTGAACAACACAGTTCAAAACCCGGACTTCATTGTCAAAAAGAAGGCTTCTAAGTAAATCAATTTAGAACCCGTACCTCAACGGAATATGGTTTCTAATTGTTAAAGCACATATTTATTGGATTCAAGATCATAATTATCTGAAGATGGAAATCTGAAGTTAAAGCTGATAAAGTCGTCTCAACAAATAGTCTAGGGTCCTTTTGTAATAAATAGTAAAAGTGTGTTTTTCGTATTTTATTTATTTGGTTTTTAATTATGTTAATAGTTTAGATTTAGTTGTTGGGCCTAAACCTTGTCAAGCCCATTAGGTTCTTAAGCCTTTGTTTAAATAGTTTTGTTTAGGGTAAGAATGAGAGAGGGTTAATTGAGAATTAATATTATTGAGAGAGGTTAGTGTTGGTGGTGGTGCGCCGTAAACAGAGAAACAGACAGAGAGATAGATCGATTTCAAGAACTTGTAACTCGTTGAATCATTTGATTAATCAATATCAGGTTTGCATTATTGTGTTGATTATTTGTTTACTTGATTGAATGATTGCATATTGGGACACACAATTGGTATCAGAGCTGGACAAATTGAATTGAAAATTTTTGTTTTCGGTTCTGCTTTTTCTGTCAAAAGATTCATAATTTTTATTGTGTGATTGTTCTTTCAAGTTATTAGTGGTTGTATTGTGTTTGTTTTACCTATTATAGTGATTGGGTATTGATTGATTTGATTATTGCATCGATTTTGATTATCAATTTGCTGAATTTGTTGTTCTGGGTTCGTTCACGAAGTCGGCACTGTGTCATCAATCAATTTGTTCTTAAAGTGGTTTTTATTGAAATTAATTGATTGTAATCTGTTCTAGTTGGTAAATTGATCGTTTTAGCAAAGTTTGGTTGTTTAATTCGAGGTTTCGAGTGTTTTCTGGGCTGATTTCTGGTTTCTGGGTCGAAGAATATCAAGAACATATCGGTCTTTGCACTTCCGGTCGAATACTTTTTATCGGTCTATTGCATTTGACCGGTACACTCACAGTTCACCCGGTCTAAGCTTTTATCGGTCGAACATATCGGTCTTGTTTAGTGTCGGTCGAACATCCATCCGGTCTATTGCATTCGACCGATACACTCACAGTTCACCCGGTCTAAGCTTTTATCGGTCGAACATATCGGTCGAGTAACACCGGTCTAAGAGTATATCGGTCGAGTCATATCGGTCAAAGCATCTATATCGGTCAAATCACTCGACCGGACTTTACAAGTTCCCGGTCGAACATAATATCGGTCCTTTCTCTTACCGGTCGTTGCAATTCCCCAGTCGAACAAGCTCCCGGTCGATCTAAGTCTGCGAAGGGGGACAAAGTTCTGTTCATGATCAGATTTTTCTGAATTTCATTCTAAGATTGTCAGTATTGTGTGATTTTATCTTGACTAACGGTCATTTTTCAAGTTCTTATCTTATATCTATCAGTATGACTTCCAGCAAAGCTCCTTCAATCAGTACGGATGAGAAGCCACCAGTACTCTTCAAAGGAGAGTATGATGCATGGAAAAATAAGTTCATAGACTTCATCGATCGAAATGATTTGGGAGATTATATCAGAAAATCTCTGAAAGAAGGAATCATGACACCTCCAACTAAACTTCTCACTGTTGCTGGACAAAATGGTCAAGATGAACAAAGAGAGTATAAATTAACTCTTGATATGTACTCAGACGAGCAAAGAAAAAGATATGAAGCTGACAGATTAGCTCGATCTTTCCTAATGAAAGGAATGTCAGAAGAGATTTCAAAAGAGATCTTTTTTACATTAGACAGTAAAAAGGCTACAGGAAAGCTGTTATGGGAACATATTGAGAAGATTGAGACAGGACCAAAGTTGTCTTCAAGAGTAAAGTTTCTGGAATTTGAGAACTCTGAACTAAAAGAAAAGATTTCTGCCTTGGAAGCTCAAATCCAGAAATTAGATTCTGTTGAGAACAATGAGAAAGTTAATGATTTGGAGAGTGCAAATGCTGATCTTCAAAAGAAGATATCTGATCTGGAGAAAAAGATGGCCAAAGAAAGATCTGAGTTTGAGATTGAAAAGAAAGCATTTGTAAAGAAATTCTCAGATTTTTCGAGAAAATGTGCAGACGAAAAGAAAGCAGTTGAGCTGAAGTGTATCAAGCTTTCTCAGAAAGTTTCTGAGTTTGAGAAAGTAATAATCTTGGAAAGAGAAAAGTTTGTAAAGGAGAAGAAGGAGATTGAACAGAAGAATGTGGGATTCTTCAAGGAAATTTTCGGCCAGAGAAACAATGCTGAGAAGGGCTTTGAAGAAGAAAGAAGCATATTTGAGGATGAGATCAAAAAGCTTACTGAGAAGCTATCTGAACTATCTGCAAATGCATTAAAAGAATAGAAAACGAAGTCTGAATTCATGAAGAAGATTGACCTGCTTGTTAAAGAAAGAGACAACTTTGCTTCGACGATTAAAGTGCTTGAAAAGTCTGTATCAAGTTCAAATCAGAAATCTGTCTCTTCACAAAGGTCAGTTAAATCTTTTAATCAGATTCGTAGTACTAACCTTTTCTATGATAGAAATATAGATGGTTCAGATACATTCAGAAGAAGAAGAAGAAGATACGAAGAAGAAGAACTAGTCTGGAAGAAACCAGTTGAAAATGAGAAGGGAAAGAAGTCATGTGTACATAACCATAATGTTGAGAAGAACAATGTGCATAAAGGTAAACCTGAACATATCTACTCGAGAGATCAATTAATCAGGTTGTCAGGTAAGCAATTCTATTGTTCTTACTGTCGTACACATGATCTTGTTCATAAAACAAGTGATCATTTCTGGTATGGTTCTTACTCTGTTATTCCCATAAGAACTGCAACTAACAAACATGGACCCAAATACCAGTGGGTACCAAAGAAAAAGATTGAATCTGTGTTGCAGGCACCTATTGTGAAGGAGGAATAAGAGAGCAAAGGCTTCTAAGTATATCAGCTTAGAACCCGTACTTCAACGGAGTTTGACTTCTAAACACAACAGTTTAGGACTCGTACTTCAGTGATTAAAAGACCTTACTCCTGTGCTGATAAGAGATTGTACTCCAATACTCCAATGAGGAAATCAACCGTCAAGGGGGAGTACATACTTTTCTGAAATTTTATGTATCTGTCAGATATGATAATCAACATTTGAGGGGGAGTCAATGTTTATATTTTTCACTGATAAGGTTTATGATGCATAATTTCAGGGGGAGTAAAGGTGATGACTTCTGATTATTTCTGATCAGAACTCGTACACTAAGTGTTTTATTGCTTTATGTCATTTCAATTTTTGTGAATAAAGTTACTTTGACTAGACCTTTTAGACTTTTGTAGATTGAGAGATGCTTACAAGTTCATATCATTATGACTTTAAGCTTGACTTCGCGAGATGTAAGACTGTACTCGAAAGGTATAATTTCTTTTCTTCATCTCATTCATGGTTGAAAGAAGGACAACTTTCAATCATAAGAAAACATGTTCTTAAATGTTCAAACCACTTCACGATTCTCAAACAGATTTCTTGAATTGGAAGTGTGATTTTAAATGTTTTCTGATTCTTCATTGAGTTTTAACTGATAAAGTTAAACCATCTGAGCATCATATGCTTTATAGGAAAACATGGGATCAGTGTGCTAGGACTTCAAAGAAACTTCTATGGATTCACGTTAACCAGTGTTTCCTACCCAAGAAGTTAATCCTTTAGTGATTAAATGTGAGGAGTTCAAAAGAAATGAGTGTGGGATGTGTGATGAGAGAATATGTCAAAAGAGAGTTCGGTTAGCTGTGAGCTTAAAGATTAAAAGAAAGAGGGTGAGAGATCAGAGTAAAAGAATATCAAACTCTGCACCAACTACTTTCTGAGCCGGGCAGCCACATTTCTAATGCTTCACATTTCTTTGGTGAACATTATTGAAACAGGTACCTAGCCCATGCCAACTCTTGACATTACCCCACCAGCCACTCATTTTCTTCTCAACAAGAAAATGTTTCATTTTCAAAAGGGGACGCAACACATATGCTATCTGTTTTTCATTTGGAAAATCTGGATATTGAAAAAAAGGAAGTCTGCCCCACCTTCACACTTCATTCATACACATTGAGTCTGTGTTTAACTAACTGTTGTCTCAGTGGTTTACACATTTTGAGCCTTATAAGCAATCATCATATGCTTAGTTTATTCTATCACTTGCACGGACACACAAAGAATTTGTTTCTTTGTCATAACGTTCATAGAAATTACCTTTGTGGTTTTTCGATGATTGAATGGAAGCCCTGGGGGAGTGAACATCATAAAAGCTCTTTTATATTGTGTATTTGTTACACACAGTGACTATGTGTTACTGACAGGCAATTTTAACTGATTCATTTATTGATTCAGGTGTTACACTTAATTTTCTAAATTGTCTAGATTTGCAAAGATCTGGATGAACATCTTAATGAATTGACGGATAATCAGTGGTTCTGTTTGCAAGATCAATGGTGGAAGAAATTTCTTGAAGACAAGTTTTGATGAACTCTTTGCTCTTTTCATCAAAAAGGGGGAGAAGCGTCAATCAAGAAATGCGGAGATCAAAAGTTTTTGAAAGAATTTTTGAAGATATTATGAAGAATTACTACTTTGAAGAAATTTTCTTTGAAGATGATTTGCTGAAGCATTCCGAGCTGAATCTGGAGATAATTTTTTTTTTTCCAAAAGATATTCTCATCGATTGGGGAGATTGCTACATTCTGAAGACAAAGAGGAAGATTACATTTTCTGAGCTTAAAGAATGATCTTGATCCAAAGGGGGAGATTGTTAAAGCACATATTTATTGGATTCAAGATCATAATTATCTGAAGATGGAAATCTGAAGTTAAAGCTGATAAAGTCGTCTCAACAAATAGTCTAGGGTCCTTTTGTAATAAATAGTAAAAGTGTGTTTTTCGTATTTTATTTATTTGGTTTTTAATTAAGTTAATAGTTTAGATTTAGTTGTTGGGCCTAAACCTTGTCAAGCCCATTAGGTTCTTAAGCCTTTGTTTAAATAGTTTTGTTTAGGGTAAGAATGAGATAGGCTTAATTGAGAATTAATATTATCGAGAGAGGTTAGTGTTGGTGGTGGTGCGCCGTGAACAGAGAAACAGACAGAGAGATAGATCGATTTCAAGAACTTGTAACTCGTTGAATCGTTTGATTAATCAATATCAGGTTTGCATTATTGTGTTGATTATTTGTTTACTTGATTGAATGATTGCATATTGGGACACACACTAATCACATCAGATTAGAACCCGCACTTCAGTGCTTTATTTTCTGCTTTATGTTAAAAAAAATAAAAAATAAAAAATAATAATAATAAAAATCTTCAGTTAAGGGGGAGAATATCTGTGATATTAACAGATTTTTGGATACTTAAATGCTTATCTGACCGTGTGTTCTTCAAAGATAAATACTTGTGTTTTATCTTATCAATATACTTTGTCAAGTATTCATACACATAACGGTTCAGAACATTCTATTTGACTTTGTTATTACCATGTATCAAAAGTAAAATCTTTCTATGGTAATACTCACGTTATTTGTATTCACTGTTGTTTGAATCAAACGTCATTTCATGTGCTTTCATTGAAAATATGTTTATATATTGTTCATATAAACAACATTCGTTTTTGATTCTCCAAAATATTATTCTTCATGATAAAATGATATGAGCTTAATTGTCAAACTCTTTTAGTTTGAGGGGGAGAATTGCATCGTCAAACATAACTGTTTTGACATCTCCGAAAGTCTTATTTTTCATGTAACAAGTGGTATTTGTGCTTACATGTATAAAAGACTGTTGAACAACATGTTCTATTAGGAAAATACATAGGATTCAGTGTGAGAACTTAACAGAACTTCCATGGATTCACGATAACCAGTGTTTCCTACCCAGGAAGTATTCCCTGAGTGATTGAGGGGAGAAAGGTCAAAAGAATTGAGTGATGATGTGTGAAGAGGTAAAATGAAAAAGAGAGATTGGTTAGACGTGAGCATTAAAAGAAAGAGGGTGAGAGAACAGAGTAAAAGAATATTAAACTCTGCACCAAATTCTTTCTGAGCCGGGCAGCCACATAATCTGATTGGATCACATTCTTTGGTGACCATCATTGAAATAGGAAACTAGCCTATGCCATCTCTTGCATACAACCCCACCAGCTACTCATTCTTTTCTCAAAAAGAGAATGTTTCACATTTTCTGGGGACGCAACACATATGCTATTGGTTCTTCATTTGGAAGATACTAATATTGAAAAAGAAGGAAAGTTTCCCCACCTTCGAACCCTTTCTCATGCACATTGAGTCTTTGTACAATTTGTTGTTGTCTCAACAAGTTTACATACTTTTAGCCTATATTGAAAAAGCAATCATCTATGCTTAATTTTTTTTCTTACACATGCACGAGCACACAGAAATTTGTTTTCTGACAGAACGTTCATAGATAACCATGTGTTATTCGATGATTGAATGGAAGACCTGGGGAGTCTACATCAAACCAGCTTCTTATATAGTAACTTTGTGTTACTCAGTGACTTTGTGTCATTGACAGGCATTCTAACTGAGTCATTTGTTGATTCAGGGTTACACTTATTAAACTGTTTGAATTTGAAAAGATTCGAATGGTTACTACTTTCTATTTTAATCTGAAAAGATTGAAATAATCACTCTTTCCATCTGGGAAGACTGCTCTTATTTCTATACAGGGCTCATTACATGATGAAGACTGTGCTTACGTGATCATACACAATGAGGGAGATTGTCTTGAATAGGGGGAGATTGTTTTGCAAAGTTTTGATGATGATGATTCTCACCACTCATCAAAAAGGGGGAGAAGATACAAAAATGGAGAATTATCAAAGAAGGAGAATATAATCTGAAGACTGCTGAAGATTTTCAAAGATATCAAAATTTCAAAGATTTTAAAGATTTTAAAGATTTTAAAGATATCAAGTTTTGAAGCAATCAACGTCATATCTGAAGAAAAGAGAATACAAGTGAAAACCCGAGAAGAAAAGAGAATACAAGTGAAGACCCGAAGACAATTGCAATTTTTTTTTTAATCTTGAATCCAAAGGGGGAGATTGTTGGATCAAATAATTGTATTCAAGATTAAAGTTAAAGTTCAGGGTTTAAACTGCAATTGTGTCAAAGTTAAATTAGAGGGTCTAAACTGTATTTACTTGATAGTTACAGTTCAGGGTTTAAATTGTAATAGTTTAATAATTATTAGCTATTGGGCCCAAGCCCATTAAGCATTAGGAAGCCCATATGGCCTGGGTATTTAAAGTTATGTTTTGTTTAGTTTTAGGGTTAGAAACCTTTCATATTTTCATAATTATTGTTTAGAGAGAGGTAGCAAGTTTTCTCTGTATTCAAAGGGTATCAAGAACACTCAAGGGTTTCATTGTTTATTCAAGGGATTGGTATGTTACTCTGATTTATATATCTCTTGATTATTATTGTGTTGCTTGATTACTTGTTTCTGTGATTATTTACCAACTAGATTAAACTGGGATAACAAGAGCCCCTTCCTTTTTTCCGGACCCTTCCGGGCCAACTCCAGCTGGGCCTTCCTCTTGTCGGCTGCAGTGGGTATCTTCGCAGGTGAACCTCCTGAAAAACACACAAAAACATTGTAAGATGCGACAAAATCAAAATCTAAGAAAGTCAAAGGAAAAGGTAAATGAAGTAGAGGAAAGGGTAGTTTACCTGCAATCTCTTCTTCCTCTTCTTCTTCTCCCTTTTCTTCCCTCTCTTCTTCTTCTTCAACCTCCTCGGCCTCGACCTCTGAAGGCTCGACAATAGTCACTCCCTCATCGTCGTCATCGTATGCTGGTTATCGAGAAGTAAACAATCGCTCATCCTTGCTGTATCCCAGGAAGCGAGTGATCTTGTACACCGAATCACTATTCGGCCGTACCTCGTCGAACTTGATAACTGAAATCAAAGACGAAAGAAAAACGTTAGATATAAATTAATTACAGAAAACGCATGACAAAGTTGAAAAAAGACCCTTACTCGATGTATTCCAGAACGTCTCAGGCACGTCACTGTCTGGACCAGTGATGTTGTACGCACGAATACGTACCTTGTTTTCCACTTGTGGTCGTTAACCGCAGTGTTAAGAACCAAGGTGCGGTCACCTCGATACTTAGAAAACAGGCTATAGTGATGGAAACCGTCCTCCTTCACTTGATATGCCATGAGGAGGTGGCTCACGTCGAACGGCGACACCCAGTCCCCTGTTAGTCGCTAGATAACCGAGACGACTCTCCAGAATTGGGGCAAAAGCTGCCCTGGCGCGAGGTTGAATGTAAGCATGAATAACCTCGATAGTGGCAAATAGGGCCACTTAAACCCTATCTTAAAGGGATACTCGTAGATCACGAAGTACCCTCCAGACACATGTCCGGACGTATTTGACCAGGAGAATTAATGGTCGCCATAGAAGGGATATGCGTTAAGCGTCTAAGATAGTCAAGATCATCTTGATCTTCGAACGTACTCGCGGGATCACTCGACTTGGCTAGACCTCTCAGACTGATTTTTAGTTCACTCAAACCTAACACATCCCAATTCCTTCTAGATTTCCTAGCCAGAGTCTTAAATCGCATGTAAAACAATAAGGGAGGATTGTACCTTATATAGTTGCTCTAAACCTTGATCGAAACTAAATCGGGCAGGGATTTCGTAAGTCTTGACAAGGATTCACCGGAAAATCTCTCTCTAAAAATACTCTGAAAGCGTAAAATGAAACAATCCTTGGATACCCCTATCTATACGCAAAAATAGTATCAAGTGAAATCGCTCGATGATCGACACGTGTTGATCGACTCTTTATGAGCATCAACGGATCTTCGACACCTGTTCTTACAACTGTCACGCGTGTTCCCCACGCCTCCATGACGTCATGAATGTCAGGAAAGAGTACAACACACTAGTTTCTTTGCAATACATAGACTTTTCCTTCAGTCTAATTTCTCTTAGATTCGTACATTAATCATAATGGTATATAAACATTTGCCACACTAAAATCTTACACCAAGGAACAAAACCCAATGGGAAAAATAAAACCTTGGTTGAAGGAAAGAGCACAACATACCAATATCATATATATAGTAGACTCTCCTTTTTGTCTACTACTCCCCCTGATTCATGCATTAATCAAGGGATTTTGGAAAACATTAACATTTACTTTCTACATGCTTCCCAAAATATGGTTTTAGGTAATGATTTGGTAAAATGTATCATGTTCTCTTGACATCTAACTTGATTCAATTGAATCTCGAGGAGAGCAATGTTATTGCTGATCGTAGAAAAACTTAAGCAAAACATGCTTTGTGTTATCACCCTTGATGTATCTTATGTTCACGTCTTCGATACATGATGTATTATTTCCATATATGCAAGTAGGATACTGGTTGAACTCAAAATTACTAGCTCCTCTAATATATGTAATGATAGTCCTTAATCATATACATTCTTTAATTCTCTCATGGAGAGTAATATTCTTGGATTAGTTCAAGGAGGTAGTTACAAGAGTTTGCTTAGCTTACTTCCAAGCAATCGGCGTGTTTCTTGTGGTACTTCTTTATCCGGTTTGGGAACAACTTTTGTATGGGTCAGGCAGATACCTAATATCAGCAAAGACATACCAAGACTTTGTTTGGAGTTTTTCTATAAGAGCTAGTTTTTTTGCTACTTACATTTTAAGTAGGTGTTGAAGTTCCATTGTCAATCTCATTTTTCTTTCTATAGGGAAAGTATAAGCCCATGTCAATGGTTCCAAAATATTAACTTGATTTCATTCCAAAGACGTTGTTTTGGCACTGAGCTAAATCTAGCTAACAAGTTCACCTAGGAAAACAATATACGGTCAAGTGTATTATGCTAAGTACGATAATGCACATATTGTACTTTGATAGGGAATTCTGGCTCCCCAATGCTTTTTCGTCACCATCCTTTAGACGAAATGGATCTTTCCTTATATCCAACACTTTGATCGATCATGGGAGTGCTAACCGGATGTGCTTTATCCATATTAAATTGTCTGATTATTTTCTAGACATATGCAATTGGTGAATTAATATTTCACAAACTCGGTGTCCTGGCTTAAATATGTAACACCCGTAACTCTTTGCATTCACATCGGGGACGTATGTATATTCGAGGTATGTATATTCTCTCCCAGCTGCATGCGTTGCTCTCTCTTGTGTGAAAATCGCCAAGTTTAAGTGTTTGAGGTTTTAGGAGTTTGAGGCCACTCCAGGGGCTTACGCGGGTTACCGCGCGGCTTGGAGGTTGTGACCAAAGCTGCGGGATCGACTCACTGGAGTCTGCAGGCGCAGGGACACGTGCGGCTTACACCGCGACTTCGTAGACGCGGCCAAAGCCGCGGGAAAAGGTCTGCAGGTCATATACGGGATTTTCCCCCCTTTTCCTCATTATTTGTATTTTGGTATTTATTGAGGACGCTTTTGGAAGAGCCAAAGGTAGGCTTTCCTTTTCCCCTCATTGATTGCTACTAAATGAAAGGTTCTTATGCATTTATTGGGTTGATTTAGGTTGGTGGTTGTGTTTAAGAGGTTGTGGTTCAAGTTCAAGTGTCATCTCTCTTTCCCTTTCAAAAATCATCATCTAGAGTTTCTACAAACTCTACAAGGTGTGTTTTCCTACCCTTAATCTACATATTTATTAAGGATTGCTAGTTGTAACTCTTTTGATGTTTTCTATACATACATTGGGATTTATGTGTATTTTGACCTACAAGTATGTTTTGGAAGATTGGGGGTTTTTGTATTTTAAACAATAAGGATGAGGTTTGTATTTCAAAAATAAGATCTCTAAGTTCTTATGTTTTCTACACTTATGAATCTCAACTTTCTTCCCTATGGGATGTTGATGAACCAAAGTGGAAAATTAGGGTTTTGTAAAATGATAGTATTGGTTTAACAAATCATAATCATGACTCTTAAAATGGAATGTACATGGTATATCGTTGATGGGTTATATTTCTACGTCTCCTCTTCTACGGGAGCCAATATTTTATTTTGATACCCTTATACATACGACCCACTTATATGCATGATTTATTATGAGTATTGTATGTGCTAGCATGTTTTGGTTTTTGGTCTTAAGTGCGATGGATCCATAGGCACGGTGTTCCTATATCCCCGTTTTGGATATTAGGTTCGCCACTTTAGCACGGAATAGGCATCGGGTCACCATGATAAGTAAGGTGTGGATCTATACGGTCGAGCAACGTCTCATGGGCAGTAAGGTGTAATTCCCTTGTGCTAGAGTTCCCCGTTTTGGAACTCTCAAGAATAGACCTAGAGGGTTGACTTGATGTTTTCAATCAATAGGCTTAGAGGAGTTGAGCTCATTATGTGATTGGTGTTATTTGTACCATGTTTTAATTACTAATGGTTTATTTGATTTATTGGTTTTAGCTCATAGCTATATCCTCCGCGTGACTCCGAATGGGTTTAGTACTTCCATTCCTGTTTGACTTGTTCTCACTAGGCTTTAGCCTAACACTTGTTCTTTGTTGTCATGTCTGACAGGTCATCTTAGCGGTGGGGCATGACGGGACTGAGGGTACGACCTTGGGGTCGTGAGTGGTCTTTTTAAGGAAACATAGTGACCAACATACCTCGATTTTTGGAAGATATACTTTTGGAAGGATTGCGACACCCAACCATAATCTAGTTAACCAATTTTAGATTAGTAGGTTGTCGTCTTATGCTTCATTTATTGGGTTTGTAAATGCCTTACTTTATACCCCGTTATGGGATGACACAATTGGGTTGAATTGTCTTACCTTTTATACAGGTTTAAATTATCCCCTATTTTAGGGTGACAGGTTTCTCCATTTTCAAGTGTCATATTGTCGAAATTTCGAATTTTATTTCCGTTTAAATTTTAGAGTGTTACAAGTTGGTATCAGAACTTTAGTTTAAGTGAACTAGGTATGAAAGTAAGATGCCTAGACTTAAGATGATATTATTAAGCTATGACTCGTGAGATGGGGTAGAATTCTTAAGATAGGATGGTCTAGAGTCGACGGAACTTACACAAGTTAAAAGTGGTAGTGATGGTAACGAGAACTCTTACGTATCATGTATTCATAATTTTACTTAGCTAACGTTATTATGAAGATGTTTTACGTGAGCATACTTGACCTACTGTTGTTATGATAATTGATAAGTGTAGTAGTACGTTTCCTTGTGTTATTTTTGTATCCCATTTCACGTATATGTGTGGCAGATTAATGGTTAATACCAGGAATAGGCCGGAAGGTCAAGAAGCTACGACATCCACGGGTGACCGGGACAGATGACCCCTCTCGTTGGACTAATGTGTTGGGAGGGGGACCCGAGCACATTCCCCTACGCAATTTAGAAACCGAAGAACCCATTATGGAGGAAGCAACGTTAGAAACAAGAATGATGGACCGCATGATGTTAGCCATGAACAGGACCATGGTACAACAACAAGATATGTTCTTGAAACTCCTGGAAGACCGGGACACCAACAACCGTAGACATGAAACAGTTGACAAAAATATCATTGTGGTGGGATCGGGAGGTACCGAACCTGCAATTCCCACTGATGGGACCACAATCCCGGGGGTCGGGCAAGTGACGAAGACTTGTTCCTTCAAGGATTTCCTTGGTTGTCGACCGCCGGAATTTAAGGGTTCGGATAACCCCGTGGACTGTATGAGTTGGATTCGGGAGATGGAGCAGGCTTTTCGCTCTAGTGAATGTGGAGAAAATCAGAAAGTAATCTTTGGTTCCCGTATGCTAAGGGGAACAACTCTCACTTGGTGGGACATGTACTCTGCTTCTGTTGAGGAGACGGTTCTGGACAAACTAACTTGGCCGGTGTTCAAAGAGAAATTACTAGAGGAATATTGTAATGAGAGGTCGATGGACCGAATCAAAGAAGAGTTCCAAAGCTTGAAGAAAGGTAATCTGTCCGTGAAGAAGTACAATCGGCTGTTCATGGACAAACTGGGGTTGGTGGGATAGTTGGTCCCGACAGAGAAGGAAAAGATCAAGGCTTATATCAAGGGCCTACCATCGGACATGATGTCGATGGTGCGTGTATCAAAGGCCTCCACTCTTCGGGAGGCGATCGAAGAGGCGCAACTTATGGAAGATGCCTACAATCTTGGCAAGGAGGACGATAGTTGGCAATTCGAGAAAAGGATATGGGAGGGTAGTTTGATGCCCTCGAAGAAGCCTAGATACGCCAACAACAATCACCGTGGCGCCAACCCTAGGTGTGATGCCAAATGGCGTTCCAAATGCCGGAACAAGCACTTTGGCCCATGTAACTTCGTCCTCGGGACTTGTTACAAGTGTGGAAAACCCGGACATACGTTTAAGGATTGTCCCGTCAAGGGACAGATCTGTTTTGAATGCAAAGAGTCGGTTCACGTAAGGGACGAATGCCCAAAGTTGAAGACCGGAGGAATCGGTGGGAAGAAGGCGGAAACTCCGAGAGCGTCTATAAGAGCCTTCTAAATGACCGTGGAAGAAGCCAAGGTATCCACCGATGTGGCGTCGGGTACGTTTCTCCTAAACTTCGTACATGCACATGTATTATTTGACTCGGGTGCTAGCTACTCTTTTATATCAGATGTATTTTATCCAAAGCTTGCCATGTCTATGAGTAGTCTAGAGGATGCCTTAGTAGTAGAAATAGAGAATGGTAGTCAAGTAGTAATTTGGGATACTTTGAGAGGTTGCACGTTTGAGTTCGAGGGGAAGAACTTCCCCATAAATTTGATGCCTATGCAAATTGGCGGATTCGACGTGGTAGTGGGAATGGATTGGTTGTCGGGAAACCAAACAGAGATCACGTGTTCTAAAAAGATGATTCGACCGCCCGTTGCGGACGGAGAGTCGACTATAATCTATGGCGAAAAAAGAAAAGGTGAGGTGGCGATTATCTCTATGATCAAGGCGCGAAAGTGTTTGGCAAAGGGATGCTCATCCTTCTTAGCTTATGCAATCGACACCAAGCTTGAGAAGAGGAAACTAGAAGATGTTAGAGTGGTGCGCGAGTTTTCTGAGGTATTTCCGGAAGACTTGCCCGGGTTGCCACCCGATCGCCTAGTGGGGTTTCGAATTGATCTCATTCCGGGAGTGGCTCCGATTGCCCGAGCTCCCTACCGATTGGCTCCTACCGAGATGCAAGAAATGATGAATCAACTCTAAGACCTTCTTGAGAAGGGTTTTATACGGCCGAGCTCGTCACCTTGGGGAGCTCCGGTTTTGTTTGTAAAGAAGAAGGATGGCACGATGCGGATGTGTATCGACTATAGAAAGCTTAACAAGGTGATGGTGAAAAACAAATACCCGCTTCCAAGAATCGATGATTTGTTCGACCAATTGCAAGGTGTGGGTTGTTTCTCAAAGTGTAACACCCTCAATTATGAAAATAGAAACTAATTTAAAATTTTCTAAATACATCGATAATTGCTTCATCTACAATCACAATTTAAATTTAACCTCAATACACATATTCATTCTATACATATAGTCTACAATAAGGACGGGTGCTACTGACACCCAATTTGTGAAAACGTGAATAACACTACATATCCCAAAACACCGAAAACAAAGGTGGGGCATAATACTTGACCCTTAAATGACGGAAAACAACCCATATAGATATGATACGTCATCGAAAACATGGAACTTAAACTTAATACTCACGCGACCATAAAATGGGATGAAATCCAAACATTAAAGCATGGACAATTAAAATATCCAAAATACTGCTGGCCGACAACGGGGGAGACCCGTATTCGTTGAGGGTGGAGGAACACAAAAGTATGTCACCCTTACAACGTTAATCGCATGACACCTCACGACATAAAACGCCCAAGTGTCCCTACGACTTCTTGACAAGTTTCACCCAAATAGACAATTGACCTTGGTGACCGTTACAAAGAACTCCACCCCGAAGGCCCGACACACTTAAAGAGGCATTAATTCAAGCGGCAGAGGTCCTAGTGCCTACGTCCCAGGTAGCACCTCCGGACTCAACCCTCCTAGTGCCTACTTGTAAAGTTTCGGTCGTAAAACATGGGTATCGGAGTCCAACCCCAAAATACCCAATTGACCATCCAAAACAGACTGACTTACGTGTCTATGGATCCAATGCAACACAGTCTAATATTACATGACTACACATGAATGACCAACGCACTCGCATGTAAATATCATTAATATGCAATAAGATGCATTAAGGTGTAAATCGTAGATGAGACTCTACATTGAGCCACTAAAACTAGACAAATTTCCTCGAGACTCTTTTAAGTCAAAACCGAGCTAAAATACTCTAAATACCGTTTGGCCAACAAACAACGATTCCCAAATAATAAAACACATTTAAATAGCGTTTATGCAGACACATACCTCAAAGAGGTGATTAACCCAAAACTCGGCCCGAATTGGGACATATCATTTTCCAAATGGTTTATGAACTCAAATACTTCAAAATGTCGTACGTCATAAATTAAATTTCACATGTACAAAATCTTCGAAGATGCATAAATCATAGAATAGACTTTACTTGTACAAAATCACCAAGAGTACGTAAATCATGCTATTTACTTGTTGAAATGTTCAAAACCCAATATGAGCATTTTATGAGATTAAAACAACCCAAGTTTATCAAATATGAAAACTTATCAAAATACTCACACTTTGACAATTACCAAGTAAAACGTATTTTTACTTCAAAATACACATTTTGGCATGTACATAGTTTTCACAAAGCATCTTGAACTCACCTTGCTAGATTTAGGCTAAATCTAGATTTTACTCCACTTTGAGCTCTTTTGAAGAAACTTGAATCTTCAAGGTCGAAAACTTCCATAAACCTAGATACATAAATTTTCCACATAAATATACATCCCAAACCATATATAATCGATCCCTGAACACGTTAAATAAAAACCTCCATTTTGGGCAAAACCCTAATTTTGGACCCAAAACTTCCAAAATCTTACAAACCGAAATTGAAGAAATCAAACACTAGGAAACTATCAATGGAGCATTTATATCACCTAACAAGGTTTAGAGATGGAGAAAGTAAACTTACCAAGTGGATTTTTGGAGAAAACCCAAATTCCTAGTTGAGCCTTTGGGGAAGATGACAATGGAGGTGGTGAAATAATACACAAACTTGAATCCTTTGCTGAAGCACCCAACTACAAGCAATAAATGAGATAGATGAGGGTTAAAGGAACCCTAGGTTCGGTTCTTGGGAGGGGAAATGTGAGTCCGTGTGATTGAACACGATCGTTACCAGATAATCAAACAACAAACAAGATACGATTACCAACTTGTTTCTATTACAAACGATAATTACAAGGTTGATGTTCCTGAAGTTTAAGATCTCTTCTCTCTGATGAATAGTAAGGTCGATGTTGTGTGTTCTGAGATATGAAAAGTTATGAGATAATAATATCTCAAAACCTTTTATATCTCAAACATAATATCTAACTAAGATATTATCAAAACATAATATCTAAACTAAATATCTAAACTAATATCTAGATATTTAAACTAATAATAAAATACTAAAAACAACTTTGACAATTATTACAAACTAACTTTAGACTTAATATCGAGAGCGACTTTTCAGCGTTAGCTTCAGATTCCAGTATTCAGATTGGATGATCTTGAATCCAATAAATCTGTGATCTAACGATCTCCCCCTTTGGATCAAGATCATTACTAAATGGATTTAGCAATTCAGTCTTCTCTTTCAGCTCAGAAATTGGAATCTCTTTCTTTCTCTTCAAAATGTAATAATCTCCAGGCAAATTGTCTTCAAATAAATTTTCTCTCAGATCAGTATGTCTTGAGAATACTTTGAAGAATCTTTTCTTTGTTAACTCTTCTCCATTCTATCTTGGACAATTCTCTAAACTTTTGATTTAGCTCCCATTTCTTGATTAGCTTTTCTCCCCCTTTTTGATGAAAAGTGCAACGACTTCATCAAAACATGTAGCAAGAAATGTCTTTCATTAGGAGATTCTGATCCGTCAATTCAAAAGATATTCATCGAGATCTTTGCAAATCCAGACAAAATAATCGTGTAACACCTGAATCAACAAATGAATCAGTTAAAATGTCTGTCAGTAACACTAAGTCACTGTGTGTAACAAATACACATTGGAATGGAGCTTTTTGATGATGACTCCCCCAGGGCTTCCATTCAATCATCGAAACACCACAAAGGCAATTTCTATGAACGTTAGGACAAAGAAACAAATTCCTTGTGTGTCCGTGCATGTGATAGAAAGAATTTAGCACAGATGATTGCTTATAGGCTCAAAATTGTGTAAACCACTGATGTCTCAGTAGGTTAAACACAGACTCAATGTGCATGATTGAAGTGCGAAGGTGGGGCAGACTTCCTTCTTTTCAATATCCAGATTTTCCAAATGAAAATCAGATAGCAAATGTGTTGCGTCCCTTTTTGAAAATGTGAAACACTTTCTTGTTGAGAAGAAAATGAGTAGTTGGTGAGGTTTGATCAAGAGTTGGCATGGGCTAGTTGCCTGTTTCAATAATGTTCACCAAAGAAATGTGAAACACTAGAAATGTGGTTGCCCGGCTCAGAAAGTAGTTGGTGCAGAGTTCTGATATTCTTTTAACTCTGTTCTCACACCCTCTTTCTTTTAAACATTAAGCTCACTCTAACCACACTCATTTCTTTTCGACTTCTCACACTCAATCACTATGGATTAACCTCTTCGGTAGAAATCACTGGTTAAGGTGATTCCATAGAAGTTGCGTTAATTCCTAGCACAAAGAAATCATGTTTTCCTAGAAAGAATGTGATGCTCAAAATGGTTTAACTAGATCAGTTAAAGCACAATGTAGATCTTGAAAACATTTAAAGTTACACTTCCAATTCATGAAATCGGCTTGAGATTCGGGAAGTGGTTTGAACTTTTAAGAACATGTTTTCAATGATTGAAAGTTGTCCTTCTTTTCAACCATATATAAGATTAAGATAAAGAATGATACCTTTTGAGTGCAATCTTACATCTCATTAAGTTAAGCTTAAAGTCATAAAGATATGATCTTGTAAGCATCTCGCAAAAACTGCAAAAGTCTTATGTCATAGTTCAAGCAAATTTATTTACTTAAAATGAAAATGACAAAAAGCAGTAAAACGATTAAAGTATGAGTTCTGATCAGAAATAGTCAGAAGTCATCACCTTTTTACTCCCCCTGAAATTATGCATCCAAAAATATGTCAGTTAAAAAGATATGGATTAAAATTTCAGACAAATATGTACTCCCCCTTGAAGGTTGATTTCCTCATTCGAGTATTGGAGTACAATCTCTTATCAGCACAGGAGTAAGGTCTTTTGATCATTGAAGTACGAGTCCTAAACTGTTGTGTTTAGAAGTCATGCTTCGTTGAAATACGGGTTTTGAACTTATGTGTTCAAAAGCCTATTTGACATTGATGTCCGGGTCTTGAGCTGATTTACTCAAGATCCATTGTTGACATTGAAGAACGAGTTCTAATTTGTACATAATCAGAAGTCGATATTCTTTCTCCTACTCCCTCTTGACAGTAGGTACCTGCAACACAGAATTATCCCTTTTCTTTGGTATCCATTTCCATTTGGATCCAACTGTGTTAGCAAGCGATTTTGGCACCCATTGAAATTTGGGTCATCTTTGCTTTTGAGAATCTAATGAAGAATTAGTATGATAAGAGGGAACATGATATGTGCCAAACCAAACATCAGGATCTTTACGAGAAGCATGATCATATCTACCATAATTTGAAAATTTTCTAGTAGATTGAGATAACTGGAATAATTGTTGTACGGAGTATTTCTTGCGAGAATCGACAAGTTTTGGTTTTATACAAGCAACATTCGAAAAAGATTTAGCAGTCTCGTTAATCTCCTGTTTTGGTTTCCATTCAGATTTAACTCCTAGCCTTTTCTTGCTCGGATCTGAAACATTTGAAACTATTGAGTTAGAATTGTGAGTTTCAAACAAATGCTTCTTCTTTGGCTTTCCAGTAGTGATCGGTTTCTGTGAATGCTGAGATTTATTCTTACCTTTCGCCTTCTTAGTTTTCACAGAAACTGTTTCATCAACTTTCGTTGATGATTTGCTTTTCACAAACTTACTGGATAATCCAATGGATTTCACAACAAAAGACGAATGGTTAGGAAGTTATACAAATTGGGTCAAACTGAACAAACCATTCGTCTAAACAAACCCAAAGAGAAGAAAGAGAGTTGGGGACTGGGTTATGAGAACCCTCATTTCCTTAAAAAAAGTATATCTGAAGTGCCAGCACTTTATGATCTTACATTTTTGAAACTAGCTCGAAGAATCCCTGAGCTTGAAGTTTTCTGGACCAACTCTGATACCAATTGTGAGTCTGTGTTATTGAACACGATCGTTACCAGATAATCAAACAACAAACAAGATACGATTACCAACCTGTTTCTATTACAAACGATGATTACAAGGTTGATGTTCTTGAAGTTTAAGCTCTCTTCTCTCTGATGAATAGTAAGGTCGATGTTGTGTGTTCTGAGATATGAAAAGTTATGAGATAATAATATCTCAAAACCTTTTATATCTCAAACATAATATCTAACTAAGATATTATCAAAACATAATATCTAAACTAAATATCTAAACTAAAATCTAGATATTTAAACTAATAATAAAATACTAAAAACAACTTTGACAATTATTACAACTAACTTTAGACTTAATATCGAGAGCGACTTTTCAGCGTTAGCTTCAGATTCCAGTATTCAGATTGGATGATCTTGAATCCAATAAATCTGTGATCTAACAGGAAGGCTAAGAGGGATAGAAATAAATGAAAAGGATGAGATAGAAATGAGAAATGGGTCAAAATTCGCATTTTTAACCAAAACAGGACCGGCGACGACCTTGCCATGCAATAGTGACATTGTCACTATCACGAGGGAACTCTCGTGGAGGTTGTACCGCGGGTGATACTCCCCCAGCGATTGTGCCACGTGATAGTGACACAAGTCACTATCGCGAGTCACTCTCGCGACACACGTAACGAGCCCGGAAAAAGGTCAAAACTCGATATTCTCGCATGGGTCGATTTAAGGATCGAAAGTACAACTTATTTCACCAAATAAGATAAACAAAGGATAAAGAGATGAATAAAGATGAAAGGAAACTTACTGAGCGAAAATTCGGGTGTTACACAAAGATTGATCTACGGTCGGGTTATCATCAAGTGAAGGTGGCGAAGGATGACATTCCAAAAACGACTTTTAGGACACGTTACGGTCATTCCGAATTCCTAGAAATGTCGTTCGGCCTAACCAATGCACCAGCAATATTTATGGACATGATGAACTGAGTGTGCCGGCCATTCCTTGACAAGTCGGTAATTGTATTCATCGACGATATCCTTATGTACTCCAAAGATGATGCAGATCACGAGCATCACCTCCGGGAGGTTTTAGAAGTGTTAAAGGAAGATAAGCTTTACGCGAAGTTTTCGAAGTGCGACTTTTGGCTTCGAGAAGTGCGACTTGTGGTCACAAAGGAAGGAGTGAAGGTAGATCCCGTGAAGATAGAGGCAATGATGAATTGGGAACCTCCCAAGAGTCCGTCTGAAATCCGAAGCTTTCTAGGATTGGAGGGATACTTCCGAAGATTCATTCAAGACTTTTCGAAGATAGCTTCATCGTTGACGGCCCTAACGCGTAATAATGTAATGTTTGTATGGATCGAAAGTCAAGAGAAGGCGTTCAGAACTCTACAAAGAAAACTTTGCGAAGCTCCGATCCTATCCTTACCAGATGGGACGGAATATTTTGTGGTGTATAGTGATCCATCGAAAATGGGTTTGGGTTGTGTTCTTATGCAAAGGGGCAAGGTGATTGTGTATGCGTCGAGACAACTCAAAGTTCATGAGGTCAACTATCCTACACATGATTTGGAACTAGCGGCGGTGGTGTTCGCATTAAAGTTGTGGCGACACTACCTCTACGGCACAAAGTGCACTCTTTACACGGATCACAAGAGTCTGAAACACATATTTGATTAAAAGAAGTTGAACATGAGGCAACGGAGGTGGTTGGAACTACTAAAGGACTGACTACGAGTTGCTTTACCATCTGGGTAAGGCAAACGTCGTCGCCAACGCTTTGAGTCAGAAAGACTATGAAGGAAATTCCCGTGTTACCTATGCACGGATTGAGTTAACTTCAACATTCATCGACCGAATCAAGATGTCGCAAATCGAGGCCTTACTAGAAGAAAACCTCAAAGGAGAAGTCATGACAAAACAACATCTTCTATTGACTGAAGATAGTCGAGGGGTGAAACTTTTCAACGGGCGAATTTGGGTGCCTAAGATCATGGGTAATCGAGAACTTCTTCTCGAGGATTCCCACAAATCAAAGTATTATATCCATCCGGGAAGCATGAAGATGTACCGAGACTTGAAATTGCATTATTGGTGGCCGGTCATGAAGCTTGATGTGGCGCACTACGTAGAGCGATGTGTAACCTGTTTGCAAGTGAAGGCCGAACACCAACGACCTTATGGAATTCTACAGTCCTTGGAGATTCCGGAATGGAAATGGGAGCACATCACGATGGATTTCGTGACGAAATTACCAAAGACCTTGCGCGGTCATGACACCATTTGGGTGATAGTAGACCGTTTGACCAAGAACGCTCATTTCTTGGCTATGCGGAAGACTTTACCTATGGACAAGCTGGCAAAAGTTGTATATTGATTAAGTGATATCTCGTCATGGTGTGCCGCTGTCGATTGTCTCGGATCGCGATAGTCGGTTCACGTCACATTTTTGGGATGGATTACAAAAGGGATTGGGTACACGCGTAAAGTTGAACACGACCTACCATCCCCAAACCGACGGCCAAAGTGAGAGGACAATTCAGACACTTGAAGACATGTTGAGGTCTTGTGTGATCGATTTTGGGGGTAGTTGGGACTCGCACCTACCTTTGGTGGATTTCGCGTACAACAATAGCTACCACTCGAGTATTGGAATAGCATCGTTTGAAGCATTGTATGGTCGTAAATGCCGAACTCCCGTGTGCTGGCTGGAATCAGGAGAGAAGCAGTTTTCCGGGCTCGAGATTGTGCAAGAGATGGCGGACAAAGTGAAGGGTATACGCGAGTGTCTAAAGGTGGATCAAGACCGACAGAAAAGTTCTTCTGACAAGAAAAGGCGGCCAATAGAGTTCCAAGTGGGTGATCGAGTTATGTTGAAAGTGTCCCCTTGGAAGGGTATTATCCGGTTTGGAAAGCGTGGGAAGTTGAGTCCCCGTTTCCTTGGACCATTCACCGTGATTAAGCGGATAGGACTTCAAGCCTATCAATTAGAACTTCCTCCGGAGATGAAAGGAATCCATAACACATTTCATGTATGCTACATTCGTAAATGTCTAGCGGAGGAGGAGAGTGTTATTCCACTCTCCGAGATTAGAGTTGATGAGGGAAACCGTTGCATCGAAGAACCCTACGTGATTTTGGAGAAGAAGACGAAGAAACTTCATCACAAGGAAGTCACTATGGTGAAGGTTCAATAGAAACACCGTCGTGGTGCCAACGTGACTTGGGAGGCCGAGGAGGATATGAAGCGGAGATATCCACACCTCTTCACCTAGCCAAGATTTCAAGAACGAAATCTCCTTCAAGTTGGGGAGGATTGTAACACCCGTAAATCTTAGCATTCACATCGGGGACGTATGTATATTCGAGGTATGTATATTCTCTCCCAGCTATATGCGTTGCTCTCTCTTGTGTGAAAATTACCAAATTTAAGCGTTTGAGGTTTTAGGAGTTTGAGGCCACTCCAGGGGCTTACGCGGGTTACCGCGCGACTTGGAGGTCGCGACCAAAGCCGCGGGACTCACTGGAGTCTGTAGGCCCAGGGACACGCGCGGCTTACACCGCGACTTCATAGCCGCAGCCTTGGCTGCGGGAAAAGGTCTGCAGGTCATATACGGGATTTTCCCCTTTTTCTCATTATTTGCATTTTGGGATTTATTGAGGACGATTTTGGAAGATCCAAAGGTAGGGTTTCCTTTTCTCCTTATTGATTGCTACTAAATGCAAGGTTCTTATGCATTTATTGGGTTGATTTAGGTCGGTGGTTGTGTTTAAGAGGTTGTGGTTCATGTTCAAGTGTCATCCCTCTTTCCCTTTCAAAAATCATCCTCTAGAGTTTCTTTACATTTAGGTCAATATGCTCTTTGTTGATATTATTCAACTGAGTCTGGTTCGATGTCGTCGTGCCTGATCATCTTATGAGCCATAGTATATGCGAATAAATCATTAGTGATTATATATGATCTGTCTATCGACTCATATGTACTCTCATAGTTCATTTGATATTAATATTCATCTCTAGAATCAATATTAACTTCGGAGCATCCTCCAGTGATGATTCATGGACATAATTATAATTAGAGACAATCTCATTTAGTAAGGTTTTTGACTTTATACATTAAAATTAAAATATGTTGATGATTTAAATTAAAAGGAATGAAAATAAAGAGTTTTAGCAATGAATGTGTACAAATTATTTAAAAATAAATTATAAATAAGAGGAAAAGAAGATAATATGAGAGATGCTATTTTCTTAAACTCAGGTTTTAGCTTTATTTTATATACTAGAATCGTACTCGCGCAATGCAGCGAGATACATAATGATTTTAAGGTTTTATTTTATTTTTGGTCAATTTACGGTACGATTTTGGATGGTTTTGAGAGACTGATAATGGTTTTTTTATAAACTTGTTTAATTTAGGCTTAATAATATAATGTTTTTTATATAAAAAATTAAATATTTTGTTAGAATTCAATGATTATCTTATATATTTTAATTTTTTATATTTAAATTGAGATGTTTATCCTGTTTTTGATTATGTTTAATAGTTATTATGAATTCAAACATATAGCTTTAGAAATTTGTACTCATGCATCATTATTTTTAATCTTGAATTTTAAGTATTGTGTATCAATAAACAGTATTTAATGCATAAAAGATTGTTTTTAAAAATTTCTTCGATGTTTTATTAATAATGTAATTTATTTTAGATTTAATACGATAATGTTATTTTAAAAATAGATATTAAATATTCTGTTAGATTTTCTTAATTATATTTTATATTTTTTATATTTATATTTAAATTTTGATTTTGATTTTTATATTGTATTTAATTATGCATGGGAATGATTTTAGAGGATTAAAATGGGAAATAATTTTAGAGGAGTTAAATTGGTTAGAGATATGGATTGAAAGTTAATAAATAACATTAAATGTAGTACATAAAGTTTTAATGGTTGTTTTTTAAGTAATTAGCATTAAATAACTATACATTAAGCTTTAATAACTGTTTTAAGAGTTTTTTTATCCCTGCTTTATGATACTAGAAGTGTACTCGCATAATGCAGCTAGATACATCACGATTTTAATGTTACATTTTATTTTCTGTTTTTTGTCGATTTACATTACGATTTTGGATGGTTGTGAGAGAGTGATAATGATTGTTTTATATAAATTTGTTTAATTTAGACTTAATAATATAATGTAATTTATTTTGGTTTATTAATATAATTTTTTTAATTATATTTTAGATTTTTTATATTTAAAATTTGATTTTTATTCTATATTTAATTATGCTGAGAGTTATTTTAGGGGAGTTAAAGTGGGAAATGATTTTAGAAGAGTTAAAATGGTTAGAGATAATGATTGAAAATTAATAAATAACATTAAATGTAGTACATACAAATTTAATGGTTGTTTTTTAAGTAATTAATATTAAATAGCGGTACATTAAACTTTAAGACTTATTTTTAACAGTTTTTTATGTCTGCTTTATAATATAGTATAGATAGTATAAATATGAGTCGTCACCAAAGGCTTGTGTTTTTATGTAGAAAACAATGGAGATGAGAGTTTCTTTTTTTTTCCCAATAAACTTGAGTTGAGGGATCAAGATTCTTTTATAAGAAAATGTTCAACTTAAAATAGAGAATATACAGATTTTAAGCAAAATTTTTGTTTCAACAAATTTTCTCAAAATCAGAAGAATCTCAAAAAAGTATTATTATGAAATAAGAAATAATTTTTTATCATATTCTTACCAATAAAAGATATTGATGTCAAATGTTTAGGAAATAAAAGTACTATTTGATTGAATGTATAAAACATTTTAATAATATAATTAATACTGTAATATCCAAAATAGAAAATTATATATAATTTTTTTTTGAATTTTTATTCCCCGCCCCCAACTCCAAACGGGGCCTTATTTTTGCTTATGTTTTTGTGTAGGGAACAATGGATATGTGTTTCTCTTTTTTTTTTTCTTCTAATTCTTGATAAACTTGAGTTGAGATATCGAGTTTCCTTTATAAGAGCATCTCTAGCAAATTCTCTCAAATACAGAAAATAAAGATATTGGACAAATTTTTTGTTTCAATAGATTTTTTAAAACTTTTTCAAAATTAAGAATAGAGGAGAGAGAGAGGTGTTTGAAATTTTCCAAATTTAAAGAATCTAGAATAATTACTATGAAAAAAAAAACATTTTATTATAATATCACAAATAAAATATTGATATTAAATATTTAACAAATAGAAATATTATTTAATTAAATAAATAAAATATATTAGTAATATAGTTAAAAGGGAATTTAATTAAAATGCCCAAAGTTGAAAAATCAATACCCAATATGCCCCAAATCTTGTTATTTTTGCCAAAATACCCCATATGTCCGCGTTTTTTGTCCTCGTTTTTGAAAAAACGCGGACATACTATTTGGGTCCTCGTATTGCTTGAAACGCGAACATACCACTCGTCCAACCCAAAAAACGCGGACACAAGCCGCGTTCCACACAAAAACGTGGACACAACCCGCGTTCCACACAAAAAGGTGGACATACCTATTATTGAATTGTTGATTTTATTATAAATTTACAGTTTATACCCCTATAATTATTTAGTTAGTTTACTTTATACCTTCTACTTTTCTATTTTTCATTTTATATTTTTATTATATTAACACATATAATCGTATATTAACTAAAATGCATTAAAAAAATACGTTTTAATTTTAACAAGTTATACCATTATAATCGTCTCTTCGAAACCTTCGAAATGAGCCAAATATTGAATATTTTTGGATTTAATTATTTAATTATATATCATATGTACTACATAAAACGTATGAAACATATGCATATGTTATTTTTCTTTTTACCATAAAACGCAAAACGTATTATATATCACATCTACTACATATTTTTGGACAAAGTATTTATAATTTACGTTATTCTTCTTTTTACCATTTACTAATAACGATATGTTTAGTCCAATGGTAGAATATCGTTATTTTTACTAAAATATCGTTATTTTTAGTCCAATGGTAAAATATCGTTATTTTTAGTCCAATGGTATAATATCGTTATTTTTACTAAAATATCGTTATTTTTAGTCCAGTGGTATAATATCGTTATTTTTACTAAAATATCGTTATTTTTAGCCCAATGGTATAATATCGTTATTTTTACTAAAATGGTAGAATAGCGATATTTTTAGTAGAATAACGATATTTTTAGTCCAATGGTAGAATATCGTTATTTTTACTAAAATATCGTTATTAGTAAAATGGTAGAATATCGTTATTTTTACTCAAATATCGTTATTTTTAGTCCAATGGTATAATATCGTTATTTTTACTAAAATGGTAGAATAGCGATATTTTTAGTAGAATAACGATATTTTTAGTCCAATGGTAGAATATCGTTATTTTTACTAACATATCGTTATTAGTAAAATGGTAAAAAGAAGAATAACATAAATTATAAATAATTTGTCCAAATACGTTTTATGGTAAAAATAACGATATTATACCATTGGACTAAAAATAACGATATTTTAGTAAAAATAACGATATTATACCATTGGACTAAAAATAACGATATTTTAGTAAAAATAACGATATTATACCATTGGACTAAAAATAACGATATTTTAGTAAAAATAACGATATTATACCATTGGACTAAAAATAACGATATTTTATTAAAAATAACGATATTCTACCATTGGATTAAAAATAACGATATTTTAGTAAAAATAACGATATTCTACCATTGGACTAAACATATCGTTATTAGTAAATGATAAAAAGAAGAATAACATAAATCATAAATACTTTGTCCAAAAATATGTAGTAGATGTGATATATAATACGTTTTGCGTTTTATGGTAAAAAGAAAAATAGCATATGCATATGTTTCATACGTTTTATGTAGTACATACGATATATAATTAAATAATTAAATCCAAAAATATTCAATATTAGGCTCATTTCGAAGGTTTCGAAGAGACGATTATAATGGTGTAACTTTTTAAAATTAAAACGTATTATTTTATTTTAGTTAATATACGATTTTATGTGTTAATATGATAAAAATGAAAAATGAAAAATAGAAAAGTAAAAGGTATAAATAAACTAACTAAATAATTATAGGGGTATAAAGTGTAAATATATATTAAATTTCACAATTCAATTGAGCCATGTCCGCGTTTTTTGTCACATGTCCGCGTTCTCCACCCCATGTCCGCGTTCAACAGTGGAAATGCGGATCCAACCCGCGTTTTGACCCAAAACGCGGACCTAGGGGGTATTTTGGCAAAAATTACAAGATTTAGGGCATTTTGGGTACTGATTTTTCAAAAAAGGGTATTTTAATTAAATTCCCTAGTTAATATTGTGAATTAAATATAATTTTTAAAGACTTCTAGACTTGATTCTCCATTTTAATCCCTTTGTTTTACATACTTTACAGATTTGTATATATAATAATATGTAATAAAATTTTTATAAAAATTAAATATAATGTAATATCAAATATATCATATAATAAAATTGTAATATAAAATAATAATAAATGATTATAGGAAATAAGTTTTTATTCTAATACAACAATAAATAGGGGGCGGGGAGTTCTTTGAATAAAATCTCCCCAGGTTAATCATGTCTACCGATGAAGAATTTCACGGCGCTGAGTTTCATGAAGTTAGTTTTATCGACCAAAATGGTGAACTTAAAACCACCAAGATTCATGTGGTTCAAGAACTTGCACGCCAAGGACTCATGAATGATCACTTCCCCAAGAAGTTCATCGCCTTCCAACCAACAACAATGGGTAACCACCCTACTTCCATCGACACCCACCTCCCGGTAAGCCCTCCAACGATTGACATAGCCAAACTACAAAGTGATGCCTCCCGAGAGTTGGAGTTGCGGAGGCTGGCCGAGGCTGCCAAAGAATGGGGTTCGTTTCTGATCACCAACCATGGGTTGGAAGATATGGTGTTGGGAGACGCTAAGGATGCCATAAAAGGTTTCTTTGGATTGAGTTTTGAGGAGAAGAAGGCCAACGTTGGATCGTATAAGAGTGTGGATAACATGGGATACGGCAAGAGCTTCGTGAAGTCTGAAGATCAAACTTTGGATTGGACTGATCGGCTCACCATGAAAGCGGCTCCTGTGGATCCAGATGAAGCAACTAATGGCCTTATGATATGGCCTAAAAATCCAGTAAACTTTAGGTAAATTCACCTGTTAGTTAATTCTCCTTAATAACCTTTTATAATACAAGTTCCCTAATGCATTTCTTGCAGGCAAGTTATTGAAACATATGTGGAAAAATCAAGAAAAGTTCTCGATGGGTTGCTCCAAGACCTTGCAGCATCGTTATCACTAGATGAAAATGCTTTCTTGCAATACTTTGAGCCGAAACAAAGTGAGATCAAGGTTAGGGTGAATTACTACCCACCATGTCCAAGACCAGACCTGGCCATAGGAATATTGCCGCACTCTGACGCTAGTTGCCTCACGCTCTTGCTCGAGTTTGGAGCCACAAGTGCTCTTCAAGTGCTAAAAGACAAGCTTTGGACCACCCTCCAATGGCCCAATGATAACAGTTTGCTAGTGAATATTGGAGATCTGCTGGAGATCATGAGCAACGGAGTGTTCAAAAGCCCATGGCATCGAGTGCGGGCACAAGCCGATGTGGAACGATTTTCACTGGCGTATTTTTATAACCCACCGGCCAAAAGTGAAATTGGACCGGAGGTCGGAGGTGATTCCACAAAGGTGACATATAAAAAGGTGGTGGTGGAGGACTATGTCTCTAATTTTTACAAAATTTCCCCAAGACCTAGCAAGGAGGCAATAATGTATGCTAAAATTACATAATTGTTTTTGTTTTTTGGATTGAAACCCTTTCATTACGCTTGTAATTTTGAGTTCGAAAAATCTCAGACAATTATTAATTCACTGAAATGAATCATTGAGTGGTAAAATTTGATCCACCCATGTATCATTGATTTGTACTAAATAGCAAAATAAGTTCCATATGGAAATTAAATACTAAAAAAATGATTAAGAGTCTGAAGATCAGATCATTAACAAATTACTAAAAGCGTACATGTGCAATGCAACGAGATACATCACGATTTTAACGTTTTATTATTTTTTTTGTCGATTTACGGTACGATTTTGGATGGTTTTGAGAAAGTGATAATGTTTTTTTATAAATTTGTTTAATTTAGGCTTAATAATATAATGGTTTTTATATAAAAAAAACTAAGTATTTTGTTAGAATCCAATGATTATCTTATATATTTTAATGACATCTAAAAAAAATAACCAATTACATATTTAATAATATAATTAAAACAAAACTATAGTAATATAATATATTAATTAATAGTGATACATGAAAATGTCTGCATAAAAGGAAGATTCTGCACATACCAAATTGGTGGGTGTTAGAAGTCTGCAGTAGTAATATGTATCTTGTGCTTTAATACTTATAAATTAAGAGATTTTTAAAATCTTGCATAAAATGATGGTACCTTGTGCCTAATAATTTGTATTTAAGAGTTTTTTATTCATGCTTTATAATATAGTATAGATATAGATTTGGTGATCAAAGAGAACGGAAAACAAATGAAAGACAATGCTATTATACATGACTTACCAACAAACATCAATTGCAAGTCTTTTTTCCAAATGATTTTCATCAAATATTACTCTTTTAAATAATAAAACAATTTAAAGGTTGTTACAATTTGTAAGGTTGGTGAAATCCAATATAAACTACAAAATTATAATAAATTAAAAAATTATTAATTTTAGTAATCTTGAATTAAAAAATTAAATAAAGGGTATTATGAGTATTTATAAATCCTCTCTTTCCTCCCTCCCTCTCACACCTCTCCTTCGTCCCGAACCGAAGTAGGGGTGTCAGAAGTAGGGGTGTCAAAATAGCCGAAACCAAATAATTCACTCGAACCGATTGAAATTTGGGTTAAACGGTTTTGGGTTATTTGGCTTTCAAGTTAAAACAGTTCGGTTAATCAAATAAGGATCCTTATTCAGTTTGGTTTTCGGTAAAAAATTTTCTATTTCAGTTAAACCGAATAACTCGAATAACACTTTCTACTAATATTTTATATATTTCATATTTATAAAAATTAAACCAAATACATGTTATACTATTACTATTTTACATATTTTATTGCTATATAATTTTTTTTAATAATAGTATATTATGTTTTTCATTAGATTACGGTTTTTGGTTGATTTACAATGTCACATGAAGAAAAATAATGTCATGTGATAGGTACTAGTTTTTCGTAGATATTGTTTTTTACTTAATCTAGTCAATTATTGACTATCTATGTATAATACACTTATATATTATAAGCAACGAACACTTAATTTGAGAAAATTATTGGAGCAACTGTCCAATGAAAAAATATAAATACTTATTCAGTTTAACCAATTACCGAACTGAATAACCCAAAAACCAAACAACCCGAAACCTTTTAAACCGAACCTCATTTGGTTTGGTTATCGGTTAGTTTAAAAAAATTTGAAAATCGATTAATCCAAACCAAATAAACCGAAAACCGATTTAACCAACCGAATAACACCCTCAGTTGTAAGCACATTGTGAACCAATTTTTGTACAACCTATGGTATATAATATTGTAAACATAGTGTGCACCACTATTAGAAAATTGGGTATTAGCGATGGATTTAATCCATAAGGACATCGCCCCTGTTTAGCGATCATAGTGCTCGACGACTTCTCCCTGTCGTCTGCGGTTATTTCCTCGTCGAGGTTTTTCCACGTCACCAAATCTCTTGTCTCTTTACTTTTACTATTGTCGCACGACTTGTCGCTTAGTTACTTTCTTTAGTTGGTTAAAGCTCCACACTGACCTTAAATATTTCGTTGGACGATTTTTGGCATTAACAGTTTGGCGCCATCCGTGGGACCCCATCTAAAGAAAATCCTCGATAACCGTGCGCCGTATAACAATTTTCTCAAGTGTCTTTCTTCTACAGGATAATGGAAACTCCTCAAGGAACCCAAGAGAAAATCATAGCCCAGATGAGCATAGAGTTGACAACTGCACGTGCTCGCATCGATGCCTTGTCACATCAAAACAGACAAGTTGTTGAAGAGATCGCGTCTTTGAGGAATCGGAATGCTAGCAACGCAGCAGGGCCTTCACATGGGCTTGGGGGCTTCAACATGCCTTGGTCGGGACCTCCATTCTCCAATTATCCAAGACCTCCTTTCCCTGGCATCCCTAGTCAACCCATGCCGACGATGCCATAGCCACCTCCACCATTCTTCCACTCGACAGCGTCGATTCCCACGATGTCGATACCAACCTTCCATTACAATGGAGATGCTTCCGATTTATCGCAACATAATGGTTTCCAAAACTCTGGGCATGTCACGATGGCAACTCATGGGAATAATCAGGACGATCCAGTCGCTCAACGATTGAAGATGCTAGAGGAACAGAACGAACGAGTATTGTCGCTACTTGCCTAGTTACCAGGAGCAACAGTACATGTCGATGTCGAGCCTTGCACTGGATTTCAAGCATGGCCTTTGTCGACGAGATAGTGATAGTCCCAATATTCAAGTTCTAATCATAACAAAACAATCAAGATGACAAATTAATAGTCATATATCATTGAATTCCAAATCTCCACAGTTTACAACTTTCTCTCACTACATACTCTCTTTCTCGCTCTAGAATGATATTCTATCTTCTCTTCTCTAATCTGCTCGTATGAATGATGATACCTTTCTTTAACAAAGAACAAAAGGAACCTATTTATACCACCACACAATTACAAGAAAATAAAACAATTACACTTTGACTTTGACTTTGACTTATTACACAAAGACTTTGACTTTGATGCTTGAGAGTTGACTTTGAGGCTTTGATTTGCTTGACTTTCATCTTCAGTATTAATGATCTTGCATCCAACAAATCTGTGCTCTAACATTCTCCCCCTTTGGATCAAGATCATCTCTAAAAGGATATTGCAATTCAATCTTCTCTTTTAAACTCAATGTAAATCTTCTCCCTTTGATGTAAACAAGATCTTTTCAAGCAATCAACCTTTTCCCCCTATTCATATGAAAAATTGACATTCTCCCCTTTCTTTGATAAACTCTATCTTCAAACTTTCATCAATCTTCCAAAAATTTGTTCTTCAAGAATATTAACATTCTCCCTCAAGGTCGGCATAAACCTCTTTCAGACTCTTAGAAAGAAATTATCTTCAGAATTCAGCTCAGTTTACTTCAGCAAATTTAACTTCAACAATTCTGAAAACTTTGAACTCTTGAGCTTTCAACAATCTTTAATATTTCTTGATCTTCTCTCACAATCAATCTTTGAACTTTTCTTTAAACTCTTTGAATAATCTTTCAACAAACTTTCTTTCACAACCATTTCTTGACCTTTTCTCCCCCTTTTTGATGATTACGGCATTGAGATCATCAAAACTTTCAACAATAAATGTCATTATCAATTCTGACCACTGATCTTTTGAACTCAAGAGCCTCTGATTCACTGTCAATCCATAAAGATATTCATCTAGATCTTTTCAAATCCAGACAAATTAACGTGTAACACCTGAATCAACAAATGAATCAGTTAATATGTTTGTCAGTAACACAAAGTTACTGTGTGTAACGGATACATATTGGAAAGGAGCTTTTCGATGTTCACTCCCCCAGGGCTTCCATTCAATCATCAAAACACCACAAAGATATTTCTATGAACGTTATGACAAGAAAACAAATTCCTTGTGTGTTCATGCAAGTGTTAGAAATAATTAAGCATATGATGGGATCTTTATATAAGGCTCAACATTGTGTAAACCACTGAGACAACAGTAATTAAACACATACTGAATGTGCATGATCGAAGTGCGAAGGTGGGGCAAACTTCCTTCTTGTTCAATATCTATATTTTTCAAATGAAAATCAGATAGATTATGTGTTGCGTCCCCTTGAAATATTGATACACTTTCTTGTTGAGAAGAAAATGAGTGGCTGGTGGGGTTTTTATCAAGAGTTGACAGGGGCTAGTTGCCTGTTTCAATAATGTTCACCAAGAATTGTGAAACATTAGTAATATGGCTGCCCGACTCAGAAATTAGTTGGTGCAGAGTTTGATATTCTTTTACTCTGTTCTCTCACCCTCTTTCTTTTAATCATTGAGCTCACATCTAACCAAACTCTCATTTTCATTTTACCTCGTCACACAACCCACACTCATGTCTTTTTGACTCCTCACACTCGATCACTAAGGATTAACTTCTTGGGTAGGAAACACTGGTTAATGTGAATCCATAGAGTTTCGTTTAAGTCATACACAATGAACCCATAATTTCCTATTAAAGCACAATGTTGCTCAAGAATGGTTTAACTTTATCAGTTAAAGCACAAAGTATGAAATACAAGTCAGATTTATGTATGCTTAGAGATGTAATCATGAAGATTTGAGCATTTTAAAACACTGAAAATATTTCAAACAAGTATGTTGAAAGAATGAAAATGAATACAAGAAACTTGTTTGAAAATCTGACATTGTATCAAAAAGATCAAATAGAAATGATATAGCGATTAAGGCTTAGGTCATCAAAATTTGATATTGTCTATATGAATCAAAAATATAGACATTCTTGAAAGAACATTTAGAAATGAAATCACGCTCAAACTTTGAATAGCTATCGGGGTGTCTTACCATCGAAAAATTGATTTCAATTTAGAGACATGGTAAGAACATATCCAACAAAAATTAAACCGGTGTGTGTGAATACCTGACAGTATATAGAAAAGATAATACACAAGTATTAATCTTTGGAAACACACGGTTTATAAGCATTTAAAGCACAAATATCATGAAAACATTTAAAATCGCACTTCTATATCCATGAAATCATTTAAGAATCAGAAGTGGTTTGAACATTTAAGAACATGTTTTCTATGATTGAAAGTCGTCCTTCTTTCAACCATATACGAGATTAAGAATAGAAATAAATCTTTTCAATCTGTCTTAAATCTCACGAAGTCAGCATAAAGTTATAAGGGTATGATCATGTAAGCATAAAGTCCATCAAAGTGCAAAAATTATTCACAACTTTATTGAAAAATAAAATGACATAAAGTAGTAAAACATTGAATGTACGAGTTCTGATCGGAAGTAATCATAAATCATAATTCTTACTCCCCCTGAAATTATGCATCTAAAATATGTCAGTGAAAAAGCACATGATAGAGATCTACAATTCCCCCCTGAAGTGTAGTTCATCATATCTACCGAATGCATATTTCCAGAAAAAATATGTACTCCCCCTTGAAGGTTGATGTCCTCATTTGAGTATTAGAGTACAATCTCTTATCAGCGCCGGAGTATCATCTCTTTTTATAATTAAAGTACGAGTCCTAAACTGTTGTGTTTAGAAGTCAAACTCCGTTGAAGTACGGGTCCTGAACTGATTTATTCAGAAGCCTTGGTTCTCTTACTCCCCCTTGACTTGTGGTGCCTGCAACACAGAATCATCCTTTGTCTTTGGTACCACTGGTATTTGGGTCCATGGTTGTGAGTTGCAGTTCGAATGGGAGTAATAGAGTAAGAACCATACCAGTAATGATCACTCGATTTATGAACATAATCATATATATTACAGTAAGAACAATACATTTTCCTTGACAACCTGAACAATTGATCTCTCGAATAAGCATAATTAGGTTTACCTTTTAGCACTTTGTTTCTTCTTGGCTGTTGATGCATGTACACATGATTTGTTACTTTTCTTCTCATCCTTCTTTCCTTTCTTTTCTTCCTTCTTCTCATCATTCTTCTCTTCATCATCCGCTGGTTTTACTCTCCAAACCAGTTTCTCTTCCTCATATCTTCTTCTTCTTCTTCTTTATGTATTTGAACCATCTACATTTTGATCATAGAAAATGTTAGTAGTACGAATCTGATCAAATGAATTAACTTACCTTTTAGTAGAAACAGTTTTCTTATGTGGGCTTGCAGTTGTCTTGAACGAACAATCAGAAGCAGCTGGACTATTTCTAGGTGTGTGGATTTATGACTCTGGAGTCGTTTGCTCAGTCACCACCACCTTGGAAATAATCTCTTCAAGCTCTTTTATCTTTGAAAAATAACTGTTCTTTTCTTTGATGTGCAGGTCAATTTCTTTCTTTAATTTAGACTTCGCTTTCTGCTCTTTCAGTGCATTTGTAGATAGCTCAAATAGCTTCTCAGAAAGCTTCTTGATCTCTTCCTCAAAGATATTTCTTTCTTCTTCAAAATCCTTTTCAGCATTCTTTCTTCCATTAGATATCTCTTTAAAGAATCCAACATTCTTTTGTTCTATGATATTCTTCTCTTTGTCAAACTTTTCCCTTTCCAAAATAATTACATTCTCAAAATCAGAAATCTGTTGAGAAAGCTTTATACATTTCAGCTCAACTGTCTTCTTCTCTTCACAACTCTTTCTGGAAAACTATGAGAACTTCTTTGCAAATGCTTTCTTTTCTGTCTCAAAATCATGCCTATCTTTGACCATCTTTTGTTCCAAATCAGATATTTTCTTTTGAAGCTCAGCATTAACATCTTCCAAATTTTTAATCTTCTTCTCAAAACTTTCAACAGACGTTGTTTACTGAATTTGAACAATTTGAATTTACAAGTCAGAGATCTTACTTTTCAGCTCAGTATTCTCAGTTTCCAAAATCTTTACTTTTTCTCTTGAAGACAACTTTGATCTCATTTCAAGTTGATCCCACAACTGTTTTCCTGTAACCTTTTTGCTATCTAATTGAATAGAAATCTCATCTAAAATTCCTTGCAAGATAAAAGTTTTGGCCAATTTATCAACTTCAAATCTCTTTCTTTGCTCATCTGAGTATTCCTGGCGTGGTATTGGAAACTCTCATCTTTTTGTGAATCCATTTTCTCCCATAAAGAAGAACGACTTTCGATCATAGCTAAAAAACATGTTCTTAAATGTTCAAACCACTTCCCGATTCTTAAACAGATTTCATGAATTGGTAGTGTATATTTCAATGTTTTCATTTTATTTGTGCTTCAATGTTATACAAACCGTGTGTTTTCAAAGATTAATACTTGTGTATTATCTTGTCTATATGCTGTCAAGTATTCACACACACCGGTTTAATTTTTTTGTTGACTTCGTTCTTACCATGTCTCTTAATTGTAACAAATTTTTCGATGGTAAGACACCCCGTTTGTTATTCAAAGTTTGAGCGTGATTTCATTTCTAAACGTTCTTTCAAGACTGTCTATATTTTTGATTCGTATAGACAATATCAATTTTTGCTGACCTAAGCTTTAATTGATAAATCATTTGATTTTGATCATTTTCATACAATGTCATATTTTCAAACAAGTTTCTTGTATTCATTTCATTCATTCAATTATCTTGTTTGAAAAGTCTTCAATGTTTTAAAAATGTTCAAATCTTCATGATTACATCTCTGAGCATACATATATCTGACTTGTATTTTATTCTTTGTGCTTTAACTGCCAAGTTAAACCAGTTGAGCAACATTGTACTTATAGGAAAATATGGGGTCATTGTGTAGAACTTAAATGAAACTTCTATGGATTCACGTTAACCAATAACATCCTTAGTGATCGAGTGTGAGAAGTTATAAAGAAATGAGTGTGGGTTGAGTGATGAGGTAAAATGTAAAGGAGAGTTTGATTAGAAATGAACTCAATGATTAAAATAAAGTGGGTGAGAGATCAGAGTAAAAGAATATCAAACTCTGCACCAACTACTTTCTGAGTCGGGTAGCCACATTACTAGTGTTTCACAATTCTTAGTAAACATTATTGAAACAGCCAATTAGCCCATGCCAACTCTTGATAAAAACCCCACCAGCCACTCATTTTCTTCTCAACAAGAAAATGTTTCATATTTATTGGGGATGCAACACATTATCTATCTGGTTTTCATTTGGAAAATCTGGATATTGAAAAAGAAGGAAGTCTGCCCCACCTTCGCACTTCGATCATGCATAATTGAGTACGTATTATACTTCTGTT